>CM055078.1:8348902-8478902 GCA_029204045.2 Tillandsia leiboldiana | reverse complement strand
TGAAGATGGTACCATTATACGGAACAAAGCACGATTGATTGCTCAGGGCTATTCACAGGTTGAAGGTATAGACTTTGATGAGACTTTCGCCCCGGTTGCTCGTCTCGAGTCCATTCGTATCTTTTTCACAATTGCTTGTCACTTTAAAATAAAACTTTTTCAAATGGACGTGAAAAGTGCATTTTTAAATGATTTTCTAAATGAGGAAGTTTATGTGGCTCAACCGAAAGAGTTCATTAATCATAAATTTTCGAACCATATTTTTCGATTGAAAAAGACTCTTTACGGACTAAAACCAGCACCGCAAGTATGGTACGAAAGATTAACGAAATATCTTTTGGAAAAGGGCTAAACTTGAGGGGGAGCCGATCGGACACTCTTTGTGAAGCACTTTCAGGATAACTTCATTGTGGCACAAATCTATGTGGATGACATCGTGTTTGGTGCTACGACTAACAAGGATGCTTCAAAATTCGCTGAGACAATGGAAAGAAAATTTGAGATGCACATGATGGGCGAGCTTACATATTTTCTTAGATTGTGGGTTAAACAATGTGAAGATGGCATTCATTTGTGTCAATCCAAGTATGCGAAGGAGTTGGTTAAGAAATTCAGATTAGAAAATTCTAAAGACCATCCGACTCCTATGGGAACTAGCAATAAGGGATTAGGAAATGAATCTCACAGAGAGAGTGTAGACGAGAAACTTTACAGAAGTATGATTGGAAGTCTACTCTACCTTACTACTAGTCGCCCGGATATTTCTTTCAGTGTTGGGATTTGCGCGAGTTATCAATCAGCACCGAAGAAAATTCACCTGAAAGCGGTGAAAATGATCATCTGGTACATCAAAGGTATATTCAATTTCGGAATTTGGTATTCTATTGGCACATCTCTCGACATTATAGGATATTCAGATGCCGATTGGGCTGGATCAATGGATGATCGAAAGAGCACGAGTGATGCATGCTTTTATCTTGCCCATTGTTTGGTTGCATGGCATAGTAAAAAGCAAAACTGCATTGCTCTCTCTACTGCCGAGGCGGAATATATTTATGCGGAAAATTACTCAACTCAATTGATTTGGATCAAGAGTGTATTGAGTGACTTTCACATTCCTGCGTCCTCGATAACTATTTTGTGTGACAACACTAGTGCCATTAATATTTCTAAAAACCCTGTGTTGCACTCTAGAACAAAATACATTGAACTAAGATATCATTTTCTAAAAGAGCTAGTTGAATCAAGTACTATACAAATTTCTTATGTTTCAACTGATGATCAATTAGCTAATATTTTGACAAAACCTTTGGATCAAAAATGATTTATTCATTTGCGAAAGGCAATTGACATGCTTTCAGTTGCATAACTTTTTTGAACCATTGGTTAGATAGGTTTTGTTTTGTATTTTTGTTCTTTTTGTTTGTACTATAGAACATTAACATTAACTGAGCATTAGCATAATTGACTTTAATTACATCCTTTCATATTTTGAGAAGTTTATTATGATTTGGATATCATTATAACTCATTTGATACAATGATCATTTATATCAATTATTTCGTCTTTAACTGATCAAAGTCAATTCCACACTCAATGATCTCTTGGTATTGTCTTTATCTTATTTGATGATTGAAATAAGTATGAATACGAGATCAATTGTTGGTTGAATACTGAATATCTTACATAATTGATAGCCAATTGAGGGGGAGTTATTAAAAAAAATTTCATGCTAAAAAAATGTGGAAAGAGTTACATCCCTTAGTGGAGTGTGAAAACTACCACCACATGTAGGAAAGAGCTATCACCTCGGTCGTCCGAGTACTATGTGCAGCTACCACATGTTTACCAAGCATGGTGTTACTATTTATTTGAAAAATACTTTTTGGAATACTTAATTTGTTCAAATTCCAAGGTTGGTATAAGGTGGGATTTTTTTGAAAGATACTCAAATAGCCACTCCTTAAATATATTGACTAGATAACATTATCTAACTTATTTGGAATTTCAAATATCTATCGATCTTGGTGCTTCATTTTGTTTGCTCAATTGATGATTAGATAAAATCTATACTCATTAGATCGTTAATGATGTTCGAATTTGCTCAACTTTAGAGGTTATAACTTTTATAAAATTTTGTTTCATGATTTGGGATATTATTGATAGATTTATCATAATCTATTTCTTGTTATATGAAACGATACCTTTTGTTTAAAGTTGATGTGCAAGAATGCTTACATACTTTTTCTGATTTTCTGAAATTTTTATGAATTTTTATGAAGAAAAAGTTGCAGGCAGTCCGAACTAGATGAATCAGTCTGGATCCCGAACGATGGAATTTTCTGCGCCAAGCTGATCCGGACTGACTTCTTAATCCGATCCGGACCGTGTGCTAGGGTTTATATTAAAACAATGGATTTTTTATTTCTCATTCAACATAAGCTTTTGATTTGGGTTTCTTCTGTTTTTCTCTCTAGAATGAAGGGCTATTGGATCTCTCTTGACTAAATTTCTCTCGATACAAGTATTTTGATCAAAAACTGGGTTCATTCACTATTCTTGCTTGTTTTTGCTTAAACGTGATGGATTTCTTGCTACGATTTCATTTTTGCATAGTTTTTGTCCAAACTTCTTATGAAATCTGAACTCTCTGAATGCCTATTTTAGGGCAAATTTTAAGAATCTTCGAAAATCATGAAATTGATCTATTTTTAAAATTCTTTTTGCAAAATTGTATTGATTCCTAGCCTCTACACATGTTAAGAATTGTTTAGGTACTTTCTTTCAAATTTTTGGAATTAAATAATTTTTCCATGTTCTTGAGGTTCTGCTCACAGGAGGTCCTTGAAAATTCTGTTCTAATGGCTTTAGAATGGATCATTGTATTCATCTCAGCCTTAGTGAGCATCCGTGTCACGAATAAATTAAAGAGAGCTCGAAAAGATGAAGGGGAGACTGAATTTGTTCCTCTTGATGACTCGGAGACTGAGTCGGAGGACTGGGAGAAAACTGTTGAGGGAGCAAAGATGTGATGACCCGAAACTCTGCGAAGGTCTTACGGAGTGATTTGTGGCTTCTGGAGGCCTATGATGTGTGTTGGAGATGGTTGCGCGCAAATCGGACCTCAAGATCGGACCCAGCGCGAAATTTGGATTTAAAATACCTGTCCGGATGCCTTCGACAAATTTTAGAAGTGGAATTTGGCAAAACGAGCATCGGATTTGGACTCAGCGCGCAAAAACGATGAAAATGGACTACTTACTTGTATTTTTCGGAGCCCGGATGCGAAAACACGGATTTCAAGGCATAAAGTTACTGTTCCGACGGCCGGCGGGCAGCGCCGGCAGCACGGCAGGCGGCGGAGCGCGGCGGCGCAGGCGCGGGCAGGCGCGTGCGCGGCGGCGGGCAGGCCGGTCCACGAGTTTTGTCGTGCACCGGGACCAGCGATCGCGGCGTGGTGCCACATGGCGCGCAGGGATAGGCTGGTCAACGCACGCGCGACAGCGCGCGTGTCTCGCGCCGGGCGCGGCCCACGGTGGACCGAGCAGGACACCTGGCGCGTGTCCGTTGGCAGGCGCACGGAACCGGTTTTCCCGGCGTGGACTGCGGCCTGTGCACCCCGCCGTGGACCGCACTGTCACGCGGCGCGCCGCGATTGGCGGGCGCGCATGCGCGGGGCGCGCGCGGTGCGGATCGGGCCACGTAGCGCGCCCGGGGGATTTCGTGCACGCACAATAACGGTCTTGGGCCGGATTCGGGCGCCCAAATCCGGCGCCCGAATCCGGATCCCCTCCTTGGTGGACTTGGGCTATAAATAGCCCATGTGGGCTTCTTTTTTGGGCTTTTCCTCCGAGCTTCTGAGCCCATTTTCGACAGGGAACGTCGTCTGCGAGTCTTCTTCGATATTTGTGATCCTGGAGATTTTTGGGAGTCGTGACATCTGTGTTCTTCTCGACATCGCGAGCTTCGACGCGCCTTGGATACCGAGTTTTTTTCGTCGACACTTCTTCCGCGAGCTCCCCAGGACTGACGAGAGGTACTTTTTTGCTGATTTTCGCGACATCAGTTTCACGAGAGGTAGATCTTCGTTTTCCGTGTTTACTGCTCCTCTCAGTTTTGGGTTTTTATTGGGGTATTCGGAGCATTTTTGAACCCCTTTCTTACTGCTGGTATTCCTAGACCCCCCGAGCTTGTTTGATTTTTATCTCCGCTCTCGGTTATCGAATTTCAGCCTGTGAGGACTCGATCGATATCTACGCTTCGCGAGGATCGCAGCCATATTTTTATTGGAAGTTTTGGAGATCATCTCGCAGGTGATATTTTGGCTTCTTTCGGACTGATCTTTCCACAGATTTGTGATCGTGGGGATTTTTGCTTACTGCGATGTTTGGACTGTATCTTTGTGCCCAGGATGAGTTTTCAGGTGTTTTTGGACTCGTTGGAATCGTGAGAACCTGAGGATTATCCATGTTCAGTTTGGACCTTGGATCGACATGCACTTTCAGGTGGATTGCTTCGTCTCCAGAACCGGTGGACGGTTCTCTAATTCTATTAAATAGAATGAATGCATGATTGCGAGAGAAGCTAGGAAGCATGTTAGAAAGAGAGAGATGATATTTTTCTTGTGTTGTTACTGCGTTCATGTCGACTAATGCTTCCTAGTTGTATTAACAAATGTTATTATTGAAACTTGACCTAGCACCCTGTCATATGATGTATGTTCAACCAGACTAGTAGAAAACTCTCACTTGGGCTAGGTTTATTTATGCTTTAGACATCCACACTTTACATTCTATCCCTGGACATAGTGTTTTCCCCGCCCGGGTTGTGGGCTGAGTGGTCGGGATTTCTCTTAGTGTAGGATGCATGTTACACTCGTACTTGGGGCCAGAGTGTTGTCTGGTAGATGTAGCTAATCTTGTACCAGTGGCGGGAGCCGTTTGGGTAAACGGTGGTCCCGAGTTGTCGAGTTCTTCGATTTATTTGTCGCCACTGTGTTCGTGGCAGTGGTGTACCAGTGATAGCAGGACCTTGAACCCAAAATCTTTTTCGACACACATGATTTTAGTCAACCAATATTTTTCTTCCAAACATCAAAGGGTCGCCGGAGTCTGTTCTTGTCTGATTGCGCGAAGGCATTAGCCCTTCGGGGTTTGGGAATAAAACTTGTTTTCTAACTGATTTTTCTAAAAAGAGCTAAAAATCATTAAAATGTTTCTCAAATCAAGATGGTTTTATAAAAAGAAAAATGAACTACTTTTAGTCCTCACTCCGAGGGGGTTCGAGTGAAAATGATTTTTAGTAAGAAATGTCACAATTTCCTGTAAACTTCCTCACCCGGGAGGGTTCGAGTGATCTGGGTTCTAAGGGTTGTTCCTTCTTTGGGTCGAGAACAACGAGAGGCTATGCCTAGAGCCTGTTCTTGTTTGATTTGGATTGTAGGTTCTAGTCTTTCGGGGTTTTCGGACCCTTCATTATTGTCGGCTGTGGAGTATACCCACCTAGAGAGTTTGCATGTTGAGTTGATGTCCTGTTGTGGGAGCCGTCGGGTTGACGGTGGTCCCGACTGTTGAGTATTTCCAGCTAGTGAGTTAGAGATGTGATGTTGGTTACTGTCGATCTTGTTGATCGTGGATTTGGACTATAGCCTGCATGAGCCATATTGAGCTCGACAGAGATGCGCGGATACTTTCCTCGGTAGGGTGGCACCCCTCGAGTGCCGCTCCGGAGCTGGGCCTGTTACTTTGCTATCGCGACTTGTCGACGCAGTCCCTCTAGCTGGGCCAGTTTTGGCAGTCACGGACGCCCTACGTAAGTCCAGTCCTCCGTGGATGTAATGGCAGTAGGTAGGCGCAGGTTTGATTGGACCCCATGTGGGGGTCACTGTGATTGGGTTGATTGAGTATATTGGGTTAGAGTCGATGCATCATTTTCATCTGTATCACCCTTTGAGCATTGTAGATAGAGGCATGATAGCTGTAGATTTCTTTCCAGCTTATCTTTACATTATATCGGTTTTCATGTTATCTTATGCCTCTAGTAGACTTAGTGGGCAGACCGTCGGGCTTGGTGGCGGTACCCACTGAGAACTACGTGACGGTGTAGTTCTCACACCCGCTGTGGTGACAGGTTTTTCCGAGGAAGATGTTCCGGCTTCTGTTCGAGCGGAGACAGCAGTTCGAGGTGAGGGAGTCGCGAGCTAGTTCCCTACCCGTCCTTGGAGTATAGTGGTACCCTTTTTGGAGCTTTGTAGTACAGTCTGCTGGATTCTAGTAGATAGTTACTTTTGAGAGTTTTATTTTTGAGAGACTTATGTATTGTGAGGTTCAGATCTGTACTATTTGGAGTTGTACATTTATGTTTCAGTAGTTTATTTTACAGCTCTGATATTTGTATAGTTGTAGTTTTATCTTTTGCAGGTTAGACGCTTCGTCCATACAGGGCTTTTCGTATGGGCGGCGGATCTGTTGGCGGGCCCGGGTCGCAGTTTCGACCCTGGGGCGTGACAAAAGGAAACCGCAGCTAAAGCATCATCTGCTTCAAAGGGCAAAGCCCCAGTTTCGGAAAAAGCAAAGACTCCTCCCACAGCTACAGAGAAAGGCAAGGCTCCGATGAAGCCTATTTCGATGAAGAAAAAGAGTGTTGCAAGAAAGCGAACCCAGGGTAGAGGTATAAGCATTGAGGAGCCACTTGCCAGTGAGCCACCTCCGCAGGATTTTGTTCATATCAGCACCGATAGGATGAAAGACTTTGAGAAGCGAGAATGTATTGGTGAGAGACATGTAAATGTCGCGGCTCTCAGGGAACGCTGTAAAGCGTTTGGAATTTTATTTGATAAAGCCCGACTTGCCCAAGTCTGCAAATTTTCTGAATCTACGGGATATTGTCTCCATCTCATCAGGACTTTCTACATGTGTGCTAAGCAGCTTCAAGATAATGAGGACGGACCAAGAGAATTTCACACAACGGTTCAAAATACCAAACTGACAATCACTCCTCAACTGATTGGAGAAGTATTTAGTATGCCGTCTTAGCCTGACAGGACTCACTACATGAAAGGTCAGATAATGACGTCAATCGTTTGGAGGACAGTTGTCGATGGAATTTGCATGCCGGATACTCGGTCGGCGGGAAACTCCGTACTTTCAAAAGAACTTTGACCAGAGTACATGTTTTGAATTTTATTGTTTGGTATAATATTTTACCAAACATGAAAACAAAAGTATTGCGATGGGATAGAATGTTATTTCTGTATCTCCTTGGACATCACGCAGCTGCTCAAGAGTTGAACATAAACATCCCCTACCTTATCTGGTCAAGGATGGCGAGATACGTGAAATATGCTCATCCTATCGAGCGACTTCCATTCCCGTTGATTATCATGCGGATCTTAAGAAAGTTTGATGTGGATATCCGATCATCAACTTACATGCATAGTCTGGGAACAATCAATGACTCTACAATTGTGAAGTCTCTCACAAGTCAATCGGATGAGACACCAACACCACCTTGCGGCAAGCGACCATCTACCTCAAAAACAGCAGCAGCAGCAACCACAGCACAAGCAGCAGCAGCCACAGCAGCAGTTTCTGGTTTTGGAAATATTGACACTTCAAAGGATGAAGCCTCTGTTACATCCATTTATCGGGAACAACAACGTCTGTCGTTTGAACATGAGCAGATTTCAGTAGAACAAGCACGTATATCTATCGATCTACAGCGCATTACGTCAGTCCAGGAAGACTTGAAGAAAAAATATAAGACGCTAAAGAAATTGATTAAGGAGATATTTACGAAGCTCGGATGCAATAGCTCTGACGACAACGATGACGGTTCAGATTGATTTTTTTTTTTTTGTTGACTTCATTTTTTCAACTTCTGACAGTTTTTTTTTTTTTTGCAGGTTTTTCTTTATATTTACATACACTTTTTGCAAATTTTTCCCTCTTCATTTTGGCTTGTTTGTGTGACAAAAAAGGGGAAAGAAAACTGAACTGATGACTTGAAACTTGAAGAGACCTGACTAACTATAACTATTCTACTAATTATTTAGAGTTGTATATTCTAACTTTTAATAAGTTGGTAGAAAGAACAAGTGTCAGGTATGAATATAACAAGTGTCAGGTATGAATATCTGAACTTTTTGACTTTTTGAATCTGAACTATGACATTTGAAATTCTATTGATATATAATGATATGCGAACCTTGATTGTCTATTTTCATACATATCTGATAATTAATATCATAAGTTAAATGAATAATATCTCTGGTTGGTTATTGATTTAAATTCTTGAGGTACTTACGTTTTTCTTTTGTCAAGAATTTTATTTTGCAGAGAGAACAAGATTTGAACACTCCCTGGTTATGTCTAAGTTTAGAGTTTGTTATAGGAGTTAAATCTTGTATTCATTTCTTTTGGATCGTTCATACGTATTTTTGTTGTATGGTGATAGCAACAAAAATCATTTTTCTATTTTGTTAGGTAGATTTTATGTTTTGTCATTAAACCGCCAAAGGAGAGATTGTTAAGGATTTTTGTATTGGCGTATTTCATTAAGTGTTTTAAGTCTCAAAGATTGGAGTTAAAGACTTGAAGATCGCATACATCAATCTAAAAAAGAATGGATTCAAAATGATCAGGTACGTTAAACTAAATATTTTTGATGATTTGAATACATTCTTATAGTTTAGAAACACTTGGAATAATTTTCATTGTATAAAAATAAAAAACTGGACATTTTATATGTTTTGGATCCGGATCAGGCAGATCCAGTCCGGACCCCGAACATGGTTTGGTTCATGCGAAATACCAGTCCGGATCAACCTTTATCCAGTCCGGACCCCGAACTATGTTTTTGTTATATTGCATGAATCAGTCCGAATCAGAACCATCCAGTCCGGACCCCGAACCTTTTTCCTAAAAATTTTCTTGTCTGAAGACGACAATCCGGTTGAGACTTATTCCAGTCCGGACTACCGTGCGGAAAAAATTCAGTTAAGGCAGTTTTTGATTCTTATCTCTTTCCAAAAAGTTTCGAGCCTATAAATAGACCTCAAAAGTTCATCTTTTAGGTCAAGCAGTGAAAACCGAAGAAAATCCACATATATAGAGAAGAAAGAAAAACACGCTTATCTTATATTTCTTCATCTATATTGATCAATTTGATTCTAGGGTTTCTCGAACTCTTTATTTTGTAGAATCAAATTGATAAATACTTAGATAGTGTTTTCTTCTCTATCTTATGACCTAAGTATTCAAATATCATCACCACCAATAAACAACGATTTCCGAAAAAAGAATCGGCGCGTGGATTCGCGTGGCCTTGTGATTCAAGGTGTTTATCGACTTCGTGGATTCGGAGCGAGGCGCGTTCGTGTGATCGACTCGTGCCAAATTGGTGAAGACCGTGGATTCGGTTGGACTTCGTGGATTCGAAATTGGACGCAAATCGTGTGATCGAGGCAAGTTGAGGACTGCGGAAAATGTCTACTAAGAGCGTATGAAAAATGTTGAGTCGTAGTATTGCGTTATATCACCTTGTACGTGTTTAATCTTAGTGAATTTTTCCGTGTGATCGGTCCCGTGGTTTTTTACTCCTGTGATGGAGTTTTCCACGTAAAATTTTGCGTACATTTTTTATTTTTCGTATTGGATTATTTTTACGCAAAGATTTTTTAGTTTTATTATTTACACCTATTCACCCCCCCCCTCTAGATGATTTTTTTCCTATTTACATCCTTGGATCCCATAATCCACAATATATATATATATATATATATATATATATATAACTACTCAGGTTCTAGCATGCTTAACCCACTTAATCTCTTGAGCCTATATCACCATCCAAAATGTTAGTCTTATATATATATATATATATATAGAGAGAGAGAGAGAGAGAGAGAGAGAACTAGACGACTATAATATTAATAGCACCAAGTGACTGGTGCTATTAGATTTTTAATCCTTGGATGAAAGGATGTGTGGTTAGGATGATAGTGAGCCCTAGGGTTTAGTGGGTGGTTGGAGAAATTGTATGATCTAAGAGGTGGAAATGATCAAAGGGGTAGATCTAATGATAAAAACTTGATAGTACTAAGTGCTTGGTACTATCGATAGCATAATAACCAGACTATATATATATATATATATATATATATATATATATATATATATATATAGTAGGCTGGTATGCTTACGGAACCTCGGAGCCCTCTGTGCTTATAAGTCGTTTTCGATGTTGGGACTTCCGAATCGATGATCGGCTCCGTTAGACTTGATCTAGAATATTTTAAATATCTAGAAAATAATTTTTGTAATTTTTCAATATCATTTGTCTAATGATCAAAGGGGCTCAAAATCAATAATTTTAATGGTCATAGTGAGCCGTTTACAAATTTAACGGTGTAGAAATATTCAAATCATATGAAATTTTGATAGAAAATTCTTTATACTATATAAAATAAGATCAATATCTTTGATCTAAAATTTTAGTATCATATCATTATATTTTTTTGAGATTTTTATTTTCAACGGTTGATTTTAGGCAAATTATATCAAAAAATTGAGAAATTTATTTTCTAGATATTTAAAATATTCTAAATCAAGTCTAACGTAGCCGATCATCGATTTGAAAGTCCCAATATAAAAAACAACTTATATGCACGGGTTCCTCCGTGCTTATAAAAGCACCACTCATATATATATATATATATATATATATATAGAGAGAGAGAGAGAGAGGCTCCTATGCTTTCAAAAGTACAAAGGCTTTCGTGCTTGTAAGTTGCTTTCGATGATTGGACATCCTATTCGACGATCGGCTCCGTTAAATATGATCTACAATGTTAGAACTATCTAGAAACTAAATTTCATAATTTTTTGACTTTATTTGCGTAGTGAACGAGTAGCCTCAAAATGAACGACTGAAAATAAAAATCTCATAAAAAATAGTGATAAAGTACTCAAATTTCAAATCGAAAGTATTAATCTTACTCTTGGTGTTAAGTAAAATTTTCTATTAAAGTTTCATCTAATTTAAATTGTTTTACACCGTTGAATTTACAAACGTACCACATCGGTCGTTAAAATAGTCATTTTTGAGACTCTTTGATCGTTTTATAAATGATGTCAAAAAATTATGAAATTAAGTTTCTAACTAGTTCTAATAGCGTAGATTATGTCTAACGGAGCCGATCGTCGAATCGAATATTTTATCATCGAAAATAACTTATAAGTACGGAGACTTCCGTATTTTCGAAAGCATAGCTATGCCCAAAAAGTTAGAAAAGTTAAGTATACTAGAATTAAAATAATTCTAAAATGAATGACTCTATGAAAAATTAGAACGTCAAAGAATATTTTATTTAAAAATTACAAAGAGTAAATATTTTGAAGGGTAAACTTAACTTTTATTTGCCCATGTGTTTTAGTGCATTTTCACTTTGTCGCTAGTGCTTTCCAAAGTTGTACTTAACTGTTCTGTTATTCATGTTTTCCTATAATTAAGAATCGATCATTAAACAGGATAATGAGGTGATTTTTTTTTGTAAAGCACATGGTGGTATAACGAGACACCTTACGACCTTGTGAATTGCAAAAAATGTCACTTAAATAACTTGTTTAATGACAGCCACTTAAAGATAGAATAAAAATAAAACTACGGAATAATTTAGTGAAACCTTTTAAACCAAAGCGTAACAAAGTAAAGACACTAGACGATAGGAAGGCAAATCAAAATTTACCTTATTTTCATACCAAAAAATTAGTGAGTAAATAGCTCAGATGCTATGCTTAAGGTTGAGTGTGAGTTCACTATAACAAAATTAAATTATAGGAATATATTTTTATGACACTTTTGTATAAATATTCTATTTATATTTCATCTATATCCAAAATTACGTTATAGTGACATATTTTTGAGCCACATTATAATAATGTATCGTTATACACCCTAACGACGACACATATAGCGACACTAATTATAAGTGTCGGTATTTTTACTAGCGGTAATTTTTTAAATTTAAAAAATACTTAACAGTGTAGCTATAGTATAGTTTTGTTGTAGTGGTTTGAAAAACCAAAAAATAAAAAAAATGCCTTTTCTTAGAAAAATGAAAAGTAACGAGGGAGAGCAGTAGGAACAGAGTAAGATGATTACAGTTGTGGTAGAAGGGGACTTCAAAGTTAGATATTGGGATAAGAAGGTAGTAGGGGACTGGAACTGAGGCTATGATATGTTTATAGATCAAACCCTGCCTCTGTAACTCCACCCACTGAACTGCGGTAAAAGGAAAAGTACTTTCCATGGCCATAGTAACACCGCCACCACCGCTCGTTCTGGCCCCTGCATAACTCAGAGATCAAACTCTAACAATCACCAAAACACAGTATACAAAGGAGGCATGTTTGGTTTTGCTTCTGCTTGTGCTTTCAGGAATAAGTACCTCAAGTAGAATATTTGGCAAGGAATCAAGAAAATTCTAAAGCCTAACAACAGAAGGTCTAGTTTGATGTTTTTTCTTCGACTTCAAAGAAAATATCTTAAAATGCTTCAATATATTGCTACTTCTAAGTGCCTGAGGCAAGCAAAAAGAAAAAAAAGATCCACTACAATAACAAAAAATTGGAACTAGAAACTCCAGTTTTGATTCTAAAAGAATACTACAAGAACAGTAATTTACCAAACGATATTATATTCTACAGCAGGATCAAACAGGTCTAAAAAATAGATAAAATAGGAGAGGGAGATCTATGAAAAGATAGTAAAACCTGGGGATCTGACTGATGTTTGGAAATGCTCACCGGCTCCATCATGAAATGTGTTGCATTTGAAGCCAAAGCTTTGGCCCAGATCCTCTTGATCATGGCTCCTGTCCCTCTTGTCCCCAACCCCAACAGTGTTACTCTCCATTTTTGTATGAGAAACAAGTAGCTGTAAACCAACTGTGGTTCTTCTCTCTCAGAAACCCTTTTAACTTGGATCTCTTTAGATATGAGAGTGATTGGTACCTATAATGTGCTCCCCCTGGGGGAATCACCTTTTATTTGCTTTGTGGATGGGATCACCCCCCACACCCCCTGTTTGGTTCCCATGCCTCCAACATTCCAACACTGCAAACAAGCCACATATAGAGAAAAAAAAAGAAAAAAAAGAAAATAAGAGGAGGTAATGCTAGGTGTTCTCAAAACGTACCCGGCCCGGAAATGGACTGACAAACTGTACAATAGATAGTACATCATAGCTGGCTGTGAATCTCACTTTTCTGCTACACCCATGTATTTCCCTCATAACTAACTTAAAATCGCCATTTACTTTGCTGTAGATTTTATTCAAAGTAGGCTTGCATAGTAGTCATTATGTGTAGTTTGCTTATGTATTTCACTTTGAGGACAACTTTTCTAAAACTTAGTTTAGGAGCTTTTTTTTATGAACAATGCCACGTATACATTCAAAAATAGGTAAACATCTTACACTTTATTCATTCAAGAATGAAGTCTTTTTATTCATCACTTCGAAATTATGAATAAAATTCATCTCATCCTTGAATGAATGGGGTGTAAGATATACATCCCAAATGGAATGTACACATAGCATTTATCTTTTTTTCATATGGAAAATGCAATATGTACATCTCTATATAGATATAAATTTTACATATTTTCAATCTTAAGGTACACAAAAATTTAAATACAATTTTAATTAAAAATATTTGATAAGACTGGAAAGAGAATATAAATTTTTATATGAATAAAATGTATATCTTACATCCAGTTTAGAGATATCTAGTTTAGAAGTGTGCAAATAACTCTTTGCATGTAGACAAAGGAGCTAACAATTGATTCTCTTTTTTTTTCCAAATTATAAACTTTACATGGTATGACATATATATTGTGAAAATATTTACTGTCACAAATACAAATGCTAACTTAAAAATAGTTTTTAAAAATTGGTGTATCCGGTTTAGCCATATTTAATAAACACGCATAAGGAGGATTGAACCTTCGACCTCTTAGTTAGAATTTAGGATAATTTTTATATATGCTAATTATCGGCGCATATATGATCCTCTATGGTGCATTATAGGTTAGGAAACATGAAGTTCATTTTTACAAATAAAAAAGAAAAAGAAACACTCTAAGTATCCTCCACAACTACACCACTCCTTGCTAAGCATCCACCCCCTGCTTTTCCTTTTATTGCAACATCTATCATTTCTGAACATGTACAGCCCACCTTTGCCCTTAGTGCGCACTGAGATATACACCTGCCCATACCCTAACACTATAATCAGAAACACACCCCATATCTCTCAAACTTTACCAAAATCGAGTCCCTTACAGATGAACCATGCAATACTTGTGTATGATCTTTGTAAGTATTTTGCTTTTTGTTTTTGTTTTTGATTTTTCATGGAAAGGTTAATTCATTGTTAAGAAGGTAACAGTACGTTAATACTAATTTGAAGAGATACAAAATGAATATCAAAGTAGATTTAGATAGATAATGAGCTTGCAAATTATCATTACCATTAACACGGGATCACCTTAATTGTGGGTAAGTTTGTATAAGAAAGCTGCTATTCTGGATCAAAGTAGCAAGTGACCGTCGACGTTGAACATCAGAGCAGTTAATTGTATTTAAAGGATTTAAAACATCACTATAAATCACCATACTATCAACCAACAAAGCAGAATGAATATTAATGAGCATGGATCCTCGATCACTATTACTAGTTGTATCTTAGCGTATGGTTTAACTAAGGCTTGATGGTTAGTAAAACTTAAGTTTAAAATTTAATTATTTTATATTTTTATCTTGAATAAACGGGTGGTATATAAAGTAAAAAAAAAACCCTCACTAGTATATTCTTTGATTGAAGCCACTAGGCAGTTCTTTCCCCCACAAAAATTGGGTGCGCCATTTACTTTAATTAATATGCTTAGATTTCTCTCATGATTTATGTCACTTTGTTCCCATTGTGTATAATATAAGTAAGTGTCGGGCAGAAAATTCGTGCGATCAACACGTGACGCTTTGGAATCGTCCTATCCTTTCGCGTCTTTTCGATTGAAGGATGAATCAGATTATACAAATTTTTTTTATATAGTAAAGTAAATATAACATTCGATAACAATAATAACTCGTTAGGTCTAAATTATCGATTTAAAATTTTTAAATCCGATAATTATTAATAGGGTGGAGGCCTCATATATTTTCAATTAAAATTTCTTTTCCATTCGAGATGGGATTATTGAGATGTTACACACTCTTCATATAAACCTATGGTGTAGCATTTTGTCCTGCATAATACTTAACTCTCACACTTTCAGCTGTAATTGTCACGTCCCGAGGGTAAATCATAATCCGGGCTCGTCTACAGATCCGTCGTGCACACGAAATTTTTCGCGTACACGAAACGCTAAAACCTACTCAGATATAAGATAAACATAAAAGAGCACAAGTATAGAGCTGAAAATTTAAACTATCTCAGACTGAAACTATAAAAGTAAAATAGTATAGTACAATAATATCTCCCAGCTCACCAAAATAAAAGACAACCAGCTGACTAAAACCAAACCCAAAATAATAAAAGTACAACAGTCTGAGTAAAGGGGTACAATAATATGTCTATCTCAGTCTCTCACACTCTGATATTAGATCTATCTAATCGGTAATCCCCTTATCTCGATCAGCTATCGACGGACCAGCAACTGCTACAGAAAATTCTGCAAAACAAAGGGGAGAAAAAGGGGGAGAGCAGCAACGGGTGTCAGAATTACTAGTAAAACCAGTAGTCCGTAGTGGGTAAATCATCAAACTCCGACGTACCCACGGAGTCTACTAGATGCAAAAAGAGAAGTAAGGTGGTAAGGCTGAAAGTAAGCTGCTGATAAAAGAAACTACCACTACTATGCTTCTAAAGGTATAATGAATATGATAATTGTATATGCATGCATCAGTGAATGATAACTGCCGAGATAAACCCAATCTAGTGGACCTGTATAAAACCCGGTCTGGCCTGCACTACTATCACCATCGGTCACACTAACTAACGTGTATCACCAATGTGGAATCATACCTAAGTATCAATATCATAGACCTGTATAAAATCTGGTCTCGGACCTGTATAAAACCCGGTCCTGCCTACTCCGGAGTGGCATTCGAGGGGAGCTACCCGCATGAGGAAAGTAACCATGTCACGCCCCGGGTGTAAACCAGAACCTGGGCCCGTCTACAGATCCGCCGTGCACACGGTATTTTCCGCATACACGAAGCGCCGATAACCTGCTCAAATATAAGAGATATAATAAAAGAGAATAAAAACATAGCTGAACTAAAACTACTACATCTCAGACTGAAGCTGGAAATAAAATAAAGTACAACTGTAAATAAATACAAGTATCTCTCCCAGCTCACCACAAATATACAAACAGCTGGCTAAAGCCAGACCCAAAAATAAAGGTACAATTACACTGTCCGAGAAAATAGGGTACAACAAAAGTCCAGCTAGCATACTGTCGGGTAGACGGTCTATCTAGTCCGCTATCCTCTTACCTAGATCCGCTGCTGATGGCCGTCGCTGATGGCCTAGCAGCTCCGGCAGACGACTCTGCAAAACAAAAGGGAAGAAAAGACAACAAGAATGGGGGTAAGAATACTAGATAAACCAGCAGCCTCCCCTAGTGGGTAAAGCCTCAAACTCCGACACACCCTGTGATGACCCGGATCTCCGCAGAGCTGCTGCAGTGCATTGGGGTGGCTATTGGAGGCTTACATAGTGTGTTGGAGGTGTTTGGGGCATAATTTGGCTCAAGTGTTGGACTTCGGGCTTATTTGGATCACGTGGGTGATCGGAGGACCCCGTGGAGGGTTTAGAGGTGGTTTCGCGCGAATCAGATATTAAAATTGGGCCCCGCGCAAAATTCGGGCTAAGAATACACTTTCGGGAGCCTCCGGCAAATTTTAGAGTTGGAATTTGGCAAAATGGACGTCAAATTCGGATTCAGCGCGCGAAAACGGTCAAAATGGACTACCTACTTGACTTTTTGGGCTCCGGTTACTGTTCACCGCCGGAACAGTAACTCCGGCGATCGCCGGCGGCGGCCAACGGCGGCGGGCAGCGGCGGAAGGCGGCGGCGCGGCCTCGGGCAGGCGGAAAGCGGCGGCGGCGGGCAGGGCGCGTGGGCGCGGGCAGGGTGCGCGGTCCACGCGGCCGGCGTGCACCGGAGCGGGGGGGGCCACGTGGCGTCTTCCCATTGGATGGTTCACGGGTCGCGGTCCACGGAGCATAGCGGGGTGTACGGTGGACCGGAGCGTGGACACGTGGCACCTTCCTATTGGCTCGGTGCAGTGGTCTCGGCGCACGCAGGGTGCGCGGGCAGGCCGGGCAGGCCGGGCAGGTGCGCGGGCAGGCTCAGGAGGTACGGGCTGGTGGTGTTGACACGTGGCAGATCGGGGTTCGTCGGGTGCACGGAGTGGGTGCACCGGGTGCAGCGAGTGTGGGGCCTTGGCACGTGGCCCGCGAGGATTAGGTGTGCTACTGTGCGCGTGCGGCGGGGCAGGTGGCGTGGCAGGCGGCGGTTGGCAGGCGTGGCAGGCGGCCGGCTGGCGTGGCGGGCATGGCAGCGAGGTGGCGCACGCGGAGGCCACGTGGCGGCCCGCCATTGGCGGGCGCCAACTGCCCCGTTGACCAGGGTGCGCCACGCGGCGCGAGGTGAGCGGCCGGATCCGCTGTTTCGTGTTCGGGGACACGTGTCGGTGCGTGGAGCGGGTCGGACGGGTGCGCGGTCCGACCGGATCGGGTGTGCGGGCGTGGGCTGTGTGGGCCGAGTTACTGTGCGCGCTCGAAACCGGGGCTCGAAATATTCGGGCGCCCGGAAGTTGGGACCAAATGGGACTTTTCCCAATTGTTTCCCTCAGCCTATAAATACCAACCCGAGCCCCTTCTTTTCGAGTTTTTCTCCCATTTTCGAGCCTCTTCTGCCCGAGCCACCTTAAGGAGATTTGTTCACCTCTTGATCCTTGATCTTCCTGACAAGTCCTAGGATTTTTTGGAGCACGCATCCCGAGGTTCTCCATTTTACGGCGCGGCGCGACGTTGCATTTCCTGTTTCCTTCTTCGGCGCAGCAGTGATGTTTTAGCTCCCCTGGGCTACCCCGAGGTCCTTTTTCGATGATTCTTACGCCGGCTGACTCCTTACAGGTAGGGCTTCAACTTTCATTTTGATTGCACTTTTCCATTTCGAGGTTTTGGCACGGATCCCGAGGCAAACAATGACCCCTTTTTGCTGTGTGGATTTCCTTGACAGCAGCAGAGTATTTCGGCCATATCTTCGCGCACGAGCGTCAGACGGAGACTATCTTATACAACTTTTTCATCTACGGATCGCAAGGAACGTGCTCGTATTTTTCTTGGATTTTTCAGAGATTTGTTTCGAGGTGATAATCACTGTTTTCTCAGTGTACTGTGTACAGTTTTTCTTCACAGTTTGTTGATTGGATTACCACCTTGACGAATTTATAACTTGGCTTACCGAACTCTGATTTGGGCGTGCAAGGTACCGTTGCGAAGCTATCGACGCGAGGATCGCCGTGATATTTTTCTGGGAATTTTCTGGGCACTTTCTGCAGGTGATAATTTAACAGTTCTGGAACTGTTGTTGTATGTATTTATAAGCGCATTATTTGGGAGCCTAAGTGTTTTTAGTGGACTTGGTGTTGTGCCAGGAGTGTTGCGGGTGTGCTGACCTTGTTGGAGCAAGGGATTAGAGTTTTGGGTATTTTCAGCTGTACGGACCCGGACAGTTAGCGCTTCAGGTGGGTGGTTGTTGCTTGCCTCTACATCTGACTTACTCACTAAGTTTATTAGAAAACCCCCAATGTTGAGCATATTGATTGAGTATCCTGCATGTTTGACTGATATAGATGTGAGCCTATCATCTGAGATTTCTTTGGTGGATATAGCATGTTGGGGATATTACTGGGGTAATACTGCTGTAGGAACATGATCATTGGAGTAATTTATTATTGATAATTGACATGCTACTTTAGCACCCAGATTTTATGAAAATGGATTAAATAGATTAATTGGTGGGACATAATGATTTATCATTGTGCGGGTTTCACTCTGGGGATTTATTATGGATCAGGGATCATATACATGTGTAGTTGACTGATGATTTTGGCATGACTGTTTTATCTGTGTGGATATTATTAATCGATACACATGTAAAACTGTTACTTGACTTTCTTTCTCTCCCACATTGTATGAGGACTTTTGCATGCTTATTTGGACATCTAGATAGACCACTATTTTATTGCTACACTATCATATTGGGATTTGACTTAGGAGAAACCATGATTGCTTTCTTTCTCCTTCTTATTTAGACTTTTGAGTCATGTAGCTCGGGTTCGAGCAGAGGTTTGGGATAGTGTAGCCGGGACCTGAGGGTCAGAGATAGGGAGTACTTGATGTTGGATTGTGGGTTATTGCGGCAACCGCGGATAGTAGGCGGTTGACCGGATCTGGATTATTTTGCCCATTTGCGGGTTGTGGGTTATTGCGGTGACCGCGGACTTTGGGCGGTTGACCGGATGTTTACCATTGCATCAGATTGGGTATCAGTTTTCTCTAGTGGATGGTGTTTCCCACTTTTGAGTATTATTGCATCTGATCGGGATTTTATTAGTGGACGGAGCTTCCCACTTTGATCATAGTCTTGATCCAGTCCTGCTATTGTGAGACAGCGGTTACAGAGATGCTTGATACAGTGATACTTTACTCGTGTGGGTCGCTCCCCTCGAGTGCCACTCCGGAGTAGGCTTTTCACAGTGCCGTGTGCCGGGCACCATGGTGAGTTGTGAGTGCTGATTGGGATTTCGAGCCTTGTGTGCTGGTCCCCTACCGAGTTCTTGAGTTCGACAGCAGAGCAGGCAGTACCAGTTTTCACTGGTGGCACTAGATTGGGTCTATTTGGTCAGATACTGTTTCCTGATGCACTCATACCGTCATTTCTTTCGGTGTTACATTTAGAGGCATACTTGTGGTGTTTTCCCCTTTTATTCAGTAGTTATGTTTACAGCTTTACCACTTGTCCTTTTTTCTTGCCTCTAGTAGACTTAGTGGGTACGCCAGAGCTTGAGGCTTTACCCACAGGGGGAGGCTACTGGTTTACTAGTGGTTCTCACCCCCATTGTTGTTGTTTCCCCTTTTTCTCCCCCCTGTTTTGCAGTGTCCTCTTCGGGAGTTACTGATCTTCGATCGTTGTTCGAGGCGAGGGAGTCACGAGCTAGATCTTTACCACCCGAGGAGTGTAGCTGTATCCCCTGGTTGGAGATTCCTGGTAGCTGTTGGCTGGTTTTACTGTTTTATTTGGAGGGAGATCTTTTGTATTTGGAGAGACTGATGTTGAGACTGGTGTACTATAGTTTTAGTTTATCTCCTTTTATAGTTGAGAGATGCTGTACTGAGGACATTGTATGATGATTATCTGTATTTGAGGAGATGGATATTGTACTTTATTTCATACTGTTCAGTGATTGGATTTTATTTTACAGCATTTCATTTCCGCTCTGATATTTGTGTAGCTATAGTACTATTTTTTTGCAGGTTAGACGCTTCGCCTATACGGGTTTTAGCATAGGTGGCGGATCTGTTGGCGAGCCCGGGTCGCAGTTTCGACCCCGGGGCGTGACAGATTAGGTTGGTATCAGAGCTTAGGGATAGGTCAGTTGGGACCGTAGGAACCCTAGGCTTATGGTTGGACCCTAGGATGACTTCGAGAGAGTCGTGATCTTTTAGCGAGAGCCCTGATTGAGTTTTATACCTCTCCCGAGTGATGGGATGGGTGATTGGCATGTTTATTCTCCTAAGCAATTATGTTGGCTACAGACAACATAATGCGGCGGAACGGTTGACATGCTCTAGACTCTCGTGGGATTGGGTCGAGTTTTGTTTTGTGCTGTGATGCAGTTGGTCGTGGTGAGCGATGTCTCCCCGACGCGTTGTGCGGATTGGTGTGCGCTCGTCGTAGCGGTGGAGTTCGAGCGGTTTGTTTTGGGGCCGGATAACCAGATTGAGGTTAGAGAGCTTCAGGCCCCGATGGCAGGATTGTCTGAGGTATATCAGCGGCAGAGTGAGCCGCTGGTATGGGTGACACAGTTGTCGGAGCAGTGGGCAGCCCGACAGTGTTTTTCCCCTGAGACCACCTGGTTACAGTATCCTCAGCGGCAGTGATTTCTGAGGCGTCGATGGAGCGAGTGGCCCCTCCGTGCTAATGTTTTGTGTTGCGGCACCGAGGCGGGGTGGATAGCTGATAGTTGATGAGTTGCGGGACATCATTGATGGATGGAGCCAGTTTTGGCAGATGAACCGCCCCGATTTATGGATTTGAGTTGGAGCCTTGGAGGCAGAATCGTGGTTGGTGGTGATGGAGTGATCAATTGAGAGTTGATGCAGTTGTCGAACCGTGCGCTCCAAGTTTAGAGGGACAAGGCGCGTAAGGTATGTCTGAGTGGGAGTGGATTGCGCCGGGATACCTTTCTGTTTATCTGATCCCTCTGTTTTGGATTTTGGATGCCTCGATGGAGTAGGCATTGTGTATGGAGCGTGCTATTACAGTTCCTTTGGATAGGGATCTGCCGCCAGAGGTGAGTTCTGGATAGAGGCGCCTGGCGCTAAGTGTTGGGGGACAGATCGGCCGGCAGAGGCATTTTCCTTTTCCAGGTGGCGGTTGTCCTTGTGGACGGATTGTGTAAAGCTTACCCAAGGGAGTGTTTGTGATTATTAACCTGCATGTTGGGGTACAATTTATGTGTTTGAGGGATGAGCTTTGTAGGGATAATTGTGTTTTGCCTTATGACGGTTGCATTAATGGATTTTCTGAGATGTCAGAGGTCAGGTGGACCCCGGTGGCAGCATCAGCATCGTTATCAGAGTGGCGCAGCGGTAGCGTGGAATCCTTGTCTGCGGAATACCGTATTCATCGCCTCAGTGTGAGCAAAAGCGGAGGATTGTGCTCCTTTTGTGGATAGCCTTGATTTTCAGGCCGACTAAGCGACGACCACCTACATCGTGCGGATGAGACTGTGCTGCCTGGGTGGAGGGCGCCAAGGCAGTGGATCGGGTCGTCGCAGGTGTGATTTCATCACAGCAGTCGGAGTAGAGTATGATGCATTCCTGCATGGACTAGAGGCAGATTGGTTACCACATGCACTAGAGGTACAGATTCCTGTTGGGGTGGTGCATGTGGGGGGAGGCTTGTGGATCATGTCCAGTGCTGTTGAGACCTCGAGTGGTATCGGCAGACTTATTGGTATTTGTAACTGGTCAGTGTTTGACCCAGTGCGTGGGATTGGTTGGCACAGTGCCACATGGTGTATGACTGCGGAAAGAGAAGGTTATGATCTTCTGCAAGCAGACATTAGGGACTTGTTCATTGAGATAGTCAGAGCACACAGGTTGCAGCGACTATGCGTGAGGTGCTCACGGCGGCACCGGGACGCGAGGATATCCCTGTTATCGTGAGATCCCGGGTGTGATTCCCCCGGAGCTGATGATAATGCCGCCGGTTAGGGAGATTGAGATTGCGGTTGACGTGGTTCAAGGAACCACGCCAACCCCGATAGCACCTCATTGGATATCACCTGTAGAGCTGACAGAGCTGATGGCGCAGTCGCAGGATCTGATGGATCGAGGGTCTGTTCGATCTAGTGCCACGTCGTTGGCACACGACAGTGAGGGTCCTTGTGTGGGGCGACCGCAGACAGGTCTGGATATTATTTAGGACCTTTTGATGGAGTCATACCCCAACAGTGGTCTGCTTAGGATGCAGGTATCTTTCTGGGATCATACAGTTGTGTATCCCGCCAAGATGGTGTTCAGGACCCGGTAGGGGCATTATGAGTACAGTGAGGACAGATGGAATGACTAATGCCCTGTCGTCTTTAAGATCTGAGGAATTGTGTATTCTTGCTGCACTTGGAAGAATTATTTGAGATATTCTTCTGGGATGTTTTGATTTTACACCATCTCTGTATGGTTTAGAGCTGGTGGGGTACTTGTAGATGGTGTAACAAGGTCTGTGAGGAAGAAGCTGTATGCCAAGTTGTTGTGGTGCAAGTTTTAGCTTCGAGAGCATATCTTTTTGGATCACTTAGTCTAGCCATAAGAGGCGATGGTGGAAATTTGGCCAAAATGGATGCTATGCGAGAATGGCTGAGACCGGCAGTTTTTGTTGAGGTGAGAAGCTTGTGAGCCGGATAGTGCCAGCAGAGCTTGACGAATTGGTGATGAGATTGATACCAGCCCTGATTTCAGCATCGCCAGTGTTGGGAGATGGATTTGTGAGATACAGTGATGCCTCCTTTAGTAGCTATGAAGTTATAGTTGGATTTGTGGCAAGCATCCAAATTCACCCGATAGGGCCACTGTGGTGGCGGATATTTGGAGCAGGTACCCTTTTTCGAGCTTGGAAGATTGGATTTACCGGCTGTAAGGGTACTGGATCTTCTCGAAGATTGATTTGCGATCTGGTGCTTTCGACTGCTTATCGTTGTGTGCTGATGCCCGAGTGTTGGGGTGGTGTTGCTACACCCTGATGGTTTTTGGATTAGAGATCAGAGTCTATGTGATCAGTTGGAAGACTTATATTGGATACCTCGGGAGTACAGAGATATCCGGATCGAGCTTGTGTGCCGATGGACTCGTGGTTGGATTATCTGAGGCCCTGGGAGGAGCGGAGGCTTGTACTGATGCAGATTACTTGGTAGCCCGAGCGGTTAGCCCAGCTGCACTCGGTTGAGTTGGTACGGTTTTTCTGGAGTGCCCGCCTTTATTTTGTTCTAGTTAGAGACCCGAGGATCGCATCGCATCTCTGGAGGAGGTATTTGTCAGCCTTGGGAGCTCGAGTGGTGGATGATTGGATATATACCCCCCCTTTATTTGGTTAAGTTTCCGTGTTGAGGAATGACTTTAGTTTCGAGGACGAAACTTTCTTTTAGTAGGGGAGGATGTGATGACCCGGATCTCCGCAGAGCTGCTGCATTGCATTGGGGTGGCTATTGGAGGCTTACATGGTGTGTTAGAGGTGTTTGGGGCATAATTTGGCTCAAGTGTTGGACTTCGGGCTTATTTGGATCACGTGGGTGATCGGAGGACCCCGTGGAGGGTTTAGAGGTGGTTTCGCGTGAATCGGATATTAAAATTGGGCCCCGCGCAAAATTCGGGCTAAGAATACACTTCCGGGAGCCTCCGGCAAATTTTAGAGTTGGAATTTGGCAAAATGGACGTCAAATTCGGATTCAGCGCGCGAAAACGGTCAAAATGGACTACCTACTTGACTTTTTGGGCTCCGGTTACTGTTCACCGCCGGAACAGTAACTCCGGCGATCGCCGGCGGCGGCCAACGGCGGCGGGCAGCGGCAGAAGGCGGCGGCGCGGCCTCGGGCAGGCGGAAAGCGGCGGCGGCGGGCAGGGCGCGTGGGCGCGGGCAGGGTGCGCGGTCCACGCGGCCGGCGTGCACCGGAGCGGGGGGGGCCACGTGGCGTCTTCCCATTGGATGGTTCACGGGTCGCGGTCCACGGAGCATAGCGGGGTGTACGGTGGACCGGAGCGTAGACACGTGGCACCTTCCTATTGGCTCGGTGCAGTGGTCTCGGCGCACGCAGGGTGCGCGGGCAGGCCGGGCAGGCCGGGCAGGTGCGCGGGCAGGCTCAGGAGGTACGGGCTGGTGGTGTTGACACGTGGCAGATCGGGGTTCGTCGGGTGCACGGAGTGGGTGCACCGGGTGCAGCGAGTGTGGGGCCTTGGCACGTGGCGCGCGAGGATTGGGTGTGCTACTGTGCGCGTGCGGCGGGGCAGGTGGCGTGGCAGGCGGCGGTTGGCAGGCGTGGCAGGCGGCCGGCTGGCGTGGCGGGCACGGCGGCGAGGTGGCGCACGCGGAGGCCACGTGGCGGCCCGCCATTGGCGGGCGCCAACTGCCCCGTTGACCAGGGTGCGCCACGCGGCGCGAGGTGAGCGGCCGGATCCGCTATTTCGTGTTCGGGGACACGTGTCGGTGCGTGGAGCGGGTCGGACGGGTGCGCGGTCCGACCGGATCGGGTGTGCGGGCGTGGGCTGTGTGGGCCGAGTTACTGTGCGCGCCCGAAACCGGGGCCCGAAATATTCGGGCGCCCGGAAGTTGGGACCAAATGGGAATTTTCCCAATTGTTTCCCTCAGCCTATAAATACCAACCCGAGCCTCTTCTTTTCGAGTTTTTCTCCCATTTTCGAGCCTCTTCTGCCCGAGCCACCTTAAGGAGATTTGTTCACCTCTTGATCCTTGATCTTCCTGCCAAGTCCTAGGATTTTTTGGAGCACGCATCCCGAGGTTCTCCATTTTACGGCGCGGCGCGACGTTGCATTTCCTGTTTCCTTCTTCGGCGCAGCAGTGATTTTTTAGCTCCCCTGGGCTACCCCGAGGTCCCTTTTCGATGATTCTTGCGCCGGCTAACTCCTTACAGGTAGGGCTTCAACTTTCATTTTGATTGCACTTTTCCATTTCGAGGTTTTGGCACGGATCCCGAGGCAAACAATGACCCCTTTTTGCTGTGTGGATTTCCTTGACAGCAGCAGAGTATTTCGGCCATATCTTCGCGCACGAGCCTCAGACGGAGACGATCTTATACAACTTTTTCATCTACGGATCGCAAGGAACGCGCTCGTATTTTTCTTGGATTTTTCAGAGATTTGTTTCGAGGTGATAATCACTGTTTTCTCAGTGTACTGTGTACAGTTTTTCTTCACAGTTTGTTGATTGGATTACCACCTTGACGAATTTATAACTTGGCTTACCGAACTCTGATTTGGGCGTGCAAGGTACCGTTGCGAAGCTATAGACGCGAGGATCGCCGTGATATTTTTCTGGGAATTTTTTGGGCACTTTCTGCAGGTGATAATTTAACAGTTCTGGGACTGTTGTTGTATGTATTTGTAAGCGCATTATTTGGGAGCCTAAGTGTTTTTAGTGGACTTGGTGTTGTGCCAGGAGTGTTGCGGGTGTGCTGACCTTGTTGGAGCAAGGAATTGGAGTTTTGGGTATTTTCAGCTGTACGGACCCGGACAGTTAGCGCTTCAGGTGGGTGGTTGTTGCTTGCCTCTACATCTGACTTACTCACTAAGTTTATTAGAAAACCCCCAATGTTGAGCATATTGATTGAGTATCCTGCATGTTTGACTGATATAGATGTGAGCCTATCATCTGAGATTTCTTTGGTGGATATAGCATGTTGGGGATATTACTGGGGTAAGAATGTTGACGCGTTCACAGCCTTCTTCCTCTGAGCCCGAGCCGGAGGAGTCCGAGCAGGGCCAGCAGAGTGAGGTGCAGGAGCTTCAGGCTCAGATGGCCCTGATGTCAGAGGCCGTGCGGCGTCAGGAGGAGGCCATGGGTCGGCTGACGCGGATGTTAGAACAGAGGGCGCAGCCTGTTGTTGCACCCCCGGAGAGTTCTCCCGTACCACCCTCCCCTGCTGTGGCTTCCCCAGTTGGACCGGTGACCACGGCATCCCCTGTTGCTCAGGGGGCAATCCGGCCATTGACTCCTGCGGAGGAGCAGGAGATTGCTGACAAACTTACTCAGTTCTGTAAACGGGGACCGCCCAGGTTTTCAGGGCGGAATATTAAGCCGTGGGAGATCGGGACTTGGCTTTCGTCAATGGAGAAGTTATTCCGGGACTTCTTCATTGACCAGAAGTACAGGGTACATTTGGCTGTACACTGCTTAGACGGGGATGCTAATGCATGGTGGCGTCGGGTGGAGCCACTGGAATTTCAAATCACTCGACAGCTACCCTGGTCTGAGTTCAAGAAAATGATTCTGGATACGTACTTTTCCACGTGTGAAGAAAAAGCTGGAAGATGATTTGAAGAATCTTCAGCAAGGCGACCGGACGGCATTAGACTATTTTCAGGAGTTCACGCGGTTACTCAACTGCGTACCTTATGTCGCCAGGGACGGACCGCATCAGGTGGAGCTCTTTAAGTCGGGCATGCGCCCAGAAATCTATACTCTGGTGCATGCTCAGAGACTACAGACATTGGAGGAGGCAGCAGAGCATGCCCAGTGGGTCGAGAGGGGAGACCACGTCATCGCCAGACGTGGGGGCCTGGTCGCTCAAGGTGCAGACAGGAAGCGACCAGCGCAGGACGACGGGGGACAGGCCAGTTCTTGGAGGCCGCCACGACCGCCACGGCCTCAGTGGGGTATAGTATTGGTTGTGTGGTGACCCGGATCTCTGCAGGGCTTCTACAGTGTGACCGGCAGCTTCTAGAGGCCTATGTGGCATGTCGGCGGTGTTTGTACGCCAATTTGAACACAAGTGATGGACTCCGGGCTTAACATGGATCACGTGGGTAATCGGAAGACCCCGTCGGATGTTTAGAAGTGGTTTCGCGCAAAACGGATATCAAATTTAGACTCAGCGCGAAATTTGGATTAAAAATACCTTTCCGGATGCCCTCGGCAATTTTTAGGATTGGAATTTGGCAAAACGGACACCAGATTTGGACTCAGCGCGCGAAAACGGTGAAAACGGACTATTTACTTGTATTTTTCGGAGCCCGAATGCGAAAACACGATTTTTGAGGCAAGGATCACTGTTCCGGCGGCCGGGGGCACCGCCGGCGGCGGCGGGCAGCGGCGGCGCGGGCTCGGGCAGGCGGCGGAGCGGCGGCGGTCAGGCGCGCGGGCGAAGGCAGGCGCGCGGGCAGGCGCGCGGGCGCGTGGGCAGGCGCGCGGTCCACGGGGCTGACGTGCACCGGAGGTAGGACACGTGGAGGCTTCCCGTTGGACGGTTCACGAGTCGCGGTTCACGAAGCGGCGCAGGGTGCACGGTGCACCGGGGGCGGACACGTGGCAGCTGGCTATTAGATCGGTGCATCGGTATGCGTGCACCGGGTGCAGCAAGTGGAGGTTTCGACATGTGGCGTCTCCCCATTGGTCGGGTACTGTGCGGGGCAGGTGGGTAGGTGGCCGTACGCGCGTGGGGCAGGCGCGCGACGTGCGCGGGGCAGGCACGGTCGGCGCCACGTGGCACGACCGCAGCGGCCGGCGCGGCTGTGCGCTGTGCGGCGTGCCACATGGCAGGCAGGGATTGGCTGGCGTCGGTGTTTCCTGTTCTGGGGACACATCGAGTATTTTCCGAAATGTTTATTTTGGCATTGCTCAATGTTGCAATCCGAGGGGGGGTTTCACTTCGAGATTTCGTCCACTTTGAGGCATTTTCTCTCTGAGGGCACAGAAGGAGAATTGTTCCTCAAGGAGAGAAGTTTTCACCTGTTGATTTTCGGATTTTTCGGCAGCACGCATTTTGAGATTTTTATTTTACCGGCGCGGCGTGACGTTTCTTTTTCGGCATTTTTCTCCGTCACATTTCGGTGCACGAGCTCCCCCGGCCTACTCTGACAACGTTTTTCAGGGATTTTTGCGGCGCTGGCTTCATGACAGGTAGGGCTTCAACTTTTGTGTTTTGAGCTTCCCCTCTTTCTGAGCTTTTCTTAGAGTTTTTCAAGCTTCTCTTTGACCCATTTTCTATTGTGGAGTATTTGGATAACACCCTGGTATTTCGGCGATATCTCCGTGTACAGGCTTCGGATTGAGGCGTGCCAGTAGTCGTTTTGTATCTACACATCACAAGGAGCATGCTTGTATTTTTCTTGGATTTTTATGAGCTTTTCCCGAAGGTGAAAATCCCACTTTTTGGACAAAGTGTTACAGATTGTTGGTACTTGGGATTTTTAGAGGTGGTCACCTTGCCGATTTTGTATCTTGGCCTACAGGTGTCGGATTTGGACGTGCGAGTACTCGTTTCGACCGGCTCGACGCAACGAACGCAGCGATTATTTTCTCGGATTTTTTTGAGTTCATCTCGCAGGTGAGATTTGGCCTTTTTCAGGGCTGGTTGTTGGACTGCGGCGTGATACATATACTTTGGATTAATTGTACACCGTTTGGTTTATAATTGCAGTTCTGGGTGTTTTGCGTGGAAAAAGGGGTATTGGACAGCAAGGAGGTTTTTACAGCTGTGGATTGCACTTTTCCAGGTGGGTGGTTGCTATATTCCTCTTTTCTTACATACCTACTAGGAATATTAGAGAGATCCTCTCTATTGGACATATTGAATGGTCACCTATTGGACATGCACGCTTAACTAAAATAATTGTGAGCCTATCATATGAAAAATACTATAGTGGAAATCTGATAGTGGTTGGAACTTACACATGCTTGTATGGATATAATATTGGCGTTTAACTTTGAATGGGGGATTTACTTTCATGTTGGGATATTATGAAACGTCTTGTGGGAGGGTACCACTTGAGGATCTTTTGGACAGGCATAGGTGGATGGTTTATGTGAGGGTGATTAGTAAATTATAGACATGTGTGGTTATATTACGATTTTAGCATGATGATTATACCAAGGCGGAGCTATTAATTGATACACATGTGGAACCACTATTCGTCGCACTTCCTTCTATCTTTCGTGAGGACATAGGTTTGCTTATGGATATCTAGTTAGGCCATTTCTTATCGCTACACTATATGTTGGGACTTGATTTAGAAGAAACCCTATTTGTTTCTTCTCTCCCTATTCTTTAGTCAGGAGGGGCTATTTGTTGCTCAGGTTTGAGCAGGGGTTGGCATAGTGTAGCCGGGGCCTGGGTGTTAGCTTCTGGGGTATTGCGGCTACCGCGGATAGTAGGCGGTTGACCGGATGTCGGATGGGGGACAGGATTGTGATTGTGGGTGTTGTTGTGAATTCCTTACCTTTGACTACCCACTAGGCACATTGGAGTAGCTTTTATGTATAAAGGCTAAATGCACTTTATAGATGACAATGGCAGGCTTAATTGAGATCAAAACAGATACTGCTAGAACTAGCTTGAATGGGGGTTATAATTGTAGAGCGGTAACATCATGTTGAAAGATAAGGTTGACTAGTAACTTGGGGGCTTTGGGTATGTGACATAGATAGGCACAGGCTATCTCTTATTACTATTCTTATACAATTATCAGCATGCTCTAGCAAGGTAAAAATATATCGACATCTGTTTTATTTTATATCATCTTGGGACATTTGCATGCTTGTATGGTCACCTAGATAGGCCACATTTCTCTGCTACACTATCATGCTGGAATTGACATAGGAGAAACCTTTTTATTATTCTTTTCTCCTTTCATTTGAGGCTCAGGGTATTTGCAGCTCGTGCACGAGCAGGGGGTTTGGGATAGTGTAGTCAGGTTCTTGGGTTTTCGGACAGGCAGGGCTTGATGGCAGGGTATTGCGGCAACCGCGGATATTGGGCGGTTGACCGGAGGTTGCTTATGCATCAGATTGGGTATCAGGTCTCTAGTGGATGGAGTTTCCCACTATTTGTCTATCTTACATCAGGTTGAGATCGGGTCTTTCTTGAGTGGATGGGTTTTCCCACCTTGATCAGAGTCATGATCTAGTCCTGCTGATTTATGATACTTATGTTACTAGATACTGAGATACTTTACTCGTGTGGGTCGCTCCCCTCGAGTGCCACTCCGGAGTGTGCGTCAGACAGGCTTGAGTCTTTGAGACTCCCTTGCATCGGTGTTTTGCGTAGGCTGGCATACCCGATGCGGCAGGCACAGCAGGCAGTACCAGTGTTTACTGGTGGTCAGATTGGGTTTATTCAGGCAGGCATTTATATTCTGATGCATACATTTAGCTATTCTTTTAGCTCAGTATGTAGGGGCATACTAGTGGTAGCTTTTCATCAGGTGTTATATTCATTGCATACCACCTTTATTTTCTTTTGCCTCTGGTAGACCTAGTGGGCGTGTCAGAGTTTGAGGTTTTACCCACTAGGGGAGGCTACTGGTTTACTAGTAGTTCTCACCCCCATTTTCTTTCCTCTTTTTCTTCTCCCTTGTTTTGCAGTGTCTTCTGCGGGTGCTACTAGGCTTTCAGTGGCGGGTCGAGGAGAGAGGACGGCTGAGTAGATAGATCTCGAGGCAGGATGAGCGTGTTAGCTGGACGGTTGGTATACCCATGTTTCCTCAAACAGTTGTACTTTTACTTTTGGGGCTGGCTTTTGCCAGCAGGTTGTATTTATTTTGGGTGAGCTGGGAGAGATAGATGTATCATTTTTACAGATGTGTTGTATTTTATTTTTAGCTTCAGTCTGAGATGTATTAGTTTTTAGTTCAGCTCTGTTTTATGCTCATTTTTGTTATTTCTTATATCTGAGCAGGTTACTGGTGCTTCGTGTACACGGGAAATACCGTGTGCACAACGGATCTGTAGACGGGCCCGGGTTCTGGTTTACACCCGGGGCGTGACAGATTAGGTTGGTATCAGAGCTTAGGGATAGGTCAGTTGGGACTTAGGAAACCCTAGGCTTTTGGCGGACCCTAGGATGATAGGGCGCGAGGGACGCGACATTTTACGAAAGTTGGTGATTTATTTGTTTGACTCTTCCTGTGAGTGAAGAGGGATCGACATATTCTATTTCTGTGGGACAGTTATGTTGGCTGCAGACAACATAAAGTTACAGAAATAGAGGGATGTCTTTGACTTTCGCTAGATTGGGTCGAGTGTTTGGGGTGTGTTGATTTGCGGTTTGTCGTGGCGAGCGGTGTCTCCCCGATGTTGGGCCCTAACCCGGGTGCACTTTGGTGCAGCAGTTGGGTCTGAGCTAGTTGTTTCCGGCCGTATACCAAATTGGAGTTTGAGAGCTCCGGACCCGAAGGGTAGGAGTGCTTGACGCAGATCAGCGGCGGTGTGGACAGCGGAGCAGTGACACAGTTGTCGGAGCGGCGTAGTGGCACCGTTGCCGGGATATCGAGTAGCCCCCTCCGTGCCAATGTTAGCGCAGAGACGCCGAGGCAGGGTGGATAGTTGACAGCTGATGAGCTATGGGACACCAATGATCAGTTGAGCCAGTTTCAGCAGATGAACCACCCCGATTCATAGGATTAAGTTTGGAGCCTCTTGGGGTAGAATCGTGGTTGGTGGTGATGGAGAGACTACTTGGAAGCCTCCTTGAGTCAAAGGGTTTACGCAGTTGTTGAATTGCGCGCTCTAGGATTTGAGGGACGAGGCGCATAGCATATGCGTGACTGAGAGTGGATTGCGCCAGGATACCTTTCTGTTTATTTGGTCCCTCTTATGCAGGTTTTGGATTTTGGGGTACTTCGATAGTGTAAGCATGGTGTTTGGAGCTGGAGCTGCAGTCCCTTTTGGATGGGGATCTATTGCCAGAGGCGAGTTCTGGATAGAGGCGCTTGATGCTAGATGATGGAGGACAGATTGGCCGGCAGTGGCACTCCTGATTTTTGCTCGGTATAGTGGATTTCTGAGACGTCAGAGGTCGGGTGGACCCCGATGGTAGCATCAGCCTCTTTATCAGAGTGGCGCAGCGATAGCGTGGATTGGCTGTCTGCGGAGGACCATATTCGTCGCCTCAGTGTGAGCAGGGACACAGGTCATGCTCCCTTTGTGATTGGTCTAGGTATATTCTGGCAGACTGAGCGACAACCGCTTGCATGGAGTGGATGAGATTGTGTCGCCTGGTCGGAGGGCGCCATGGCAGTGGTTTGGGTTGTCGCAGGTGTGATTGCATCACCGCAGTCGGAAAATGTGCACTTTGCTTTCCTGCATGGACTAGAGGTAGAGTCGTTACCACATGCACTTGAGGTACAGGTTACTGTTGGTATTGTGCAGGTGGGGAAGGCTTGTGGATTATGTCCAATACAGTTGAGGCCGCGAGCTATACCGGTAGACTTATGGGTATTTGTGGCAATTCAGTGTTTGACCTAGTGCTTGGGTTTGGCTGGCACAGTGCCACAGGATGTTTGACTGCGGAGAAAAAGGACTTTGATCTTCTGCGAGGCAGACAATGGGAGGCTTGTTTGCTGAGACTGCTAGGGCACACAGGTTACAGCGACAGTATGAGAGGTGCCTACGGCGGCACCGGGACTCAAGGATATCCCTATTGCCCGTGAGATCCCGAGTGTGAGTCCCCCGAGCCGAGGATTAGGCCGCCAGATAGGGAGACTAAGATTGTGATGGACATGGTTTTGGGAACCGCACCAATCTCGGCAGCACCTTATTGGATATCGCCAGTAGAGCTGCGAGAGTTGATGGCACAGGTGCAGGGATCTGCTAGACCGAGGGTTTGTTTGACCTAGTGCCACGTCGTTGATACACGACTGTGAGAGCTCTTTGTGATTGGGGCCCAGGCAGATCCAGGTATTATTTAGGACCTTTTGATGGAGTTATACTCCGGCAGTTGCTCGGTTATGATGCCTGCACCAATTTGGATTTACAGCTGATTACTTCGCCTTGATGGTGTTCAGGACACGGTAGGGGCATCATGAGTACAGTGAGGCCAATGGAATGACTAATGCCCTGTCGCCTTTAAGATTGAGGAATTCAGTGTTCCAGTGGGACTTGAACGGATTGATATCGGTATTCTCTAGCGATATTGTGATTTTACCCCCTCCCTGAGTGATTTAGAGCTTGTGAAGCATTTGTAGACGGTGTGACAAGGTCTGTGAGGAAGAAGCTTTATGCCAAGTTGTTGTGGTACAAGTTTTAACTTTGAGAGCATATCTTCCTGGATTACATATTCTAGTCGTAGGGGCGGCGGTGGAAATCCGGCCAAAATGGATGCTATTTGAGACTGGCCGAGATCGACAGTCATTGTTGAGGTGAGGAGCGTTTGGACCGGATAGTGCCAGCAGAGCTTGACGAGCGATTGATGAGTTTGGTGCCAGCGCCGATTTTTAGCTTAGTCAGCGGTGGGAGATGGATTTGCGAGTTATAGTGATACCTCCCATAGTGGCTGTAGAGCTACCATTGGAATTTGATGAGTATCCAGTATCACCCCGAATGGGCCACGGTGGTGGCGGATACCTGGAGCAGAAGAGCTTTTTGGGGTTGAGTTTGACGATTCTATAGCTGGCGCTGTGTGGGACCATTGTGGTGTACAGGGTTTGAGATTGTGTCCCGGAGGATCCCTTTTGATGGTAGGCTGCGGCTGAGCAATCCACTTGGTTGGTCAGATTTTGAGAGTGACCGAATGAGAACCCCTGCTTGTTAGGGCCCCTTTCCTGTGCGGATCCTTGTGTGGACGTGTTTCAGTTCGCTCTGGTTGAGTTGGCTCTAGGGGGTGATTTTAGTGCGTGTTGCCCTGGCTGTTCGTTCTTTCCCCCTAGTCTTTTGTTGGAGTCCCTGAGGTTTTTCTGCGTCTCAGCTCAGAAGTGTTATGTTTTTGGACCCCTCGCCCGTGATTAACTCGTTTCTTTTGAGCTCTGTGAGAGTTGGAGTACGAGGGACGCCCGTTGCGAATCCTGGCTCGTGGGATGAGAGAATTACGCAATTGGGCCATGCCGTACTGATTGTTGTTGTTGCTGAGGAGTCATCACGGGGAGTGATAGGCGACTTGGGAGCGGGAGACGGCGGTGTTGAGTACTCACCCCTGGTTTCGGAGACTCCTTGGGAGTTGCTGTAGTTTCGAGAACGAAACTCTTTTAGCGGGGGAGGATGTGGTGACCCGGATCTCTGCAGGGCTTCTACAGTGTGACCGGCAGCTTCTAGAGGCCTATGTGGCATGTCGGCGGTGTTTGTGCGTCAATTTGGACACAAGTGATGGACTCCGGGCTTAAAATGGATCACGTGGGTAATCGGAAGACCCCGTCGGATGTTTAGAAGTGGTTTCGCGCAAAACGGATATCAAATTTAGACTCAGCGCGAAATTTGGATTAAAAATACCTTTCCGGATGCCTTCGGCAATTTTTAGGATTGGAATTTGGCAAATCGGACACCGGATTTGGACTCAGTGCGCGAAAACAGTGAAAACAGACTATTTACTTGTATTTTTCGGAGCCCGGATGCGAAAACACGGTTTTCGAGGCAAGGATCACTGTTCCGGCGGTCGGGGGCACCGCCGGCGGCGGCGGGCAGCGGCGGAGCGCGGCGGCGCGGGCTCGGGCAGGCGGTGGAGCGGCGGCGGGAAGGCGCGCGGGCGCGGGCAGGCGCGCGGTCCACGGGGCCGACGTGCACCGGAGGTAGGACACGTGGCGGCTTCCCGTTGGACGGTTCACGAGTCGCGGTTCACGGAGTGGCGCAGGGTGCACGGTGGACCGGGGGCGGACACGTGGCAGTTGGCTATTGGATCGGTGCATCGGTATGCGTGCACCGGGTGCAGCAAGTGGAGGTTTCGACACGTGGCGTCTCCCCATTGGTCGGGTGCTGTGCGGGACAGGTGGGCAGGTGGGCGTACGCGCGTGGGGCAGGCGCGCGACATGCGCGGGGCAGGCCCGGTCGGCGCCACGTGGCGCGACCGCAGCGGCCGGCGCCGCTGTGCGCTGTGCGGCGTGCCACGTGGCAGGCAGGGATTGGCTGGCGTCGGTGTTTCCTGTTCTGGGGACACATCGGGTATTTTCCGAAATGTTTATTTTGGCATTGCTCAATGTTGCAATCCGAGGGGGGGTTTCACTTCGAGATTTCGGCCACTTTGAGGCATTTTCTCTCTGAGGGAAGAGAAGGAGAATTGTTCTCCAAGGAGAGAAGTTTTCACCTGTTGATTTTCGGATTTTTCAGCAGCACGCATTTCGAGATTTCTATTTTACCGGCGCGGCGCGACGTTTCTTCTTCGGTGTTTTTCTCTACGCATTTTGGAGCACGAGCTCCCCCGGCCTACTCCGATAACGTTTTTCAGGGATTTTTACGGTGCTGGCTTCATGACAGGTAGGGCTTCAACTTTTGTGTTTTGAGCTTCCCCTCTTTCTGAGCATTTCTTGGAGTTTTTCGAGCTTCTCTTTGAACCATTTTCTATTGCGGAGTATTTGGACAGCACCTTGGTATTTCGGCGATATCTCCGTGTACAGGCTTCGGATTGAGGCGTGCCAATAGTCGTTTTGTATCTACACATCACAAGGAGCATGCTTGTATTTTTCTTGGATTTTTATGAGCTTTTACCAAAGGTGAAAATCCCACTTTTTGGACAAAGTGTTACAGATTTTTGGTACTTGGGATTTTTAGAGGTGGTCACCTTGCCGATTTTGTATCTTGGCCTACAGGTGTCGGATTCGGACGTGCAAGTACGCGTTTCGACCGGCTCGACGCGACGAACGCAGCGATTATTTTCTCGGATTTTTCTGAGTTCATCTCGTAGGTGAGATTTGGCCTTTTTCAGGGCTGGTTGTTGGACTGCGGCATGATACATATACTTTGGATTAATTGTACACCGTTTGGTTTATAATTGCAGTTCTGGGTGTTTTGCGTGGAAAAAGGGGTATTGGACAGCAAGGAGGTTTCTATAGCTGTGGATTGCACTTTTCCAGGTGGGTGGTTGCTATATTCCTCTTTTCTTACATACCCACTAGGAATATTAGAGAGATCCTCTCTATTGGACATATTGAATGGTCACCTATTGGACATGCACGCTTAACTAAAATAATTGTGAGCCTATCATATGAAAAATGCTATAGTGGAAATCTGATAGTGGTTGGGACTTACACATGCTTGTATGGATATAATATTAGCGTTTAACTTTGAATGGGGGATTTACTTTCATGTTGGGATATTATGAAACGTCTTGTGGGAGGGTACCACTTGAGGATCTTTTGGATAAGCATAGGTGGATGGTTTATGTGAGGGTGATTAGCAAATTATAGACATGTGTGGTTAGATTATGATTTTAGCATGATGATTATACCAAGGCGGAGCTATTAATTGATACACATGTGGAACCACTATTCGTCGCACTTCCTTCTATCTTTCGTGAGGACATAGGCTTGCTTATGGATATCTAGTTAGGCCATTTCTTATCGCTACACTATATGTTGGGACTTGATTTAGAAGAAACCCTATTTGTTTCTTCTCTCCCTATTCTTTAGTCAAGGGGGGCTATTTGTTGCTCGGGTTTGAGCAGGGGTTGGCATAGTGTAGCCGGGGCCTGGGTGTTAGCTTCTGGGGTATTGCGGCTACCGCGGATAGTAGGCGGTTGACCGGATGTCGGATAGGGGACAGGATTGTGATTGTGGGTGTTGTTGTGGATTCCTTACCTTTGACTACCCACTAGGCACATTGGAGTAGCTTTTATGTATAAAGGCTAAATGCACTTTATAGATGACAATGGCAGGCTTAATTGAGATCAAAACAGATACTGCTAGAACTGGCTTGAATGGGGGTTATAATTGTAGAGCGGTGACATCATGTTGAAAGATAAGGCCGACTAGTAACTTCGGGGCTTTGGGTATGTGACATAGATAGGCACAGGCTATCTCTTATTACTATTCTTATACAATTATCAGCATGCTCTAGCAAGGTTAAAATATATCGACATCTGTTTTATTTTATACATCTTGGGACATTTGCATGCTTGTATGGTCACCTAGATAGGCCACATTTTTCTGCTACACTATCATGCTGGAATCGACATAGGAGAAACCTTTTTATTATTCTTTTCTCCTTTCATTTGAGGGTCAGGGTATTTGCAGCTCGTGCGCGAGCAGGGGGTTTGGGATAGTGTAGTCAGGTTCTTGGGTTTTGGGACAGGCAGGGCTTGATGGCAGGGTATTGCGGCAACCGCGGACATTGGGCGGTTGACCGGAGATTGCTTATGCATCAGATTGGGTATCAAGTCTCTAGTGGATGGAGTTTCCCACTATTTGTCTATCTTGCATCAGGTTGAGATCGGGTCTTTCTTGAGTGGATGGGTTTTCCCACCTTGATCAGAGTCATGATCCAGTCCTGCTGATTTATGATACTTATGTTACTAGATACTGAGATACTTTACTCGTGTGGGTCGCTCCCCTCGAGTGCCACTCCGGAGTGTGCGTCAGACAGGCTTGAGTCTTTGAGACTCCCTTGCATCGGTGTTTTGCGTAAGCTAGCATGCCCGATGCGGCAGGCACAGCAGGCAGTACCAATGTTTACTGGTGGTCAGATTGGGTTTATTCAGGCAGGCCTTTATATTCTGATGTATACATTTAGCTAATATTTTAGCTCAGTATGTTGGGGCATACTAGTAGTGGTAGCTTTTCATCAGGTGTTATATTCATTGCATACCACCTTTACTTTCTTTTACCTCTGGTAGACCTAGTGGGCGTGTCAGAGTTTGAGGTTTTACCCACTAGGGGAGGCTACTGGTTTACTAGTAGTTCTCACCCCCATTCTTCTTTCCTCTTTTTCTTCTCCCTTGTTTTGCAGTGTCTTCTGCGGGTGCTACTGGGCTTTCAGTGGCGGGTCGAGGAGAGAGGACGGCTGAGTAGATAGATCTCGAGGCAGGATGAGCGTGTTAGCTGGACGGTTGGTGTACCCATGTTTCCTCAGACAGTTGTACTTTTACTTTTGGGACTGGCTTTTGCTAGCAGATTGTATTTATTTTGGGTGTGCTGGGAGAGACAGATGTATCATTTTTACAGATGTATTGTATTTTATTTCCAGCTTCAGTCTGAGATGTATTAGTTTTTAGTTCAACTCTATTTTATGCTCATTTTTGTTATTTCTTATATCTGAGCAGGTTACTGGCGCTTCGTGTACACGGAAAATACCGTGTGCACGGCGGATCTGTAGACGGGCCCGGGTTCTGGTTTACACCCGGGGCGTGACAGGTTGGACCCCTGTTCTTGTAGCTTAGACGTATATTTGAGCCTGCCTTTTTATTGATCAGATTCATACTGCTATATGTCTGAGTTATGATCCTTATCTGTTATCTGATTATATGATGCCTTGCATGATTGATCTTAGTTGCTTCCAGTTATTATTACGTTATTCTGGACATTGCCATGCCTGCTTGGTCATTAGCTAGTTTGCACACCTTATTGATTATCAGTATATCCTGATCCATGTTATAATAGTTGTTGATTGTATTCTACATATGAGTTGAGATTCAGTTGGCTATTCTGCATTGCATCCATATTGGGATTTTCCCCGGCTTATTGCCGATTACCATGAGTTGAGATTCAGTTGGTTATTCTGCATTTGCATCCCTGTTGGGATTTTCCCGGCTAGTTGCCGATTACCCGGTCGGTGGACCGTGAGCTTGAGCATTCGCATGATTGATCGCCCGCACTGCTGTACTTCACAAACATCAGTGGAGTAGCTACCCGTGTGGATGTTCTTTACCGGTAAAGTGGTCTGGTATACGACCCGTGACTCCCCGGTGAGTGCCCACGGGTGCCGGAGTGTTGACTCCCAAGTTAGTGCCCGAGGGTGCCGGAGTATGTCAGCCAGGTTGGTGCCAGGTTCGGCGAGGTTTCCCTGAGGTCCTAGTGACCAATATGGTGGCTTTTGATTGGGTACTTGCTTGTTCTTTCATTGATGCATAAATTGCCTGTTTAATCTGCTTTACATCATACTCTTATGATTACCCAGTGCTTGTTCAGTTTTGATCAGAATATATATATATATCAGCATGCTTCTGTTTGATGCCAGGTTCGGCGTTTTTCCCTGAGGTCTTATAGACCAATATGGTGGCTTGATTGGGTATCTGCTTGTTCTATTATTAATGCATATGTTGCCTGTTCAGCATGCTTTTATATTATGATTGTTCAGCTCCTTTCAATATTTATTTCAGCATACTCCTGTTGAGATCTATATCTGCTTTACATATCGATTAATTATCCGCTTCTTAATCATGCTTACCTAACATGTTGATCTCTACTATCCTCTAGTATTGTATGTCAGTAGGTACGATCTGCTATTTCTCGGCTCGTCGTGCCCACTGGGATACACTGTCGATGTATCTCACACCCCCTGGGTGACCATTTTTCAGGTCGAGCGGGTGTTGGGATGTCGGGACGTGTTGGTGAGATGACGCAATAGAGTTGACCCTGGACAGCCGTTGATTATATTCATCAGTTTGTTTAATTTGTAATTCAAGTAGTAATAATTGTAATAAGTTGTTGTATCTGTTTAACTTTTCTTTAGAGTTCGTAGTTTAGACTACTCTGATGTGTTTGTCATTGTTGAGCCGAGCATGTATAGAAAATGCTCAATCCAATGGGGATTGAGAATTTTCTATATATGTGGCGGTCTGTCGCGCCCTGGCTTGCTTTCAAACTTTGATTTAAAAAAAAAAAAAAATTAGACGCTGTTTTTTGAACTCGGGGCGTAACACACCCCCCTCCCAAGAGAGCCACGGTACTCCGTAATGAATCAGATGTGTATAACTGCCCCCCCCCTCCCCTCCCCCTGTAACCATCAAATACATGCACCTGCCTCTCGTGATTTGCTTATACCCCTCCCCGGCGCTCGTGCAGTACCAGATCAGCCGTGAGAGGTCCCTATCACCACTAGTCGTGGGGTACACGAGCCAACGTGCCATCTTTCCGAAAAAATACACCAGTGCGGTGGTCAAACCGCCGGTGTGCGTGCAAGCAAACCTTGGGCTCATAACGTGATAAGAGTGTGTGTCATAAACCAGAGCGATCCACAGTCGCCAGAGATATCATTAGTAAACATGCTTATGAAAAACAGGAGTTAGACACAATTATAAAACGGTATTGCTGTATTCATGCCAAAACATAATTTCTTTTACACATTCCCGAAGTGACGGAGGAGGGTACCCACCTGAACAGTGCTTGGTCGGAACGCCCGAGGTTGACTCACAATCCCCACCCCCCGAACGACACCCCGACCTACGGAGTCCCCAGAAAACTAACCATTAGGACCAACATGGCAAAGGCGCCACAACCAACGATTCAAAAGTACAAAAAGTGATAACAAAACGCGAACGCACGCAGCGGAAAAGAGAGAGGCCGAGCGGCGGCGGCAGCAGAGCCCGGCGCGGGCACAGGCCCCGCGCGGGCGCAGCGCGGCAGCAGAGCCCCGCGTGGAACAAAGCCACGCGGGCGGCGCAACAGCGGCGGCGGCAGCGGAGCCCCGCGCGGGCACAAGCCCCGCGCGGGCGCAGCGCGGCAGCAGAGCCCCGCGTGGCACAAAGCCACGCTGGCGACGCAACAGCGGCGGCGGCAGCGAGGCCCCGCACGGGCACAAGCCCCGCGCGGGCGCGGCGTGGCAGTAGAGCCCCGCGTGGCACAAAGCCACGCGGGCGGCGTAACAGCGGCGGCGGCAGCAGAGCCCCCGCGCGGGCGTGGCGCGGCAGTAGAGCCCCGCGTGGCACCAAGCCACGCGGGCGGCGCAACAGCGGCGGCGGCAGCGGAGCCCCGCGCGGGCGCGGCGCGGCAGTAGAGCCCCGTGTGGAACCAAGCCACGCGGGCGGCGCAACAGCGGCGGCAGCAGCAGGGCCCCGCGCGGGCACAAGGCCTGCGCGGGCGCGGCGCGGCAGCAGAGCCCCACGTGGCACCAAGCCACGCGGCGGCGCAACAGCAGCGGCGGCAGCAGGGCCCCGCGCAGGCGCAGTGCGGCAGCAGAGCCCCGCGTGGCACCAAGCCACGCAGGCGGCGCAACAGTGGCGGCGGCAGCGGAGCCCTGCGCGGGCACAAGCCCCGCGCGGGCGCAGCGCGACAGCAGAGCCCCGCGTGGCACTAAGCCACGCGGGCGGCGACAGCAGAACCCCCGCGCGGGCACAAGCGCCACGCGGGCGCGGCGCGGTAGCAGAGCCCCGCGTGGCACCAAGCCACGCAAGCGGCGCAACAGCGGCGGCGGCAGCAGAGCCCCGCGAGGGCATAAGCCACGCGGGCGGCGCAACAGCGGCGGCGGCAGCAGGGCCCCGCGCGGGCGCAGCGCGGCGGCAGAGTCCCGCGTGACACCAAGCCACGCAGCGGCGCAACAGCATTGGCGGCAGCAGAGCCCCGCGCGGGCACAAGCCCCGCGCGGGCGCAACACGGCAGCAGAGCCCCGCGTGGCACCAAGCCACGCGGGCGGCGCAGTAGCGGCGGCGGCAGCGGAGCCCCGCGCGGGCACAAGCCACGCGGGAGGCGCAACAGCGGCGGCGGCAGCGGAGCCCCGTGCGGGCACAAGCCCTGCGCGGGCGCAGCGCGGCAGCGGAGCCCCGCGTGGCACTAAGCCACGCGGGCGGCGCAACAGCTGCGGCGGCAGCAGCAGCGCGACGGCGGCGGCGGCTGCGAAGCCCGAGGCTAAGGCGACGCGACCCCCAAAACTACCAAAGGGAAGAACCCGAGAAACTGGCAATGCTCACCTCGAGGTTTTCCGCGAGGATGATCCGGTCCCGTCTCTCGAGGTACAAGGTTCCAGATCCGCTCCCCGACCCTCCGTCGAGCTCCGGTACGTTAGGTTGAGAGGGGACTGGGTTCCCACTTCTTTTCTCCCAGACGGCTAGGCTATTAGGGTTTTTTTCTCTTGGGTCGAAACAGGTTGTTATTTATACAATTAGAAAACAATAACTCTCCCCAAACCCTAATCTCATACGTGACACTAAGGATAAGAGGTGGGTTAGGTCAAGTCGGAACCAAACGCCCGTTCTATCACTCGTCGAACAAACGTTGCTAACCCTGAACCAACACGAGCCTACCCTCCATCGCCCCGAAAAGCGTGCGAAATAAGCGGCACGGATTGCGATGCACGTTACCGGCGCCCTGAACTTCAAAATTCTATTCCGGAAGATCCGGGTGTCGGATTTTGGATCCGGGTGCACCACCGTTCATCGCTTCTCGAGCCCTATCTCCTAAAATTAAGGATGAACGCCAACGCCCTACTTACCAAGGATCGCGACAAGGGACGCTACAAGGCTAAACCTATCCCTACAAGGTTCAAGGGCGATGGCCGAAAAGTACGGATACTACAGATTGTGACATTGATTTCCTTGGTGAATGCTTCTTGTTCGCTTGATCACTTTTCTTTGGAATCCATGATGACGTCGTCTTGTTAGGTGTACTACCAAAGTTCTTTACCTTTGAAAGATTCTTCTTCGATTTCCGGGGGATGAACTTGTTGGTAGTTGTTGCAAGAGGCGCTTGATTTGATCGCTTCGCTCCATTCTTGCAATTGCATCTTATGTTCCCTGCAAGACCACAATGAAAACATACCTTTGTACATGTTGAACCCGAAGTAGATGAGGTAGGCTTGTTTACGTTGGATGCGGTGATTTTCGTCGTCGGAGGAGAAACCGGCTGGGGCACAAAAACCGTTTCACTCGAACTTGGATCATTGCTGGTTCGAGTGTATCCAAGACCTAACCGATTCCTTTGACCGAGACCAAGCAACTTGTCCAACTTTCTCCTTCCGGAAGAAAATCGCTTCAAATCTTCCTTAAGTTGGAGTATGGTCTTCGTCATCTCCATTTTTTTTTGTCGAGTCTCGGTGTAGAGCTTCAAGAAGTAGTTAGTTTTATCCACCAATTTAATGTGCTCCTTCTCGAAATGCTCGTTCTTCTCTCGAAGGGAAACATTGATTTTGACCAAGTTATCCTTTTCCGCTTCAAGAGCGTTTGAGAGAGAAGTTGCTTCTTTAGATTGTTCTTCAAGATCCCGCAATCTTCTTCTCAAACTCTTGTTTTGCTTTTCCAATTTCTTTGAATCCTTCAATAGTTTATGGTAGGCAAAAGCAAAGTCTTCACCTTCGGAATCACTCGGTTCATCGTTCGTTGCATTCTTTTCATCCAAGGAGTTGGATAATGAACCAGAGGAAGTCGCTGAAAAGCACATGTAAGGTGAAGTTGTGGACGCGTGGAATGTAGTGGCATTATCGTCCTCATCACTGGAAGATGACTCATTGGAAGTGGAAGTGGAAGTGTCATCCCAAGTGACGGCTTGCATTGCCTTCTTCTTTGACGGATTCTTATTGGGACATTCCGTTGAGATGTGGCCATAACCTCGGCACTTGAAACACTGAATTTGTCCCTCAGAATTCTTCTTGTCCTTTGAAGAACTCTCTTGCTTTCTTGACTTATAGCTTGAAGATCCTTTGCCTTTCTTGGTCCTAACGAAGGACGAGGGTTTACTTGAATTTCCCCTTCGAAAGCTTCGGCGAAATTTCCTCGTCAAGAGTGCAAGTTGTTTCTCGAAATCCTCCATTGATATATTCTCATCTGCATCTGAGGAGGATGAATCCGTGTCTTCTTCCTTTGTTGATTTCAATGCAAAACCTGAAGACTTAGAAGAAGAGGAAGGCTTTCCAGAAGAATAGTTAGTAGGAAAAGTCATTTCATAAGTTTGAAGTGCACTAACTAATTCTTCTACCTTGATTTCGTCTGGGTGTTTTACTGTTTCAATGGCTGCGACCTTAGGGCGAAATCTTTCAGGAAGAGTTCTCAAAATCTTTCTTACAACTTTAGATTCTGAAATTTTCTCTCCCAAGTTAGCACATGTATTAACGATATCTTGCAATCGTGTATAATAATCTGTGAACGATTCATTTTCTGCCATAAAAATAGAGTCAAATTTGCTCGTAAACATTTGCAGTTTTTGAACCTTCACTAAACTTGTACCCTCATGTGTAACTTGTAGAGTATCCCAGATTTGTTTCGCAGTCTCACATGCCGAGATGCGAGAAAATTCGGTTTGCGACAAAACATTAAATAAGGCGTTAATTCCTTTGCCGTTGTAAGAAGAAGAATCAATTTCTTCCTTAGTCCATTTCGACCTAGGTTTGATGGTGACAACATCGACAATAATCTCAGTAGGATTTGTCCATCCAAACTCAATTGATTCCCACACCCGTTCATCGATGGAAATTAAAAACGCTCTCATGCGTACTTTCCAATATGCATAATTTGTTCCATCGAAGAACGGTGGTCTATTGATGTTTCCACCTTCAACCATTGTTTACAACCCTATTCCCGCTCTGATACCACTTGTGGGTTATGGATTATATGGATCTAAATAGGAAAAAAACCACCTAGAGGGGGGGGGGGGGTGAATAGGTGAAAACAATAATCACACCAAATCGTTGCGTAAAAATAACCTAATGCGGAAAATAAATAAAGTACGCAAGATTTACGTGGAAAACTCCGTCACATGAGTAAAAAACCACGAGACCGATAACACGGCGAAATCCACTAGAATTAAAACATGTACAAGGTGATTTACCGTAAACCTACGACTTAACCTTTTCCATACGCTCCTAGTTGATCTTCTCCGCTCGCTACACGACGCGCCTCGAATCCACGATTTGCGTCCAACTTCGAATCCACGAAGTCCAACGTCGAATCCATGACGTCCAACCGAATCCACGGTTTTCACCAATGCGGCATGCCTCGATCACACGAACGCGCCTCGCTCCGAATCCACGAGAGCGGTCACACCTTGAATCCACAAGGCCACGCGAATCCTCGCGCCGATTCTAGATAGATCGTTGTTTTGTTTGGTGATGATCCTCCGAATACTTAGATCAAAGATAGATAAGGAAATATCATCTAAGTATTCTTCAATTTGATTCTACGAAAAATAGGTGTTTGAAAACCCTAGAATCAAATTGAACATTATAGATGAAAAAACATGAATTTAATCGTGTTTTCCTTTCTTCTCTATATTTGTGGATTTTTCGATAATTTTACTTAATCGATCTTTCGATTAATTCTCTGTTGTTCCACGTGTATCGATTAGATTCGATTCTCGATTTTTCCCTAAAAGATGAATGTAGGGTGTCCTTATAGGTTAGAAACCTTTGGAAAGGGATAAGAATCAAAAACTGACTTTAACAGAATTTTTCCCGCACGACGGTCCGGACTGGATTAAGTCTGATCCGGACTGTCGTCTTTTTTTTCAGAAGGTTTTCTCAAAAACGCAGTTCGGGGTCCGGACTGAAACAGGGGAGGTCCGTACTGTTCATACAATTTTGCAGAATTAAGGTTCGGGGTCCGTACTGGAACAGAGGTGATCCGAACTGGAAAACCGCATGAACTAAACTATGTTCGGGGTCCGGACTGGATTGGTCTGATCCGGATCCTGAACATTCAACTTGTCCAGTTTTTTATTTTTATGCAATGAAAACTTATCCAAGTGTTTTTAAACTACTCAAATGTATTCGGATCACCAAAATTATTTAGTTAAACGTACCTGATCATTCCGAATGCATTCTTCTTGAGATTGATGTAGTTGATCCACAATTCTTTATCTTCAATCTTCAAGACTTATATCATTTCACGAAATACGCCAATACAAAATCCTTAACACACACTTTACTCCCTATCCCTGGACATAGTGTTTTCCTTACCCGGGTAGTGGGCTGAGTGGTCGGGATTTCTCTTAGTGTGGGATGCATGTTACACTCGTGCTTGGGGGCAGAGTGGAGTCTGGTAGATGTAGCTGGTCTTATATCTGTGGCGGGAGCCGTTTGGATAAACGGTGGTCCCGGGTTGTCGAGTTCTTCGTTTTGCTTGTCGCCACTGTGTTCGCAGCAGTGGTGTGCTAGTGATAGCAGGATCTTGAACCCAGAACCTTTTTGGACACACATGATTTTAGTCAACTAATGTTTTTCTTCCAAACATCGAAGGGTCGCTGGAGTCTGTTCTTGTCTGATTGGACGAAAGCATTAGCCCTTCGGGGTTTGGGAATAAAAACTTGTTTTCTAACTGTTTTTCCTAAAACAACTAAAAATCATTAAAAATGGGTTTTCCTCAGATCAAGATGGTTTTTCAAAAAGGAACTACTTTTAGTCCTCACCCCACGTGGGTTTGAGTGGAAATGGCATTCATTAATAAATGTGACATTTTTCCTGTAAACTTCCCCACTCGAGAGGATTCGAGTGGTCTGGGTTCTAAGGGCTGCCTTTTTCTTTGGGTCGAGAACAACGAGAAGCTACGCCTAGAGCATGTTCTTGTATGATTTGGGTTGTAGGTTCTAGTCTTTCGGGGTTCCCGGACCATTCATTGTTGTCGGCTGTGGAGTATACCCAGCTAGTGAGTTTGCATGTTGAGTTGATGTCCTATTTAGGGAGCCGTTGGGTTGACAGCGGTCCTGACTGTTCAAGTATTTCCTGTTAGTGAGTTAGAGAGGTGATTTGGGTACTGTCGATCTTGTTGATCGTGGATTGGACTATAGCCTGCATGAGCCATAATGAGCTCGACAGAGATGCGCGGATACTTTCCTCTGTGGGGTCGCGCCCCTCGAGTGCCACTCGGAACTAGGCCTGTTACTTTGATATCGCGACTTGTCGACGCAGTCCCTCTGGCTGAGCCAGTCTTGGTAGTCACGGACGCCCTACGTAAGTCCAGTCCTCCGTGGATGTAATGGTAGTAGGTAGGCGCAGGTTTGACTGGACCCCATGTGGCAGTCACTGTGATTGGGTTGATTGAGTATATTGGGTTAGAGTCGATGCATCATTTTCATCTGTATCACCACTTTGAGCATTGTAGATAGAGGCATGATAGCTGGAGATTTCTTTCCAGCTTATCTTTAAATTATATCAGTTTTCATGTTATCTTATGCCTCTAGTAGATTTAGTGGGCAGACCGTTGGGCTTGGTGGCGGTACCCACTGAGAACTACGTGACGGTGTAGTTCTCACACCCGCTGTGGTGACAGGTTTTTCCGAGTTCTGGCTTCTGTTCGAGCAGAGACAGCAGTTCGAGGTGAGGGAGTCGCGAGCTTGTTCCCTACCCATCCTTGGAGTATAGCGGTACCCTTTTTGGAGCTTTGTAGTACAGTCTGCTAGATTATAGTAGATAGTTACTTTGAGAGTTTTATTTTTGAGAGACTTATGTATTGTGAGGTTCAGATCTGTACTATTTGGAGTTGTACATTTATATTTCAGTAGTTTATTTTACAGCTCTGATATTTGTATAGTCGTAGTTTTATTTTTTGCAGGTTAGACGCTTTGTCCATACGGGGCTTTCTGTATGGGCGGCGGATCTGGATTCAGCGCGGAAAAATGCTTGAAAACGGATATTTACTTGTATTTTTCTTAGTCCGGACGCCCAAAAACGGACATCCGAAAGTTTACGGTGCAAATTGGTGCACGGGGGAGCCGTGGACCGGCGGGGGAGCCACGTGGCGGCCCATGATTGGCCGGCGCACGCGACGCGGTCCTCGGAGGCGCATGGGGTGTACGGTGGACCAGTGTTGGACACGTGGGAGCCGCCCATTGGCGGGCCCATGCGGCACAGTCCACGGAGAGGCGCGGTCGGGTGCGTGGACCGGGGCGCGCCCGTGGCGGCCTCGGATTCGCCGGCACACGCACGCGTGGTCCAGCTGGGGCGCGGGGCAAGCGGCCATACGCACGTGGGTGCGGGCGCGGCAGGCGGCGGCAGCGCGACCGGCCGGCGTGTCGGGCGGGGCGGCGCACACCTGGCACGCGACGCCACGTGGCACCTCGCCATAGGCGGGCGCTACCCACCCCGCCATCTCCGCCTTGGCCACGCGGCAGCGCCTGGTTCGCTGGGCTCCGCTATTCCCTGTTTGGGAACACACGTCGCACCCGGATTCCGGATGAATCTGGGCGCTCGTCTCGTGGGCCTGCTGGGCTGAAATTTGGCGCCCGAATCGGCGGCCCGGATCCGAGGGGGGAGAGGACTTTGGGCTGGGCCTATAAATAGAACTCCCCATTTCATTTTCTGAGGTTTTTGGGCATTTTCTCCAAGAGAACCCCATAGAAAACTTGTTCCCCTCTCTGTCCTCCATCCCTCAAGAAGGTTTCAGGATTTTAGGAGTCTTCGGCATCGAGATCTCTGTGACACGGCGCGCTTCTACGTTTCCCTTTCGCGGCCCGTTTTCGTCCCTGTTCAATCGGAAAAATCTCCTGCGCCAACCAGGAGGAATTTTTGGACAATTTTTGCGGCAGCGTGTTCCTAAGAGGTAGGCCTTCGATTTTTGTGTATATCACTTCGCCCCGTTTTGGGTTTTTGGCACGGTTCTCAAGGCATCATTTGACCCTATTTTCTATGACCATTTCCTGGACAACGCGGGATTGTTTATTTTCTATCTCGACCTACGAGCATCTAAACAGGGCGTATAAGTACTCGTTTTGGATCTACTCGTCGCAAGGATCGCAGTCGTAATTTTTCTGAATTTTTTTGAGGACCGCACATAGGTGAAAAATCCCCTTTTTTTGTGCTGTTTTGCAAAACAGCAAATGCTGTTTTCGGGGGAGGCCCATTATGCCGAGTTCGATTATTTTTGCAGTGACTAGCGGATTTGGGTGTTGCGGGGACTGTTGTTGGACAACGAGGAGTCTTTTACAGTTGGGGAGTTTTGGTGGACTTGGATTTTGCGTGCCAGGTGGGTGGTTGTTGCTTATCTCGTACTGCGATTTACTCACTAGGACTATTAGAGAAACCCCTAATCTATTATTGATTTGACACCCTATTGGAAATCATACTTGAGCATATTATTCATGAGCCTATCAATGTGGGAATATTATGGTGAAAACATGATTGTGGGGATATTATTGGGGAAATATTATCGTGAGAACATGATAGTGGGATTATTCTTGTGGATCTATCATATTGGAAATATCACTGTCATGTTTAGAATTTAGCTTTTATGCAAAGGGATTATCTATGTGGGACATTATGATCTACCCTATGTGCGGGTACCACTTTGGCAATTTATTAGGGATCATGGATTATAGATATGTATAGTTGGTTAGTGATTTTGGCATGATGGTTATATCTATGTGGAGCTACTTATGATATATTTTCTTTTATCTTTCATGAGGACAATTGCATGCTTGTATGGACATCTAGATAGGCCACTATTTATTGCTACACTATCATATTGGGATTTGACTTAGGAGAAACCATGATTTTTTCCTTTCTTCTTTTCATTTAGACTTTTGATTCATGTTGCTCGGGTTCGAGCAAGGGTTTGGGATAGTGTAGTCGGGACCTTTTAGTCTGGGACAGGTTATGCTTGATTGTGGACTTGCGGGGTGTGGCGGCAACCACAGACATTAGACGGTTGGCCATATATTGATTATTTTATTAGATTGTGGACTTGTGGGGTATTGCGGTGATCGCGGACATTGGACGGTTGACCGGATGTTTACTTGTGCATCAGATTGGGGATCGGGGTTCCTTTAGTGGATGGAGTTTCCCACTTATTGTGTACTCTTGCATCAGATTGGGGGATCGGGGTTTTCGTTAGTGGATGGATTTTTCCACTTTGATCATAGTCGTGATCCAGTCCTGTTATATTGAGATACTTGTGACATGGTTACTTTACTCGTGTGGGTCGCTCCCCTCGAGTGCCACTCCGGAGTAGGCGATTGACACATCGACCAGTGAGTACCGGACCCCGAGTGTCGGTCAGTGAGTGTCGATCTGTTAGCAGATACTTGAGACAGTTTGAGCAAGCAGTACCGGTTTTTACTGGTGGCTAGATTAGGTTTATTTGGACAGATACTGTTTCTGATGCATACATACAGTCATTCCTTTCGGTATTACATTTAGAGGCATACTAGTGGTAGTTTTCCTGTTTCAGTAGCTTATTTACTTTACCTTTTCCTTTGCCTCTGGTAGACTTAGTGGGTACGTCGAAGTTTGAGGCTTTACCCACAGGGGGAGGCTACTGGTTTACTAGTGGTTCTCACCTCCATTATTGTTTTTCTCTTTTTCTTCCTCTTTGTTTCGCAGAGTCTTCTGCGGGAGCTGCTGGGCCATCGACGGTTGATCGAGGTAAGGGGATCGCTGAGTAGATAAATCTCCTGTGAGGCTGAGAGACTGGTTAGACTGATGATGTACCCTCCACTCAGACTGTAGTAGTTTTCCTTTTATTTTTGAGTTCTGGCTTTTGCCAGCTGGTTGTACTATTTTGGTGAGCTGGGAGAGACATATGTATTATCTTTACAATTGTACTTTATTTTACTTCCCGTTTCCAGTCTGAGATGTAGTTATAGTTCTTTTAGTTCAACTCTGTTTTTATGCTTTTTATTGTATCTTTTATATTTGAGCAGGTTATCGACGCTTCGTGTACACGGGAAATTCCGTATGCACGGCGGATCTATGGACGGGCCCGGGTTCTGGTTTACACCCGAGGCGTGACAACCGGTGTGTCATCTGCGGTGGGCCTCACTCACCATCGCAGTGTGACCACAGACGGGGATGGTGTTTTTTGTAATATCACAAATTTTTGGTAACGTTTTACCCTCCTGCTAATAAAGATTATGTTTGGAGTAATTGATGTAACGGGTTTACTTAAGTGGATAATTCTGAGGTGCGGGTATTTTTCTGCGATAGAGCTCAGAAAACGGAGAACGGCGGTGCGATCGGATCCGGATTCCGACTTACGGAACCCCCAAAAAGGAGTGGAAAGGATCGCAATAGCCAGGTGGTGCATCGAAATCCGTGCAAGTGATCGTGCACGCTTTTTGAGGAGGTAAGGGTTTATCTCTAGGGAATTATCTTAAAAGAATTATCTCTAAGAAATTATCTTTAAGGAATTATCTCTAGGGAATTATCTTAAAGGAATTATCTTTAATAAATTATCCTTAAGGAATTATCTTTAAGGAATTATCTTAAATGAATGATCTTTAAAGAATTATCTTTAAGGATTTATCTCTAAGAGATAATCTCCAAGGATTAATTAAATAATTAATTAGAGATTGAAATCCGACGTATGGATTCTCCGGAATAGGGTTTTGAAGATCGGGCAGGCTTTTCGAAGAGATAAGGAATTATCTCTTATGACTTAATAATTATTAATTAATTATTAATATCCGGATGTGGGTTTAATGTACGTACAAATTATCTCTTTCCGGATAGAAAAGAGGAAACCCTAACCGAAGAGAAAAGAGAGAAAAGAAAAGAAAAAGGAAACCCTAACCGGAGAGAAAAGAGAGAAAAGAAAAGAAAAAGGAAACCCTAACCGGAGAGAAAAGAGAGAAAAGAAAAGGGAAAAAGGCGAAACCCTAACTGGAAGGAAACGAGAGGAAGGAACGAGCGAAAGAAAAGGGAAAAGGTGAAACCCTAATCGGAAGGAAACGGGAAGAAAGAAGGAGAAAGCAGAGGGACCCGATCATCTCCGACGAACGTGCAGGGGCCGGGAGCGTGAACGGATCGCCTTCTCCGACGGATCGCGGTAAGCGATGTTTCTTTTCGGGTTTCGTTTCGGAGTTTTGTTATAATCGTTTTGAGTTTTTGCCGTTCTTGTTATCGCCGCCGCAGCAAAGCCCTAGGGCATCGCCGCTACCGCCGTCTCGGAGCCCTAGGGCACGGCCGTCGCCGCACCGCGTGCGGCGCCGCGCGGGGCAGGCGCCCGCGCGGCTGCACCGCATGCGGCGCGCTGCATGCGGCGCGTGGGCAGAAGCCCGCGCGGCCGCAGAGTGTGCGGCGCGGGGGCAGGAGCCGCGCGGCCGCAGCATGCGCCGCGCGGGGTTGGCGCCCGCGCGGCCGCAGCGCATGCCGCGCGGGGCTGGGCCCCGCGCGGCCGCGGCAAGCGACGCGCGGGGCTGGCGCCCGCACGGCCGCAGCGCATGCCGCGCGGGGCTGGGGCCCGCGTGGCCGCAGCATGCACTGCGCGGGGCTTGCACCCGCGCGGCCACAGTGCATGCCGCGGCAAGCGTTGCGCGGGGCCGGCGCCCGCGCGGCCATGGCAGGCACCGCGCGGGGCCGGTGCCCGCGCGGCCGCATGGCATGCAACGACTCGGGGGTGGCCGCGTCGCCCGTCGCGCTTCGCCGCCACCGCCGTGTCGAGTGGTCATTAGTGTTTTTAAGTATTTGGGCTCGGTTTATCTACCGTTATATTTCTGATCTGACCGCGGCTCTTTTGGGGACTACCTCTAGGTCCAGGCGTCGACAGAGAGCAAAGTTCGGTCTCTTTTTGGCCGACCCGTCAACCATCCTTGGGAGGTAAATGGTATATTTTCTTATTGGTTGATGATTTCTCTAGGTTTTCTTGGGTAGCATTTTTAAAATAGAAAGCTGATACGTTTGACTCTTTTCATGAGATTTGCCATCGTATTATGATTGAAAAGAATGAAAAGATCATTCATGTTAGGAGTGATAGAGGTGGAGAATTCATAATTTCTAAATTCATTGATTTTTGCACTTCCAACGGCATAAAACATGAATTCTCAGCACCCTATACACCTCAGCAGAATGGTGTTGTTGAGCGCAAAAATAGGGTTGTTCAAGAGATGGCGCGTGTGATGCTTCATAGCCGGAATTTACCGCTACATTTTTGGGCTGAAGCTGTGAACACCGCTGTCTATGTCATTAATCGAGTGTATTTGCGCCCAGGAACTTTAAATACACCATATGAGCTGTGGTTTAGTAGAAAACCGGATATCAAATACTTTCGTATCTTCGGGAGTCGATGTTACATTTTACGTGACCGTGAAGATCTTGGAAAGTTTGACTCTCGAAGTGACGAAGGGATCTTTTTGGGTTATTCTACAAATAGCAGAGCATATCGAGTATTTAACATTGAATCTAAAACGATTGTAGAATCTATAAATGTTAAAGTAGATGAAGCTTTTCACTTTGCATCTGAAAAATCTACCCTCGATATCTCTCTAGATGATGATCCTCCTGCCATTGCATCTCCTCATAATAATACTTCCAATATTAATGATGCATCTAATGGCTCTTCAAGTTTATCTGATGTGCAGGAATCATCTCATATACCTCCGAGTACTCCGTTTCAACAAACGCTACGAATCTCCAAGGATCATCCTGAATCAAACATCATTGGAGATCCACAAGAAGGAGTTAGAACTCGGAGGCAGTTGGTTTGTGGATTCGCTTGCTACGTATCTTTAATCGAACCAAAGAACATAGATGAAGCTCTTCAGGATGACTACTGGATTAAAGCAATGCAAGAAGAGCTCCATCAATTTGAGCGAAACAAAGTCTGGGAATTAACGAAGCCTCCACAGCAACACAATGTGATAGGTACCAAATGGATTTTCAAGAATAAGAAAAATGAGGATGGTACTATCATCAGGAACAAGGCACGATTAGTTGCTCAAGGCTACTCTCAAGTAGAAGGTATAGACTTTGATGAAACTTTCGCCCCTGTAGCTAGACTCGAGTCCATTCGTATATTGTTTGCTATTGCTTGTCATTTTAAAATCAAATTATTTCAAATGGACGTTAAGAGCGCATTTCTAAATGGGTTTTTAAATGAGGAAGTTTATGTAGCTCAACCGAAAGGTTTTGTAGACCATAAACAACCTAACCATGTTTTTCGTTTGAAAAAGGCTCTTTACGGTCTGAAACAAGCACCGCGAGCATGGTACGAAAGGTTGACAAAGCACCTCTTGGAGAAGGGCTATACTCGAGGGGGAGCTGACAGGACTCTCTTTGTGAAGCATTATCAAAATAACTTCATTGTTGCACAAATCTATGTCGATGACATTGTTTTTGGAGCAACAAAGGATAATGATGCTTCTAAATTCGCGGAGACCATGGAAAGCGAATTTGAGATGTCCATGATGGGCGAATTGACTTATTTCCTTGGATTGCAAATTAAACAAAATGATGAAGGTATTCACTTGAGTCAATCCAAGTATGCAATGGAGTTGGTTAAAAAGTTTGATCTTGAAAATTCGAAGGATTTTCCGACTCCAATGGGAACTAGCCACAAGGGACTTGGAAGTGAATCACAAAGTGAGAATGAAGACGAGAAACTGTATCGAAGTATGATTAGAAGTCTACTTTACCTCACGGCTAGTCGCCCGGATATATCCTTTAGTGTTGGGATTTGCGCGAGATATCAATCAGCACCAAAGGAGGTTCACCTGAAAGCGGTGAAAAGGATCATCCGGTACATTAAAGGAACCATAAATTTCAGAATTTGGTATCCTATGGGAACAAGTTTGGATATTGTTGGATACTCAGATGCCGATTGGGCAGGATCAGTGGATGATCGGAAAAGCACGAGTGGTGCATGCTTCTATCTTGGCCATTGTCTTGTTGCATGGCACAGTAAAAAGCAGAATTGCATAGCACTCTCGACTGCCGAAGCGGAATACATTTCAGCTGGAAGTTGTTCAACTCAACTCATTTGGATGAAAAGCGTATTGAGCGACTTCCGGATTTCAGCATCTTCGGTAACAATTCTTTGTGACAACACAAGTGCAATTAACATTTCTAAAAACCCTGTGTTGCACTCTAGAACAAAACATATTGAACTTAGATATCATTTTCTTAGAGAGCTAGTTGAATCAAATACTCTTCAACTTTCATATATTTCAACTGATGATCAATTAGCTGACATTCTAACAAAACCTTTGGATCAAAAACGTTTTATTCATTTGCGAAAAGCAATTGGAATGCTTTCCTTGAAATAAACTTCTTTTTGAAACCTTTGCTAAGGATAGGTTTTGTTTGTTTTTGTTTTGTTTTGTTCTTTATCTATGTTTGTACATAGGACATTAATTGAGCATAGATCATAATTGACTTTAATTGCATCTTTTCGCACATTTAGAAATTTATTATGCTTTTGCCATCATAATATTTCACTGTTGCAATGATCATTTATGTTAATTAAATCATCTTCTAAGTGATCAAAGTCAATTTCTCTCTCAATGATCTCTTGGTATAGTCATTATCTTATTTGACTGCTTAGTCGAGTATGAAATCGAGATCAATTTTTGGTTGAATACTTTATATCTTAAATAATTGATAGCCAATTGAGGGGGAGTCAAAGAAATGTAAAATGCTCAAAAGATGTGGAAAGAGTTACATCCCAATGAGGAGTGTGAAAACTACCACCACATGGAGGAAAGAGCTACCACCTCGGTTGTCCGAGTATTGTGTGCAGCTACCACATGTATACCAAGCATGGTTGTTCAATTTTTGATTAAGTAAAATGCATGTTGAAATACTTGACTCCGTCAAATTTCAAGGTTGGTATAAGGTGGGATTTTAAAGAAAGATGCTCAAAGAGCCACTCTCTTCAACAGATTGTCTAGATATATTATCTACTATATTTGGGATTTCAAACATCTATTGATCTTTGTATTTCATTTTCTTTACTGAATTGATGATTTGATAAAGGCATTACTCATAGGATCAAGTTAGATGTAATTGAAGGTGTTCAACTTAAAGGGATTTAATTTTTGTAAATTCTCGTTTCATTTTTGGATATTATTGATAGATTTGGTATAATCTATTTCTTGTTGTATGAAACGATGATTTTTGTTTAAAGTTGATACACAAATGTGCTCACAATCTTTTTCTGGTTTTTCTTGAATTTCTCTGAAATTTTCTTATGAAAAAGTTGGAGCCGATCCGGATTGGACCTGCCGATCCGGATCCCGAACGCAGATATTCTTCTGCGGGCAGACGATCCGGATTGGACCTGCCGATCCGGATCCCGAACGCAGTCTTTCACTGCGGGTAGCCGATCCGGATCGCAATCATGAACTGATCCGGATCGCGGCTAGGGTTTTATAAAGAACAAAAGGGTTTTGATTTCTTTTACTCCAATCTTTTGTTCCAAAGTTTCCAGAGCTTCTCTCTCTAGATTTCACCCATCTTGGAAGCTTTCAAACTCAAGTTCTTCAACTCCAAGTAAGTTTTATTGATCAAAATCTCGGTTTTTCATAGTTTTTCTTATTCCTCCTCAAAACGTGATGAATTTCTTGTATCAATTTCGTTTGTGGATGTTTTTTGATCAAATTTCTTTTGAAATAAGAACTCTGGGTAGATTAGTTTTGATTATATGCTAGGTATTCTCCTGATAAACGGATTTTTGGTCTTCGATTTCAAAGAATTCGGTTTTAGGGCATATAATGGGAATTTTCTAAAATCATGCAATTGATCTATCTTTAAAATTCCTTTTGCAAAACTAATTTGATTCTTAGTCTCTCTACACGATTATGATTGTTTGGGTACAATTTCTCAAACTTTTGAAAATTAATAATTTTTTCGTGTTCCTGAGTTGTTGCTCACAGGATTTTCTTCTCACAAGAAACCAATAGCTATGGTGATCACATGGATTATTTTCTTACTTACTGCCATGGTTCATGTCAAGGACACTGTAAAGCCCAAGAGGGGTAAAAAGGATGAAGTCAACTGGGATGAGTTGTCAGAGGATGAAACACATTCTAAAAATTCGCCACAGAAAACCTCTACTGCTTCGAAAGAGAAAGCCCGTGCAGAGACATCAAAGGAAAAGGCTCCGCCCACTGCTACTGAAAAAGGAAAAGCACCAATGACCTCTTCATCCATACTAAAAAGAAAAAGACTCGCTCGACGACCTGGACGAGCTCGAGGTATTGAAATAAATGAACCATGTCAAGAGAACCCAAGGAATATCTCTCAAATTGACACTGAATCAGAAGACGAAGAAGATTGGGACACATTTCTTGCCGAAGTACAACAATGTATTGATGAAGAAAACAAGGTTTACCTGAAGAAAAAGATGCTACTGAAGTCTTCCTCAATACTTAAGCAGCAAGCAAAGAAAACGAATGTGCCAAGCAATGAACCTCTCGACAATTCACATTCCTTGCCAAGAAGATCTCCTCGAAATGAAGGACAGACTGCTCCGTCGATTGTCACACAACGTTCTTCAAATTCTAGAAAAGTCGATCAAAAGGCAAACTTAGAGTCCTCTTTCAATCAAGACCAAGATAAACTGGCTCTTGAACTCAGAAAAATGTCCAAGGACATACATGGAATGAAACAAGAATGTTCTGCGATGTCGGTAATGCTTAAAGGAATCTTGAAGAAACTAGGCTGCATGAGCTCTGAAGACTCTGACTCAGATGATTGAGTTGTCCTCAAATTTTTGTTCGGACTGACTTAACTTTCTTTCTAATCGTTTTGTGCAGGATTTCAGTTTTAATGTTTTTACTTTGCTTTAGTTTTAGTTCTCAGGTTTTTTCTTGATTTTGGAATTTTTAACTCTCCTTAAATTTTTATAATTTTGACTTAGTTTGTGACAAAAAGGGGGAGAGAGTTTAGAGAGAACAGAACAATGATTGAACAATGATGATGTGAATGATTGAACAATGATGATGTGAATGTATGAACATCAAGGTAAGTATCACTTCAACTTTGGTTTTTATCTTGTGATTTGTGTGCATGTTCCTACTAACTATTCGACTAACTATTTGGACATGTATTATTACTAACAAGTTGTTTGATTACTAACAAAGCAAAGTCATGACATTTGGAATTTTATTGCTTAGAAGATATGTCAATGTTTGATTGTGATCTTATTACATATCTGAATTACTCAATGTCATGGTGAGCATAAACTCTATCTCTGTTAGGTTTTGAATGCTAAATATTCTTGAGGTATCTAACGATCTCTTTTTGTCAAGAATGATTTCTTTGTGCAGAGAGTACAGATGTCTAAGTCTAGAGTCTGTTTTAGGAGTTTATCTCATGTTTTTAAATTTTTTGGATCTCCATTGTAATTTTTTGTTGTATGGTGATAGCAACAAAAATATCTTTTTGAATTTTCTTTAGTGAATCTGTGTTTTGTCACGAAACCGCCAAAGGGGGAGATTGTTACGGAATTTGAGTTGGCGTAGTTTCGTGAAAGGTTCAAGTCTTGAAGATTGAAGGTGAAGAAAGTTGGATCATTTAACTCAATCTCAAGAAAGAAGAATTCAAAAGGATCAGGTATGTTTAACTAAAGATTATTGGTGATCCGAATACTTCTTGTAGTGTAGAAATACCTGGAAGAGTTTTTAATTGCATAAAAATCAAAAACTGGTGTTCGGACAGGTTCAGGATCCGGATCAGAGCCAGCGATCTGGATCCCGAAGGTTGTTGTTTCATACATTACTTCAATCCGGATCGCAGCATCTCACGATCCGGATCCCGAACGTTGAGTTTTCTGAAATGTATGAACGATCCGGATCAGGCATTCCGATCCGGATCCCGAACGTTTGTTTTCTGGAAACCGTCTTTATTGCTACTGCAATCCGGATCGCCCAAATCCGATCCGGATCGCCGTCCGTCAAAATTCCAGAAATGTTAGGTTTTTTATTCTTATTTCCTTCCAAATGTTTCTAACCTATAAATAGACCCTATGACTCTTTTTCTAGGGTTAATCCATATGAGGCCGGAAATGAAAATAGCCGTCATTTTCATATATCATTTTCATACGGCCTAAGATCCACATATAGAGAAGAAAGGAAATCATTAGAGAATACTCTATGTTTCTTCATCTATATTGATTAGTTTGATTCTAGGTTTTCATACTCACATCTTGAGTTGAATCAAACTAATGAATACTTAGATGGTATTTCCGATCTATCTTTGATCTAAGTATTCGGCGGATCATCACCACCCAAAAAACAACGATTTTCCCAAAATCGGCGCGTGGATTCGCGTGTCCTTGTGGATTCAAGGTTCAACCGCTCTCGTGGATTCGGAGCGAGGCACGTTCGTGGATTCGAAGGGTGCTATTGGGTGAAGACCGTGGATTCGGTCGGACGTCGTGGATTCGACGTTGGACGCCGTGGATTCGGCGTTGGGCGCAGATCGTGGATTCGAGAAGCGTCGCGGAGCGAGCGGAGAAGATCCTCTAGGAGCGTATGGAAAAGGTTGAGTCGTAAGTGTGTACGGTAAATCACCTTGTACGTGTTTTAATTCTAGTGGATTTCTGCCGTGTTATCGGTCCCGTGGTTTTTTACTCCGGTGATGGAGTTTTCCACGTAAAAATCTTGCGTGTTATTTTTATTTCCGCATTGGGTTTTTATCGCAACGATTTTTGAGTGTTTATACGTTTACACCTATTCACCCCCCTCTAGGTGTTTCTTCCCCTATTTAGATCTATATTACATATAACCCAACATCGGTGTGTTCTTTCTGTTATTGCATTTACTTATATGTTTCTCTACTTTATCAGTCACTGACAACCCACACGGTGACAGGTTCGAATAGGGGAGGGATTCGGGACGACGGGGAGGCAACCGTTAGAGGACCCTAGCCATGAGGGCTAGTAAACGATACGTTATCTTCTTTACTTTTGGTTATTTCGTCATACTATGGTTAGTTAAACTGTGATACATATACTGTGGTTGCTGATGGATGTTGGAATGATGTTTTCCTATAACTAATTGGTAAATGTAGGATGTGTATTTGCGGCAAGTTTTCAAATGCAAACCCGGTTTCAAAAGTGTTTTCAAAGCAGGTGCCGTGTGGGCACCGATTTTAAACCCCGTGGATTTATCCTATCAAGTTAATGGCCACCCAAAGAGTTTGCGAAAACGTTTTGGAAAAGCTGGGTGTCGAGTGGGCACCGATTTACAAAACCCATGGGTTTATGCTATAGGCTGTATGAGATAGCGGTGATGGTATGAATTATTGTATTCTTTCCTCTTTGTCTGTCATGGTTGGAATGGTTAAAGTATGTGCTCTATTGGTAACGCCGTGCATATACAAAGGAGACTCCGCCCGTTTGGAAAGTGAATTTGTATATGTGGCGGGTATGATACGCGCCGGGGCTGAGGTCTATAAAAAAAAAAAAAAAAGTGGGTACGTTTTTCGCTCTTTTAGAACCTCCGGGGCGTGACAGATTATATGGTATCAGAGAAAACGACTTTAACCACTATTGCCAGTAACCTACATCCACAGAATGCATTATCACGAGTGTCTAACCAAGTTGATAACCAAAGTATAGGTGTGTCACGTATTAGCGTGAGCGCGGGGAAAAAAAAGGGGATAGAGTCCCAGTGTTTGTAGATCAGGGTGCTAGACCAATTAAGTCTAGGACTAACTTGGTTTCTTTGTATGCACGGTTAATGGCCCGAAACCGCTCTTCAATCGATGGTGCAGAAGAGGATACGACGGTTCCGGCAACAGTGGAGAATCGGCTACTCCAACAACGGTTACGCGACATGGCTGAGCGCTTTCCCTTTTTGTTAGGAAAGACGAACCCCACACGGCTCGCCTTCACAAGGATGGTCTACATAGCGACACTATTCGGGTAATACCGACGGTGGGTTTACCCGCTTACCAAGAAGTGATCGACAGGACTACGGTGGTGGGGCGGGAAGTGGCCGTTCCACGCACCCGGCAGAAGGATCATGAGCCTGCCGGGGGCCGAGAACGACCTCAGCCATAACCCGGGAATGACTTTCCCAATGGGAGCCGACCACCCCAGTATCCGAAGACACCGCAAGGAACCTAAAACACATCAGACAAGGGAATCGATATGTCATGGAGTATCAGCAAGAATATGTAAGGTTGGCCAATTGTGTTTCCTTTGTTATAAGGGATGAAGCTCACAAAGCCCGCCTCTACGTAGACGGATTGCGGAGCAATATTTTCGAAGTTGTGCAAGCGGTGGAACTTCACACCTTCCAGAAAGTGGTGGATAGGGCCACCCTAGTGGAGCGCGGATTCATGGTGACGCGCGCCCGACGAGAGGACTCGGAGTACAACAAGGACAAGAAACGACCCCAGCCCTTCTTCGGAGGGGGATTTTCTAGCAGGGACCGGCCTTACATCATCTATAGAGGAGCACCCCGGGGGAAATTATTTGTTTCAGGAAGCATGACCATTGCTTCTAATATGACAAGCTGGGACAGTTCCGCTTTAACTGCCCCGAACCCGGGAACAATTCTTCGAAGTCGCGACACGGGTGAGAGGTCTTATGCGACGACACGACAAAGGACGCACTACCCGAGGGAAGTAGTAGTAGGAAAGACCCCTTACGAAGAGTAATGTTGGTCTTGACCCCAGGAGAACCCTTAGAAGCAAATACTTTGTACCTTCCCGCCCAATAAGGATGCGAAGACTTAGTTGTCTTTGGTGTTGGCCATTTATTTATGGGTCGAATAGGTCCAACTTCCTGCCTTGAGACAATAGGCCCAGGGGACTAGTAAGTTGAATTGGGTGAGCCCAATAAGTTGAGTGGGCTGCGGTCCACAATAGACCTAACGACCAGGTGGGTTGAGTCCGGTCGAGGTCTGTGGCGATGTGTATGTACGCTTTAAGTGAATCTGTTGCGTACCTCTAAAAGCTCGAGCTTTTGGGGTTGATGGTTAGCACCCACGATCCGACATTTGTGACTTAGTGGTGTCACCGCTAAGAGAATTCGAGGGGATACTCGGAAGGGATGGGCTTACCGAGTAACAGGTGCTAGTCGATTGCGAGAAACCGAGCGTGCCATCGTGGGGCACACCCGTTCTATTCGTACGGAAGAATGATGGGAGACTACGATTGTACATCGACAATCAGGGAATGGATAAGGTCATAGTGAAGGACAATATCCTCACCTCGGATGGAGGACCTGTTCGACCAACTACCAGGAGCGACGGCGTCTTCAAAGATTGATCTGCTGTCCGGCTATCGCCAGGTTAGAGTCCGAGGAGATGACATACCAAAACAGCCCTTCGAACTCGGTATGGTCATTACGAGTTTACGGTTATACCGTTTGGACTCATTGTCGCTCCAACGGTGTTCATGAAAGTGATGAACAGGATCATGGAACCTTTCTTAGACCGGTTTGTAGTAGTCTTTATAAATGGCATCCCGATCTACGCTCGCACAGACAAAGAGCATGAGGAACACTTGCGAGTGATCCTCCAGACCCTCCGGTACCAGAAATTGTATGCCAAACTCAAAAGGGGTGAGTTCTGGCTCTGCGAGGTAAACTTGTTGGGACACATAGTCTCAGCGTCGGGAATTGCGGTGGATCCAAGGAAGATAGAATCGGTGACCAACTGGGCTCGCCCAACCACGGTGACAGAAATCCGAAGTTTTCTCGGGTGAACAGGATACTACCGACGCTTCGTGGAAGGCTTCTCAAAGATAGCCACTCCCCTTACTCGACTAACCCGGAAAGGGGAGAAGTTCGTCTGGACGGCTCAATGCCAGAAGAGCTTCGAGGAGCTTAAGGACAGACTCACGCAGGCACCGGTACTCGCGTTGCCAAAGCCCGGTAAGGACTACGAGATCTATTGTGATGCATCTCGAAGCGGACTGGGAAGCGTATTGATGCAACAGGGGAAGGTCATAGCATATGCATCAAGACAGCTCAAGGATTATGAGCAGAACTCCCCGACACACGACTTGGAGCTCGCGGCAGTCGTGTTTCCTTTGAAGCTCTGGAGACACTACCACTACGGGGCACATTGTAACGTGTTTTTCGATCACCAGAGCCTCAAAGACCTGGTTACACAAAAGGAACTGAACTTACGGCAAAGGCGATGGCTGGAACTATTAAAGGACTACGATTTGTCCATCCATTTCCACCCGGAAAAGCAAACGTGGTGACCGATGCCTTGAGCCGGAAGGGACAGACGGGGGAAACGGCGCTGTGCGCCCTTACCCACAGGATTGGCTAATTGCACAATTTTCACAACTGAGACTGGAGGTAGAGCCAGCAGGAGCAGTTGCAAAATTTCTGTGCTTAGTGATAAGCCTATGCTGATAGAGAGGATCGTGGAAGGCCAAGCAACGGACACGCAACTACAGCAGGTACGGAACGGATTATCCTCGGAACTAAGTGGGGATTTTGTGATCGGCACTAGTGACGTGACGAGGTTCCGAGGACGAGTCTGCGTTAAGGAAAGAAATTCTGGCGGAAGCGCATAATGCCCCTACACTGCGAATCCCGGAGGTACAAAAATGTACAGAGACCCGAGGCAGATCTTCTGGTGGCCCAAGTTGAAGAGTTATGTGGCGCAATTCGTGGCGTGATGTTCGGTGTACCAACAGGTGAAAGCGGAACATTAGCGACCGGCGGGAAAACTACAACTATTGCCCATACCGGAGTGGAACTGGGAATGGGTTACTATGGACTTCGTAACCGATTTTCCGCGATAGCAACAAGGACATGACGCGATATGGGTCATTGTGGACCGTCTGACGAAATCGGCCCACTTCCTACCGATTCACACGACGTGGAGCGGAGATCGGCGGGCGTAGACCTATAACAACGAGGTGGTGAGACTGCATGGAATACCGTCATCGATAACTTCTGATAAGGACACGCGCTTCGTGTCAAGCCTTTGGCGGAGTCTGCAGCAAGCACTGGGGACCAAGCTGCAGTTTAGCACGACATTCCGCCCGCAGACGGACGGGCAATCGGAACAAGTGATCCAGATTCTCGAAGATATGCTTCGAGCTTGTGTGCTAGGCCTGGGGGAGGGATGGTCGCGTTACCTACCCCTTGTGGAATTTGACTACAATAATAGCTATCAAGCTAGTATTCAGATGGCCCCGTACGAAGCCTTGTACGGACGCCGATGTCGATCGCCTATTTGCTGGGATGACTTGGGAGAGCGAAAACTCTTGGGGCCAGACCTCGTAGAGGAAACGGAATCAAAGGTGTGCCTTATCAGGCAGCGGTTGTTGACCGCCCAGAGCCGGCAGAAAAGTTACACGGACCAGAGGCGACGGGAATTAGAATTTGTGGTAGGGGATCATGTGTTGCTACGCGTGTCACCATCTAAGGGGACAAGACGGTTCAGCATATGAGGTAAGTTGAGCCCACTGTATGTGGGACCGTTCGAGATTTTGGAGCGCGTGGGCCCGGTGGCATACCGGTTGGCCTTACCGACAAATCTTGAACAGATGCATAACGAATTCCACGTTTCGATGCTCCGGAAATACCTATCCGACCCGTCGCACGTCCTCGACGCCTCGGCCGTTGAGCTGCGGGAGGTTTTGAGCTCCGAGGAAACGCCGATGCAGATCTTGGCAAGGGAAGAAAAGAAACTTCGTAACCGGACGATCCCCTACGTAAAGGTGTGATGGAATGACCACGAGGAGCGCGAGGCGACGTGGGAACTGGAGACGAAAATGAGGGAGTGTTATCCTGAGTTATTTAGCGAGGGTTGAGGTTAAGTTTCGGGGACGAAACTTCTTTAAGGGCTGAGTGGTGTAATATCACAGATTTTTTGTTACGTTTTACCCTCCTGCTAATAAAGATTATGTTTGGAGTAATTGATGTAACGGGTTTACTTAAGTGGATAATTCTGAGGTGCGGGTATTTTTCTGCGATAGAGCTCAGAAAACGGAGAACGGCGGTGCGATCGGATCCGGATTCCGACTTACGGAACCCCCAGAAAAGGGTGGAAAGGATCGCAATAGCCAGGTAGTGCATCGAAATCCGTGCAAGTGATCGTGCACGCTTTTCGAGGAGGTAAGGGTTTATCTCTAGGGAATTATCTTAAAGGAATTATCTCTAAGAAATTATCTTTTAGGAATTATCTCTAGGAAATTATCTTAAAGGAATTATCTTTAAGAAATTATCCTTAAGGAATTATCTTTAAGTAATTATCTTAAAGGAATAATCTTTAAAGAATTATCTTTAAGGATTTATCTCTAAGGGATTATCTCCAAGGATTAATTAAATAATTAATTAGAGATTGAAATCCGACGTATGGATTCTCCGGAATAGGGTTTTGAAGATCGGGCACGCTTTTCGAAGAGATAAGAAATTATCTCTTATGACTTAATAATTATTAATTAATTATTAATATCCGGATGTGGGTTTAATGTACGTACAAATTATCTCTTTCCGGATAGAAAAGAGGAAACCCTAACCGAAGAGAAAAGAGAGAAAAGAAAAGAAAAAGGAAACCCTAACCGGAGAGAAAAGAGAGAAAAGAAAAGAAAAAGGAAACCTTAACCGGAGAGAAAAGAGATAAAAGAAAAGGGAAAAAGGCGAAACCCTAACCGGAAGGAAACAAGAGGAAGGAACGAACGAAAGAAAAGGGAAAAGGTGAAACCCTAATCGGAAGGAAACGGGAAGAAAGAAGGAGAAAGCGGAGGGACCCGATCATCCCCGACGAACGTGCCGGGGCCGGGAGCGTGAACGGATCGCCTTCTCCGACGGATCGCGGTAAGCGATGTTTCTTTTCAGGTTTCATTTCGGAGTTTTGTTATAGTCGTTTTAGGTTTTTGCCGTTCTTGTTATCGTCGCCGCCGCAAAGCCCTAGGGCATCGCCGCCGCCGCCGCGGAGCCCTAGGGCACGGCCGTCGCCGCACCGTGTGCGGCGCCGCGCGGGGCAGGCGCCCGCGCGGCTGCACCGCATGCAGCGCGCTGCATGCGGCGCGCGGGCAGAAGCCCGCGCGGCCACAGAGTGTGCGGCGCGCGGGCAGGAGCCGCGCGGCTGCAGCATGCGCCGCGCGGGGCTAGCGCCCGCGCGGCCGCAGCGCATGCCGCGCGGGGCTGGGGCCCGCGCGGCCGCGACAAGCGCCGCGCGGGGCTGGCGCCCGCGCGGCCGCAGCGCATGCCGCGGGGGGCTGGTGCCCGCGCGGCCTCGGCAAACGTTGTGCGGGGCCGGCACTCGCGCGGCCATGGCAGGCACCGCGCGGGGCCGGTGCTCGCGCGGCCGCATGGCATGCAACGACTCGGGGGTGGCCGCGTCGCCCGTCGCGCTTCGCCGCCACCGCCATGTCGAGTGGTTATTAGTGTTTTTAAGTATTTTGGCTCGATTTATCTACCGTTATATTTCTGATCTGACCGCGGCTCTTTTGGGAACTACTTCTAGGTCCGGGCGTCGACAGAGAGCAAGGTTCGGTCTCCGGAGTGCAGATTTCGCATAATCGAGGTGGGTAGTTTTGATTATTACCGGCGTGGTGTCGTTCCCGAATATTCGTTTTGATAAAGTAGATATATTTGGTATTTTGACTAACCCCATAGCATGTGAATCCCTTTTATCGTGTTAATCAAAGCGGCTGCGGTTGCAGGATCGTCAGACCATTCTAATCAAAGCGGCTGCAATCGCGAGATCGTTATCATGTTAATCAAAGCGGCTGCGGTCGCAGGATCGTCAGACCATTCTGACCAAAGCGGCTGAGGTCGCAACGCTATTATGACACTCATATTGCTTACACGCACACCGGCAGTTTGGCCACTGCACAGGGTGTATTTTTCCGAAAAGATGGTAAGTCATTTTACCCGTGTACCCCACAAGGGGAGGCTAGTGGGGACCCCTCAAGGAGAGGCGACTGCTACTTGGGCAGTGGAGGGGTTGGAGGCACCAAGGAGATGAGTACAGTATTGGGGTTGGGGCCCAAAACATTCTGAAAGCTGGGGTAGGTGCCCAGTGTGACTTTCGGCAGGAATTTAGCGATACATGAGATGGGGAGGGGAGGGAAGTAAATGCTCCAGTGATTCAGTGTGTTCTTTCTGTTATTGCATTTACTTATATGTTTCTCTACTTTATCAATCACTGACAACCCACACTATGACAGGTTCGAATAGGGGAGGGATTCGGGACGACGGGGAGGCAACCGTTAGAGGACCCTAGCCATGAGGGCTAGTAAACGATACGTTATCTTCTTTACTTTTGGTTATTTCGTCATACTATGGTTAGTTAAACTGTGATACATATACTGTGGTTGCTGATGCATGTTGGAATGATGTTTTCCTATAACTAATTGGTAAATGTAGGATGTGTATTTGCGGCAAGTTTTCAAATGCAAACCCGGTTTCAAAAGTGTTTTCAAAGCAGGTGCCGTGTGGGCACCGATTTTAAAACCCGTGGATTTATCCTTTCAAGTTAATGGCCGCCCAAAGAGTTTGCGAAAACGTTTTGGAAAAGCTGGGTGTCGAGTGTGACGCCCCACTTCCCAGGGGGTCACCCATCCTAGAACTACTCTAGCTCTAGCACGCTTAACTCTCATGTTCCTCTTGGATCTTGCTACCATCCAAAATGCTATAGCCGGGTTAGAGATTTTAGTCCTATTATATCATTTATATAGAGGACTAATCCAAATTCCGGGGGTGTCACATTCTTCCCCCCTTTAAGCCCTGACGTCCACGTCAGGCTCAAGCACACTCACAAGCACCAGGCGATGTGAGACTCGTCTCGCTAGCCTTAGCCGACCTTGTGAGGAGCTGCACTCCACTCACAACGGTCATTAGCTGGGGAGCCTCGCTCTACCCGCTATATAACCCTGGCTCAGCCGAGACTCATCTCACATTTTCGGCTGGTGAATGTCTCTGATACCAACTGTGCATGCTCTGCTGCCTCCTCCAGGGTCTGTAGCCTCTGTGCATGTACCAAGGTATAAACCTCTGGGCGCAGGCCCGTCTCAAACAGCTCCACCTGATGGGGTCCGTCCCTAGCGACATAGGGAACGCAATTGAGCAGTCGCGAAAATTCCTGGAAGTAGTCCCATGCCGACCGGTCGCCTTGCTGGAGATTCTTCAGATCATCCTCCATCTTTTTCTTCACGCTGGTAGAAAAGTACGTATCCAGAATCATCCTCCTGAACTCAGACCAAGGTAGCTGCCGGGTGATCTGAAACTCCAGGGGCTCCACCCGACGCCACCACGTATCAGCACCCCTGTCCAGGCAATGCACAGCCATGTGCACCCTATACTTCTGGTCGATGAAGAAGTCTCGGAACAACTTCTCCATTGATGAAAGCCAAGTCCCAACCTCCCAAGGGTGAGTGCTCCGCCCCGAAAATCTAGGCGGTCCCCGCTTGCAGAAAAGGGTGAGTTTATCAGTGAACTCCTGCTCCTCCGCGGGGGTCAAAGGTCGGATCGCTCCCGGGGCCCCGCTGCCCGAGGATGGTGCCGCAGGCACAAGCGGTATAGTCGGTAGTACACCCGGTGGTACGGGGGCCTCAGCAGTAGTAGGGGGAGGTGCCCCAACCTGAGCAAGCAGCTGCTCGAACCTCTGCTCCTGCCGGCGGTGACCTTCCGCCAGCTGGGCCACCATGGCCCTCAACTCGGCAATCTCTGAAGGTCCGGACTGCTCCGGCCCCTCCGGGGGTGTAGGGGTACCCCGGGTCGACGAAGAAATCCCTGAAAATCTTCTCCATCGCTGATAACCACGTCCCAACCTCCCACGGCTGCATGTCCCGTCCCGAGAACCTAGGCGGTCCGCGCTGACAAAACTTGACAAGTTTGTCGGCGATATCCTGCTCCTCAGCCAGGGTCAAAGGCTGGGCCACTCCCCGAGCCCCGCTACTAGATGATGGCGCCGTCGTCACAAGTGGTACCACAGGTGGTGCCGGGGTCTCCAAAACTGTGCCTTGAGGTCCTTATACATCTTAGTCCCACCAGGATGGATGGTATAAGGTGTATAATGAGCCTCCCGCAAGATTTGCTCTCGAATCTCTGAGTCCATCGGCACGCAAGCTCGGTCCCTGTACCGTAGTACTCCCGCAGCATCGACTGAAAAATTCCCTTTCTCGCCAGCCTGAATCTGCTCTCGAATCCTCATCAAGTGGGGGTCCTCACTCTGTTTCTCCCGAATCCTGTCTAACAGTGTGGGCTGCATGACTAATGACAGAAGTCTAGCAGAAACCCCAGGGGACACCACCTCAAGCTCTAATCGCCTCATCTGCTCCAGTAATGGCGCCCATCCTAGAACTACTCTAGCTCTAGCACGCTTAACTCTCATGTTCCTCTTGGATCTTGCTACCATCCAAAATGCTATAGCCGGGTTAGAGATTTTAGTCCTATTATATCATTTATATAGAGGACTAATCCAAATTCCGGGGGTGTCACATCGAGTCGGCACCGATCTACAAAACCCATGCGTTTATGCTATAGGCTGTATGAGATAGCGGTGATGGTATGAATTATTGTATTCTTTCCTCTTTATCTGTCATGGTTGGAATGGTTAAAGTATGTGCTCTATTGGTAACGTCGTGCATATACAAAGGAGACTCCACCCGTTTGGGGAGTGAATTTGTATATGTGGCGGGTCTGATACGCGCTGGGGCCGAGGTCTATTTCAAAAAAAAAAAAAAAAATGGGTACGTTTTTCGCTCTTTTAGAACCTCCGGGGCGTGACATTTTTCTTGTGGGCAGTCAGGACATTTGCAAGCAGCGTGCCCCCATGTAGTACTTATAGTTTTACCGCTGGCGACGGCACCACCTTTACCGATTCCGGAGGCGGGAGCTCCTTCAGTTTATCGACAGGCGGATAGCGCCACGACATCGAGGCAGACAGAACGATGACCACCTGCACCGAGCGGATGAGATGGTGCAGCTCGGTTGGAAGGCGCCAAGATATTGAACCAAGTCGTATCAGGCATGATCTTCTTTACAGACGTCTGAGCTAGAGCATGTTTGATACCGTTGCCTCTCATGCATGTACTTGTAGAGCATCTTGCATCCCTGCATGACCTAGAGATAGGGTTGTTACCACTTGCATTAGAGGTGCAGGTCCGTGGGTAGGTTGTGTATGTGGGGAAGATCGTGGAGCGTGTCCTGTGCAGTTGAGACTATGGACTACATCGACGGACTAACAAGCTTTATAGCAGTACCAGGACGAGGACACAGTGCGCTGGACTAGTTGGCACGGTAGCATGCGATGATAGACTGAGAAAGAATGACTATGGCATTCCGCGAGCAAGACAAGGGAAGTTCGTCTACAGAGACTGTCAGAGTATGCAATGTTCAACAATGATTTCATCGGCAAAGGATCATGTAGAAGAAGAGCCAAGCATGTGTTATTAGTTTCACGTAATTGCTGGCCGATGTTCTGCCACATCGGCCACATCCCCATCTGGTACGAGGTCCACTGCGACTGTATTGCCCCCAACGGCTGCGCTGCGTGATAAGTAGCCGTCGGCGGTGCAACTTGTGGTTGCACTGTCAGCATTGCCGACGCCATCATAAACAATTGCGTCGGCAATTGCTTGGGTGGTGTAGAGCAATTTCCTCCACCGTAAGGCTCATTTGGGGCCTGCCCGACTTGAGCCGTATTTTCTTTCCCGGCCGTTATCGCGGTCAACATCGAATCGAACCGGGCGTCCCGTGCCCGGCTGTTTCTTTCGAGGGACGCTTCGGTCCTCTCGCTGTTTTTTATCATTCGGATCATTTGCCCGAATAGCTGGGAAAGGGTCGACTCTGGTAGGGCCGACCTCCTGCTGGTTCCGGAAGGTAAGAAGGTAGGAAGGTAAGAGTTACCTGAGTGTCCCACTGGGCGTGCCAAAAAGTTGTTGGGGCCGAAAATATCGGTTGTCGATCGGCCCCGGCGGTGTTCGTTTGACCCTCTAGGTGTGATGCGCCGCGTGCCAATAGATCAAGCGATCGGGCCAAGGAGGGATCCGCTCGAACGGATTTTTCTTCGTAACTCTCGCGATCGTCCGGCTTAAATTAGCCGAAGCGGGGTATAGATGTGGAGAGAGGTTGAATCCGGCCTAGAGTAGCCGACTCAGAGAATAGAGACAAATAATTGACACGGCTAAGGAACCGATTGGAAATTGTATTGCTTAGAAAGGGGATACAAGGAGGAGGATAGGGATAGAGATTACAGGTAATCTACTTCTAGAAAATGCGATAAATTTATCTAGGAAAACAGTAAATGAAGATATGAAATATATGAAAAAGCAGGGGGGGGTGGTCCTGGCTTACGAGGTTGCAGGACCCCTTCTTCTTCGATGATTCGGGTATTTATACACTTCCCGAACCATGCGCATAATCGCCGATTTGAAATTATTGGCGTAATTTGAGAAGAATTATCGAAAAATCCTCAACTACTTCCTTCTAAGTCGATTCTCTTTAGAAGGATCATAGTTATTTTTTCGTCCATGTTCATCCGCTTAATTGACGAGCCGGAGCGTGATCTTCGGCGCTTTCCAATGCCGAAGCGTGATCTTCGGCGCTTTCCAATGCGGGACGCCGCTTGCTGCTTCGGAGTCCGTTACGAGATTCGCGCCCCGAATATCGTATCCTTCCTTTCTAGAGCCTTCCTTCTCCGGCTTGATCAGCCGAGGGCCGACTCTGACTCCGCCTTCTTCGTCGTTTGACCGAGGTGGTTGCCTTCAGTCGAAGTCGAGTTTGGATTAGGCGGGGAATCTTCTTCGGTTGTCTCCTATCGACTGATGCCTTTAGCCGATAGCGTCTGTCGCGTGCTGCGTTCTTACGCGACTGAAATCTGTCCGGATCATGACGCGAATCCTCCTTCGGCTGATCCTTCCCTTCATCGGCTGATGTTCTTAGCCGACAGCATACGCCACGTGTCGCTTCCTTAAGTGGCAAAAATTCTGATCTCAACAACTATGTATTGTAAGGAAAAAGTTGAAAATTGTAATATTTGTTTAAATACCTGTTGAGAGAAAGATGTAAAGAAATGTTATATCATGTGGTTCACTCATGTATTTACTTTCCGCTTTTCATACTAAACTCGTCGTTTATATGAATGAAAGTTTTTTGTTTAGTAGTGTTATACTATGATATTATATCTCATTGATCACTTGTATTATATTGAGATGGTTGTTTCCGTTTCTTTCGGATATAGAGAAATCATGCTCGATTGGCGGTTCTATTGGCGTGCCCGAATTGCCCAAATTAACGGTCTCGGGGCGTGACAGAATGTCTTCACCAAAGCTCTTCGAAAGGCGAAGTATGTATAACTTCAATAAAGGTTTGGTTTAGTTTCTCACAAGTTTGCACTAAATGGAAATGTTGAAAATTAGTGTTAAATTTATTTTTATTTTTTTAATTATACTAGAATTAACAGGTGCATTTGTGAGTACCCATTTGATGTTATATTTAAATGAGTCGTTTTTTTTTTTTCCCTTTTGAGTCAGATGGTTTATTTTGAATTTAAATGAGTCAAGTTGGGCCACTCGTATTTAATTACGGTCGAACAGAGAGAGAAAAATATAGCTTCTTTCTTATTCATTCTAGTGCGTGGTGTCTCTCTCCACAGCGAGAAGTGTGATCAAGGATCAATAACTTGGTTTTTATTAGGGTTGAAACAGATGATCTTTAATTTATCTTTTTTTCCTCTCTGGTTAACATTTATGGGCGTTTGGTTTGATGTAGTTGTAAAAATAGTGTAGTTAAGAATACGTACCTTTACAAATATTACAGTCAAAAATACATCTAATATGTTTGGTTCTATATAGTTTCAACTAGTAATTACAATTTTTTTTATTTGGTACGCAGAAGTTAAATTTTATAATTATGAATTCTGCTATTTTTTAAATAGAGTTTAGATTATTTCCTTTGAATATAAAATAATCATGCAACTTTTTAATTATTAATAAAATTTTATATTTATATATACTTTTATATATTATAAAATTATATATTTATAGATAATAATTAATATTTCTAAATTATGTATTTATAGATGGTTGAATATATAAAATATAAAAAAATAAATATTAATTCAGTGAAGCGTACGAAAAAAAATCAAGCATTATTGATTTTTGTTTGAACAAATAAGTCGACTGTAATTATATAATTTTATTAATCATTTAAACTTGTTATCTACAAAGAAATAAGTGAATATATATAATATTTTTATATTTTTCAATAAATTTTTAACTTATCAATCAACATAATTTAAAATATTTAATCTATTTAATTTTAATATATAAATAAAATTAAAAATTAATTATGATTCTCTTATTTTTTATCAAATTTATTAATTATAATTAACTAAAACTTATTAAGTTAAAATACGCAATCACATTCTAGAAAAATTTAGAAATAAAACTATTTTTTATATTTTAAATAAAATTAATTTTAAAAAATTGTAATTTTTTTACACAAAGCTTGTATTGCTTAAAAATTTATATTAGTATTTATTTATTTAGAAGTATTTTTATTTATCTATATACAAGTAAATATATATTATTTATTTATTTATTTATTTATTATTAGTAATTTTATCACTCACGAAATGCTGCAATTGGAACTGTATATGTACTTTCTTGTGCAGTTGTTACTGCAGCAGTTGGACTCAACACCACTAAACTAAGCATATGAATTGAGATTGCATTCATTTATATCAATCATTTATATCATTTATAACTGCAGTGCAATTGTAAATGGGTGCAATCAAACGACTCCTTATTGTAAGATTCTTTCTTGTGGAAGTTTTTATTTGGTGAACTTTTGTTTTTTTGTATATTACTTTGATATTCTTAGCGAAGTTAATGAAATTTATATTTAGAGTTGTTTGAAATGATTATTATGAGCTTGTTATTTTTTCATTCTTATCTTCCAGTAGTTGTGTACTTTTGAACATGTATTAAACTCGGTTTTTTAATTTCTACACATCTGCACGGGTTTGAGCCGCTTGTACTTCCCAACCCTCCTTGCCCAAGCCAAGATCGCCAATGTAGCCATCGACTTGGGCCGCGCCTGGCAGTTGCCACACCTGTACAAAAACGGCAAGAGTACATCTCTGCACGATCTCTGCCTACAAAAGCACGTGAAAGAGGATCGTGAAGATTGAGTTCCGAGTTGAATATGATTGTCTATTAGTTATGTTGTATATGACGCACGTCTTTTCAGACTCATTCATTTTAAAACTATTCTAATTTTAGCACACTCAATCCAATCCTCTTAGATGCTATAATCAAATTAAAAAATTTAGCACTAACTAGCACCAAAAATACTATAGCCCGATTAAAAAATTTGTACCTATTTATACCTTATATATATAACTAATTCACATCCTGGGGATGTCACATTCTTCACCTTAGTCCACACCAGACTCAAGCACACTCAAAATACTATGCGATATAAAATTCGTCTCGTTAGTCTTAGTCAACCTTTCCACAAGTAGCCGGCGATATGAGACTCGCCTCGTTAGCCTTAGTCAACCTTATGGAAAACTACACTACACACAATGGTCATTAACCAAAAAACCACACTCTACCCGCTATATATTTTTGACTCAGCCGAAAATCATCTCACACTTCCGGCTGGTGATTGACTCTGACACCAACTGTGACGCCCCACTTTTCAAAAAGTTATCCATCCTAAAATTACTCTAGCTCTAAAACGCTCAACCCTCTTTAACCTCTTGGGCCTAAATGCAACCCAAAATACTATAATCGGATTAAAAAATTTAACTCTATTTATATTTTATATATAGGACTAATTTACATGCAAGAAGTGTCACATTATATGTTACACTAATGGCTTGTTACTTAATAATGATTTGAAGTTGCCTAATGGAGCTTGTTATGTTACACTAAGGCTGCGTTTGGTTCGGGGATAAAAAAAATTTAGTTATACCAGGAATAGGTATAAGTTATGGTATTAGCAGAAATTAGTATAAATTTCTGTTTGGTTGGGTTTAAGAGTTATACCGGATTTAAAAAAAATTGTGTTTGGTAAATTATATAGGAATAAAAAGAATAAGAGAAATAGGAAAATATTATGTTTAGTTGGTTATAGAGGAATAAGAAGAATTGAGAGAATAAATATTTTTATTTATTATTTTGCCCTTTATGATATAATTTAAAATTAAATAAATTTATGGTATTAATCAACCTTATATTTAATTTAGATAAATATTAAAAAATTCAAATAATATTTACAATTAAATATTAAAAATTGTAATATTAATATATTTAATATTAAATATTTAATATTTATCTAAATATTAAATATTAATATTTAATATTTAATATTAATATTTAATATTTAATATTTAAATATTTAATATTTAAATATTAAATATTTGCTTTATTTAATATTAATATTAAATAATAGGTGGGAATTGCTAAACCCATCCCTTAGCGGGTTATCCTGGAATAACCCACTAAGAATGAATTTACCTATTTCCACCTCCCAAAATAGCGTTTTGAGATAAATGGGGGAATAAGGACTTATCCCCCTTAACCCCCTAACCAAACGAAGGCTAAAGGATCACTAGGGCACTGAATTAGGCCCTTGAAGCTATACTTCCATAAGAAGAGAATTTGGCCAAGGATGCAATTGCTATTTAAGTTCATTGGTTGAGTTATCCACTTTATTTGTTAGGAAACAAGCATGAGTTGGCTGGAAGTATTTGGAATACTGTAGAAGGATCTGGAGCCTTCAAAGAAAGTTCTGGGATGTTCTTAAGATTCTAATTAACTAAGAGGCCTCCGTAATCAGCATCTGGCCCGTAGAACGTGACGCTCTTTGTCTTAATACCTGATTTGCAATGAATTAAATAAAAAGATGGCTCAACAAGGAGTCGAGCTTTTGATTTATGGACAAGATGTTGAATATGTAATAGCTGTTGCTATTTGCCCTTGACACTAAATGGATTCTGCAGAGTAGACAAGCATACATTTAAGAAAAATCTAATAGGTATCTAATCAACCTGAGAAATATATGGGCTTTTGCATCAACTTGCAGAAAATCAAAACCACCCCCTTACCTTAGAAAAAGAAAGAAAAAGAAAGAAAAAAAAAAAAAGGGTCAATTTCTCCATTCAATTCGGCAAGAAACAACAACTGGAACAAAAATCCTTACAAGAAACCAAAATAGTAAGCCAAGAACTAAACCATAAAAACAAAACCATAAGATATATTCTTCAAAGCACAAAGCCTTATAATTACAATAATATTTTTTAAAAATAAAAGCCCTCAAGCATTTGCTTTGGCCCTAATTGCCGTGGGATGAAAAAAAAAAAAAAAAAAAAAAAAAAAAAAAAAAAAAAAAAAAAAAAAAAAAATGGAGCAATTATACCCAGGATACAAAATGCATTTTTCAACATAAATTTTGCATAAAAATTATACAGAGCTAGCACTCAGAAATATCTTCCATCTTTTGAGAAGCTCAGTAAAATACAAAATGATGCATATAAAACCCCATGATATAGATTGAAATCTCAAAAGTATAATCACTACTAGTCAAAATTTTATTATAGTGCAGAGATGAGAATACAAACTAAAACTGAACCTGGAGTTTTGGTCTACTGAAGCAGGCAACTTTGTCCGAAGTTTGCCAGTCATCCTATTTTCTGCGCTTATATCTGAAAAAAAATAAAAATAAAATAAAAATAAAAATAAAAAAAAAGGCAGCAAAAACTGTATCAAATTCAAAGAATGTTACCAGAAAAAGCTACACAAACTTTCCCTAGAAACACAAAATAGATCGTACTTGACTAATTATTTATAACTGTATGGTATAAGCAGACTTGCTCCTGACAAAACCATAATTTTCCGGGCATGATGTAACATGCAAAACTATTCTTTGCCCCATGCAGTTCATCCTCGAATGGAAAAAAAATTACCCTTTACCCAACAGACTAAGTTTGACTAGATGCCTTATGTGTATATTACAGCCCACGTACCATATAACTATAAAAAACAGAAGAAAAAAAGAAAACTAGTCATTGTGATAGGACATCTTACAAGGAAAAACCTAGTCATTGGGTATATAAGTATATTTCACAAGCCCACCATGTGGTAGCAGGACTAGCTGTAAAGATGAACGCACTACATTCAAGCGACAGTCAAACCACGAAGCAAGGAGAATCAATAAGACTAGGCAATTAAATCGGTACTTTGCCAGGTTTTGATAAGTTACATTATTGTCATATGTACAATTTTACCTGCAATTAAGGCAAGTCCTAATAGGCATATAGGCAATTGGGAAAAAACCACTGGACAATGTAATACTCATCAGGTCCCAATAGAAAAACAATGACAATGAACTGTACTGACAAACAACACCGGTATTGCCATTTTTGAAACACAACTTTAGTAAATAGTGTTATTTAGTATATCTCAAGCCTTCTATGATCCATACTAATTTATGTACATTGATTTCAGTAATTGGTCTAGGACAACATGAGAACTGCAAACAATAGAAAAATTCTGCCGAACAGGACAAATAAACCCTTTCTTTGACGCTAAAAGAGAAATGAAATGAGTGTTCTAAATTGCAGTACTAAACCACTATCACATACATATTTTTTGTCCATTTGTACACTTTATTCCTCTAAGATAATTGCTGTCACTGTACAATTTTTAATTTCTATAAGAAAATGCCTTCACAAGTAAACAGAAAGAAATCACCATGTACATTTCCTACATATTACAAATATTAGATTGAGCATTCAACAACACAGAGGAAGAGCAAGCCTTTTAAAGATACCTAAAGAAAATCCTCCAATAAATGTGCATTTTCTAGCATTAGCAAAAAAACTCACACTACTAGGCAAACTAACTTGAAAGTATTCTGCATAATTCAAAACAAAGCATATACTTGAAAAACCAAAATCTTCAGCACATGCTGGAACATGAAACTGCTAAGCACAAAAGGGAATAAAGATGTCTATTAACAGTTTCAAACATACCTAGATTTGCTCTTGAAAGAACTCTTCAATTTTCTTCGTCCAAAATTACTACTATTTCCCTTAGTGCTACTTGCACGTTTCGTTTGACTCATATCACTCTCGAATAGTTCAAGCATCTCTTCTTTCCTTGTCTGAGCCTTTTGAGAAGGTTTCTTTGGCCTCTTGTTAGAATTTCTCAGCTTCCCGGATTCCTGCACTTTCTTAATGGCTTTCATTGATTTTGCTCGTCTATAAGCCAGATCAACAAGTGATTTCCCCGTCTTCGCCCCCTTTTCCGCCTTACTTTTCTTCCAACCCTCAGTTTCCTGAAGTCATTTAACATTGAAATCAAAAACCAAATCAGCACATCCTCATACTGGCCAAGTCATGGCAATGGATTGCAAAAGCACCAGATATGTAACTGGGAACAAGAAATGAATTCTAAACAGTAAAAGCTATAGAAAGCTCTACTAGTAATAAGCATTTAAGACACTTCTTGAAAAATGAATACATAAGATATAAACAACATAGCATTAAAAATATAGTCAAGGGTCTGAACCTGATCATCATCATTATCTTCTTCCTCGTTCTCCAACATCTCCCGCTGTGCTTCCAATCTTCGACGCTTCTTACGTGGAAGATTTTTCTATTAGACAAAAAGAAAGGCACATACATCAACCGACCCAGCATTTATATTCAAAAATGATAAAACTACAAAAGCCATTCAGACTAAAAAAAACCAAAAAAAAGAAACACACCTCGCGCTCCCTTCTCCTTTTCTCCTTCTGTCGAAGTTCTTCTGCTTGTTGGGCACTAACAACCTCGTTGGGACCACGTTCGTTTTTATCCATGGATTCCTTAATGGAGATGATAATAAACAAATAAATAATCACCAATTAACAACTTGAGCTTACCATAAAAAGAAAAGAAATGCAGAAATAATTCTTCACAGCCCCCAAGCAATCAAAAAGCTGCATCCATCTTGATTCCATTTGAGTACATGGTAGCATTCATAAACATATGTCAATGAATAGATAGGAATTATATCCACCAAGCCTTCTGTAATAGTCATTGGATCTGTATGCAGCCCTTAATTACTTAGCACAATAGATAATACAAACACTTTTGCTAATCATTATCACCAAATCTACTAGTAGGGGCGGCAATAGTTTTTGCTTGGTCATATTAATGTGGCATAGCAGAAGAAAGGAACCCATCTGCTAAAAACAAGGAAGATTTTGCATTACCAACTGCTAAAATCTAGTTCACGGATCAAATAGCACAAGAAAAGGTTAATCATATTTCTTTATCTGAAGTCCAGTTTCACGCTGGGAAAATTACCTCCAAGAAATAGCTTTGATTAAGAAACATTTTCTCTATCTGCAATACTCTCTTCTTTAAAGTTAATTCTCTATTACTAGCATAAATTAAGTGATTGATAAGTGATTGATCAAACAACTAAAGAAATGCTTCTAACAAGACATCTTTTGTAGACACTTTCGGAATTCCTACTAACATAGCAACATTAAATTAAACAACAATTTCTTTCAAGAAAAATAAAAACAATCAATATAATCAAGATATATTTCAAAGAAAAAGAAACATGAAGAACAGTATATTCTGATACTACTTTGGAATGTCGTTACCATATGCACATTTAGCATAATTTCATATTTTTGTACAAAATTAATGATCTATTTGTAAATAGACTAGCCATGAAATAAGTTGAGTTTGCTAGTATACAAGCTTTTAATTCTGAGACTAGAAGATCTCATAATGATACTAATAAATGCAAGTAATAAAGTTCATCAATAATGTGAAATATGAATAAAAGCTAGTAAATATAATGACCAATGAATAGGTGCCATTTTGAAATGCCCATAGAGACATAGAAACTTAGTTTTGCAACCTTAGCTAGAAGTTTCTTCTCGTTGTCAGTAGTAAACCATGTCTTTTTAGGGCGTGAATAAATTTCTTCCTTGTGTGCAATCATATTTTCAGCCTGTACAAAAAACATTATGTAAGATAGAAGTACAAGTCAAATTTTTACCGATATAATTTTCAAATTTTCAAAAGGAACATAAGTAAAACCTTTGTCGCTTCCATTTCAGCTTTTCGCAGTAATCTTTCTTCCCTGTAGAGAGAAACATTAGTAAGCTATATGTCAAGTACATTATTTACAATAGAATTTTAGGAATAAAATTAACCTTTCTTCTCGAAGGACTGAAGAAATTTGATCTTCCATTTTTTCAATTAATTTACACCACTCAGCTACAGCTCTTTCTGCAACTATTCGACTCTTCAGTTGGGAACCAGCTTTCTTTGCCTATTGTAATGAGTAATTTAACATTTTTAGTCACTAAAGTGACAGAAATCAGTTTATTCAATAATTTATCAAACAAAACAAACAGGGCATGTATGATGTGATACCCCCGGAATTTAGATTAGTCCTATGTATAAATGATATAATAGGACTAAATCTCTTAATCCGGCTATAGCATTTTGAATGGTAGCAAGACCCAAGAGGTTAAGAGAGTTAAGCGTGCTAGAGCTAGAGTAGTTCTAGGATGGATGACCCCATGGGAAGGCGGGGCGTTACAGTTGGTATCAGAGCCATTCACCAGCCGGAAATGTGACATGAGTCTCGGCTGAGCCAGGGTTATATAGCAGGTAGAGCGCGGCTCCCTGGCTAATGACCGTTGTGGGTGGAATGCAGCTCCCCACAAGGTCGGCTAAGGCTAGCGAGACGAGTCTCACATCGCCTGGTGCTTGTGAGTGTCTTTGAGCCTGACGAGGACGTCAGGGCTTAAAGGGGGGAAGAATGTGATACCCCCGGAATTTGAATTAGTCCTATGTATAAATAATATAATAAGGACTAAATCTCTTAACCCGGCTATATATCATTTTGGGTGGTAGCAAGACCCAAGAGGTTAAGAAAGTTAGGCGCGCTAGAGCTAGAGTAGTTCTAAGATGAGTGACCCCTTGGGAAAGCAGGGCGTCACATATGAACTATGAAGAGTGACATAAAAAGAAGACCAAGCATCAAGAACTCCGATATACAGAGCAAATCCTTCATATAAAGTGATTGGTTATAAAAATACTACTGCTTGAAATCACCACAAATCACCTAAGTTTCCAGAAATCGTTAACTTTGTAACAGCAAACTTGATGTAACTATATAACCATGACAAAAAAGATAGTGACCATAAAATTTCTCAGCCACAATATCACATAACAATCTATAGCATTATCTGGCATCCTCCAAACTTTCAAAGAAAATCAGCAATTGACCGACAAAGAGAGTAAAGAGCTTCATAATAGATTGCTGGAGGTACAATGAAGAAAGTTTATTATATTCTTACAATTGACTTCAAGAGGGATCGATCATCATCAGTAACAAATGTCACGGCACATCCTTCTCTCCCAGCTCGAGCAGTCCGACCAACACGATGAAGATAACTGCATTGTTAAACAGAAGTCTCAACAAGATAAGAACCAGAAAATAGCAAGAAAAATTTCTTCATGCACATCATTATAATTGAATCATAAAAATGAAAGGAAGTACAGATTCAACAGGAAAATTTATAAAGATTTGGCACGTTTGCAATAAGGAAACACAGTATTACCAGAAATTAAATTTCAAAATAATAAGAAAAGGAGCAAAGAACAGTTATTGGAAAAAACAGAACAGTAAATAGTAGAAAATAAACATAGATTAACTGGAAAAAAGCTTGTTATGCTAGGGTGGAAACTTAGGCAGGGTGGATTGAATTGAATGACAACCCTAGCCCAATCCTACATATATACCCCAACCTAAGGAGGTACTTGATAAAACATACCTGTAGCAATTAATTTAACAAATCAACATGGCACCAGATTTTAAAGAAAGTTTTTTTAAAAAATTGATTTGTCAACAACCAAAATAAAAAAAAAATTAAAAAAAAATAAAAATTGAGGATGCATACTAACGTTGTGTCATTGCGAGGGCATGCAAAATTGATTACCGTTTGAACACCAACAATATCAAGCCCCTACACAGCAAAACAGGAAAATGCATCAGTAATAACATAACCAAATACAGGTAATATATATATATATATATATATATATATATATATATATATCTTCAGGAAACATCTAAATGCATAATCAAAAGCATTTATAATTATTACTAGCATATTACTAAGATACAAATGTATGAAATATTCGCATGTGACAAAGGATATTAAGTCATGCAGCATCTAACTGACATATCTTCAAATTGGCGATGGAAAGAAAATCTACTTACACGAGCAGCAACATCAGTTGCAATAAGGAAGTCAGCTTCTTGCTTTCTGAAAAGTTCCAAAGCCTACAAAGAATGATAAAGTAATATAATATTTCAATCAGAGGAGCAATTTAAGCTACAAAATGACCAAAAAAAATTATTGGTTAGGATTTTAACATAAGGCTTTATATAAGTGATACATCATATATTAATAAAAAAGAGATTTACACAAATAGCTAAATCATTAGTCAATAATTTACAACTTTATGTTTTAAAACTTCTTGTATCAACTAGCATTTACATATTCAGCAGAATCATGTCCTGCACGCCACATTAACAAATGCCCCCAAAAACCATGATATGTAACTGCGAAAATGTTATAGCCTAACACCTACTTAAAGTTAGACGATGGAAGTACTAAAAAATAAACCAACGGTTGTCAAAGAATCTACTTAGACAAATAATCTAGCGACAAGGTGATGCTTCATTTTTGACTGAAAGAGTTGAAAGATGATCTTGCTTCAACCATTTTATTTCTCATTAAATGACACATGCTGAAATCCAACGAAACAGTGTTAAACTAGTAAACATCATGGGATAAGAAATAAGAAGTATCATTATGACGAGCAATTCAATGTTGAGAAGAACTTGGAGAGTTGTTCTTAGATTGCGTCAAGTATAAACTGCAAATAAGAAGATTGATTTTGTCAGAGAAGTTCAGCTTAATTCATACACTGTTCATATTGCATTTTCTTTTATAGTCTGCTTGCTTATATATGTATAGCAGCTCAACAGTTAACTATGCTTCCTGTATCATTTGCAAGTAGCTGTTGAATTTTATCCAACACATTTCATTCTGCCACTCAATCAGCTCTTCTTCTGACTAATTTTCACTTTCCACCAACTATATTTTCCTCATTAATGTCATCTGACCTCTGTGAAGCTCAAGTTTTTAATTTATTCACTTGGTGTGCCCGGTAGAAAACTAAGGAGGTCGTTTATCCTAAGGTAAGCATTTACAAGCACACAAGTCTACAAAAGTACAATTCAATCATAAAGCATACTCAGATCTACCTACAGTTTGGCAAGCACTTACAGAGCCATCAGTGAAGTCAACAAATTTGGCAAACAATTCTATCGCGACTATTCAAACACAACCAATTTATGCAAATATTAGCTTTAGATGCATCTAGAAGCAACTATAAAAATAAAAGAAGATAAGCTGAGTTGACACATAATGCTGTCCTTTTCATTTATCAAATAAAGCAACAAAAACCAGAAAAAACTTGTCCCAGAGTCATGTATTAAAAAAAATTGACCTTTGGCCATGTTGATACCAAGTACCAACAAATTAGCCTATGCGATAAGCATGGGCAGAACAAAGATAACAGACCATTAGATTAAGTATACTCACCTCAAGGCGTTGTGCCTGCGTAAGATTACCATGAAGTTCAGCAGCTTTCATTCCAGCCAGACCAAATATTATTTTTAACCTATGTGCAGATTGCTTAGTTCCACTGCATACAAAATTCTTGTATTAATACAATTTGATCGAGTAGACTGATTGGTTAGATATTAAAGAGGGGGAGAAAACAAATAGTAATTTGAAAACAACGATATCTGAGAAGGTTTGTAGAAATAGCTGAGAATTCCTTGATTTCATGATGATAATGCAATTTGTCGAGTAATATGCAAGAAATAGGAGGGCAAGGCTTTTTATCTGGCATTCCTTTAATATTCTCGTTAGGTAGAACAGATCAACAGTATTATCTATATAATATTCCTCACAGATTCAACAAACGAGAAAAAAAAAAATGAAAAAAATGATAAGAGGTCTGAACATTCTCTTCATGTTTACTGGCATGAAACCTGAAAATGATCACTCTCTGCGTGAAGGTCTTTGAACAGAGAGCAAGAAGAACAGCTTCCTGATTTACTTCGCGAAAGCGTCGTATCCTAATTACCCTGAATGAAAATAATAGCAGATGAAAGAGTTAAATAGTTTCGTAATGAACGTTGAAATGAAGATTCATTGAGTGTAGGGAAGTCAGTCAACAGTCATGACTAACACAAACAAGGAAGAAAATATAGGATTTTGAGAAATGAAACAAGGAAAAAAGGACAGCATTGTCAGGAAAAGAAAGAGGGAAAAAAAAAGAAACAGAATCATCTAGTAATATAAGAAAGCTACCAACAAAGAACCATTTAATGAAATTATATAGCTCTCGGTTTATTCTCCAACTCCACACATCATTAAATACAAGCATTAATCAATTCTGTCGTTGGTGATACAAAACTCTTCACGACTTAAAACTACACAAGGCCATAAGCTCCATACGTAAGAGAACATTGCAGGTTAGTGATGAAACGGTTTCAAGGTCATCACTAATAACAGAACTCCAACATTTTAATAGAAATTAAAGAGAAACAATCTAAAAAATAATAATTTTCCCTTTCATAGAAGCACGAGTTAATACATATGAAATTAATATCAAGACATAAGCTACAAAAAGAAGAAAGGAGCATACTCTTCAGTCAATGTTGCTGGCCGTTTCAAGGAGGGGTCAGCCTCAAGACGTACAGGTTTATTAAGCGAAAGCTTAACAAGCTTACCAACTTCGTCGGTCATAGTAGCAGAGAAAAGCATGGTTTGCCTCCTTTTTGGACATAAGCGAATCTGCATTATAACAGAAATCTAAGTTACAAGCCAACAAGTCTCCTTTTTCCCCCCCTTCATTTTCCTGGTGGAATATTCATGTATTGCTATGAGCAGCAAAGAAAAGTGAAAACTAAATATTACAATTCACAGATGTAGTCCCTGAAATTTGATTTGAATTTCAAATTACTAGTGGTTTCAGTTCTAATGATTCCATCCCCAAAGTTTGATCTGCCAAACAATTAAGTTATTTCTTCAACAGACCATCTAAACAAGTGCTGCATCAACAACATTATTAGATTTTTCTTTATTAAAAAATTGAAATCTAAGAAAAAAACCAAAACTAAAGTTAAAACTTTATGGGGAAATTGAAATCAAGATCAATCTTGAGGGAGAAAAATGAAATTCCAAGGATGAAATAAAAATCAAGGCCAAACTTCAGGCCAAATTATTACAATTAAAACTCAAAGAACAAAATTGAAACCCAAACAAAACTTCAGGAGCTAAACTAATAATTAACATATTATAGTGGAAGATATTTCAAGGAAAATGAAAGTTGAGTTGGGATTGTATCATGGAAAAGTGATGCAAACCGAGAGGTTGCCAAATCTGAATTTTTCAACTCTGTTTTTGTTTAAAGGTATTTCTTAAAATAAACTTGGTTCAATCTATCAATTCCGTGAACTTTAATAAATTAAAGCAAGGAAGAAATAAAAGTTCATCAAGGCAGAAAATTAAAATTGAGTTGAAGCAACACTAGATGATAATAAACCTTCAATATATGAGATAAAAATAGCCAGCTAAAAATACATATAATAGTTCCAAATAAAAAAGGCAAATTCAATTTTATCGAAATTAAAGCTTTTAGATTTGGTTGTTTTGACAAAAATGGTTGGTAATATGGTGGAAGACTAGGTTAAAAGGAATAATGGGAGATCAGGAGATGAGGAAGAAGATAAGAAACAAGAAGGTGCACCGATCACATGATTGCGGGGGATCCGCGATCGACGAGGGGGGCAGTACACCACGAGTATTACTTCGGCAATGGGGAAGAAGAGAGGAGGTAAGGATCCGAAAAAAGATGAGAGGTAGGAGTAGAAGCCGATCTTGCCACGAGGAAGAAGCGACAACGATCAAGTTGAGAAAAAAGATCTCGGCGCAAGGAAGAAGCATTGATGATCACACCAGGAAAAAGAACACCACAGCAAGGATAAAGAACAATAGTAGAAATTTCTATACATCAATTCTCCCTTGAAACATCAAGAGCCTAAGTATTGATTGTGTTAAGAGCCTATCCTATAATAAATTATTGTCTTTTCATCTTCAACACCACACGGTCATCCAAGGGTCATGCGTAGAAGGCGAAGCAATTTTGAGGAAACCAAAAAGTCTTTTTGGAATAATTTCTATGTTTATGGGAAAAAAGGGTTTGGGTTAGCCAAATCAATTAAAACTAATCGATTTAAGCCCGAAACAAGCACGAACTTGCAAAATAATAAAAAAAAATGCATTCAAAAATAAAATAAAGATTTATTTGCTGCATCAAAAGGAGTAACTTTTCAGCTAGTCCTAGAATTGAAACTCAAGTTTGTCAGCTGTTGTGACTAGACAGAAAGAAATAGGTAAGAAGAACAGTACCAGTTCATGAATTTCGGCACTGAACCCTAATTCCAGAAGACGATCAGCCTCATCAAGTATCAAAATGGCAAGATCTTCCAGCCCAACTGAGAGTGAATTTCGCAAATGATCTATTATTCGCCCCGGAGTAGCTACGACAATATCAGGCATCGATCTCAATGCTGCCTCTTGCGTCTGGAGAAAAAGGAAGCATATCATTGTAATTTTATTTCTTAAAAATAGCCAAAGTATTTGTTATCAACTAATCAATAGCATATTAGAACTTGTCCACTATCACCATATTCAAAGACAATGACCGATCAATAGTATATTATAACTTGTAAGTCGTCCCCATATTCTAAAACAATCAGTGCAGAGATTAGATGCAGTTAAAAAATAACAAAAAAGAGGTTTAAGAGCGAAAAAAGCTAAAACAAATGTGTCCAATCTAAAGTTATTCTATATGGACGATAAGCACAGAGAAAAAAAAGATTTGTAGTTACACACCTTTGTCGGAAGCCCACCAACAATGAGGCAGCATCTGATATCAGTAAATTGAGCAAGTTTTTCAATCATGCTATGAAGCCTGTATTACATAACACATAAAGAAGGCCAGTTAGAATCAATTATGGAGGAGCAAAATAGATCTAAACTCCTCACATACAAGGAGTTGCTTTGTCAAGCATATGAGAAAAATTGTCATTCATAACTAAGTTTAGATATTAAGCACAAAAGGAAAAAAAAAAGAAAAGAAAAGAAAAGAAAAGAATTACAAGAAAAACGAAGAGCAGGAGAAATACAATAAAGGACAACTTACTGTGCAGCCAACTCCCTTGTGGGAGTAAGAATAAGAACCCTAATTGCAGAAATTCGCTTGGGGCGGAAAAGTAAACGCTCTAGCAAAGGTAAAGTGAATGCAGCTGTCTAAAATAAAAGAAGAAAAATAGAGCTGAAAAACAATCCGATGGATGGAAAGTTGGAAACACACAACTTAGGCTTGTAAAAATCATTGGAATTACCTTTCCAGAACCTGTCACAGCACTACCACATATATCTCGGCCAGTTAATGCTAAAGGGACGCAAGCAGCCTATATCATAGAGAAAAAATAAACGATTAAAGTACACGGTAGTCTATCTGAAAAAAAAAAAAAAAAGAAAAAAAAAAAAAAAAGAAGAAGATAAAGTTGGAAACAACTTCAGTTTGTTCAAATTGTAAATCTTAATTTGCAAACCATGGATCCAAAAGAGGTAAAAGTTTGCAGACCTAGTTTAATTTGCAAGTGGCGAGCATCTAAAAATATAGATGACACTAGTCGTAACACAGGCCAAGCCTGAGGTACCGTTAGGTGGCTGGTTAAAGTAAAGAGAAAGCACAATTAATAGAGAGAATATAGATGGAAGTATGACATTCAATAATCGCATTAGGTAACTTAAGTTTGTGCTTTAAATCTAACTTGCGCATAACACAATTGGCCTATTTGCAAGCTTTATAACAAGATTAGAACCGCACACAACTAACTGTATTTGTGATAATTGTGAGAACACAACGATTTTTTTAGTGCAAAATTTAGAGAAAATTTCTCTACATACTTAGACCAATATATTTATCTGTAATTACTAAAGAAAAAGATATCAGTTAAAGCCAAATCATGGTTTCTATTAGATAACAGCCAGGATAATAATGCCTCCTCTCAGGTAAAACAAATTTTTGAGAAAATATTTACTAGAGTTTTTACATAAAAGATATTTTGCTCCATCCCTTAGAAACTACAAAGAAAAAAAAAAATTGTAAGCAGAAAAACCTGAATTGGTGTTGGCTTCTTGTATCCCAGTGCTTCACAAGCTCGAACCAATGGACGAGATAAATTGAGCTCAGCAAAAGAATTTGCATAAAATGATGCTCCTTCCGATGGTCCAAAAAAGTTGCCGATCTCCCTACTGTTACTTTTATCAGTTTTCTGGGATTTAATATTTTCCTGGTGATTTAGATGAGATCGAAGAAAAAGTATAACTTAATTACTCTGGTCTACCACGAAGAGGAGGAAGGAGCAGAAAAAAACACAAACAAACAAACAAACAAACAAACAAACAGAGAAATTTAAAACAATAAACCAAGAACTCATGAAAAACCAATAATTGACTCAAAAGGGCATTGTATGCAAACAGGTCAGCATTAGCTAGTATCAGAAAGCAACTCGAAAATTCAACACCAAGACATCACCAAACTGCTTCATATAAAGACCCCGATTAGGGTGTGTTTGGTTCCTCGTAAAAATTGTCCGAAACTCTTTTCGGCCTGAAAAAAGAATTTCTCGATGTTTAGTTTGTCATAAAATAATTTTCCGTGAAAATTTTTTTTACAGATTTGAATGAAAACATGGCTTTTCATTTTCTGATTCTCTTACCGGAAAAAGAAAACTTCCTCCCTCAAAAAACACGGCTCACTGAAGTATATTATCGCAGTCCACAAGAAAGGTGGGTTCTCGTGGGCCGCGTGAGAGGTCCCACCATGGACCTCTCTTTCTCAATCTTTGTATATATATGTATAAAGATAATATTTTATTTGTAAATATATAATAATTTATTTTATAGTATTAAATATATACTATTATATATTATATTACATATTTATTGTATAATATATTTTAAATATATTTTATTTATAAATATAAACTATAATAATAATACATGTAATATGATATTTGTTATATATTAATAAAACATTATATATAGAATAGGAGAAAATATATATAATAATTTTTTATTAATCTTTTCCTTTCAACCAAACAACCGTGATGGAAAACTCTTTTTCTTTTCCTAAAAACCAAACAACCGTCCAAAATTTTTTTTTCCACCGGAAACTATTTTTCATGGTTTTACGTGGAACGAAACAGCCCCGTAGCTTTAACACCAAAAAGCCAATACCTCAAAAGTCACTGAAACAAAGATTCATTTGGAGCCGCTGAAATGAAGACAATATGGACCTTCCTTTCAAATCCACTTAACCTTGATACCAACCTAGAGACGTCAACTATAGTTGTAAAACCAAACCTAATGTAGTACTGTCATTCTAAAAGAGTTGTAAATTAACTGTCACATGCACAAGTTATAAATTGCTTTACATCTATGAAGAAATTTTGCTATGAATTTCCCACATAACTCAGGCTGACAAGCTTGTTTTAATACTACATCAAAACATGCAACTATCTCATTGACACAAATATAAACATAATATCCCTCATAAATTTGGCCAATAAGATAATAAATAAATTGCCTATAATCATTTCGCATAGTAGAAAAGCTGCATCCAAGTAATTAAAAAAAAGGCGCCCTTTTATTATGCGATTCCTCTGTCTCAATGTCAACGTGATTAGTTCTCCACAACAACATCAGATATAAGATGTCTCCTGATTAAAATTAGATACCAAAAACTTTGTCCAAACACAAAACTTCTCTAATCAATCAGAAAAGTGCTCTAGAAGTTCAATTCTAACCACCAACAACTCACTAAACCCTAATATTGAAGATTTATCAAATAGCACCTTTGCAATCAATTCCCACATCGTCCTCACCACTTGCTCAGATATTGATTGATAAAAGTAAGAGGGATTGGGGTCGAATAAGGAACCTGCTTCGAATACTCATCGGCGGAGATGACCTCGTCCTCGTCCCCGTCCCCGTCCTCGTCCTCGTCCTCCCCGTCACCATCCCTGCGGCGGTGGGGAAGGGAGATGGGGCAATCCATGCGGGCACGGGCGATCTTCGCGTCGACGGAGGTGGTCCTCCGCCGCGCGTGCTCGTCGGCTACAGACTCCATAAAGGAGGAGAACTCCCATGGCGACCGCTGCGGCCGCTCTGCGACCTCGTCGCCGTCAACTTCCTCATCCTCCTCCTCCTCTACCTCTTCATCGCTGCCGTCGTAGGCGTCGTCGGAGAAGGAGATCTCTGGGTCGGAGAGCTCGGGGGCCATAGGAGAGTAGCGGCGGAGAGAGGAGGAGAGCAAGGGGGAGGAAAGAGAGAGAGAAGGGGGTTTATTACAGGGTTTTGCAAGGGCCTGCTTTTGAGTAGTGGAATTGTATTTATAGGCCTTTATGAAAGGCCCATTACTTGACATTTTGATTTTAACTGGGCGAGTCTCATTTGGCCCGTAAAGCCCAAGGTTAGCCTAAAAAACATCGGATTTGGCCCGGGGTTGGCCCAAAATTAGAGAGAGAGAGAGAGAGAGAGAGAGAGAGAGAGAGAGAGAGAGAGAGAAGTGATATAAGATGTTGGCATCTGAACCCAAATCGAAAAATAAATTAATGGATATCTAAATTTTTTTAAGAATTTTCGGTCAAATATAGGATAAAATAACTCAAATGCATTTTTGTTTTTGTTTTTTTTTTTTTTGGTGGAATGCTTGATAACTTAAGAATATTTGATTCATTTGGTTTTATGAAACTAAATTTTTTTAGTCATTTGGTTTTAGATCATTTATTTGAATAGTTTAAATTTAAGTTGCATTTTATTAGAGAAAGGTAGGGGCTATTTGGTTCCTAGGAAAGCATGAAAAAAACTTTTTTAGGAAAAAGGTTTTTCATGAAAAATATTTTTTGTAGTTTTTTGTCTATTTGGTTTGAAGGAAACTAGCTTTTAGTGTAAAGTTTGCAATATTGGGATTGTGCAGGAACTATACATATATTTTATCTTAATAAAAAATATTCAAGAAGATAATTGTACTGAATTATTATCAGAAACAATATACATACGTGTCGATTATAATAGTGTGCTTGATAACTATCAATAGAAAGAACATTAAAAATAAATGATTTTGAATAGTAAGCAATCAAAATTTGCCATAATAACTAATTAAATTTTTCTAAACCATCAATGTATCCTAATTCTAATTAATTAAGTATTAAACATTTCATTGCACTAACAGCAAAAATAAACAACAATCTGATAAAAAAACAAACCCTAGGGCAAATCAAAACAAAGAAATTTTTTTAAAATTCTTATAGGAATTTTATCTAAGTATTTCTTTCTAATCCTCGTGGCATCCGCATGCCTCTTCTCTGCATAATTATAGCAAAAAAAAAAAAAAAATCAAACAACTTAGTCAAATTTGGTTGTAATTTCTCACCAAAAAATATGAAAAAAATTAGAAAAAAAATACAACATGAATATTGCAAACTACAAATCAAGTTCATACTCTAATTTTAAAAAACTTCTCGCTATTTAAGCTACAATGAGCAAATATGAATGAATAATTAAATAAATCACATGTAGAAAAATCTAATCTTAGAATCAAAATATTGGAGAAAAAATTAAAATTGAAAAGAAAATAGAATAATCAAAAGAACAATTAAAGAAAATTTAGCAAAAATAAACAACAATGTAATAAAGAAACAAAACCCTAGGACAAATCAAAACAAATGAAATTTGAAACCTTTATCGGGATTCTATCTGGGTATTTCTTCCTGATTCTCGCGGTCTCCGCATGTTTCTTTTCTGCATAAGTATAACAAACAAAAAAAAAGTTAAAAATAATAAACAAATTAGTCAAATTTGGTTGTAATTTTTCACAAAGAAAAAAAAAGAAAAATTAGAAAGACTAATAGTTTAAAATAAAATAATGTATAATTTATTTGATGTAAATATTTAAATGACTTTTTTAATGCAAAAATTTATTGCAAATTTATCATAGGGCACGTGCATCTTATGATTTATTCAGAACCGAAGCTAGAAGGAAAATAAGGGATGCAACATATAGCGATTATTATATGATGTCATTGAGGATTAATGTAATGGAATTAAAATTGAAAGAAAACTAAAATAATTGAAAGAACAATTAAAAAAAATTAACAAAAATAAACAACAATGTAATGTAATAAAGAAACAAACCTCAGAATAAATCAAAATAAAAGAAAATTGAAACCCTTACATAGATTCTATTTTAATATTTCTCCCTGATCCTCACGACCTCCGCATGCCTCTTCTTTGCATAATTATAACAAAAAAGAAAGTGAAAGAAAAATAAACAAATTAACCAAATCTGTGGGTTAAGGGATAATGGATCTAAATAGAGAAAAAATCACCTAGAGGGGGAGTGAATAGGTGTAAACAATAAAATCACCAAAATCTTTGCATAAAAATAACCCAATACGGAAAAATAAATAACACGTAGAGATTTTACGTGAAAAACTCCAATCCAAGAGTAAAAAACTACGGGACCGATCACACGGTAAAATCCACTAAGATTAAACACTTATAAGGTGATATAACGCACACACACACACGACCCAACCTTTACCGTACGCTCCGAGTGGATCTTCCCCGCTGGCTCCACAACGCACCTCAAATCCACGAAGGCGTCACAACTTCGAATCCACGAAGTCTTCAACCGAATCCACGATCACGCCTAACTTCGAATCCACGAAGTCGTCCATGTGGTGACCCGGATCTCTGCAGGGCTTCTACAGTGTGACCAGCAGCTTCTGGAGGCCTATGTGGCGTGTCGGCGGTGTTTCTGCACCAATTTGGACACAAGTGATGGACTTCGGGTGTTAAATGGATCACGTGGGTAGTCGGATGACCCCGTCGAATGTTTAAAAGTGGTTTTGCGCAAATCGGACATCAGAATTGGACTCAGCGCGAAATTTGGGTTAAGAACACTTATCTGGATGCCTTCGACAAATTTTGGAATTGGAATTTGGCAAAACAGACAGCGGATTTGGATTCAACGCGCGAAAACGGTGAAAATGGGCTATTTACTTGTATTTTTCGGAGCCCGGATGCCAAAACACGCTTTTCGAGGCAGGGACACTATTTCGGCGGCCGTAGGGCAGCGCCGGCGGCGCGGGCAGCGGCGTAGCGCGGCGGCGGGCAGCGGCATTGGGCGCTCGGTCCACGGGGCAGGCGTGCACCGGGGGAGGGACGCGTGGCGGCCCGGGAGTGGCGGGCGCACGCGCGCGCGGTCCATGGGATGCGCGGCCTGGTGCATGGACCGGCGGGGGACACGTGGCAGCTTGTGGTTGGAGCGGTGTTGCGCGCGCGGTCCACGCGAGGAGCGGAGCAGGTGCCGGGGCAGGTGGCCGTACGCGCGGGCAGGTGGTCGTACGCGCGGGGCAGGCGCGCGGGGTGCGCGGGGCAGGCGCGGTCGGCGCCACGTGGCGCAGCGCGGGACGCCGGATCCGCTGTTTGCTGTTCGGTGATGACGTGGCGTGCTGTGGGAATTTCGGGCGCTTGATGGACGGCCCAGATCGGGCGCACTGTGTGCGCCCGAATCTCTCCGGGCGCCCGAAACTAGGGATATAGGGGGAATTAATGGATTTGTTGAGTTTTGGCTATAAAATCCCCCTTTGGCAGCACATTTTGGCCTTCTTCCCGAGCCCATCCCTCTGTGAGGCCTTAAGGTAAGTTGTTCATCATCTTGTGCAGCATCTCGTGATGGATTCCCAGATTTTTTGGAGGCCTCGATATCCGCACTTTCTGCGATGCAGCGCACTGCGACGTTTCTTGGATTTTGGCTTCCACCGTCACTTTTCGGTCCGCAAGGCACCCTGGATCACCCCAAGGGTATTTTGAGCTGATTTTTACGGCAGCGCGTTCATGAGAGGTACGGCTTCGTTTTCTATGTGGATTGCTTCACCTTGTTTTGGGTTTTTGGCACGTTTTCCGAGGCAAACTTTGACCCCTTTTTCTACTGTGAGATTTTGGACAGCGTAGGCTTGTCAATTTTCTATCTTGACCTACGAGCATTGGAATGAGGTGTTTAAGGACTCGATTGACATCTACTCTTCGAGAGGAACGCGCTCGTATTTTTATTGGATTTTTTTGAGGTCATTTCGAAGGTGAGAATTAAGCTTCTTTGCTACTGTTTTTCCAGCAGGATTGTGTTCTTGAGGAAGTGGCTTCCAATGTTGTTCTAATTGTTTCTTGGCCTACAGTTGTCGAAATGAGGTGTATAAATACTCGTTTTAGGGCTACTCGTCACGAGGATCGCAATCGTTATTTTTTTGGGATTTTTAGAGGACTGTATGCATGTGAAAATCCCCCTCCTCTCTGCTGGTTTGTAAAAACAGCATGTGCTGTTTTGGGGATATTGTGGTGTTGGTTATTGATTGTTGGTGATGTTGTTGGTTGGAACAGAGGCTTATGCGGCTGAATACCGAGGGTGCAGTTTTGGCAGATTTTGGATAGCGTGTGACTACGCACTTCACCGACTTCGGCTTTGCCTGCGGAAAGCGTTTCAGGTGGGTTGCTTCATCCCCAGAACCGGTGGACGGTTCTCTAATTCTATATGTTAGAATGCATGCATGATTAAATGTACAACAAATAATATTGAGATGTAAGCATGGAAAGTGGCCTAGATCTTGTGGATTAATGCTTACCTAATTATTGTACATGTTATTTAATCATTGACCTATTCATGTGGGTTTGACATTTTGGTAGTAGCGGGTTTTTAGCATGCCATGTTAGCCCATAGTATTTTACGAGGATTGATCATTCGAGGGACAGGATATTATATCTATGTGCGGGTTTTACTCTGAGGAGTTATTATGGATTATGGATCATGGATTTTGGGCAGGTGTAGTCCATAGATGATTTTGGCATGAGTTTATATTTATGTGAAGCTACTATCGATTATACTTCCTTTTATCTTTCTTGAGGACAAATGCATGCTTGTATGGACATCTAGATAGGCCATCTTTTACTGCTACACGTTCATATTGGGACTTGACTTAGGAGAAACCATCTTTGCTTCTTTTCTCCATTTTGTCAGTCATATGGTTCATGTTGCTCGGGTTCGAGCAGGGATTTGGGATAGTGTAGCTGGGATCTTGGTGTCGGGGACAGGTTGTACCGGATTTTGGTAGGCAGGGTTTTCGGCGACCGCAGATATTGGGCGGTTGGCCGGGTGTGGGTTGTTGCACTAGGTTGTGGTTTGTAGGGTATTGCGACAACTGCGTGTTGGGTTATAAATATATGGATCTAAATAGGGAAAAAAACACCTAGAGGGGGGTGAATAGGTGTAAACAATAAACACTCAAAAATCTTTGCGTAATAAAACCCAATGCGGAAATGTAAATAACACGCAAGATTTTACGTGGAAAAACTCCAAAACCAAGAGTAAAAAACTACGGGACCGATCACATGGTGAAATCAACTAAGATTAAACACGTACAAAGGTGATATACCGTACTCACACACGACTCAACCTTTTTCCATACGCTCCGAGTTGATCTTCTCTGCTCGCTCCGCAACGCGCCTCGAATCCACGATTTGCGTCCAACGCCGAATCCACGGCGTCCAACGTCGAGTCCACGACGTTTGACCGAATCCACGGTCTCCACCAAGTAATACGTATCGATCACATGAACGTACCTCGCTCCGAATCCACGAGAGCGGTAGCACCTTGAATCCACAAGGCCACGTGAATCCACGCGCCGATTTTTAAGAAAATCGTTGTTTTGTTGGTGATGACAATCTGCCGAATACTTAGATCAAAGATAGATCGGAAATACCATCTAAGTATTCATTAATTTGATTCTACTCAAAATATGAGTTTGAAAATCTAGAATCAAATTAATCAATATAGATGAAGAAACATAGAATAAATCTAGTTATTTCCTTTCTTCTCTATATGTGGATTTATAAGTTTGTCTCCGTTAATTTTTCTCGTTCATTTACGGAATACAAAACTTATTTTGGATTACCCTAAAAGATGAAATTAGGATTTACTTATAGGTTAGAAACCATTGGAAGTGGATAAGAATCAAAAACTGATTGTAACAGACTTTTTCCCGCACGACGGTCCGGACTGGATTTGGCTTGATCCGGACTGTCGTTGTTTTTCAGAGAATTCCTAAAAAACAGTGTTCAGGGTCCGGACTGAAGTAACCACGGTCCGGACTGTTCATGCGATTTCTGCAAAATCCACGTTCGGGGTCCGGACTGAACCAAGGGTGTTCCGGACTGGATTTCCGCATGAACCTACCTATGTTCGGGGTCCGGACTGAAGTAGCCTGATCCGGATCCTGAACATATAACAGTCCAATTTTTTGATTTTTATGCAGTTAAAAACCCATCCAAGTGTTTCTACACAATAAGAAGTATTCGGATCACCAAGATTGTTTAATTAAACGTACCTGATCCTTTTGAATTCTTCTTTCTTGAGATTGAGGTATATGGTCCAAACATCTTCATCTTCAATCTTCAAGACTTAACCACTTTCACGAAATACGGCAAAACAAAATCCTTAACAGTCTCCCCCTTTGGCGGTTTCGTGACAAAACAAAAATCCACTTACAGAAAATTCAAAAAGACATTTTTGTTGCTATCACCATACAACAAAAATTTACAATAGAGATCCAAATAAAAATGAGTACGTGAGTTAAACTCCTAAAACAAACTCTAGACTTAGACGTTTGTACTCTCTGCTAAAAGAAGTCATTCTTGACAAAAGAAATCATTAGATATCTCAAGAATTTAACAATCAAAAAAAAAAAAAAAACAAACAGAGAGATGGAGTTTATACTCATCATGACATTTATAAAAGCCAGATATGTATTAAAATACCAATCAGAGATAGACATATCTTCTAAGCAATAAATTTCAAATGTCATAAGTATATTAGTCATCAAACAACTTGTTAGTAATATTACATGCCCAAATAGTTAGTCAAATAGTTAGCTGAGGCATGCATGCATTCACAATACAAACCAAAAGTTGTTGTGATACTTACCTTCCAAAGTTTTCACATCCATGTCCAAGGTTCTAAGTTCTCACAAACTTGTTCCAAACATGTTCCAAATGTTCATAATCTCTCTCCCCCTTTTTTTCACAGAAGTTAGCCAAAAATTATACAAATTAAAGGAGTTAAAAGTGCAAAAAGTGTAAGAACTAAGACTAAAACCTGCAAAACAAAAAGATTAACAAAAAAAATCAATTGTCAGACTCTGAGTCTTTAGAGCTACTACATCCCATCTTTGAAAACATCTTCTTCACCAACTTCTTCATCGAAGTGAGTTTCTTTGTCAGAGTGATTTGGGCTGCAGTGATTATTTCAAGATCCTCAGAGATGCGCTTCTGTTCTTTTGTGATCTGTTCTTGTTCAAACGATAACCGTTGCTGCTCCTTATAAATTGAAGTCACAGAAGCTTCATCATCTGACACAGGTACTTGCTTTGAGGGTGTTGCTGAAGTACCTGCTGAGGGTTTCTTGCTACGTGGAGAAGTCGAAGTAACATAAGGCAGTTTTGGCAAAGACTTTACGACAGTTGAATCATTAATCATACCTAAGCTGTGTTGATAACTTGTAGAGCTAATATCGATCAACCTTGAATTTTCTTAAGATTCTCATTATGATTAATGGGAACGGTAGTCTTTTCGTTGGATGAGGATGTTCAACGTACCGTGCCATCCTACTCCAAATGATATATGGGATATTGATGTTCAAACCCACTGCCTCCGACGAATGTCCTAATAGATATAAGAAAAGCATGCGATCCCATCATAGGACTTTCGTCTGCATGTTCGGAAGAATATTGTAACATATGATGAAATTGAGAAACTGGTACTCAGGACGAAGTTCTTTAGAGTAAACAGAATTTCCAGTTGACTGAGTCTCCGCCATGCATATTCCATTCACAACAGTTCGCCACAACAAGTTTGTTAAACTTTTCCCTTTCAAGTAATTGGTCCCTGTCATGCTGGATTTCATCCCTAGGACTTCTCCAATTAGATGTGGAGTTATTTTGAGTTTTGTCCCTCGGACCGTCGTATAAAACTCCATTGGACCGTCTTCATGCTCTTGAAGCTGCAATGCATTTGTGTAGAAGGTCCGTACCAGATGCAAACAATATCCGAGCGTTTTAGGAAATTTACAGACTTGAGAGAGATTGACTTGTTCAACCAGATTTCCAAACGCCGGAGAACGATCTCGAAGAGCTCCAATATTAACGTGTCGTTCACCAATACATTCTCGGTTTTCAAAAGCTTTCAGTCGATCTGTGTTAATAGACACGTGTTCCTCTGGAGGTAGTGAATCATGAGTTATTGGTTTTTCAATCTCAATCCCTCGTGCTCGTCCCATTCGTCGAGCTACACTTTTTCTTTTCATAGAGATAGATGTTGGCGGCATTGGAGCTTTGCCTTTCTCCGCAGCAGTAGGCGCTGTCTTCGCCTTTGTTGTACTAGGAGCTTTCCTTTTTGATGTAGCAGGTGTTGCGTCATCTTCCATTAGCTCGTCCCAATCAACAGATTCCGTCTCGGAGTCGTCCACAAGGACATACTCACCTTTTTCTTGAGTTTTCTTAGCCCTTTTTAGCTTATTCGTTGCTCGAGTGTGTACCATTGCTACAAGGAGCACTATAATCCATGAAAAAATCATCTTTGCTGCTAGTGTGTTAGTAAATGTAGAACCTGCGAGCAAGAACTCAAGAACACGAAAAATTATTTAATTTTCAAAAATTTAAAAAATTGTACCCAAACAATCATTATCGTGTACAGAGACTAGGAATCAAGTTAGTTTTGCAAAAAGAATTTTAAAAATAGATCAATTCCATGATTTACAAAAATTCTCATTATATGCCCTAAAACCAAATTTTTAGAAATCGAAGCTTAAAAATCCATTAATCAAGAGAATACAAGGCATATAAACAAAACTAATCTACCCAGAGTTCTTATTTCAAAAGAAATTTGACCAAAAACCATTCAAAAACGAAAAAGATACATGATTTTCATCCACGTTTTGAAAAATAAAGCAAAAACTGTGAAGAACCTAAGTTTTGATCATAAAAACTTACTTGAACCGGAAGAACTTGGGTTTGGAGGGCTCCAAATCAGTTGTTTTTTAGAGAGGGTAGCTTTGGAGACTTAGAAACAAAAGCTTGTGGTAAAAAGAAATTAAAAATCCTTTCGTTTCTTATAAAAGCTAGCCGCGGTCTGGATCGGCTCAAGAATCCAGTCCGGATCGGCTACCCGCAGACAATCTCTGCGTTCGGGATCCGGAACAGAATTCCCAGTCCGGATCGGCTTTAACTTTTTCTTCAGAAAAATTTAGAAAAATTTCAGAAATTCCAGAAAAAGATTGTAAGCACTTTTGTATGTCAACTTTAAACAAAAATCATCGTTTCATATCAAAAGAAATAGATTATGCTAAATCTATCAATAATATCCAAGTAATGAAACGAAAATTTATAAAAATTAAATCCTTTAAAGTTGATCAAGTTCAAAAACATCAATCACGATCTAATGTGTAATGCGTTTATCAAATCATCAATTTGGTAAAGAAAATGAAGCACAAAGATCGATAGATGTTTGAAATCCCAAATAAGTTAGATAATATATCTAGTCAATTTATTATAAGGAGTGGCTCTTTGAGCATCTTTCAATAAAAATCTCACCTTATACCAATCTTGGAATTTGACAGAGTCAAGTATTCCAAAAAGAATTTTATCTAATCAACAAGAAAAACCATGCTTTGTATATATGTGGTAGCTGCACACAGTATTCGGACGACCGAGGTGGTAGCTCTTTCCTCCATGTGGTGGTAGTTTTCACACTCCTCATTGGGATGTACCTCTTTCCACATCTTTTGAGCATAAATACTTTAATAAACTCCCCCTCAATTGGCTATCAATTATTTAAGATATGAGGTATTCAACCAAAAATTGATCTCGAGTTCATACTTGACTCAATTGTCAAATAAGATAAAAACTATACCAAGAGATCATCATTTGAGAGAGAAATTGACTTTGATCAATTAAAAATGAACTAATTGATATAAATGATCATAGCATCAAATGAATTATCATGATATCCAAACCATAATAAATTTTTCAAAAATACGAAAGAAAGCAAGTAAAGTCAATTATACTAATGCTAAATTAATATTCTATGTACAAGCATAGATAAAGAACACAAACACAAAACAAAACCTAACCTAAGTAATGGTTTCAAAAAGTGTTATTTCAAAGAAAACATTCCAATTGCTTTACGCAAATGAATAAACCGTTTTTGATCCAAAGGTTTTGTTAAAATGTCGGCTAATTGATCTTCAGTTGAAACATAAGAAATTTGAAGAATACTTGATTCAACTAGCTCTCTTAGAAAATGATATTTAAGTTCAATGTGTTTTGTTCTTGAGTGCAACACAGGGTTTTTAGAAATATTTATAGCACTAGTGTTGTCACAAAGAATAGTTACCGAAGACGCAGGAATTCGAAAGTCGCTCAAAACGTTTTTCATCCAAATCAATTGAGTTGAACAACTTCTTGCTGAAATGTATTACACTTCGGCAGTCGAGAGTGCAATGCAATTTTGCATTTTACTATGCCATGCAACAAGGCAATGGCCAAGATAAAAACATGCACCACTCTTACTCTTCCGATCATCCACAGATCCAGCCCAATCGGCATATGAGTATCCTATTATGTCGAGAGTTGTGCCCATAGGATACCAAATTTCGAAATTCAATGTTCCTTTGACGTACCGGATGATCCTTTTCACCGCTTTCAGGTGAACCTCCTTTGGTGCTGATTGATATCTCGCGCAGATCCCAACACTAAAGGATATGTCCGGGCAACTAGCCGTGAGATAGAGTAGACTTCCTATCATGCTACGATAAAGCTTCTCGTCTACACTTTCACTAAGAGATTCACTTCCTAATCCCTTGTTGCTAGTTCCCATTGGAGTCAGAAAGTCTTTAGAGTTTTCTAAATCGAATTTCTTCACCAACTCCTTTGCATACTTGGATTGGCACAGATGGATGCCTTCTTCATTTTGTTTGGCTTGCAATACAAGAAAGTATGTTAGCTCGCCCATCATGGACATCTCAAATTCGCTTTCCATGGTTTCGACGAATTTTGAAGCATCGTTATTTCTTGTTGCTCCAAATACAATGTCATCGACATAGATTTGTGCGACAATAAAGTTATCCTGAAAATGCTTCACAAAGAGTGTCCGATCCGCTCCCCCTCGAATGTAGCCCTTTTTCAAAAGGTGCTTTGTCAACCTTTCATACCATGCTCGCGGTGCTTGTTTTAGACCGTAAAGAGCATTTTTCAATCGAAAAACATGGTTAGGTAGTTTATGGTCAATGAAACCTTTCGGTTGAGCCACATAAACTTCCTCGTTTAAAAAACCATTTAAAAAGGCGCTCTTAACGTCCATTTGAAAGAGTTTAATTTTAAAATGACAAGCAATCGCAAAACAGATGCGAATTGACTCGAGACGAGCTACCAGGGCGAACGTCTCATCAAAGTTTATACCTTCAATTTGTGAATAGCCCTGAGCAACTAGGCGTGCTTTGTTTCTGATGATGGTACCATCCTCGTTTTTCTTGTTCTTGAAAATCCACTTAGTACCAATTATGTTGTGTTGCTTCGGAGGCTTCGTTAGCTCCCAGACTTTGTTTCTTTCAAACTGATGAAGCTCTTCCTGCATTGCTTCAATCCAGTAATCATCCTGAAGAGCTTCATCGACGTTCTTTGGTTCTATCATGGAGACGTAACACGCAACTCCACAAACCAATTGTCTCCGAGTCCTGACTCCTTCTTGTGGGTCTCCAATAATATTTGATTCTGGATGATCCTTGGAGATACGTAACGTTTGAGGTAACGGAGTGCTCGGAGGTATGTGTGATGATTCCTGCATATCAGATAAACTAGAAGAACCATTAGATACATCAACATTATTGGAAGAATTATTATGAGAAGATACATTTACAGGAGTATCATCATCAAGAGACATATCAGGGGTAGATTTATCGGATGAAAAATGAAAAGCTTCACCTACTTTAACATAAAAAGATTCTACCATCGTTTTAGATTCGAGGTTAAAAACCCGATATGCTCTACTATTTGTAGAATAACCCATAAAAAATCCTTCGTCACTTCGAGAGTCGAATTTTCCAAGATTTTCGCGATCACGTAAAATGTAACAGCGAATCCCAAAGATTCGGAAATATTTGATATTTGGTTTTCTACAAAACCATAGTTCATATGGTGCATTTAAAGTACCCGGGCACAAATACACACGATTGATTATATAGACCGCGGTGTTGACTGCTTCAGCCCAAAAATGTAACAGGAGTTTCCGGCTGTGAAGCATAACACGCGCCATCTCTTGTACTACCCTGTTTTTGCGCTCGATTACACCATTCTGCTAAGGTGTATAGGGTGCAGAGAATTCATGTTTTATGCCATTAGAAGTGCAAAAATCAATGAATTTAGAATTTATAATCGCTTCGAACACGAACGATCTTTTCATTTTTCTCAATCATAACACGATGATAAATCTCATGAAAAGAATCAAAAGTACCGCTTTCTCTTTTAAAAATGTTACCCATGTATATCTAGAGAAATCATCAACCAAAAGAAAAATGTACCATTTACCTCCCAAACTTGGTTGACGAGTCGACCCCATTAAGTCCATGTGCAGTAATTCTAATGGCCGTTTGGTACCCACGTGGTTCAAGTTCTTGTGCGTGGCCCTTGATTGTTTTCCCTTTTGACAACCTCCACACACAATGTTTTCTTTAAAAGATAGTTTAGGAACCCCCTTAACCACGTCTTTATTTGAAATCCTTGCTAGTTTCTTAAAATTTATGTGACCTAGTCTTTCATGCCAAAGAGTTTCGTTATCTAAAGAAACTAGGTTACAATGTTCAGAAATTTTGTTTGGAACAACATAGCAATTATTTTCAGACCTAACCCCTTTCAAAAAGAATAAATGGTCCTTATCAGTTACAATGCATTCTGCAGAAGAAAAATTAACTGAAAAGCCATTATCACAAAGTTGACTAATGCTAATGAGGTTAGTCTTAAGGCCTTCGACAAATAAAACATTGTTCAAAACCGGGCCTTCTGGAATAGTGATTGTCCCTTTTCCAACAATTTTTGAAGAACGACCGTGTCACTCCCCGGGGTCGAATCTGCGACCCGGGCCCGCCAACAGATCCGCCGCCCATACGGAAAACCCCGTATAGACGAAGCGTCTAACCTGCAAAAAGAATGAGACTATAGCTATACTGATATCAGAGCTGGAAAATACACTACTGAAATAAAATAATACAACCCAAGTCCTCACAAAAGTACAAAGTCTCTCAACTATAAAAGAAAACGTACAAGTGAACCTCACTACAAAGGTCTCTCAAAATGTAACTCTCAAAATACTAAGGGGGTACAACTACTCTCTGGACGACAACTGGTAGGGATCTATCTTGCGACTCCCTTACCTCGATCAGCCGGATCAGCAACAGGAGTAACAGGAACAAGAGTAGAAGGCCCTGGGGAAAAATACACCGCGACGGGTGTGAGAACTACATCCCACAGTAGTTCTCAGTGGGTGCCGCCAACAAGCCCGACGGTCTGCCCACTAAGTCTACTAGAGGCATAAAGTAACAAATGCAGTACTGAAAGGAAAGAGCTGGAAAAATAAACTCTATAGCTACTATGTCTCTATCTAAATGCTCAAAAAGTGGAACAGATGGAAACATGATGCATCTACTAACACTGAAGTATAGTCGCCCAATCTACACTGACTGCCACAAAGGGTCCAGTCAAACCTGCGCCCACCTACTGCCGAACATCCACAAAAGGACGGGTCTACCGTAGGGTGTCCGTGACTGCCAAAGCTGGCCCAGTCAGAGGGACTGCGTCGACAAGTCGCGATAGCAAGTAACAGGCCCAACTCCGGAGTGGCACTCGAGGGGCGCGACCCCACCGAGGAAAGTATCCGCGCATCTCTGTCGAGCTCAAATGGCTCATGCAGGCTATAGTCCAAATCCATGATCAACAAGAACGACAGTAACTGACATCTCATCTCTAACTCACTGACTGGAAATACTCACAGCCAGGACCACCGTCAACCCAACGGCTCCCACATAGAACCCAAACTCATAGATAACACAGAAAGGACCGACACCATAAGGGTTCGAAAACCCCGATAAGTCGGCGCCTAGAACCCCAATCAAACAAGAACAGACTCCAGGCTCCGCCCATCAAGGTTCCCGACCTCCTTACAGTTCGGGAACGCGAAAACCTTGGTACAACATGCGGAAGACACCAACCAGGGTCCGAAAGTTCCGGGAGACCAACACCTACAACCCTATCAAACAAGAACAGGTTCCAGGCACAGCCCCCGTAGCTTTCGTCCCGAAGAGGAACGACCCCTAGAACCCAGATTACCCAAACTCTCTCGGGTGAGGAAGTTGTAATAAAAAGATGACAGTTGTTACTGAAAACTATTTTAATCTGAGAAACCCAAATTAATATATTTTAGTTCTTTCAAGAAAATCTGTTTAAATAAGTCTTATTTTCCAAACTCCGAAGGGCTATTACCTTCACCCAAATCAAACAAGAACAGGTTTCGGCGACCCCTCGAAATTTGGAAGAAAACATTAGTTTATAGAAATCATGTGTGTCTAAAATCTGTCTGGGTCCTAGGTCCTACTAACACCGATATACAACTGCCACTAACACAGTGGCGACAAGTAAAACAAGGAAACAAGACATCTCGGGACTGCCGTTTACCCAAACGGCTCCCACCACATATAAACGACCAAGTACAACTACCAGACTCCACTCTGCTCCCAGGCACGAGTGTAACATGAATCCCACACTAAAAAGAATCCCGACCACTCGGCCCACTACCCGGGCGAGTATAACACTATGTCCAGGAATATCTATACTCACATTCTAGCATGCTATCCAATTAAACTCACAATCATGCATAATCCTACTATAATAGAATTAATGTCCAGTCCATCAATCTTGAAGACAAGGTCACCCACCTGTAGCGCGTGTTAAACCAAGATCCAAATAAGCTGAAACTGCACGGGGATAAATCCTCAGATTCCCACGATTCCAACGGGCCTAAAAACACCCAAAAACTCCTCCTGGGTACAAAGATATAGCCCAAACATCACAAACAATACAAAATTCCATGTGTACAGTTTTGCTGAAATTTCTGTCCAAAAGAAGCATTATTATCACCTTTGAGGTAAATTCCAAAAATTCCAATAAAAATACGACGGCGATCCTCGCGAAGCGTAGATGTCGATAGAGTCCTTAATCGTCGAATTCCGATGTCTGGTTGTGAAGATAAAAATCCGACAAGGGGCTGCTGTCCAAAAACTCCACCAGCAAAATAGGGGCTTAGAGATGCCTCGTAAACCGTGCCAAAAGTGCGAAATGAGGTGAGGCGATCAACACGGAAAATGAAGCCATACCTCTTAGGATCGCGCTGCCGCAGAAATCGCTCAAAAATTCCTCCTGGTTAGAGCACAGGAATTTTTCGACTGAACTCCGACGAAAACGGGCCTCCGATGAAAAAACGTCGCTCTGCGCTACGATGCCGAAGTCGTCAATGCCGCGGCCTCCAAAAATTCCGAGCCTCTGCCAGAAGATGCGCAACACGAGGATCTCCAACTTTGCTAAAGGGTCCAAGGGCAAGAGAGTTCGGGAAAAGGGTGAAAAAGCCCAAGCAAGAGGGCCTATTTATAGGCCCACACATGAAGAGGAGTCAAATTGCTTTTGGGCCCAAAATCGGGCACCCGGAACGCTCCGGGCTGCTACAGTAACGGGCCCGGCCAGTTACTGTGCGCGCCCGGAACAACGGGAACGCGCCACACGTCCTTGCGCCCGCGTTCCGCACGCCGCGCGCACGTGGGCGGCGTGCGCCCGCCAACCGGAATGTGCCACGTGTCCCCCCACGTGGTTCAAGCGGCGCACGCGCCCGGTCCACGCGCCGGGTCTTCCGGAAAATGTCCACCAATCAGGAGCCGCCACGTGTCAAAGCCACCGCCACCTCCTTTGACGCCGTCCAGCCAATCAGGGGATGCCACGTGGCAAACCCCGTTCTCGGTGCTCCCGGTGCACGCCTTGCCTGTGGACCCCGCCGCCTGCGCGCCTGCCCGCGCCTGCCCGCGCCCGCCTGCGCCTGCCCGCGCCTGCCCGCGGCCCTTCTCCGCCCCTGCGCCGCCTTGCTCCGCCGTGCGCCGCCGCCTGCCGCCTACCGCCGGTCGCCGGAACAGTAATTCCGGCCGGCCGGAGTTACTGTTCCGGTGAACAGTAACTTTGGCGCCGAAAAATAAGTGAATACACCATTTTGATCATTTTCGCGCGCTGAGTCCAAATCCACCGTCCGTTTCTCCAAATTCTCATCCGAAATTTTGCCGAAAGCCCCCGGAAAAGCCCACTTGATCCGATTTTCGCGCCGGGTCCATTTCTGGGGTCCGATTTCGATACAATAGGCTCCAATATACCGTGTAAGCTTCCTATAATCACTGTTAATGCTACAACAGTCTCTGTGGAAGTCCGGATCATCACAGATCGTCTCCGAAAACTACAAGTCCTCCGGAGGTTTTCTCTAAAGTTTGAAAACAATTTTTGTCACCGGTCATATGACGTGAACACCCACTATTCAGATACCAAGACGAGTTGTCATAAGCATGCAAAGAAGTATGAATGACAAGACAAGGGAAGATTTCACCTTTGCGCACCTAAACCTTTTTGGAATGCGTCGGCAATGATTGTGAAGTTATTCTCCTTGGTGAAAGCGTCTTGTTTGATTGATTGCTTTTCTTTGATGACGTCGTCTTGTAAGTTGAACTACCAAGGCTCTTTTGCTTTGAAAAATTCTCCTTTGATTTCCGGGGAATGACCTTGTTGGTAGTTGTTACAAGAGGTGCTTGATTTGTTCGTTTTGCTCCAATCTTGCAATCTCTTCTAATGTGCCCTACAAAACCACAACGAAAACATACCTTTGTACTTGTTGAACCCGAAGTAGATGAGGTAGGCTTGTTGTCGTTGAATGCATTGATTTCCGTCATCGGAGGAGGAGACACCGACTGGGGCACAAACATTATTTCACTCGAACTAGGACTATCTACAGTTCGATTGTATCCAAGGCCCAAATGATTTGTTTGACCAAGACCAAGCATCTTATCCAACTTGCTCCTTCTAGAAGAAAATCGCTTCAAATCATCCTTAAGTTGGAATATGGTCTTCGTCATTTCCATATTTTCTTGACGAGCCTCGGAGTAGAGCTTCAAGAAGTAATTAGCTTTATCCACCAATTTGATGTGTTCCTTCTCGAAATGCTCATTCTTCTCTTGAAGGGAAACATTTACTTTGATCAAGTTATCCCTTTCCACTTCAAGAGCGTTTGAGAGAGAAGTTGCCATTTTTGCTTCTTCTTCTCAAACCCTTGTTTTGCTTTGTCAATTTCTTTGAATCCTTTAAAAGTTTATGGTAGGCAAAAACAAAGTCTTAACCTTCGGAATTACTCGATTCATCGTCCGTTGCATTTTTTTCAACTTGGGAGGAGTTGGACAATGAATCGGATGTACTTGCCATAAAGCACACGTAAGGTCAAGTTGTGGATGCGTGGAATGTCGTTGCGTTGTTTTCTTCATCACTGGAAGATGACTCATTGGAAGTTGAGGTGTCATCCCAAGTGACGGCTTGCATTGCCTTCTTCTTCGACAGATTCTTATTGGGACACTCCGTTGAGATGTGACCGTAGCCTCGGTACTTGAAGCATTGGACTTGTCCCTCCGAGTTTTTCTTGTCCTTTGAAAAACTCTCTTGCTTTCTTGACTTAAAGCTTGAATTTTCTTTGCATTTCTTCGACTTTACGAAGGATGAGGTTTTACTTGAATTACCCATTCGAAAGCTTCGGCGAAATTTTCTCGTCAAGAGCGCAAGTTGCTTCTCGAAATCCTCTATTGATAGATTCTCATTATCGTCTGAGGAGGATGAATCCGCGTCTTCTTCTTTTGTTGATTTCAATGCAAAACCTGAAAACTTAGAAGAAGATGGCTTTCCAGAAGAATAGTTAGTAGGAAAAGTCATTTCATAAGTTTGAAGAGCACCTACTAATTCTTCTACACGGATTTCGTCCGGGTGTTTAACTGTTTCAATGGCTGCAACCTTAGGGTGAAATCTTTCAGGAAGAGTCCTTAAAATCTTTCTTACAACTTTAGATTCTGGAATTTTCTCTCCCAAGTTAGCACATGTATTTACGATATCTTGCAATCGTGTATAGTAATCTGTGAAAGATTCATTTTCTGCCATAAAAATTGAGTCAAATTTGTTCGTAAGCATTTGCAGTTTTTGAATCTTCACAAGGCTTGTTCCCTCATGTGTAACTTATAGAACATCCCAGATTTCTTTCGCGGTCTCACATGCTGAGACGCGAGGGAATTCAGTTTGCGACAAAGCATTAAATAAGGCCTTAATTCCTTTGCCATTGTAAGAAGATGCATCAATTTTTTCCTTGGTCCATTTCGACCTAGGTTTGATGGTGCGAACATCAGCAATAATTTCAGTAGGATTTGACCATCCAAACTCGATTGATTGCTACACCCGTTCATCGATGGAAATTAAAAATGCTCTCATCCGTACTTTCCAGTAGGCATAATTTGTTCCATCGAAGAACGGTGGTCTGTTGATGTTTCCACCTTCAACCATTATTTACAACCCTATTCCCGCTCTGATACCACTTGTTGGGTTATAAATATATGGATCTAAATAGGGGAAACAACATCTAGAGGGGGGTGAATAGGTGTAAACAATAAACACTCAAAAATCTTTGCGTAATAAAACTCAATGCGGAAATGTAAATAACATGCAAGATTTTACGTGAAAAAACTCCAAAACCAGGAGTAAAAAACCACGGGACTGATCACACGGTGAAATCAATTAAGATTAAACACGTACAAAGGTGATATACCGTACTCACACACGACTCAACCTTTTTCCATACGCTCCGAGTTGATCTTCTCCGCTCGCTCCGCAACGCGCCTCGAATCCACGATTTGCATCCAACGCCGAATCCATGGCGTCCAACGTCGAGTCCACGACGTCTGACCGAATCCACGATCTCCACCAAGTAGTACGTATCGATCACACGAACGTACCTCACTCCGAATCCACGAGAGCGGTAGCACCTTGAATCCACATGGCCACGCGAATCCACGCGCCGAGTTTTGGAAAAATCGTTGTTTTGTTGGTGGTGACAATCCGCCGAATACTTAGATCAAAGATAGATCGGAAATACCATCTAAGTATTCATTAATTTGATTCTACTCAAAATATGAGTTTGAAAACCTAGAATCAAATTAATCAATATAGATGAAGAAACATAAAATAAATCTAGTTATTTCATTTCTTCTGTATATGTGGATTTATAAGTTTTTCTCCGTTAATTTTTCTCGTTCATTTACGGAATACAAAACTTATCTTGGATTACCCTAAAAGATGAAATTAGGGTTTACTTATAGGTTAGAAACCATTGGAAGTGGATAAGAATCAAAAACTGATTGTAACAGATTTTTTCCCGCACGACGGTCCGGACTGGATTTGGCTTGATCCGGACTGTCATTGTTTTTCAGAGAATTCCTAAAAAATAGTGTTCGGGGTCCGAACTGAAGTAACCACGGTCCGGACTGTTCATGTGATTTCTGCAAAATCCACGTTCGAGGTCCGAACTGAACCAAGGGTGTTCCGGACTGGATTTCCGCATGAACCTACCTATGTTCGGGGTCCGGACTGAAGTAGCTTGATCCGGATCCTGAACATATTACAGTCCAGTTTTCTGATTTTTATGCAGTTAAAAATCCATCCAAGTATTTCTACACAATAAGAAGTATTCGGATCACTAAGATTGTTTAATTAAACGTACCTGATCCTTTTGAATTCTTCTTTCTTGAGATTGAGGTATATGGTCCAAACATCTTCATCTTCAATCTTCAAGACTTAACCACCTTCACGAAATACGCCAAAACAAAATCCTTAACACTGCGAACATTGGGCGGTTGACCGGAGGTTACTTATGCATCAGATTGGGTATCAGGCTTCTCTGGTGGATGGAGTTTCCCACTTATTGTTTGCTGTTGCATCAGATTAGGGATCGGGTTTCCCTTTAGTGGATGAATTTTTTCCACTTTGATCAGAGTCGTGATCCAGTCCTGCTGCTTTATGATACTTATGATACTTATTACTGAGATACTTTACTCGTGTGGGTCGCTCCCCTCGAGTGCCACTCCGGAGTGTGCGACAGGCAGGCTTTGAGTCCTTGAGACTCATTTTCCCTATTGGTGTTATGTGTTGGCCAGCATACCCGATTTGGCAGGCACAACAGGCAGTACTAGTGTTTACTGGTGATTAGATTGGGTTTATTACAGGCAGGTACTTTTCTTGTTGCACTCGTGTCAGGGGGCTGAGTGGAGTCTAGTAGCTGTGTTTAGACTAGTGCTAGTGTTGTTGGGAACCATTTGGGGTTAACGGTGGTCCCGTGGTCGTTGTGAGTTTTCGACCGTTGTGCGAGAGGTTGTGGATCCTGAGTCTATCCGTTCTGAGAGAGAGCGTGGATTTTGATTATAGCCTGCATGAGCCACTATTCGATAGCGAGTTAGTCCGACTGGACACCATATGTTGATATACTAGGGAGGCGCAGGCTTGACTGGACCCGATGTGGCAGTCAGCTCGATTGGGTCGATTGTGCACCCCGTGTGCGAGTGGTTGCATACCTTCCGTTGGCATGGTAGCTGTTGAGAGTCTCCAGCTTTCTTATTTCAGTCTTTACTGCATGGTTATCTTATGCCTCTAGTAGACTTAGTGGGCAGATCGTCGGGCCTGGCGGTGGTACCCACTGAGAACTCCCTTTTTGGTGTAGTTCTCACACCCATTGGGGGTTTCCCCTCCTCCCCTTTCTTTCTCTCCTTTGTTTTGCAGAGTCTTAGCAGGTGTTGCTGATTCTGCGGTTGCTGTGCGAGGCTAGGGAGTCACGTGCTAGATCCCTACCCGTCTGTGGAGAGTAGCGGTACCCCTACATTGGAGATCCTGAGTACAGTCAGTAGATCAGTTTATTTCTGCTTTTGAGAGATTATTATAGTGAGGTTATTACTTGTATTGAGAGACTGTACACTGATGTTTTATTTGAGATACCTCCCTGTTGAGTTTTGGGTTTTGTATTTGAGGTTATTGTATGATTATCATTTTGGGAGATTATTCCAGTTGTACAGATGGATGGTTTTAATTTTACCGCACTTTTATGGTATAGCTCTAATATCTGTTTAGCTGTAGTACTTTTCTTGCAGGTAGGACGCTTCGCCTATGCGGGGTTTGGCATAGGTGGCGGATCTGTTGGCGAACCCGGGTCGCAGTTTCGACCCCGGGGCGTGACAGATTAGGGTGGTATCAGAGTCTAGGTTGTAGGTCATGGTGGACTTAGAAACCCTAGGCTTGTGGTTGGACCCTAGGATGACTTCGTGAGAGTCGTGATTTGTAGAGAGAGTCCTGATTGAGTTTTACACCTCTCCCAAGTGATGGGATGAGTGATTGGCATGTTTATTCTCCTAAGCAATTATGTTGGCTGCAGACAACATAATGCGGTGGAACGGTTGACATGCTCTAGACTTTCGCCGGATTGGGTCGAGTTTTGTTTTGTGCTGTGGTGCAGTTGGTCGTGGTGAGCGGTGTCTCCCCGACGCATTATGCGGATTGGTGTGCACTCGTCGCAGCAGTTGACCTTGAGCGGTTGGATTTAGGCCGGATACCCGGATTGAGGTCAGAAAGCTCCGAACTCGGGTGACAGGATTGTTAGAGGCTTATCAGCGGCAGAGTGAGCAGCTGGTCTGGGTGACACAGTTGTCGAAGCAGCGGGCAGCCCGACAGTGCTCTTCTCCTGAGACCACCTAGTTGTAGTATCCTCAGCGGCAGTGATTTCTGTGGCGCCGATGGAGCGAGTAGCCCCCTCCGTGCCAATGTTTAGTGCCGAGGCACCGAGGCAGGGTGGATAGCTAACAGCAGATTGAGCTGTGGGTCATGATCGGTTTATTGAGCCAGTTTTGGCAGTCGAACCACCCCGATTCGTAGGTTTGAGCTTGGAGCCTTGGGAGGCTGAATTGTGGTTGGTGGTGAAGGAAAAACTAATTGAGAGTTTCCTTGTGCCGAGAGTTGTAAGGTACTGGATTTTTGGCACATAAATAAATGTAAATAAAGATGGTATGAAATACTATTGTTATGAAAGTTAGGTAAGTAAAGAATATTTGGACGCGAGTTGGGCCCAAATCGAGTTAAAATGGAGAGATCTAAAAATTTATTTGAGAAAGGGGGCCCAGATTTTTAGTGGAAAATTCACAGTGTCGGAAAATTCTGAGAAAATTACGGGAGCCCCGTAAATATGTTTTAAGACCACAGAAAAAGTTTCATGTTGATCGGATGCCGGATAGAGAGAACGGGCTCCGTCAACAGTGTCAGAAAATTCTGAGAAAATTTGGGGAGCTTCGTAATTATGTTTTAAGGTCACGGTAAAAGTTTCGTGTTGATCGGATACCCGGATTGCGAGAACGGGGTCCGCCAATGATTCTAGATACAGCGAGGCTTTTGGTGGCCCAGAAATGGCCCAAACTGAAAAATTAAAATTTTCTGTGGTAAATTAAGCTGAAACGAAGCCGCCTGCCAAATTTGGATGGAAACGGATGAAAAACGGACAGAAAATAGAACAAAAACGGATTTTCTCAAGGCATCGGCGCGCGGTTCGAGGCGCGCGGCCAACTGCGCAATGCGCACAGTTGGCGCGCACTCATGCGCGGTCCCCATTGGCGCCCGCGCGGGCGCGGGAAGCGCCCGCGCAGCGCAGAGGCGCGCGCCTATGCAGGTGCGCGCGCCCCTGTGAGAGAGGGGCCGCCAGGTGGCGGGCCCCCATTGGGGGGCCCGTGGACCCGGTCTACAAGCCCTCCCTTCCCTTCATTCTTCTTCTTTTCTTCTTTTCTTCTTCCTTCTCCCCCGCAGACCTTCCCTTCTCTCTTTTCTTTTCTTCTTCTCCAACCGAGCATCGAGAGAGAGAGAGAGAGAGAGAGAGAGAGAGAGAGAGAGAGAGAGAGAAAAGAGGGAATTTCGTGGGGCTCGCGGGCGCGCCGTGAACCTTGTGGAGCGCGCGAGCTATTCCAAAAGCCAGATGGGCGGCGCGACTGTACGAGGTAAGCCCCGCACGTTATTTTTACGGTATTTTTGGCATAGTTTTTAGGCCTCCTCTGGATTTGGATTTGACCCCATACCGTGTTGCGTGTTAGGAACCGAGTTATATTGTGCCGTTTTGCTGCGCGGACTGTCGGGGGGCAATTTTGACGCGCCTCATTTTGCGTGCCAGTTGTGGGAGACATGCACCATTTTGCGTGCGGATTCGACAAATGCGCGCAGTTTTGGACGCGAACTCGTAAATCGTGCACCGTTTTACGTGCAACGTTGAGAAAAGAATCTGCACCGTTTTGCGTGCGGGTTGGACCAATGCGCGCAGTTTCACGTGTAGAATCTAATGGTTTGCATCATTTTTCGTGCTGGGCTAGGGAAAAATCTGCACCGTTTTGCGTGCAACCCTACAGTCAGACGTGCACCGTTTTGCGTGCAGATTCGAGGTACGTGCACCGTTTCGCGTGCAGTTCGTGTTGTCGCGCACAGTTTTGCGTGCCGACCCTAATATGTGCATCGTTTCTCGTGCAGGGTCAGAAAACATGTGCACCATTTTGCGTGCTACTTTAAGAGAAGAATGCTCCGTTTTACGCGCAAACTCGAGGGATGTGCACCGTTTTGCGTGCAAGCTCGAGGAAACAAGTGGAATCGCGCAGAGACCAATTGCAAGTGTCTACAAGCAATTGGGGGCATCACATGGTGGGGAATTCTGCCGAAATTGGGTGACCTCTCCCCTTGCTCCTTTGCTTTTCGATTCGAAGCATGATAGTAGCCTGTTAGAGGCGTTAGGTAATTATGATTATGATTGCCTGTGTAGATGAATTCAGATGGAAAAGTGCAACTGTTGGTTGCCAGAGTTAGAGGGATAGATGTGCATGTGTAAATGAACACAGAGGAAAAGTGCAACTGTTGGTTGCCAAAGATATATGATGAATATGCATGCGTAGAGATAATTATTATTTTATGAATGAGATGAAAATAATTGCATGCATGAAAAAGATTAGCTATTCATGATTGTGAGCATGTTAGGGTATAACCCTAGGAATCACATGACATAAGGGAACAACAGTTGTTGGTAGTAAGACTAGGAGAAAACCTAGTATAGGGGTTTGACGAGTGACATCAACTTAGGAGTTATCCTAGGGAGGACGAGTGGCATGGTCTTAGGTGATAACCTAAGGACACTGGATAGAGTGATCAACATAGAGTCAGAGAACTCTAGGATGTATATGACATGGGACTTAGGTAAAGGAAACCTAAGGAGAGCTAGTGGTCAACATAGAGTCAGGGAACTCTACACTACACCAATAATAAAAATTAGTGGCAAATATATTGTGGCCACATAAATTATTGCCACTAAATTCTCATAATTAATGACGATTATGTAAATATTGCCACCGATATTATTACTTTTTGGTGGCTAAATATTATCGCCACCAAATAAAAATAATAATAATTATTTTTTTTTCAAATCAAAATTTATTAGTTTCGGTGGTGACATATTATTGTCACCATATAATTTTTTACATTTAATTTTTAGTGGCGAAAACTTGTCGCCACCAAATATATATATATATATATATATATATATATATATATATATATATATATATATATATATATATTTGTGGCCATAATTTATAGTCACCATATAATCTCTAATTTTTTTTTTTTCAATTAGTTCTATTGTGGCAAAATTTTTTTTGCCATCAAATAATATTTTTTTTTTCATTTGGTGGCAAGAATTTATGGCCACTATATAGTTTTTAATCTTTTTTACAATTAATTTTTTATGGCAAAAATTTTTGGCCACCAAATAATATTTTTATTTTCATTTGATGGCCATAATTTATGGCCACCATATTCTTAGAAGACAAGAATAAAAAAAATTCGGCCCAAAAAATTCGGCCTAAAATTTGGTCCAATAAAAATCAATAAAACCCCAGCCCGAATAACCAAAAAAAAAAAAAAAAGAAAAAAGAAGAAGAAGAAGAAGAAAGAGATCAAAACCCTTTCTCCCCCGATCAAATCTCTTTCCCCCCTCCCCACCTCGTGCGCGCCTCACCACGCCTCACCCCGCCACATTCCTCTTTCACCTCGCCCCTCACTCACCAACAAATCCCTCTTCGAGCCCTCTCCACCGATCTCTCTCCCTCTCCACCGATCTCTGTCAACACTCTCTCTTCCTTTCCGACACCGATCTCCTCTCCGACTCCGCACCAACCCGCGGGATAAGGTGGTAATCGCTTGTAGATTTTGATGTTTGGTTTCATATAAATATTTTTGATGTAATTTTTGCGTAATTTTTTCTGTTTTTTATATTTATTAGGTCTCTAGTTGCTCTAATTTAGTATTAATTGCTCGGATTTGGTACTACTTGCGACCTGATCGATTGTGGTTTGCTTTGATCGGGGGTTTCGATTGTCCGGGCGTGCAGATTTTCTTTTTTCAGCACTTGATCAGGAGCAGACGAGGTAATCGATGTATCCTCTATTTCGTTTGAGTAGAAACTAATCAACTATAGATCTGGAGGCATATGCTCAAACTTCTTCAATATTACCTATTTTACATTCTTACAATGCATTATCAACTGTGTTCTTTAGCCGAGAAACCTTTAATTTGTTTCATAACACCATGACAATAAAACCACATGCCTGAATATCACAAGGGATCTGCTTTGGGTGATTGTTAACCTATAACCATGCAATTGCTGAATTTGTGTTTCACTGGCCTTTCTATGTATCAGATTTTGTTAACGAAGCTTTTCGCAAAGCTGTGTATAGAATCACTTTGGTTTGAGCATTAAGTTTTAACATACTGTGCTTTTCGTATTATTGGTGTAGTGCGTAGATGAGGATCTGAACGAGTATCATATGATTTATTTAATTGTCTGGATTGTAAACATTGTTAATGATTCTGCTATAACATGTGAATTTACCTGTTTTAATTAAATGTACTATTTTTATTTGTAGATGTTTGAGTAATCCTGTGATTCACAACTAATATATCTTTATCATTACTTCTCTCTGAACTTTCAGGTTGAGAGGACTTTTGCTCGGTGCAAGAATGATGCACAAAGGGCTATCAATCAGAGTTTAATGATACTCTCAACCAGGTTTGAGCATTAGCTATTTGACTAATTTGCTTTCAGCAAGAGCTCTTCGGACGTGGGAAACTGGTGATGCTCAGGACCTGCAATCAACTTCTTAGAAGGCTGTCAAAGGTTTGGGCATGCAGTTATCTCTTCTTTAGGAATTTCATTTCTTCTGAAGGCTCAGCAACTTGAAGTAGGCCTGTTTTGTAGGATATTTTGACATCCAAGAATTGATCTGTTTTATTATTAGTGGACGTGTTGTTTTTATGAGACAATTGAACATAAGATCATTTGTCAATCACCTGCTATGGTGAACTACTAGTAGCCTTTTGTTTGGCAAGAGAGAGATTGATATTCTTGGTCAAAGTGCTAACAAAGACACTATGATGAATGCATCGTAGTGACTTGAATTTTGGATTACCGTGTTCTTTCCTGATTATATTAGTGCTTTATTTTCCCTGTTTCATAATTTAGTTTCTTTAATGTTTCAGGCAAATGATGTGGTATTCTGTGGGCGGATTCTTATGTTTCTTGCTCATTTTTTCCCATTATCGGAGCGCTCAAGTATTTTATCTTTTTTTTTCGCTTCTTTTCATTTAGTTAGCATATATTTTTCAGTCACATGGTTCTCTTGTTATTCCATTTTTACAGCTGTTAATATCAAAGGAGTTTTCAATACGTCCAACGAGACAAAGTATGAAAAGGATGCTCCTGATGGTATGCAATATTAGGTTGCTGAGATTTTTCTTCCCTCTTAGGTTAACTTTTCAGTGGCATGTTGCTTTTGTACCTAAAAAACTGTGTGAAGAATGACTTTGGATTTCTTGTTCTAAACATTTCAGGAGTTTCTGTTGATTTCAACTTCTACAAGACCTTTTGGAGTTTGCAGGTTGGCTATTCTGCATTTCTTCATCATGAATTGTAACCAGTTATTACCTTGTAGAGTTTTACTGTTTGTTGCTTTTATCTTTTATGTCTGGGCTTTTTTTATATATCTATAATCTCCTTGAAGAAGATTTCATAATAACAAAAAGAAAATGCAAAAATATTGACAATTTTAGCTGTTACTCTCTTGTTGTATCACTTTGTGGATCTGCTGTGCATGACTTACTACAGTGAATATTGAGTTTGAAGGAAAATGCACTGGGTAGCTACAAGACTGCCAGAACTTTCTGGTTTTGAACTAGTGTTTTTTTATCTTTTCAGGAGCATTTCAGTAATCCGGCTTCAACCACACTTGCTCCATCGAAGTGGCAAAAATTTGCTTCAAACTTAATGGTACATCATTGTTTTTTTTTTTTTCATGATTAGAAAGATTAGGTCCTTTTCTTAATGCAAGGCGTCTGATTATAATATTAACTAGTTGTTATGAAATCAGATTGTGTTGGATACTTTTGAAGCTCAGCCTCTTAGTGATGATGATGGAAATGTGAATAATCTTGAACAAGAGGAGGAAGCTGCCTTCAGCATCAAATACTTGACGAGCAGTAATTTGATGAGTTTAGAGGTATAATATGATCAAAATGATAATGTACAAAATTCTTTGTGGATTATGCTTGTTCCATAAAATAAATAACAACTATTTCTTCTGCAGTTAAAGGATCCCAATCAGTATATGTGTGAGAGTGTTTGATTATGATGCAAGCTGAAGGTTGGTTTGTTTGTTTGTTTTTTTGTTATGTTTTGTTTTGTTTTGTTTTTTTTTTAAGGTATAGTTATTAGATTAGTATAGCAGGACATGAACTTATGTTTTAACTTATGTTTTCTCTGGTGATACTTGTGGGACTCCTTTCTCAATTTTAGAAACATATAATAGGTGAATAATGACCGTGTTCTATTGCCTCTATCATTTGTTTTTAGGAATAATCTCCATCCCTGAATGTTGACTTGAAAAGTAATTCCACTTATCTTCTTAGCTTGACGGAGATTCAGAATGCACGTGGCATCATGGATGTGCTTTCTGAGATGTTGAATGTCTTGGATCCTGGAAACAAGGAGGTATCTCATTTCATCCTTATAATTATCTGGCTTCTTTAAGAAACACATTGATAGATTAAATTTATTTGGAAGCTGACCAAAAGGGATGTCCAAACCTTGAAAATTTTATGCTCATTGTCAATGAATTAGTTCTGACATTTGCTTTAGTTAATATTCTATCTAGAACTCCGTCAATAACCTATTAATAAGCTATTTAGCTTGATGAACTTTACATGCTGCTTAATGCGTAGGCTTCAATACTGCCATACATTTTTTGGTCTATTCAGTCTGGTTAAGCTCGAGTCACTGCTCTATTATTTTGTATAAGATTTGATGAACTTCTAATGGGTTAATATAAATTTAATTGATAGATTTTGAAACTGATTTTAGTTACCTTATCAAAGTTACTATTTTAACAATATAGTTGTCTGTGTAAAAATTATGTCTTACCATTAGTCTATCACTTGAGAAAAATAAAAAAAGGCCACATGATCATCATTAGAGCTCATAGCCTGTGCCAACCTTAAAAAAGAACTGAAATGTCGCCAAAATCTAGTAATGGTACTAAATCACCGTTGTGACGTCATTTTACTTAGATGGTGGACTAACTGAATGGCTTAGTGTTTACACTGGACAACAGGTATTGAATTGTTAATATTGGGATTCTAAGGCTGTTATTGAATTTGGTTCAAACTTTGATTACCAACTTTGTAGTTAACCCTTCCCAAACTAACAACTGCTTATTTATTTTTCTGATTCGCATGGACTTAGGCAAGAGGTGATAGTTGACCTTGTAGAACAGTGCCGCAATTACAAGCAGCGAGTGGTACAACTTGTCAACACAACATCGTAAGACATCTTTGCTTTTTATCCCCTCTAAATGGCATATATACTGAGAGAGGAACATCAAATATTGGTCGTTTATTCTTTCAAAGGTAATCAAGTCAAAGTCATTTGAAATCCATTTTACAGTCTTTTTTAGTAAAACATGCATTTCTGTTAATGTAAAAGTTGATAATTTGTTTCCAATTTCATTGTTCTTTTGCAGAAGCTCCATCTAAGTTTTTTTTTATTTTTTCCCTTGTAATTCCTCTGCACAGAATTGTTGGTTTTCTCCAGTAGATGATCTTACATTCATATATGCACTTTATTAAGTTTGCATGCATGCAGGGTTATTATCCACACATCACATATGAAGCTGAATCTGGTAATTTCAAGTGTAAATGGAGGTTATTATCCACACATCACACTACTTTGCGCTATTTATGAGCAAGTAGTGTGATAGTGTGTAGTAACTTGTCCTGCTGAAGTATCTTAACTTATACTAGTGAAGTACCCGCGCTGCGCCGCGGCTAGAATTTTTTCAATAAATATTATTTTTTATTTCTTTTTTTTTTGATAAATATTACATAATTTACAAAATAATTAATCAGTCCATCAACATAGGTATAAGACAAAAGGAAGGTAAACACAAAAGAACATAACTAAGCTAAGTAGAAAGGACCATCATAATAAGAATTCAAATTTACTAATAAATAATCAAAGTATAAAAATAATCATGCATGCAAAATAATCTTTCAGACAAAATAATTCTTCTATAAAGTAATTCTTCACAATTAAACCACTTTAAATTTGGGAGCGACAGTAACATTTACTTTACATCTGAAGAATTATCATTCAAACAAAATAATGTCTCACACGAACTAATATTTCCACAAAGTAATTCTCCACAATGGAATCCATTCTATATTTAAAGAGTATAGTAGCACTTACTTTACATTTGGAAACTTACAAATTTACAAAAGGGATTAAACTTATAAATTGACAATAGAATCCACTTTACATTCGGCAAATGGCGGTAACATTTACAAATGATTTGTAAAGTACGTTAATATTCTTCATAATAGAATACACTTTATATTATCATCCTTCTTAGTATTGCTGTTGTCGTTAGCGGTATCACTATTGTTGCCGCCTTCCTCTGTCTCAGTATCAGACATAAAATTATGCTTCTCTACTTCGCTTTGTAACTGTTTGATCTAATAGTCTGTAATAATGAGCAAATAATAGCAAAGTTAATTGTTAGGATAGAATACAAAAGGGAAACGAAAATAACTCGGTATTTAGAGCAATGAATGTTTGTAGCATACAAAAAATAATTGCAAATGAAATGACTTAATAGTATTTCAAAAATATAGAATTTTAGAAAGAATGAAAATGTGGAATTACTTCTAAGTATCTACCACACGAACCAAGCCGAAAGTATACATCTGAAGAATTATCATTTAAACAAAATAATATCTCACACGAACTAATATTTCCACAAAGTAAATAACCACTTCTACATAAGCATGAAAATACAATCCTAGCCACTCTATTAACATGCTTCTACGGAAAAACAAAAGATAAGGGGAGAGGTCACCCTCGCTCGATAGAATCCCCCACCTTGGTGTGTTATTTTGGTTCTTGAAGGAGACAAATTTATCTCCTTAGATCTCTGAGGTTTCCCTACATTATAAAGAAGGAAACATCATGATTTATTAACTCCATAGACATTTTAAAACTAAAATCCCCTTGTTTACAACTTAAAGAGAAAAATTCCTATTTGACCACTTTCCTCACTAAAAGGCCAATTTTTGATTGGTTTACTAAAATGGGAGGAGAAAAATCCTCCCATGGCGTGTTGCCAAAAAGAAACTTGCTCTCCTTGACTCTGGGCCAAAATGCTCCCAAAAATTTGAGAAACCTCAATTTGAGCAATTTCCCACAATTTACCGATTTCGCACATTGGCCAAAAACCAAGAAGTTGCAATTTTCTTATTGGAGAAAAGAGAAGAAGAAAAATTCTTCCTTCTTTCTTCTCTCTTCTTTTCTTTTCTTTCTTCTCTCTTCTTTTCTTTTCTTTCTTCTTCCTTCTCTTTTCTTCTTTTCTTCTTTTCTTTCTTGTAATGCTTCCTGCTGCTGGGCAGCAGCATGTATAGCTGCTGCCCAAGCAGCAGCTCCTGCTGCATCTGCTGCTGCTGCTGCTGCTTCTTGTAGCAGCAGCAGCTGCAGCCTGCCTTGCAGCTGCGCAAGGCAGCTGCACAATTGCAGCTGCCAAGGCAGCTGCAAGTGCAGCTGCCTGGCAGCTGCCCTCTTTGGTTGTTTCCCCCTTCTTTTTTTTTTCTTTTTTTTTTTTTCCTTTTTTTGTTTCTTCTCTTTTTCCTTCTTTTTTTTTTTGTGTTAAAGCCCCAGCTGCTGGCTGCAGTAGCTGCAGCCAGGCAGCAGCCAAGGCTGCTGGCTGCCGCAGTTGCAGCCAGGCAGCTGCTGCTGTTGGCTGGCTGCATGCGCAGCCAGCAGCAGCCTGGGCAGCTGCTGCTGCTTGGCAGCAGCAGCGCGCCCCCCTCCAAGGCTCTATTTTTAAAAAAAATAAAGGAGAGAGAGAGAGAGGGAGAGAATGTATAGTACCTTCTTCTTTTCCTGCTTCCTTCTTCCTTCCTCCTTCTCTCTTTCTTCTTTCTTCCTTCTTCTTTCCTTCTTCCTTCCCTCTTTCGTTTCTTGCTTCAGCTGAGAGAGGGAGGAGAGAGAGAGAGAGAGTGAATGGATTTTCAAAAGCGTGAGAGGCATTTAATTTCTGCAGAGGGGGTAGCTGGAGGGAGGGGGTGGTTTTACTAAAATGCCTCCAAACAAAACCATTTTCCTCAAATTGCCCATTAAATTCTGCAGTTTTTTCTGCAGTGAGTAGATTTGGATACCCTCCTTTCACTGCGTTTTGCCGTCAGCTGGGAGATCGAAACTGACATTTTTCTTCTGCCTTTTTACTCTACAAATTTTTCTTAAACTTTCCACGATTTTGTTTAAATTTTTGGGCTACTCTAAGCTCTCGAAAGAGAGCCCCGAAAAAGCTTCGCGATCAACTGCACTGTTAAAAACTGCAGTTTCAGAATTCACGAAGCATTTTTCTTCGCTTCGTTCTCCTATTTTCCTCCAACTGCTCACCTCGGCATTTCACCCCTTTTAATCAGGAAACTTTTCTGAGACACCCCACGATTTCTTTTGAATTTGTTGATTTACTCTACGCCTTCGAAACAGGGCTCCGAAAAAGCTTCGCGATCACAGAATTCAGAATCTCTGAATTTTCGCTAAGTCCTCGGGGTTCAAGTCACTTTTCGACCCGATGCCCTTCGTGTCGGCCCGAAACGCACCGAATTCGACTGTAATCATATTTAAAATATGTTACAAATCTTTTCGCCGCATTTCGCCATTTTGCGAACTCGGCGAAAATGAAGCAGTATTGGCCAACCTTCTTTCAGGGAAGAAATAAGTACTTGGAGTTAGGAGACTCTAATTAACTTTTCGATGGATTTAGAATAAGTAAACAACCTGTAACTTTTCAATGGATTTAGAATAAGTAAAAAACTTTAATAGCAATGTCTTTGCCACCCTCTTTCATTTAGAATTGAAACAGTAAATTCCTAACCAAAATTAGGGAGGGCTCCCAAATTTCAGCCCCCTTTTTTTTCCTATTAATTAGAGATCGTTATACCGCCTTTTGTTTACAAATTGGGAAATAAAGAGAAACCGATTAAGCATCAGAACTAAATAGCCATGCTTTTTCCACAACATCTCATTTAGGAATAGAGAAATAAAGAGAACATCTTATTTAGGTATAAAGAAATAAAAAGAGAATATACACCTATTTAATCAACAGCAAGCCATTAAGCTGTAGACAACTATGAGCAAGGGTAATGCATTTACCTCATTAGGTTGTGTTTAGTTGCGTACTTTAATTATACTTGCCAGTGTTTGAGTCCAATACTTCAGACTTACCTTCATTTTCTCTAGATCATAACCTGGGTAAAAAAAAGGAATAAGCATACGTGAACCTCGGAGCAAAATTATTTTGTGTTTCCTCAAATTAAAGAACAATGTAATATACATGAACCTCAAAGTGAAGCATTGTGTGGTTCCTCGGAATCTACAGTAGGTTCTCACATCAAAACAATAGGTTGTCACATCAACTCTATTAGACTACAAAATACGGGGTATTTTGTAGCCTAATAGAGTAATAAGTTTAATTACACCTCTCTAAAACTGAAGGTATTTGAGAAGCTTCACACACAATTAGTGAAGCTTTTCAAATACCTTAATAGGAAATGTGAAGACCATGAACTTCTCAAATACCTTAATAAGTATTACATCATCGATGTGAAGACCATGAACTTCGGGCGTTGGAGTGAGTCCAGTCCTCAATGCAAGAGATTAGCACCATTAAAAATATAAGCTGTTTAACTCAAAGCAAAATAGCAAATCATGCAGGATTAATCATATATGTTACGATACCAAGAAATAATTGTGCTTTGTGAGGTTTCGATACAATTGCCGCGAAAGGAACAATATAACTAAGAGAGAGAATGTATAGTACCTTCTTCTCTTCCTGCTTCCTTCTTCCTTCCTCCTTCTCTCTTTCTTCTTTCTTCCTTCTTCTTTCCTTCTTCCTTCCCCCTTTCGTTTCTTGCTTCAGCTGAGAGAGGGAGAGAGAGAGAGAGAGAGTGAATGGATTTTTCAAAAGAGGGAGAGGCATTTAATTTTCTGCAGAGGGGGGTAGCTGGAGGGAGGAGGTGGTTTTACTAAAATGCCTCCAAACAAAACCATTTTCCTCAAATTGCCCATTAAATTCTGCAGTTTTTTCTGCAGTGAGTAGATTTGGATACCCTCCTTTCACTGCGTTTTGCCATCAGCTGGGAGATCGAAACTGACATTTTTCTTCTGCCTTTTTACTCTACAAATTTTTCTTAAACTTTCCACGATTTTGTTTAAATTTTTGAGCTACTCTAAGCTCTCGAAAGAGAGCCCCGAAAAAGCTTCGCGATCAACTGCACTGTTAAAAACTGCAGTTTCAGAATTCCCGAAGCATTTTTCTTCGCTTCGTTCTCCTATTTTCCTCCAACTGCTCACTCGGCATTTCACCCCTTTTAATCAGGAAACTTTCTGAGACACCCCACGATTTCTTTTGAATTTGTTGATTACTCTACGCATTCGAAACCGGACTCCGAAAAAGCTTCGCGATCACAGAATCAGAATCTCTGAATTTTTGCTAAGTCCTCGGGGTTCAAGTCACTTTTCGACCCGATGCCCTTCGTGTCGGCCCGGAACGCACCGAATCGACTGTAATCATATTTAAAATATGTTACAAATCTTTTTCGCCGCATTTCGCCATTTTGCGAACTCGGCGAAAATGAAGCAGTATTGGCCAACCTTCTTTCAGGGAAGAAATAAGTACTTGGAGTTAGGGACTCTAATTAACTTTTCGATGGATTTAGAATAAGTAAACCACCTGTAACTTTTCAATGGATTTAGAATAAGTAACAAAACTTTAATAGCAATGTCTTTGCCACCCTCTTTCATTTAGAATTGAAACAGTAACTTCCTAACCAAAATTAGGGAGGGCTCCCAAATTTCAGCCCCCTTTTTTTTCCTATTAATTAGAGATCGTATACCGCCTTTGTTTACAAATTGGGAAATAAAGAGAAACCGATTAAGCATCAGAACTAAATAGCCATGCTTTTTCCACAACATCTCATTTAGGACTAGAGAAATAAGAGAACATCTTATTTAGGTATAAAGAAATAAAAAGAGAATATACACCTATTTAATTACCAGCAAGCCATTAAGCTGTAGACAACTATGAGCAAGGGTAATGCATTACCTCATTAGGTGTGTTTAGTTGCGTAGTTTAATTATACTTGCCAGTGTTTGAGTCCAATACTTCAGACTTACCTTCATTTTCTCTGGATCATAACCTGGGTAAAAAAAAGGAATAGCATACGTGAACCTCGGAGCAAAGTATTTTGTGTTTCTTCAAATTAAAGAACAATATAATATACATGAACCTCAAAGTGAAGCATTGTGTGATTCCTCGGAAGCTACAGTAGGTTCTCACATCAAAACAATAGGTTGTCACATCAACTCTATTAGACTACAAAATACGGGGTATTTTGTAGTCTAATAGAGTAATAAGTTTAATTACACCTCTCTAAAACTGAAGGTATTTGAGAAGCTTCACACACAATTAGTGAAGCTTTTCAAATACCTTAATGGGAAATGTGAAGACCATGAACTTCTCAAATACCTTAATAAGTATTACATCATTGATGTGAAGACCATGGAACTTCGGGCGTTGGAGTGAGCCCAGTCCTCAATGCAAGAGATTAGCACCATTAAAATATAAGCTGTTTAACTCAAAGCAAAATAGCAAATCATGCAGGATTAATCATATATGTTACGATACCAAGAAATAATTGTGCTTTGTGAGGTTTTCGATACAATTGCCACGAAAGGAACAATTATAACTAAGAGAGAGAATGTATAGTATCTTCTTCTCTTCCTGCTTCCTTCTTCCTTCCTCCTTCTCGCTTTCTTCTTTCTTCCTTCTTCTTTCCTTCTTCCTTCCCTCTTTCGTTTCTTGCTTCAGCTGAGAGAGGAGAGAGAGAGAGAGAGTGAATGGATTTTCAAAAGAGGGAGAGGCATTTAATTTCTGCAGAGGGGGGTAGCTGGAGGGAGGGGGTGGTTTTACTAAAATGCCTCCAAACAAAACCATTTTTCCCCAAATTGCCCATTAAATTCTGCAGTTTTTTTCTGCAGTGAGTAGATTTGGATACCCTCCTTTCACTGCGTTTTGCCGTCAGCTGGGAGATCGAAACTGACATTTTTCTTCTGCCTTTACTCTACAAATTTTTTCTTAAACTTTCCACGATTTTGTTTACATTTTTGGGGCTACTCTAAGCCCTCGAAAGAGAGCCCCGAAAAAGCTTCGCGATCAACTGCACTGTTAAAAACTGCAGTTTCAGAATTCACGAAGCATTTTCTTCGCTTCGTTCTCCTATTTTCCTCCAACTGCTCACCTCGGCATTCTCACCCCTATTAATCAGGAAACTTTTCTGAGACACCCCACGATTTCTTTTGAATTTGTTGATTACTCTACGCCTTCGAACAGGGCTCCGAAAAAAGCTTCGCGATCACAGAAATTCAGAATCTCTGAATTTTCGCTAAGTCCTCGGGGTTCAAGTCCCTTTTCGACCCGATGCCCTTCGTGTCGGCCGGACGCGCCGAATTCTACTGTAATCATATTTAAAATATGTTACAAAGTTTTTCGCCGCATTTCGCCATTTTGCGATACTCGGCGAAAATGAAGCAGTATTGGCCAACCTTCTTTCAGGGAAGAAATAAGTACTTGGAGTTAGGGGACTCTAATTAACTTTTCGATGGATTTAGAATAAGTAAAAAACCTTAATAGCAATGTCTTTGCCACCCTCTTTCATTTAGAATTGAAACAGTAAATTCCTAACCAAAATTAGGGAGGATTCCCAAATTTCAGCCCCTTTTTTTCCTATTAATTAGAGATCATATACCGCTTTTTGTTTACAAATTGGGAAATAAGAGAAACCGATTAAGCATCAAAATTAAATAGCCATGCCTTTTCCACTACATCTCATTTAGGAATAGAGAAATAAAGAGAACCTCTTATTTAGGTATGAAGAAATAAAGAGAGAATATACTCCTAATTAATCAACAGCAAGCCATTAAGCTATATACAACTATGAGCAAGGGTAATGCATTTACCTCATTAGGTGTGTTTAGTTGCGTAGTTTAATTATACTTGCCAGTGTTTGAGTCCAATACTTCAGACTTACCTTCATTTCTCCGGATCATAACCTGGGTAAAAAAATGAATAAGCATACATGAACCTCGGAGCAAAAGCATTTTGTGTTTCCTCAAATTAAAGAACAATGTAATATACATGAACCTCAAAGTGAAGCATTCTGTGGTTCCTCAGAATCTACAGTAGGTTCTCACATCAAAACAATAGGTTGTCACATCAACTCTATTAGACTACCAAATACGGATGGTATTTTGTAGTCTAATAGAGTAATAAGTTTGATTACACCTCTCTAAAAACTGAAGGTATTTGAGAAGCTTCACACACAATTAGTGAAGCTTTTCAAATACCTTAATAGGAAATGTGAAGACCATGAACTTCTCAAATACCTTAATAAGTATTACGTCATCGATGTGAAGACCATGAACTTCTGGCGTTGGAGTGAGTCCAGTCCTCAATGCAAGAGATTAGCACCATTAAAATATAATCTGTTTAACTCAAAGCAAAATAGCAAATCATGCAGGATTAATCATATATGTTACGTTACGAAGAAATAATTGTGCTTTGTGAGGTTTCGATACAATTGGCACGAAAGAAACAATATAACTAAGAAGGACATACTTACATGAATTACTAAAACAGGACAATTGACCAAAGGAATTTTATCAATGTCCTGCAAACAAAATTACCAACCAGAAAATTATCAAAAAGGGGGGGGGGGGGGGGGGGGGAATTTGATTTAGGTAAAGAGTAAAGTAACCTTATATATGTCAAACCAATAGGTGTGCTTTACAGGATACATGACACGAAGGCCAGATAAAATTGGGTTATACAGAAGAACTGCTCTCAAGTAAGGCAAACGAAGTGGTAGATCCAGAGTTGGGCCACTACCAATTGATCGACCATATAAAATAATATCCTCCTCACAAGCACCATAAGTTTATATAAGGCATCTATAAGCAACGTCAATATTAGCATAGGTGTTCTGCTCACTTGGCTGCAAGCACAAAAATAGAAATAATAGACCAAACAGAGAAATAAAGATAGAAGAGTTGCTTTGAACATCATTCTGATTGTTGATTAGTTGTCAGGGCTTTAAATAGTTGAACTTTAGGGAAGACAATCATAAAATGCACCACTCTTATTTTGCTGCAGACGCAAAGTTCAAACTACTAAATTTCGTGTGAATTCCCACATCAAGTTCAAACATATAGACTTCTGAAACTCCCATGGAAACTCTTGTTAGCTTTATGTACACTACGAAGTCTAGATACATAAGAACATGTACATTGATACTTGCGTAAGTGTCATCATAAGACACGGGCATCAATATCACACCAACCTCACCAAGGAACTTCATGTCCATCTCTTCGGCAGTTCGTTGTGCTCCCCCTTGTCCAAATATGTATGATTTCGTGCCGCAGTTTGGGCACTTAAAGCAGCTCATGTTCTCCGCTACTCCCAAAATCTACCACATTATCAAATGTAAGGATGATGCTTCTAGATCTAACTTCTGTACATGTATATTACTAACGATTTGTTTTAAATGCCAGATTAAAAAGTTGAAAGCAGCTAGCTTTAACAGAGATGCAGTGTAGCATCCAACAACATAACATTCATTAACAACTTCGAGTGACTTGACTGATTCTGGTTCAAATGTAGCATAGAATCCTGCCACATACGTACCACATAACAATGAGTTTGGCTTAAACATTCTACAATTTGATTGTGCTTCTCATCAGTTTTCAAAACCAACTTTGGCAATCTTCACATGCTACAAATATAGTATGACAAATTTATTGAACTTTACGACATTCTTCTAACTCTTTATTAGTTAGCCAATCAAGTTTTCTCTTCGGCAATCAAGTGTTCGTCATTTATGAGAAAAAGGCATTGAGTTCTCAGGGAAAAAAAAAATTGCGTAGAGTGCAAGGGAAGTTCATACAGGAACTTGAACTTTACGAAACATGTTTGCTCCTCTTCGAGCATCAATTAGTGCAATATCTTGTGGAGTTGAAACAATAAGAGCACCTGCAGCAAATAGAGTGGCAGCTGAAAGTTGTGAGATCATCCTTCTTAATATAAGAGCAAAATGATGCTGAATATAGTGACCGAATAGATGTTACTGTTACCTATTATCCATGCACGAAGCAGCAATATATGCACCACTTGAATCTTGAGATAGGCAAGCAGCAATATATGCACCACTTGAATCTTGAGATAGGCAAGAAATTCCATGTTGCACTTTTTCCTTTAGGTACAGAAGAGAAAGGTGAAAAGACCAGAAGCTAATTAGTCAGATGCATAAGACGTTTTTCAGATTGGAAGCACATGCAAGGCAAGCTTTAGTTTATTAGCATTACTTGGGCCTATCGGTTGTGTGGTTTACCTATAAAATACAAATTTTGGATTTACTTCATTTTCATACTAATTCATTTCAGTAATATTGCCGTATCCTTTATTCGAACAGATTGTACATACCTTTCCATTTTGTGGCTCAACATGTGGGCTTGTTTGAGAGAGTGCTGATCTTAGGTTCCGAGTATCCCCAGAAACATGATGATAGAAACACATCTGATGATTATGAAAACCATTAGTAGATGTTAAAATAACTTACCAGAAATGCATTCAGATGTGAAGTAGAGAGTAAATTAATCATATCTACAAATAGCCAGAGGATCTACAACACATGAAGGCATTAATTAAAAAAGCAGGTATCTCCTAACCTGTCCACTGCTCCAGCACTGCAATAGAGACATCATCTTTGAGATAAAGAATGATGTGATACTCATCGAAGGAGCCTACAAGAAATGCTTGCATCAACTACGATACTACAAAGAGCATAGAATTCCATCTTTTTATATAAACAAAAAAAAGACAGTCCCAGAACTAACAATTTTATTTCAAATACAAAACCTTCTCGCCTAGCTCGCTTTCCTTGCGTAAGACTGTGTGCCTCTTTGATAAGAGCAGCAGATTGAATTACGGCAAACATTTATAATCACGCCAACCTCACAATTCTCGACCAGTTTCAAGAACTCAACA
>CM055078.1:8167451-8348802 GCA_029204045.2 Tillandsia leiboldiana | reverse complement strand
TTTACATCTGAAGAATTTATCATTCACAAAATAATGTCTCACACGAACTAATATTTCCACAAAGTACGTCTCCACACATGATAATCCATTCTATATTTAAAGGTATAGCACTTACTTTACATTTGGAAACTTACAAATTTACAAAGAGATTAAACTTATAAATTGACAATAGAATCCACTTTACATTCGGCAAATGGCGGTAACATTTACAAATGATTTAAAGTACGTTAATATTCTTCATAGAATACACTTTATTATCATCCTTCTTAGTATTGCTGTTTTCGTTAGCGGTATCACTATTGTTGCGCTTTCCTCTGTCTCAGTATCAGACATAAATTATGCTTCTCTACTTCGCTTTGTAACTGTTTGATCTAATAGTCTGTAATAATGAGCAAATAATAGCAAAGTTAATTGTTAGGATAGAATACAAAAGGGAAACGAAAATAACTCGGTATTTAGAGCAATGAATGTTGTAGCATACAAAAATAATTGCAAATGAAATGACTTAATAGTATTTCAAAAATATAGAATTTTAGAAAGAATGAAAATGTGGAATTACTTCTAAGTATCTACCACACGAACCAAGCCGAAAGTATACATCTGAAGAATTATCATTTAAACAAAATAATATCTCACACGAACTAATATTTCCACAAAGTAAATAACCACTTCTACATAAGCATGAAAATACAATCCTAGCCACTCTATTAACATGCTTCTACGGAAAAACAAAAGATAAGGGGAGAGGTCACCCTCGCTCGATAGAATCCCCCACCTTGGTGTGTTATTTGGTTCTTGAAGGAGACAAATTTATCTCCTTAGATCTCTGAGGTTTCCCTACATTATAAAGAAGGAAACATCATGATTTATTAACTCCATAGACATTTTAAAACTAAAATCCCCTTGTTTACAACTTAAAGAGAAAATTCCTATTTGACCACTTTCCTCACTAAAAGGCCAATTTTTGATTGGTTTACTAAAATGGGAGGAGAAAATCCTCCCATGGCGTGTTGCCAAAAAGAAACTTGCTCTCCTTGACTCTGGGCCAAAATGCTCCCAAAATTTGAGAAACCTCAATTTGAGCAATTTCCCACAATTTACCGATTTCGCACATTGGCCAAAAACCAAGAAGTTGCAATTTTCTTATTGGAGAAAAGAGAAGAAGAAAAATTCTTCCTTCTTCTTTCTTCTTCTTTTCTTTTCTTTCTTCTCTCTTCTTTTCTTTTCTTTCTTCTTCCTCTCTTTTCTTCTTTTCTTCTTTCTTTCTTGTAATGCTTCCTGCTGCTGGGCAGCAGCATGTATAGCTGCTGCCCAAGCAGCAGCTCCTGCTGCATCTGCTGCTGCTGCTGCTGCTTCTTGTAGCAGCAGCAGCTGCAGCCTGCCTTGCAGCTGCGCAAGGCAGCTGCACATTGCAGCTGCCAAGGCAGCTGCAAGTGCAGCTGCCTGGCAGCTGCCCTCTTTGGTTGTTTCCCCCTTCTTTTTTTTTCTTTTTTTTTTTTCTTTTTTTGTTTCTTCTCTTTTTCCTTCTTTTTTTTTTGTGTTAAAGCCCCAGCTGCTGGCTGCAGTAGCTGCAGCCAGGCAGCAGCCAAGGCTGCTGGCTGCCGCAGTTGCAGCCAGGCAGCTGCTGCTGTTGGCTGGCTGCATGCGCAGCCAGCAGCAGCCTGGGCAGCTGCTGCTGCTTGGCAGCAGCAGCGCGCCCCCCTCCAAGGCTCTATTTTTAAAAAAAATAAAGGAGAGAGAGAGAGAGGGAGAGAATGTATAGTACCTTCTTCTTTTCCTGCTTCCTTCTTCCTTCCTCCTTCTCTCTTTCTTCTTTCTTCCTTCTTCTTTCCTTCTTCCTTCCCTCTTTCGTTTCTTGCTTCAGCTGAGAGAGGAGAGAGAGAGAGAGAGTGAATGGATTTTCAAAAGCGTGAGAGGCATTTAATTTCTGCAGAGGGGGTAGCTGGAGGGAGGGGGTGGTTTTACTAAAATGCCTCCAAACAAAACCATTTTCCTCAAATTGCCCATTAAATTCTGCAGTTTTTTCTGCAGTGAGTAGATTTGGATACCCTCCTTTCACTGCGTTTTGCCGTCAGCTGGGAGATCGAAACTGACATTTTTCTTCTGCCTTTTACTCTACAAATTTTTCTTAAACTTTCCACGATTTTGTTTAAATTTTTGGGCTACTCTAAGCTCTCGAAAGAGAGCCCCGAAAAAGCTTCGCGATCAACTGCACTGTTAAAAACTGCAGTTTCAGAATTCACGAAGCATTTTTCTTCGCTTCGTTCTCCTATTTTCCTCCAACTGCTCACCTCGGCATTTCACCCCTTTTAATCAGGAAACTTTTCTGAGACACCCCACGATTTCTTTTGAATTTGTTGATTACTCTACGCCTTCGAAACAGGGCTCCGAAAAAGCTTCGCGATCACAGAATTCAGAATCTCTGAATTTTCGCTAAGTCCTCGGGGTTCAAGTCACTTTTCGACCCGATGCCCTTCGTGTCGGCCCGAAACGCACCGAATTCGACTGTAATCATATTTAAAATATGTTACAACTCTTTTCGCCGCAGTTTCGCCATTTTGCGAACTCGGGCGAAAATGACGCAGTATTGGCCAACCTTCTTTCAGGGAAGAAATAAGTACTTGGAGTTAGGAGACTCTAATTAACTTTTCGATGGATTTAGAATAAGTAAACAACCTGTAACTTTTCAATGGATTTAGATAAGTAAAAACTTTAATAGCAATGTCTTTGCCACCCTCTTTCATTTAGAATTGAACAGTAAATTCCTAACCAAATTAGGGAGGGCTCCCAAATTTCAGCCCCCTTTTTTTTCCTATTAATTAGAGATCGTATACCGCCTTTTGTTTACAAATTGGGAACTAAAGAGAAACCGATTAAGCATCAGAATAAATAGCCATGCTTTTTCCACAACATCTCATTTAGGAATAGAGAAATAAAGAGAACATCTTATTTAGGTATAAAGAAATAAAAAGAGAATATACACCTATTTAATCAACAGCAAGCATTAAGCTGTAGACAACTATGAGCAAGGGTAATGCATTTACCTCATTAGGTGTGTTTAGTTGCGTACTTTAATTATACTTGCCAGTGTTTGAGTCCAATACTTCAGACTTACCTTCATTTTCTCTAGATCATAACCTGGGTAAAAAAAAGGAATAAGCATACGTGAACCTCGGAGCAAAATTATTTTGTGTTTCCCTCAAATTAAAGAACAATGTAATATACATGAACCTCAAAGTGAAGCATTGTGTGGTTCCTCGGAATCTACAGTAGGTTCTCACATCAAAACAATAGGTTGTCACATCAACTCTATTAGACTACAAAATACGGGGTATTTTGTAGCCTAATAGAGTAATAAGTTTAATTACACCTCTCTAAAAACTGAAGGTATTTGAGAAGCTTCACACACAATTAGTGAAGCTTTTCAAATACCTTAATAGGAAATGTGACAGACCATGAACTTCTCAAATACCTTAATAAGTATTACATCATCGATGTGAAGACCATGAACTTCGGGCGTTGGAGTGAGTCCAGTCCTCAATGCAAGAGATTAGCACCATTAAAAATATAAGCTGTTTAACTCAAAGCAAAATAGCAAATCATGCAGGATTAATCATATATGTTACGATACCAAGAAATAATTGTGCTTTGTGAGGTTTCGATACAATTGCCGCGAAAGGAACAATATAACTAAGAGAGAGAATGTTAGTACCTTCTTCTCTTCCTGCTTCCTTTCTTCCTTCCTCCTTCTCTCTTTCTTCTTTCTTCCTTCTTCTTTCCTTCTTCCTTCCCCCTTTCGTTTCTTGCTTCAGCTGAGAGAGGGAGAGAGAGAGAGAGAGAGTGAATGGATTTTCAAAAGAGGGAGAGGCATTTAATTTCTGCAGAGGGGGTAGCTGGAGGGAGGAGGTGGTTTTACTAAAATGCCTCCAAACAAAACCATTTTCCTCAAATTGCCCATTAAATTCTGCAGTTTTTTCTGCAGTGAGTAGATTTGGATACCCTCCTTTCACTGCGTTTTGCCATCAGCTGGGAGATCGAAACTGACATTTTTCTTCTGCCTTTTACTCTACAAATTTTTCTTAAACTTTCCACGATTTTGTTTAAATTTTTGAGCTACTCTAAGCTCTCGAAAGAGAGCCCCGAAAAAGCTTCGCGATCAACTGCACTGTTAAAAACTGCAGTTTCAGAATTCACGAAGCATTTTTCTTCGCTTCGTTCTCCTATTTTCCTCCAACTGCTCACCTCGGCATTTCACCCCTTTTAATCAGGAAACTTTTCTGAGACACCCCACGATTTCTTTTGAATTTGTTGATTACTCTACGCATTCGAAACAGGACTCCGAAAAAGCTTCGCGATCACAGAATTCAGAATCTCTGAATTTTTGCTAAGTCCTCGGGGTTCAAGTCACTTTTCGACCCGATGCCCTTCGTGTCGGCCCGGAACGCACCGAATTCGACTGTAATCATATTTAAAATATGTTACAAATCTTTTCGCCGCATTTCGCCATTTTGCGAACTCGGCGAAAATGAAGCAGTATTGGCCAACCTTCTTTCAGGGAAGAAATAAGTACTTGGAGTTAGGGGACTCTAATTAACTTTTCGATGGATTTAGAATAAGTAAACAACCTGTAACTTTTCAATGGATTTAGAATAAGTAAAAAACTTTAATAGCAATGTCTTTGCCACCCTCTTTCATTTAGAATTGAAACAGTAAATTCCTAACCAAAATTAGGGAGGGCTCCCAATTTCAGCCCCCTTTTTTTTCCTATTAATTAGAGATCGTATACCGCCTTTTGTTTACAAATTGGGAAATAAAGAGAAACCGATTAAGCATCAGAACTAAATAGCCATGCTTTTTCCACAACATCTCATTTAGGAATAGAGAAATAAAGAGAACATCTTATTTAGGTATAAAGAAATAAAAGAGAATATACACCTATTTAATTAACAGCAAGCCATTAAGCTGTAGACAACTATGAGCAAGGGTAATGCATTTACCTCATTAGGTGTGTTTAGTTGCGTAGTTTAATTATACTTGCCAGTGTTTGAGTCCAATACTTCAGACTTACCTTCATTTTCTCTGGATCATAACCTGGGTAAAAAAAAGGAATAAGCATACGTGAACCTCGGAGCAAAGTATTTTGTGTTTCTTCAAATTAAAGAACAATATAATATACATGAACCTCAAAGTGAAGCATTGTGTGATTCCTCGGAAGCTACAGTAGGTTCTCACATCAAAACAATAGGTTGTCACATCAACTCTATTAGACTACAAAATACGGGGTATTTTGTAGTCTAATAGAGTAATAAGTTTAATTACACCTCTCTAAAAACTGAAGGTATTTGAGAAGCTTCACACACAATTAGTGAAGCTTTTCAAATACCTTAATGGGAAATGTGAAGACCATGAACTTCTCAAATACCTTAATAAGTATTACATCATTGATGTGAAGACCATGAACTTCGGGCGTTGGAGTGAGCCCAGTCCTCAATGCAAGAGATTAGCACCATTAAAAATATAAGCTGTTAACTCAAAGCAAAATAGCAAATCATGCAGGATTAATCATATATGTTACGATACCAAGAAATAATTGTGCTTTGTGAGGTTTCGATACAATTGCCACGAAAGGAACAATATAACTAAGAGAGAGAATGTATAGTATCTTCTTCTCTTCCTGCTTCCTTCTTCCTTCCTCCTTCTCGCTTTCTTCTTTCTTCCTTCTTCTTTCCTTCTTCCTTCCCTCTTTCGTTTCTTGCTTCAGCTGAGAGAGGGAGAGAGAGAGAGAGAGTGAATGGATTTTCAAAAGAGGGAGAGGCATTTAATTTCTGCAGAGGGGGTAGCTGGAGGGAGGGGGTGGTTTTACTAAAATGCCTCCAAACAAAACCATTTTCCCCAAATTGCCCATTAAATTCTGCAGTTTTTTCTGCAGTGAGTAGATTTGGATACCCTCCTTTCACTGCGTTTTGCCGTCAGCTGGGAGATCGAAACTGACATTTTTCTTCTGCCTTTTACTCTACAAATTTTTCTTAAACTTTCCACGATTTTGTTTAAATTTTTGGGCTACTCTAAGCCCTCGAAAGAGAGCCCCGAAAAAGCTTCGCGATCAACTGCACTGTTAAAAACTGCAGTTTCAGAATTCACGAAGCATTTTTCTTCGCTTCGTTCTCCTATTTTCCTCCAACTGCTCACCTCGGCATTTCACCCCTATTAATCAGGAAACTTTTCTGAGACACCCCACGATTTCTTTTGAATTTGTTGATTACTCTACGCCTTCGAAACAGGGCTCCGAAAAAGCTTCGCGATCACAGAATTCAGAATCTCTGAATTTTCGCTAAGTCCTCGGGGTTCAAGTCACTTTTCGACCCGATGCCCTTCGTGTCGGCCCGGAACGCGCCGAATTCTACTGTAATCATATTTAAAATATGTTACAAAGTTTTTCGCCGCATTTCGCCATTTTGCGAACTCGGCGAAAATGAAGCAGTATTGGCCAACCTTCTTTCAGGGAAGAAATAAGTACTTGGAGTTAGGGGACTCTAATTAACTTTTCGATGGATTTAGAATAAGTAAAAAACCTTAATAGCAATGTCTTTGCCACCCTCTTTCATTTAGAATTGAAACAGTAAATTCCTAACCAAAATTAGGGAGGATTCCCAAATTTCAGCCCCCTTTTTTTTCCTATTAATTAGAGATCATATACCGCTTTTTGTTTACAAATTGGGAAATAAAGAGAAACCGATTAAGCATCAAAATTAAATAGCCATGCCTTTTCCACTACATCTCATTTAGGAATAGAGAAATAAAGAGAACCTCTTATTTAGGTATGAAGAAATAAAGAGAGAATATACTCCTAATTAATCAACAGCAAGCCATTAAGCTATATACAACTATGAGCAAGGGTAATGCATTTACCTCATTAGGTGTGTTTAGTTGCGTAGTTTAATTATACTTGCCAGTGTTTGAGTCCAATACTTCAGACTTACCTTCATTTTCTCCGGATCATAACCTGGGTAAAAAAAATGAATAAGCATACATGAACCTCGGAGCAAAAGCATTTTGTGTTTCCTCAAATTAAAGAACAATGTAATATACATGAACCTCAAAGTGAAGCATTCTGTGGTTCCTCAGAATCTACAGTAGGTTCTCACATCAAAACAATAGGTTGTCACATCAACTCTATTAGACTACCAAATACGGATGGTATTTTGTAGTCTAATAGAGTAATAAGTTTGATTACACCTCTCTAAAAACTGAAGGTATTTGAGAAGCTTCACACACAATTAGTGAAGCTTTTCAAATACCTTAATAGGAAATGTGAAGACCATGAACTTCTCAAATACCTTAATAAGTATTACGTCATCGATGTGAAGACCATGAACTTCTGGCGTTGGAGTGAGTCCAGTCCTCAATGCAAGAGATTAGCACCATTAAAAATATAATCTGTTTAACTCAAAGCAAAATAGCAAATCATGCAGGATTAATCATATATGTTACGTTACGAAGAAATAATTGTGCTTTGTGAGGTTTCGATACAATTGGCACGAAAGAAACAATATAACTAAGAAGGACATACTTACATGAATTACTAAAACAGGACAATTGACCAAAGGAATTTTATCAATGTCCTGCAAACAAAATTACCAACCAGAAAATTATCAAAATGGGGGGGGGGGGGGGGGGGGGAATTTGATTTAGGTAAAGAGTAAAGTAACCTTATATATGTCAAACCAATAGGTGTGCTTTACAGGATACATGACACGAAGGCCAGATAAAATTGGGTTATACAGAAGAACTGCTCTCAAGTAAGGCAAACGAAGTGGTAGATCCAGAGTTGGGCCACTACCAATTGATCGACCATATAAAATAATATCCTCCTCACAAGCACCATAAGTTTATATAAGGCATCTATAAGCAACGTCAATATTAGCATAGGTGTTCTGCTCACTTGGCTGCAAGCACAAAAATAGAAATAATAGACCAAACAGAGAATATAAAGATAGAAGAGTTGCTTTGAACATCATTCTGATTGTTGATTAGTTGTCAGGGCTTTAAATAGTTGAACTTTAGGGAAGACAATCATAAAATGCACCACTCTTATTTTGCTGCAGACGCAAAGTTCAAACTACTAAATTTCGTGTGAATTCCCACATCAAGTTCAAACATATAGACTTCTGAAACTCCCATGGAAACTCTTGTTAGCTTTATGTACACTACGAAGTCTAGATACATAAGAACATGTACATTGATACTTGCGTAAGTGTCATCATAAGACACGGGCATCAATATCACACCAACCTCACCAAGGAACTTCATGTCCATCTCTTCGGCAGTTCGTTGTGCTCCCCCTTGTCCAAATATGTATGATTTCGTGCCGCAGTTTGGGCACTTAAAGCAGCTCATGTTCTCCGCTACTCCCAAAATCTACCACATTATCAAATGTAAGGATGATGCTTCTAGATCTAACTTCTGTACATGTATATTACTAACGATTTGTTTTTAAATGCCAGATTAAAAAGTTGAAAGCAGCTAGCTTTAACAGAGATGCAGTGTAGCATCCAACAACATAACATTCATTAACAACTTCGAGTGACTTGACTGATTCTGGTTCAAATGTAGCATAGAATCCTGCCACATACGTACCACATAACAATGAGTTTGGCTTAAACATTCTACAATTTGATTGTGCTTCTCATCAGTTTTCAAAACCAACTTTGGCAATCTTCACATGCTACAAATATAGTATGACAAATTTATTGAACTTTACGACATTCTTCTAACTCTTTATTAGTTAGCCAATCAAGTTTTCTCTTCGGCAATCAAGTGTTCGTCATTTATGAGAAAAAGGCATTGAGTTCTCAGGGAAAAAAAAAATTGCGTAGAGTGCAAGGGAAGTTCATACAGGAACTTGAACTTTACGAAACATGTTTGCTCCTCTTCGAGCATCAATTAGTGCAATATCTTGTGGAGTTGAAACAATAAGAGCACCTGCAGCAAATAGAGTGGCAGCTGAAAGTTGTGAGATCATCCTTCTTAATATAAGAGCAAAATGATGCTGAATATAGTGACCGAATAGATGTTACTGTTACCTATTATCCATGCACGAAGCAGCAATATATGCACCACTTGAATCTTGAGATAGGCAAGCAGCAATATATGCACCACTTGAATCTTGAGATAGGCAAGAAATTCCATGTTGCACTTTTTCCTTTAGGTACAGAAGAGAAAGGTGAAAAGACCAGAAGCTAATTAGTCAGATGCATAAGACGTTTTCAGATTGGAAGCACATGCAAGGCAAGCTTTAGTTATATTAGCATTACTTGGGCCTATCGGATTGTGTGGTTTACCTATAAAACTACAAATTTTGGATTTACTTCATTTTCATACTAATTCATTTCAGTAATATTGCCGTATCCTTTATTCGAACAGATTGTACATACCTTTCCATTTTGTGGCTCAACATGTGGGCTTGTTTGAGAGAGTGCTGATCTTAGGTTCCGAGTATCCCAGAACTTGAGAACACTGCCATGAGTGATAGGAAACCATTAGATGATATGTTAATAAACTTACCCAGAAATGCATTCAGATGTGAAGTAGAGAGTAAATTAATCATATCTACAAAATAGCCATGAGGATCTACAACACATGAAGGCAATTAATATAACAGCAGGGTATCTTCCTAACCTGTCCACTGCTCCAGCACTGGCAATAGAGACATCATCTTTGAGATAAAGAACTGATGTGATACTCATCGAAGGAGCCTACAAGAAATGCTTGCATCAACTACGATACTTACAAAGAGCATAGAATTCCATCTTTTTTATATAAACAAAAAAAAGACAGTCCCAAGAACTAACAATTTTATTTCAATTTACAAACCTTTCCTCGCCTAGCTCGCTTTCCTTGCGTAAGACTGTGTGCCTCTTTGATAAGAGCAGCAGATCTGAATTACGGCAAACATTTATAATCAACGCCAACCTCACAATTCTCGACCAGTTTCAGAACTCAACAAATGCTTATTGATATGAACACATTAAATAGCAAAGAATTACAGACATACGAGAAGCGCGCTTCTCCTCGTCTGTTAGTCGAATTGGACTTGTACCTCAGATCCCAAAGAGCAATCGATCCGTCCCTTGAGCCCGAAACAACGAGATCTGATCCGAATAGAAGCAATAGTTGTAAGTGTCAAACAACTACCGAGAAACCAACCTAAATGAAATGAAACCAATTAAGTAGTTGGGACAAAAATGGGAAAATTACCTGCATTCGACGAATGCGAGCAGAGTGATTTTACACTGCCTGTGTGACCTACCAAGATTCCGAGGCATTTCCTATTTTCTCCATCCCATATCTTAATCTGACAATGTAACAATTAATTAATTCCCATAAAATTAGCAAGATTTTTTTTAAAAAAATTGCAGATTTAGAAGTCAACAGCTTCAACATCTTTCAACAGAGTAAGATTGTACTTAAAAGCTATTTCCAACACTTGCAGTTTGATCGCCTGAAGCAGTTAGAATTTGTGTATCATCCTGAAGAAATTAAACAAATTAAAATATAATAGAGATTAATTGTAGTAATCTTATAAATGAGAAAAATAAAAGAATAGTAAATTAAAAGAAAAGGAGCACCTTTATCCAACACACGTCAAAAATAGCATTGTTATGAGCAACACAATCACAAACCCTAGCTTCAGCTGAACAGGGCAAGAAACCCCAAATTAAATGTGCCAAAATTCATTCCCCCCAAAAATCAAATCACAGCAAAGCAAACCCTAATTCGAACTCCTTCGACCGACCTGATTTCTCCCGAGAAGAGGCGCACGACGGGAGATTCTGGTGGGTGTCGTAAACGCTTACGAATCCGTCCTCATCGGAAACAGCGAGGAGGCAAAAACCTGCGATACTCTTTACAACTACCAACAAAAAAAGCATCAAAAGGAAGGATTTTTGCGAGAAAAAAAAAATGCAAAAACAATCAAATTCAGCAACAAGAAGGGATCGATTGGGGGGGGAGGGGAAGCAAAACCTTGGAGGAGGAGATGGCGAGGGGAGGAGTGGAGCCCCCGAAGTGCTCGACCGCGAGGACTCCGCAGCCGCGGCCGCCGGGGTCGGAGGAGAGGTCGGCGAGGTAAGGTAGGTTCGGGGCTGGAGATTAGAGGATCGTGAAGATCGTTAAAAGCGACGGATCGAGACGACGGAGGGCAAAAGGAAGGTGAGGGAGAAGAGATTGTGTACCTTTCGAGGCGCCGGAGGCGCGCGAGGGTGATCGGCCGATCTTCGCAGTCGTCGTCGCCGCCCCCGCCGCCGCTGCCGTGGACGTTGAAGAAGCAGGAGAAGCAGATCGAGGAGCAGAGCTTCTGCTCGGGGGGAGGGGAGAAAAAATCTGCAGACAAGTCCATGTGCAAGCACATGGACTTGATAGAGAAAAAAATCTGCAGACAAGTCCATGTGCAAGCACATGGACTTAATAATATAAAGTTTATTGATACAAAGTAAAGAAAAAACCAGCACGAACAGCGGCAGGCCGCGGGCACCCTCAATTCCACCAATCACAAAAGGAGCATGGGAAAGAAACAGAGGAATTACAGCACAGTGCACACCCATGTGGGAGGGTGCGGGCAACCCGGCGCGGGAGAAGAGAGGAGAAAGAGAGAGTGAGAGGGAGAGAGGAAAACCTAGAGAGGAAAATATAAGCTCGTAGTCCAAACCACACCCACGAAGCACGGAACGCCGCCACGTCGGCTCGGAACGGCTGAGAGCCCTCCACGGAGGCTCGGCACACTTCAGAATTTATTATCTTTTATTGATTTATTGATACATATGCTTGCTAAGAGCATTGATTCAAGTCCTAGATGGATTATTCCCAGGCTAGCAATTGAGACAAGCTTTTCAAGCTCTACTTAAACTTCGGCTCAATTTTAGGCTCTATTAACCCTGGGAGGAATTCTTGTAATTTTAGGACACTAGACTTTTGTTCTCATGGTTTCTCTAGCACCTGCGTCTTCTAAAACAGAATATGCTCTTAAGGCTTTGAACTGAAGGCCCTAACATTCTGTTAGTTGTATGCATATCATTATCGACTTGAACTACTTTATAGATCGTTCTATAAGTTTTCTTTGAACAGATATCAAAATCTATAGCTACTTTTATGGTGTTGATTGTGTAACTACATGCTATACTTTTTTAGGAACTAATGTCCTGGGGATGGATATTGTGCAGCACGAAGCTGGTCACTTCTTAATAGCATACTTGCTTGGTGTACTGCCAAAGGGTTATACTTTGACTAGCTTGGAAGCTTTGATTAAGGAAGGATCACTTAATGTGCAAGCGGGGACAACTTTTGTGGATTTTGAGTCTTTTGAGGAAGTAAGTTCTATATATCGTGTGAATCTTCTTATTGTTTGTTTCCTTAGTGTGATCTTTTGTACAATTAGTTTCTTGAATGACAACGTAAATAAAGTCTCTTGATGACTTGATTGCCTTTTTTTTGTTTTCTCTTTCTCTATCTTCTATGATATATACTTCTTTTGTTGGGAAATTACTTGATATATCTAAATGTGGAAGCAAAAAATGTTGGCGTGTCAATAATAAACATCCTAAGGCTTGCTATGCTGATAAATAGCTACGATGTACTATATTTGAACAGCATTCATTATGCTGACAGACCTCTTTCCACAATGGTCTATCCTTGATTGTGGCTATTTTACTCGCACAGTTGGTGGTGACAAAAAGTTGCCACTTTATTTTCAGTTAAGGTGGCCGCCGTGGTGGTTGCCACTTAAAGCATATATTTGGTGGCGAAAATGTATTGTCACCATATCTCTAAGTTGCCACTTTATCTGTGACGCCCCACTTCCCAGGGGGTCACCCATCCTAGAACTACTCTAGCTCTAGCACGCTTAACTCTCATGTTCCTATTGGATCTTGCTACCATCCAAAATGCTATAGCCGGCCTAATCTGTCACGCCCGGGGGCGAACTGAACCCCGGGCTCGCCAACAGATCCGCCGCCTGTACGGAAACTGCCGTACAGACGAAGCGTCTAACCTTCAAAAGAGGTCTAAAGCTATACAAGTATCAGAGCTGAAAGGAAGCTATACAGAAAAACCAAGCAGCAAAATCACTAAGTGGTAAAAGTCCGAGTACACTAGTCCACTATCTCCCAAAACATAGGTACAAAACACTAACAGGTACAAAAGTGGAAACCAAAAGTACATGCGGCTCTAACACTGACTCCAGAGACTCGGGTAGGAACTAGTCGGCCACGCCCTTACCCCGGTCTGAAAACTCCGAATGAGCCAAACCTGGAACGGTCGCCTCAGGAACACCTGTCATCACAGCGGGTGTGAGATCTACTGCAACAGGCAGATCTCAGTGGGTACCAACGCCAAAACCCACGGTACGCCCACTAAGTCTGCTGGAGACAAAAACAGATAGATAGATAGATAGATAGATAGATAGCAATGCTGGAAATGAATCTACTACTACATGTCTCGATGCAATGCAGGGAATAAGTTCTCAATCTCTCTCACGGGGGACCTGGAAATTATGAACGACTGTCCCCTACAACCCTTATCAAACAAGAACAGGCTGTAGGCATAGCCGCCCATAGTTTCCGCCCCCGCACTGGAAATGCTAGAACTCTCACAAGACACTAGAAAGCCACCTCAATTCCTTCCAGTAACCACCTGGTAACTCGGCCAGGGCATATTTATCCATCTGGTAACTCGGCCAGTGATATTTATCCTTCTGGTAACTCGGCCAGTGATAATTATCCCTCTGGTAACTCGACCAGTGATATTTATCCACCTGGCAACTCGGCCAGTGATATTCATCCACCTGGCAGCTCGGCCAGTGATATTCGACCCTCTGGTAACTCGGCCAGTGATATTTATCCCTCTGGTAACTCGGCCAGTGATAATTATCCCTCTGGTAACTCGGCCAGTGATATTTATCCACCTGGTAGCTCGGCCAGTGATATTTATCCCTCTGGTAACTCGGCCAGTGATATTTATCCCTCTGGTAACTCGGCCAGTGATATTTATCCACCAGGCAACTCGGCCAGTGATATTCATCCACCTGGCAGCTCGGCCAGTGATATTCGACCCTCTGGTAACTCGGCCAGTGATATTTATCCCTCTGGTAACTCGGCCAGTGATAATTATCCCTCTCGTAACTCGGCCAGTGATATTTATCCACCTAGTAGCTCGGCCAGTGATATTTATCCCTCTGGAAACTCGGCCAGTCATATTTATCCCTCTGGTAACTCGGCCAGTGATATTTATCCACCTGGCAACTCGGCCAGTGATATTCATCCACCTAGTAACTCGGCCAGTGATATTTGACCATCGGGTAACTCGGCCAGTGATAATTATCCCTCTGCGCCTGCAGAGCGTGACTCGAGGGGAGCGACCGCGCCGAGTTTCAACATGCCTCATCTGTCTCGGCAACTAGCATATGCCGGCTAAAGCCCGCGATCAACTAGATCGGAAGAACACTAATGTTCAATTGACAACACTCACACCCGTGTCCAAGTCGGAATAACATCCCTCGACTAAAGTCTGAAAAAAACCCTCTAACATCCTGAACCCTCTACCAGCTCTGTCATAGCACATACCCAACATAGGTTAAGGGTCAGATCCTGAATAAAGTATTTCTCACGACATACCACGGCTGTCCGGCAGTCATTAGATAAAGAAAATAATGCAATAGGGGTCACGATACCTTGCATTCGAACGCATTAAGAGCATACCGTGCCTTTGAAAGAAAACCAACCCACCTGGTACAAATCCGTGAAACCGTGCGCCAAACGGAGGTCCTAGCGAAATCCCACAGCTCCACGCGGCAAAACACGCACCACCGGTCACGTAGAAAGCCAACACTATGCCACAACTGCGAGATAAAAGAGAAACCGGGATCAGAAACATGCGGCCAAAACCCGCGCTCACAACGGCGAAAGAAAACCCATCCGGCGATGAAAAACGCCGCGCGCGTTGCGCGGAAAAACCCATCGCGCACCCGCCGCAGCGCGACGCCGAGCCGCAGCCTGCGCGGCAAAAGCGGTGCAGCTGCACGGCTCCAAAAACCCAGCCGCACAGCACGAAGGCCGCCCGCGCGGGGCCCTGCAGCGCCGCGCGCCTAGCGCGCGGCCTGCAGCCCGCGCGGCCCAAGGGACCGCCCGCGCGGGGCCCTGCAGCGCCGCGCGCCCAGGGCGCGGCTTGCAGCCCGCGCGGCCCAAGGGGCCGCCCGCGCGGGGCCCTGCAGAGCCGCGCGCCCGGGGCGCGGCCTGCAGCCCGCGCGGGGCCCAACAGCCCCCCGCGCGGGGCCCAATAGCCCAGGGCCCACCCGCGCGGGGTCTGCAGTGCCGCGCGCCTAGCGCGCGGCCTGCAGACCGCGCGGGGCCCAGGGCCACCCGCGCGGGGGTCTGCAGTGCCGCGCGCCCAGCGTGCAGCCTGCAGACCGCGCGGGGCCCCAGGGCCACCCGCGCGGGGGTCTGCAGTGCCACGCGCCCAGCGCGCCGCCTGCAGACCGCGCGGGGCCCCAGGGGCCACCCGCGCGGGGGTCTGCAGTGCAGCGCGCCTAGTGCGCGGCCTGCAGACCGCGCGGGGCCCAGCAGGCCCCGCGGCACTGCGCTTGCACCGCAGTGCCGCGCGCGTGCCTGCGGTGCTGCGCGCCTTGCGCGCAGCCCGCCGCGCGCGCCTGCGGCGCTGCGCGCCTTGCGCGCAGCCCGCCGCTCGCGCCTTGCGCGCAGCCCGCCGCTCGCACCTCCGCCCAGGCGATGCTGCCGGCGGCCCGGCGCCCTGCTGCACCACAACAGCAGCAGGGTGCTCACTGTGCGCGGCGCCCATGCGCGCCCGCGCAGCGGCCCGCCTCCCTAGCCGCGCGCCGCACAATTTGCACGCGCGCTGCCCGCGCAGCCTCGCCACGACCCCGAACAGCATCACTCTCCTCAAGCAGCAAAGAAAGAAAAGTAAAAGAGAGGAGAGGAGAGAAGCTAAAACCCCAAGCAAATAAAATAATAAAAATAATACCAACCTCGACGAGGCTCGCCCACCTCGCTCGGCTTCACGCCCTCGCTCGGGGAAGAAAAAGCTCAAGAAACCCTTCTTCTATTTTCTTCCTTCCCTCTCCCTCTCCTCTGCTTCACTCCAAGCTACAGGAGCTCCCCCTCTTTTTTCGGAGAGGAAGGAGGTGAGGTGGAGCCCTAATTAAAGAGAGGATGCTTAATTAGAGAAAATGGAACCTAATTAAAGAATCTAATTAAGCTAACTCCCAAGTCCTCTCTGCCAACCCCACCTCAACAGCACACACACAAAAATACACTACCCAATTAAGCCTACACTTGAATTAATTAATTGCATAAAATAATCCAAAGTGCCCCGATAACTCACTTTTTGGCTTCGGGCCTTCCGCCGCAGTTCGGAACCTCCCGAACTCCACTGTAATCTGAAAATACACATGCTCAAGGCTTTTTCTCCTCAAAAAGCTCAACCGTGGAGTCCGTGTGCTCAATCCAAAAACCGGCTCCAAAACTGCCCGTTCCAACTCACTTTTTGCCCTCGGGTCTTTCGCGTCAGTCCGGAACCTCCCGAACTTTGCTGTAAACATAATATACACCTGCTCCAAGTGTTTCCCACTTTTTCTGTAACCCATAGAGGAGTCGGTGCTTCCCATACCAGTCGCCTATCGCGTACAAAGCCCGAAAAAAATCCCGAATCAAGCTGAGGCTTCCGCGTAGATCCAAATCAACCCGAACTCATCAGTAAACAAATATGGGACACACCCAAGGCAAATACTTCTGCACCACACCATCATGCAAGGTCGGTGCGTCGTCCAAATCCCGGTATTCTACACTCTCCCCCCCTTAAAAAGGGTTTCGTCCTCGAAACCCAACTAAATCCATACTTAGGAGGGTAATTCAAAAACAAAAGGGATAGGAGATTCCCAACTCATCCTCAGGCTATCAGGTGGTCACTCTCACTCCTCATGCTGACTACACTGAACCTTCTCCAAAGGTATGATTCGACTGCAAAATTCTTCAGTTTCACCAGCAAGAATTGCATCGGTCGAACCCGATAACTCCATCCTCATCTAACTCCAAGGGAAAGCAATACAAAACTTGCGGGGGTTCAAATAGACTTCTTTCCAGCCTGATCATTCCCGCGAACCAACACTTCGCATAACTCAAATCTATACTTAACCCTGCGGCTGGTGGTTTTCACAATCAAGATTTCTTAAAATCAAGGTCTAAGCCTCCAAATGGCATATCCCCTCTGTTGCTCCTTAGCAATAGAAACTCCAGTTCCACCCTACAACTCTCACATCACTTGGCAGGGGAAGAGTTCCAACCTCCAAGGTTACCCGCTCGCCTAACAAAGGTGTAACTGAACTTAATGGCCTTGTCGGGATGAAGCAATCATACATCCTTGCAAATTCCATCCACCGGCGTTGACCTCAACCCCAACTTCCTAAGTATCCAAGTACCTTAGGTTGGAGGATCCATGAATAACATAATTTTCTCTTTAAGGTTAGCAACATCCACCTCAAAGCTGTTATCTTCCTCAGCTTTAACTCCGTCGCTAACAGGCCAGGAACAAAACCTTCCGAAGTCAGAAAGCAAACTTTCTCTCTCAACTTGGCGAACAACTTCTTCCCGCATAGAAGTTGTAGCACTATCCTGAAGTACCCCCCCCCCCCCCATGCTCCACGTCGCTTCGGAGGTAACCCGTATACCCACGACGGTAATACCACCAACCTGTCTAAGTGAAACTGGGAAAACACAGTTTTTAAAATCAGTAGGGCATTAGTCAACCCACTTGACCTCGCTAACCGCTTAAACTGCCTTACTAGTTCCTGATCACTATCAAGGCACATCCCTCGGCTGTATGGTTCCATAATGATATCAATCACTCGAAGGCATCTGCCCAAGCACAACGCAAATCTAACCGTGTTCGAACCATACAAGAACTCCCACAGTTGTGTACCTATAACGTGACATCACTGCCGTGCACCAACGGCGTGGCATCACCACCGTGTATCAACGGTGTGGCATCACCATCGTGTATCAACGGTGTGGCATCATCACCGTGTATCAACGGTGCGGCATCATCACCGTGTATCAACGGTGCGGCATCATCACCGTATATCAACGGTGCGGCATCATCATCGTGTATCAACGGTGCGGCATCATCACCGTGTATCAACGGTGCGGCATCATCACCGTGTATCAACGGTGCGGCATCATCACCGTGTATCAACGGTGCGGCATCATCACCGTGTATCAACGGTGCGGCATCATCACCGTGTATCAACGGTGTGGCATCATACTCTAACGTCAAGGTCACAGATCCTCACAGTCCTATACCCCACACTTCCTCGAAACCCCCGGAGCTAACGAAGGGCTAAAGATCAACAGGCAAGAACCAGGGCCCTAACCGCACTGGGCAGGACCTACAACCCTCATCTACGTGCAACACGTGATCGGGTATCTAAACCTCACGAGCACAAGTTAAGGGTCCTATCTCTAGCCCATACAACATGCAAATGTCCCGCTGATGAAATGAACACGATGCTCCGGTAACAAATAAAGCTCAAGAGCGAGAAGGGGAGATAAGATCAATACCTGCCACCACGTGGCTAGCTGCCTCCAAATCCTCATCCTGTGCGACATAGACTCTCCCGCTCGGGGTCGGTCACCCGCTGGGCAGCCGCGAAGCAGTGGCCCTCACTATCTGGCCATAACCTGTCGAAGCTCCGCCTGTCTGGAAGGAGGGGCCTGGCGGAGAAAGGGCCGAAGCTGTCGATGCTACTGCTGATCCCGCTCCAGGACAAGACCATGATCTGTGCCCTGCCTGCCCACATCGGTAACACCTGCCCTGCCGCTGATCACACTGTGGAGGTGCGTGGGGTCCGCCACAAATCATACAACTATCAGCGCGCCTCCACTCCTGTTGCTGGTGCTGCTGGGGTCTAGGGGGTCGAGAGCCCCTCGACCTCTGCCTCCTCTGTATCCCGCGGCCTCGAGGCTGGAAACGTGGTGGTCTTGGTGGTCTCGGCCTGCTCGACTGGCCCAATTCAGATGGCGCCGGGCGTTTCACTCCTGAACTAGGCCCCGGCGTCCTCTGTTCAAGTAACCCCAACATACGCTCCATGATTTCCTCCTGGCGCTTGGCCGCCTCCTCTTGGCGCCGCAAAGCCTCAGACATTTGAGCTACCTGGGCCCGTAGCTCCTGAATCTCGCCCTGCCCTGCCCCCTGGTGCTCGGGCTCCTCCCCTGATACGGAGTGCGCCATCGTCCCCGTGCGACGCTTTGGAGGCATCGCTAGCAACTCTGCAACAAGGCAAAAGATGTCAGAGAGCAAAAATCTCTCGACCCGGTCAAACGAAGGTCTACAACATGTTAACCATTCTAAAGCATTATGTTGTCTGCAGCCAACATAATCACCTTTAGAGAAATAACATGCGAGGTCACTCGCCCCAATCCTCTGGGGGAGGTACAAACTCAAACAAGACTCGCTAAGGTCACGTCTCTCACGACAGTCTTCCTACTGTCCAACCAATAGCCTAGGGTCTCTAAGTCCTCAACGACCTATATTCCTAGGCTCTGATACCACCTAATCTGTCACGCCCCGGGGGCGAACTGAACCCCGGGCTCGCCAACAGATCCGCCGCCTGTACGGAAACTGCCGTACAGACGAAGCGTCTAACCTGCAAAAGAGGTCTAAAGCTATACAAGTATCAGAGCTGAAAGGAAGCTATACAGAAAAACCAAGCAGCAAAATCACTAAGTGGTAAAAGTCCGAGTACACTAGTCCACTATCTCCAAAAACATAGGTACAAAACACTAACGGGTACAAAAGTGGAAACCAAAAGTACATGCGGCTCTAACACTGACTCCAGAGACTCGGGTAGGAACTAGTCGGCCACGCCCTTACCCCGGTCTGAAAACTCCGAACGAGCCAAACCTGGAACGGTCGCCTCAGGAACACCTGTCATCACAGCGGGTGTGAGATCTACTGCAACAGGCAGATCTCAGTGGGTACCAACGCCAAAACCCACGGTACGCCCACTAAGTCTGCTGGAGACAAAAACATATAGATAGATAGATAGATAGATAGATAGCAATGCTGGAAATGAATCTACTACTACATGTCTCGATGCAATGCAGGGAATAAGTTCTCAATCTCTCTCACGGGGGGCCTGGAAATTATGAACGACTGTCCCCTACAACTCTTATCAAACAAGAACAGGCTGTAGGCATAGCCGCCCATAGTTTCCGCCCCCACACTGGAAATGCTAGAACTCTCACAAGACACTAGAAAACCACCTCAATTCCTTCCAGTAACCACCTGGTAACTCGGCCAGGGCATATTTATCCATCTGGTAACTCGGCCAGTGATATTTATCCTTCTGGTAACTCGGCCAGTGATAATTATCCCTCTGGTAACTCAACCAGTGATATTTATCCACCTGGCAACTCGGCCAGTGATATTCATCCACCTGGCAGCTCGGCTAGTGATATTCGACCCTCTGGTAACTCGGCCAGTGATATTTATCCCTCTGGTAACTCGGCTAGTGATAATTATCCCTCTGGTAACTCGGCCAGTGATATTTATCCACCTGGTAGCTCGGCCAGTGATATTTATCCCTCTGGTAACTCGGCCAGTGATATTTATCCCTCTGGTAACTCGGCCAGTGATATTTATCCACCTGGCAACTCGGCCAGTGATATTCATCCACCTGGCAGCTCGGCCAGTGATATTCGACCCTCTGGTAACTCGGCCAGTGATATTTATCCCTCTGGTAACTCGGCCAGTGATAATTATCCCTCTGGTAACTCGGCAGTGATATTTATCCACCAGGTAGCTCGGCCAGTGATATTTATCCCTCTGGTAACTCGGCCAGTGATATTTATCCCTCTGTTAACTCGGCCAGTGATATTTATCCACCTAGCAACTCGGCCAGTGATATTCATCCACCTGGTAACTCGGCCAGTGATATTTGACCCTCTGGTAACTCGGCCAGTGATAATTATCCCTCTGCGCCTGCAGAGCGTGACTCGAGGGGAGCGACCCCGCCGAGTTTCAACATGCCTCATCTGTCTCGGCAACTAGCATATGCCGGCTAAAGCCCGCGATCAACTAGATCGGAAGAACACTAATGTTCAATATACAACACTCACACCCGTGTCTAAGTCGGAATAACATCCCTCGACTAAAGTCTGAAAAAAACCCTCTAACATCCTGAACCCTCTACCAGCTCTGTCATAGCACATACCCAACATAGGTTAAGGGTCAGATCCTGAATAAAGTGTTTCTCACGACATACCACGGCTGTCCGGCAGTCATTAGATAAAGAAAATAATGCAATAGGGGTCACGATACCTTGCATTCGAACGCATTAAGAGCATACCGTGCCTTTGAAAGAAAACCAACCCACCTGGTACAAATCCGTGAAACCGTGCGCCAAACGGAGGTCCCGGCGAAATCCCACAGCTCCACGTGGCAAAACACGCACCACCGGTCACGTAGAAAGCCAACACTATGCCACAACTGCGAGATAAAAGAGAAACCGGGATCAGAAACACGCGGCCAAAACCAGCGCTCACAACGGCGAAAGAAAACCCATCCGGCGACGAAAAATGCCGCGCGCGTTGCGGGGAAAAACCCATCGCGCACACGCCGCAGCGCGACGCCGAGCCGCAGCCTGCGCGGCAAAAGCGGCGCAGCTGGACGGCTCCAAAAACCCAGCCGCGCAGCACGAAGGCCGCCCGCGGGGGTCCCTGCAGCGCCGCGCGCCTAGCGCGCGGCCTGCAGCCCGCGCGGCCCAAGGGACCGCCCGCGCGGGTCCCTGCAGCGCCGCGTGCCCAGGGCGCGGCCTAAGGGGCTGCCCGCGCGGGGCCCTGCAGCGCCGCGCGCCCACGGCGCGGCCTGCAGCCCGCGCGGCCCAAGGGGCCGCCCGCACGGGGCCCTGCAGCACCGCGCGCCAAGGGCGCGGCCTGCAGCCCGCGCGGCCCAAGGGACCGCCCGCGCGGGGCCCTGCAGCGCCGCGCGCCCAGGGAGCGGCCTGCAGCCCGCACGGCCCAAGGGGCCGCCCGCGCGGGGCCGTGCAGCGCCGCGCGCCCAGGGCGCGGCCTGCAGCCCGCGCGGCCCAAGGGGCCGCCCGCGCGGCCCAAGGGGCCGCCCGCGCGGCCCAAGGGGCCGCCCGCGCGGGGCCCTACATTGCCGCGCGCCCAGGGGCCGCCCGCGCGGCCCAAGGGGCCGCCCGCGCGGCCCAAGGGGCCGCCCGCGCGGGGCCCTGCAGCGCCGCGCGCCCGGGGCACGGCCTGCAGCCCGCGCGGGGCCCAATAGCCCCCCGCGCGGGGCCCAATAGCCCAGGGCCCACCCGCGCGGGGGTCTGCAGTGCCGTGCGCCTAGCGCGCGGCCTGCAGACCGCGCGGGGCCCAGGGCCACCCGCGCGGGGGTCTGCAGTGCCGCGCGCCAAGCGTGCAGCCTGCAGACCGCACGGGGCCCCAGGGCCACCCGCGCGGGGGTCTGTTGTGCCGCGCGCCCAGCGCGCGGCCTGCAGACTGCGTGGGGCCCCAGGGGCCACCCGCGCGGGGGTCTGCAGTGCCGCGCGCCCAGCGCGCGGCCTGCAGACCGCGCGGGGCCCCAGGGGCCACCCGCGCGCGGGTGGCCCGGGGGTCTGCAGTGCCGCGCGCCTAGCGCGCGGCTTGCAGACCGCGCGGGGCCCAGTAGGCCCCGCGGCACTGCGCTTGCACCGCAGTGCCGCGCGCGTGCCTGCGGTGCTGCGCACCTTGCGCGCAGCCCGCCGCGCGCGCCTGCGGCGCTGCGCGCCTTGCGCGCTGCCCGCCGCTCGCGCCTCCGCCCAGGCGATGCTGCCGGCGGGCCGGCGCCCTGCTGCACCACAACAGCAGCAGGGGGCTCGCTGCGTGCGGCGCCCATGCGCGCCCGCGCAGCGGCCCGCCTCCCTAGCCGCGCGCCGCACAATTTGCACGCGCGCGGCCCGCGCAGCCTCGCCACGACCCCGGACAACATCACCCTCCTCAAGCAGCAAGGAAAGAAAAGTAAAAGAGAGGAGAGGAGAGAAGCTAAAACCCCAAGCAAATAAAATAATAAAAATAATACCAACCTCGACGAGGCTCGCCCACCTCGCTCGGCTTCACGCCCTCGCTCGGGGAAGAAAAAGCTCAATAAACTCTTCTTCTCTTTTCTTCCTTCCCTCTCCCTCTCCTCTGCTTCACTCCAAGCTACAGGAGCTCCCCCTCTTTTTTCGGAGAGGAAGGAGGTGAGGTGGAGCCCTAATTAAAGAGAGGATGCTTAATTAGAGAAAAAGGAACCTAATTAAAGAATCTAATTAAGCTAACTCCCAAGTCCTCTCTGCCAACCCCACCTCAACAGCACACACACAAAAATACACTACCCAATTAAGCCTACACTTGAATTAATTAATTGCATAAAATAATCCAAAGTGCCCCGATAACTCACTTTTTGGCTTCGGGCCTTCCGCCGCAGTTCGGAACCTCCCGAACTCCACTGTAATATGAAAATACACATGCTCAAGGTTTTTTCTCCTCAAAAAGCTCAACCGTGGAGTCCGTGTGCTCAATCCAAAAACCGACTCCAAAACTGCCCGTTCCAACTCACTTTTTGCCCTCGGGTCTTTCGCGTCAGTCCGGAACCTCCCGAACTTCGCTGTAAACATAATATACACCTGCTCCAAGTGTTTCCCACTTTTTCTGTAACCCATAGAGGAGTCGGTGCTTTCCATACCAGTCGCCTATCGCGTACAAAGCGCGAAAAAAATCCCGAATCTGTTCTTCGATAGGCTGAGCCTAGAATCTGTTCTTGTTGATTGGGGTTCTAGGCACTGGTCTATCGGGATTTTCGGATTTTTGCCGCGTCAGTCGGTTCTTCTCGCCTATGAGTGGGGTGTTGTTGTGGGAGCCGTTTGGAGTGACGGCGGTCCTAGCTGTGTAGATACTTTTCCCTGGCCGAGTTACCAGGAGGATACTTTCCACTGGCCGAGCTACCAGATGGATGCACTGCCCCTGGCCGAGTTACCAGGTGGGCACATGCTCTGGCCGAGATACCAGGTGGACACTTTTCCCTGGCCGAGTTACCAGGAGGATACTTCCACTGGCCGAGCTACCAGGGGCGATGCCGCCTAGTGAGGGGCGATGCCGCCTAGTGAGTGGCAATGCCGCCCAGTGAGAGGCGATGCCGCCCAGTGAGGGGCGATGCCGCCTAGTGAGTGGCGATGCCGCCTAGTGAGTGGCCCAGTGAGTGGCCCAGTGAGGGGCGATGCCGCCTAGTGAGTGGCGATGCCGCCCAGTGAGTGGAGATGCCGCCCAGTGAGTGGCGAAGGTTTGGCCTGTTGAGGCGATTTTCACCTCCAACCGAGTTACCAGGTGGGTACATGCCCTGGCCGAGTTACCAGGTGGTTGCTTTAGTGAGATTGAGATGGTCTGACAGGACGCCAAAATTTGGTGGCGTCGAGTTCATCCTGTTGGACTACCGGGAGCGCAGTTGTCGACTTGGAACCTGTTTCGTGCTTTGCGGCTCAGGGCCTTCTTTCCTGACAGTGTAAGCAGAAACTGGAAGGGGATCTTAGACTCCTGCAGCAGGGGAGTCGACCTCTTTTGGAGTATGTTCGCGAGTTTTGCGATTGTTGAGCCGGGTACCCCTTGTCGCCTGGATGAGGCCCAGGAGGTTGAGCTAGTTGAGAAAGGGCTGCATCGGAATATCTATCACTTGGGGTATTCTCGGCGGGTGCCGACGTTAGATGCAGCGATTGAGCATGCTTAGCGGGTTGACCGAGGATCAGTGATCATGTCAGAGATAGACGGAGCGCCAGGGACCAGCTCCGGGGAGAGGCATCCAGTGCCGCCTGAGTTTGGACAGTCGAGTAGATCGAGACCCCGGGGCCGCCACGATCCCAGTCTGAGGGTCGTGAGTCTCAGAGGAGACAGAGACCAGGAGGTTCTCTGTAGCCGATGTATCAGCAGCAGCAGCGGGATGACTGTGTCCTCGGTGGTGGGCCGCATTTTGCGCCGCAGTGTGACCACAGGCAGGGCACAGATCATGGTCTTGTCCTAAAGCGGGGTCATCAGTCGCTTGGGCAGCTTCGGTTCCTCCTCCTTCGCTCTTCCAGACAGGCGGAGCTTCGACAGGTTATGGCCAGATAGTTAGGGCCACTTCTTCGCGGCAGTCCGACGAACGACCACCCCCGAGCGAGAGCGTCTATGTCGCATAGGATGAGGATTCGGGGGCAGCTAGCCACGTGGTGGCAGATACTAATCTTATCTCCCCTTCACGCACTTGAGCGTTATTTGTTACCGGAGCATCGCATTCATTTCTTCTGTAGGGCATTTGCTTTGTTGTATGGGCTAGAGATAGGACCCTTAGCTTATGCTCGTGAGGTTCAGATACCTGATCACGTGTTGCACATAGATGGGTGTTATTGGTCCTGCCCAGTGCAGTTGGGGCTCTGGTTTTTGCCTGTTGATCTTTTGGCTCTTCATCAGCTCCGGGATTTCGAGGTAGTGTTGGGTATAGTACTGTGAGGATCTGAGGCCTTGATGCTTGAGTGATACCACACCGTTGATACACGGTGGTGATGCCACACCGTTGATACACGGTGATGATGCCACACCATTGATACACGGTGGTGATGCCACACCGTTGATACACGGTGGTGATGCCACGCCGTTGATACACGGTGGTGATGCCACACCGTTGATACACGGTGGTGATGCCACACCGTTGATACACGGTGGTGATGCCACACCGTTGATACACGGTGATGATGCCACACCGTTGATACACGGTGGTGATGCCACGCCGTTGATACACGGTGGTGATGCCACGCCGTTGATACACGGTGGTGATGCCACGCCGTTGATACACGGTGATGATGCCACACCGTTGATACACGGTGGTGATGCCACACCGTTGGTGCACGGTGGTGATGCCACGCCGTTGGTGCACGGCAGTGATGCCACGCCGTTGGTGCACGGCAGTGATGCCACGTTGTAGGTACACAACGGTGAGAGTTTTGTGGATGTTTCGGACTTTGACCGCGAGTTTGGGCATCAGCTTTATGATCGCCTTGTGGGCCAGTTTTCAGTCCCGTTCACCGACGGTTTGGTCCCCGTCAGGGTGTTCTTTATTAGTTGAGGGATCGACCTCGACCCGTGGGTCCGTTGGGGTTATGATAGCATGTTGAGCGACCAACTGTGGCACGAGATTGTGCCTTTTGAGGACCCCTTTTGAGGGTAGCCTGCAGTTGTGTTGTCCACTCGAGTGGTTTCGGATCGGGAGGTAACCGAGTGAAGACCCCAGCGTATTGGATTCCCTTCCTTATTGGATTAATATGCGGGTATGCTCGGGTCGTCTTGTTGAGGTTGGCACCATGTTGTGGTTTGGTGCGTGTTACACGTGTGGTTATTTCAGTTTCCCCCAGCCTTTTAGTGGAGCCCTTTTGTTTTTCACGTCTCAGCTCAGTAATGATGTGATTTTCCTCGCCCGTGATTGACTTGCCTCTTGAGATCTGTGATTGTTGGAGTACGAGGGACGCCCGTAGCAATTTCTGGCTCGAGAGATGAGAGAATTGCACATCGGGTCATACCGCACTTGTGGTTGTTGTTGCGAAGTAATCACGAGGAGCGAGTGGGGTTTAGGGAGCTGGAGGCGTATTGTTAGATACCTAGCCGTGGTATTCTTGACTCCTGATGGGCTTGAGCTAGTTTCGAGGAGGAAACTTTCTTTTAGTGGGGGAGGGTGTGAGGTCCCGGAATCTCCCGCGTAGGGTTTGCCGGTTGATTGGCAGCTTTTAGGGGCCGTTGGGAGTGTATGTGCGCTTGTCGGGCCCAAGAAATGGATTTGTGATGCAATTTGGGATTTAGTTGCATCACTGGAGGCCTGCGTGATGTGTCGGTGGTGTTTGCGCGCATTTTGGACACAAGTGTTGGACTTCGTGCATAAAAGGAGATCCCGTGGGAAATTGGAGGACCCGTCGGGTGTTTGGAAGTGGTTTCGCGCGATTCAGATGTCAAAATTGGACTCCGGGTGAAGTTTGGATAAGAGTTTACCTCTCCGGTCGCCTTCGGGAATTTTTAGAGTTGGAATTTGGCAAATCGGACTTTAAAAATGGACCCGGCGCGAAAATCGGATCGAGTGGGCTATCCGGGGGCACTCCGCAATTTTCGGATGAGAATTTGGAGAAATGGACATCGTTTTTGGATTCAGCGCGCGAAATCGCTAAGAATGGACTATTTACTTGTTTGTTTTGGAGCCCGGATGAAGTGCGCATTTTTCGAGACGACGCGACACGAATCCCGAGGCGAGGCGACGGCACGGAAATCAAGGCGGTGCGGCGCGCGGCTCGAGGCGCGCGGCAGGCGCACTGCGCTCGTTGGGGAAGCGCGCCCGCCTGCGCGGGAGGCGCGCGGGGCCGCCACGTGGCGGGCCCCCACTGGCGCCCGCTCGGGCGCGCGGGTGCACGCGCCCGTGTGGCGCTCCCGTGTCCCGCGCCTGCGCGGGGCACGGTGTCACGCGCCCGTGTGGCGTGCAACCTGCGCGCCCGCGTGGCGCGAGTGGGAGCGCGCCACGTGGCGCACTGGGCGCGTGCGTGGACCCGGTGCACGCGCCCAGCTGCGTGGACCGGGGTTTCGGGCTCCCTGGTTGGCCGGTGCACCGTGGACCGGTGCACCGTGGACCATCCCCTTCCTCCTCTTCTTTTCTTCTTCTTCTATCTCTCCCGCACGCCATTCTTTCTCCTCCTTGTTCTTTTCTTTCTTCCTCGAGAGCGAGAGGGAGTGAGGGAGGAGGTTGCGTGAGGTGCGGCGGCGCGTCGTGGACCTCGTTTTGCGTGCGAGGTCGCCCGGCGGAGCGTTTCGGCGACGGCGGCGCAATCGGGTAGGTCCCGTGTGTTGGTTTTTCTGTATTTTTATACAGTTTTTGGAGCGTTCTTTTAGACAGTAATTGACCCTCTTGCTCTTTTCTGTGTTGGGCACCGTGCACCGTTTTGCGTGCGGACTCCGTTTTGCGTGCGGACTCCGGCACCGTGCACCGTTTTGCGTGCGGACTCCGTTTTGCGTGCGGACTCCGGCACCGTGCACCATTTTGCGTGCGGACTCCGTTTTGCGTGCGGACTCCGGCACCGTGCACCATTTTGCGTGCGGACTCCGGCACCGTGCACCGTTTTGCGTGCGGACTCTGTTTGGCGTGTGGATTCCGGCATCGTGCTCCGTTTTGCGTGCGGACTCCGGCAGCGGACATCGTTTTGCGTGCGGATCGCGTGGAGGCCAATTGCAAGTGTCTACGAGCAATTGGTGGCAAATCGAGGTGGGTGGCCTTATCTCCAAGTTTTATGGACTGTACATTAATTCTATTGATGTAGGACTATGCATGATAGTTTATTTCCTTGTGTAGCATGCTAGATTGTTGGAATGGTTATTCCTTTTTATCATCTGTTAATACAGCTATCTTGGAACTTGACCTAGCACCCCCGTCATATGTTGCATGTTTAACCAGACCAATAGAAAACCCTCACTTGGGCTAGGGTTAATTATGTTTAGACACCCACACTGTTTTTCTATCCCTGGACATAGTGTTATCCTCGCCCGGGTAGTGGGCCGAGAGGTCGGGATTTTCTTTTAGTATGGGATGCGTTTGCACTCGTCCTTGGGAGCATAGTGGAGTCTGGTAGTTGTAGCGGGTTGCTTATCTGTGCCGGGAGCCGTTTGGGTAAACGGTAGTCCCGGGAGGTCTAGTATCTCTGTTGCGCTGTCGTGGGAGGGAGCCGTTGAGCAGGCGGTAGTCCCGGGCCGTCGAGTATCTTCCGGCCAGTGTTGTTGGGAACCGTTGGGGTTAACGGTGATCCCAGGTCGTTGAGTGTTGTCCGACCAGTATTGTTAGCTTGAGTTGTGGGTCGTTCCTGGCTGTGGAGTACCTCCAGCCAGTGTGCCTTGTGCTGCGAGCTGTTGGAGAGGCTAGTGTCTCGTGTTCCGTGTGAGCTGATCAGCTGAGTCGTAGAGAGTGCTCCGACTGTTGTGCGAGATATTTGGGGATCTTGAGTCCTACCGTTCTGGGAGTGAGCGTGGTTTTTGGCTATAGCCTGCTTATGCCAATTTGTGATACTCTATGCCGCGCCGTTTTCCTCAGTTAGAGTCGCGTCCCTGAGATGCCGCTGTGGATACGATGGGCCTGTTGAGGCGGTTTTGCGCGAGGGGTGAGTTAGTTGGGCAGGACGCCCCACGTAAATCCCGTCCTCATGGGGATGTGTGGTAGTGGGCAGGCGCGTTCCTAGTCGACAGGCGCAGGCTTGACTGGACCCTATGAGGCAATCAGTTCGATTGGGTCTATTGAGCACCTTGGGTGCGAGTGGTCTCTTTTACTTTCATCTGTTCCACTTTTGAGTATCTAGATAGAGGTATGGTAGCTGTAGAGTAGTTCCAGCTTTTCTTGTTCAGATTTCATTGCACTGTTATCTTTTACCTCTAGTAGACTTAGTGGGCAGACCGTTGGGCTTGTTGACGGCACCCACTGAGAACTACTGTGGGAAGTAGTTCTCACACCCGTCGTGGTGTCTTTTTCCCCAGGAACTTCTTCTCCTGTTCCTGTTGCTCCAGTTGCTGATCCTTCTGACCGAGGCGAGGGAGTCGCGAGCTAGTTCCCTACCCGTCATTGGAGTGTAGCGGTACCCCTTCAGAGCAGAGCTTCAGTAGATTAGTTTACTTCTTTTTCCTCTGTTGAGAGACCTTTGTTGTGAGGTATAGAGTTGTACTTTATTTTACAGTTTGAGAGACTGATGTAGTGAGGATATTTGTATTGAGAGCTTGTACACTGATGTTTTTGGAGATATCTCCCTTTTGGGTTTTTGTATCAGAGGACTCTTTATATGATCGAATTTGGGAGATGGATATTGTTTTTATTTTCAGTTGTACAGTGTTTGGATTTCAGTTTTAGTAGTTTACTTTCAGCTCTGATATCTGTATACTGTAGTTGATTCTTTTTGCAGGTTAGACGCTTCGTCTGTACGGCAGTTTCCGTACAGATGACGGATCTGTTAGTGAGCCCGGGTCGCAGTTTCGTCCCCGGGGCGTGACAGATTAGAGTGGTATCAGAGCCATTCACCAGCCGGAAATGTGAGATGAGTCTCGGCTGAGCCAGGGTTATATAGCGGGTAGAGCGAGGCTCCCCGGCTAATGACTGTTGTGAGTGGAGTGCAGCTCCTCACAAGGTCGGCTAAGGCTAGCGAGGCGAGTCTCACATCGCCTGGTGCTTGTGAGTGTGCTTGAGCCTGATGTGGACGTCAGGGCGTAAAGGGAGGAAGAATGTGACACCCTCGGAATTTGGATTAGTCCTCTATATAAATGATATAATAGGACTAAATCTCTAACCCGGCTATAGCATTTTGGATGGTAGCAAGATCCAAGAGGAACATGAGAGTTAAGCGTGCTAGAGCTAGAGTAGTTCTAGGATGGGTGACCCCCTGGGAAGTGGGGCGTCACAGTTGGTCAGAGATTTAGTCCTATTATATCATTTATATAGAGGACTAATCGAAATTCCGGGGGTGTCACATTTAAGGCCACCCCAACTTCCCAGGGGGTCACCCATCCTAGAACTACTCTAGCTCTAGCACGCTTAACTCTCATGTTCCTCTTGGATCTTGCTACCATCCAAAATGCTATAGTCGTGTTAAGAGATTTAGTCCTATTATATCATTTATATATAGGACTAATCCAAATTCTGGGGTGTCACATTATCTTCAGCTAAGATGGCGACCGTGGTGGTTGCCACTTAAAGCATATATTTGGTGGCGAAATATATTGCCACCTTATCTCCATAAAAGGTGGCGACTTATAGTAGCCACTACAAATCATATTTGATGGCAAAAAAATGTCGCCACGCTATCTTTAATAAAGTGGCGACTTTTCATTCTTCGCCGCAATTTTATTTAGTGGCAAGGCTTTTGGTGGCGGCTTGTGGCGACTTTAAAAGTTGCCACATTTTGAAAAGGTGGCAACTTTTTATACATACAGTGGCGATATTATTCGCCACCGATATACAATATTTTTGTAGTGCTAGGATGTATATGACATGGGACTTAGGTAAAGGAAACCTAAGGAGAGCTAGTGGTCAACATAGAGTCAGGGAACTCTAGGATGTATATGACATGGGACTTAGGTAAAGGAAACCTAAGGAGAGCTAGTGGTCAACATAGAGTCAGGGAACTCTAGGACGGATATGACATGGGACTTAGGTAAAGGAAGCCTAAGGAGAGCTAGTGATCAACATAGAGTCAAGGAACTCTAGAATGAGTGTGACATGAAACTTAGGTAAATGGAACCTAAGGTAAACTAGAGGAGTTCAAACTCACAGACAGGAAAATAGAGTTAAGTTAACCCTAAGTTCAGGGTGGAATCAGAAAAAAAAAGGGGATTAGATTCCACAGCTAAGAATTTAGTGAACATGACCCCAGAGAGTCATAGGGCGTCTGGGTAAATGGATGGACTAGTTTAACTCCAAGTAGAGTTAAACAAAGGAAAGTGGAAAGGATCAAGTGTGGAGACATGAAAGGTAAAACAGGAAATTAGAGTCAGTGTAACTCTAAGATAATAGTGGAACAGGAAATTAGAGTCAGTGTGACTCTAAGTTAAAGTGGAACAGAAGAATAGAGTTAAGTGAACTCTAGGATTCAGTGAGGAATCAGGAAAGTGGGATAAGATTCCAAGGTTAAAGAACTAAACAAATACAACTCTAGAAAGTCATAGGGTGTCTGGGCAAATGGACAATAACTTTAACTTCAATTTGAGCTAAAGAAATAAAAGAGAAATGTTTAAGAGTCCAAGTGACTCCTAGTTATCCTGATGGCGAGACCTAGGATAAGAAATAAGATGTCGTAAAAAGACAAAGTTTAAAAGAAAGCTAAAAGTGGCTAAAAAGCATGAAGAAAATGTAAATGTCGCATTCGAATTTGAGACTCGTCAAGTGGAGCAGGACTCCCTGGGCAGTGACCCGTCGGACGAGGTACTTTCGAAAGGCTAAAAGTGAAAGTAAAGAGCTAGATGCTCAAAGGAAAGAGAAAGAGTTTTGCCAGTGGCAAAAGGGAGCTATAAGCTCGAATAAGAAAGAAAAGCAAGTGTTCTAAGGCAAAGAGGCTAAGAACTAAAGTAAAAAGAGAAAGAAAAAGAAAAGAAAAGAAAAAAAATATAATGATAAAACGGGCGTACCTGCGGGGAGGAAACGTGACCCTTGTTGGAGGAGCGGCAGGATCCCTCTCCCGGGCAGTGACCCGTCTGGCACGTTTCTCCCGTAGGACGGGGTAACATTTGCGAGTGTTATCGGCAACCTTAGAAATCTTATCTTATGGTAGCAGGACTACCGGGCTGGGGCCCGTTGGATAAGAATTTCTGAGGGTTAACTTGAACTAAAGCACCAGAATTTAAAGAAATAAAGAGAAATTAGAGTGGTCAAGGTGGCCGGGTTAGTTTGACCCTGTATACAGCGGCATAGTGGCCGAGTTGGTGCTTAGTAGCCTAGTATGACTAGACAGAGTAGTGCTGGGTCGATGAGTATATACAGACAGTGATATATATATTGCATAGCCGCATTTTGATATTGAGGATTTTAGATTCCTAGCACTTTATTATTATTGCTTCCATTGGACCAAGTGGTGTAGGACACTTTATCTCGGTGGTTGAACCCACTAGAAACTATGTCGTAGTTCTCACACCCCTTGGGTGACTCCACCCCCCACAAGTTCAGGTATGGATGCAGCGATCGCGACGGTTCAGAGGCAGACGGCGAGGTATACGACAGGGGCAAGGGCCCAGCAGCATAGAGACCTAGAGGGTCTAGCAGAGGTATCCCAGTTTTATATTTCATGAGTGAACCTTGTATGGTGAGGAAATTTATGTAAAGGAATTGTAATAATTTTATTTGCAAGTTCAGAAATGTAAAGTGTAATAAATTTAAGTCATGGTTCACTCTTGCAGGCTTTCATTTCCGCATTAAACTGTTTGTTTATAAAATGAAAGTTCAAATTTATAGTGATTTTTAGTACTCTGATATTGAGCTTCCGCACATACTTGTTGTATGATTATGGATGTTACCGTTCCTTTCGGGTAGGGAAAGGTCATGCCCGATTGGCGGGTCTGTTGGCGTGCCCGAACCGTACAAATTGGCGGACTCGGGGCGTGACAGATTAGAGTGGTATCAGAGCCTAGGAATAGTCCTAGGTGGTTAGCAACCTTAGGGAGACCCTAGGGATTAGCACGAGAGAGTGTGTCGATTATTAGGCGAAAGTATTCAATTGGTTATTGTTGTTCCCAAAAAGGATGTTGGGACTGATCGAGGGCGACGAGCTTCCATTCTTCGGATATTACGTTGGCGGCCGACAACTTAATGTTGGAGATGAAAAGAAGTACCCTCTTATACTTTCGCATGATTGAGTCCACGAGCCTTTTCGTCGGTATGTAGACTGTGCGTTGCTCTAATGGCTACGTTTGGGCTAGTTGTTTCGTTGTGGTGTGCACATTGGCGATAACACCACATAGGGAAACACACCTGTTTCGACTCGAGTCACGAGAGGGCTCGGGGTCAAACGAGGTACACGAGCTGCGATAGCTGGTGACCGCACTTATTGGTGTGGTCCAGTAACATAAGGAATCTTCTTGCCGATAGGCGGAAATTTTCCGCCGGCAGGGAGGCAGACTCTGACGCCTATGGGTGGCGTCAATGTGACAGTCGGAGCAGATCGATAGGCTCCGGTGGCTGATAACGCAGCAAGCTGAGGCTGCATAAATGACGCATGGGCATACGACGTCGCCGCGTGTTGGAACAGTAGTAGAACGGGTGGCAGTGGCCGCCGAGCTTATATCGGTGCACCCCGCACCTTCCGCAAGGGGGTGTAATAAGCTGGTGTCAGCTAGTTTGCGTGCAAAGTGAGGTTGGAAAGGTCCAGTGAGAGACCGACTCACGGAACGCTGGTAATCGCTATGTGCGAAAACCAGGTAAATATGTCCTAAGGGTTAGGGCAAGAAAGATTTACAAGCCTAGAGTAGGCTTCAAGATGCGTGGATCTCTCGATAGAGCGAGAGTTTACTGGCGCCGTTCTGATGAATGGGTGTAATGGCAAGGATTGCCACTGCAGGATTTGAGTGTTAATCACCAGGATGGTGAACTGTTATTGTTGGGCCTCGACCTAGTTGGGAGAGTGCACAAGAGCCGTAGGGGTACGCAAGCAAATCGCTTAACGCTGGAATTTTCTGCGAGTTAGCATGGGGGCGTAGGACGCCCAATTGTTTGGGTGCTCATGGAGCACAAGTATTGTTTAGCCAGAGAGAGCTGATTAGGTGGCATAGTAGTCTTTGCCCAGTGTGGCCAGAGTTGATAGAGAGTTTTGGGTCGTGGATTGACGACTGGTTAGTTGGTTTTGCTCAGTGAGCATAGTGGTCGCGTGGCGACGATTAGCGGGTTCGCTTGGGGACGATCCGTGCCTGGACCATGTTTGTGGACTGTGGGCCTGTAGCCCAGCGGGCAGGCGCAGTCAGCTGTGAGAGACAGTGGCCCGAGACCTGATGGCGGGGCATGATAGAGATTTGGTCGGGACGGTAGTCCGAGCGATGACCCGGGAACGTGGAATGCCACGTGTGAGCATTGAGGCTATTAGTACACTGAGATTAGTACACTGACAGTGTGATATAACCAGGCCGAAGGGCTAGTGGTGATTGAGGTACTGTAGCTCCTAGTGGGAGTGTTGGTGTAGTAATCCTAAGTGAGGATCTACCCGTATGGCGTTTGGATCTATGGGCTAGAGAGAGAGAGCCGTTGTACAGTGTTGGACTAGTTTTGGGCTATAGGCCCCTATTTGACCGTGGTCTGTGAACCTATTAGTAGTCCGATATATCGGGTTAGCTGATAACCCATGGACTTAGAGCACTAGCAGCGTGCGTGATAGCTGAGGACTTGTGGATTGGCCTTTGCCCTCCACATTAGGCAGCGGAGCGACCGGAAAAATGCGGTAAGTGTAATTGGTTGCAGATGCAACCTCGTTGTGAAAAGAATGATGGCGGAATTAAAGTGAAAATTCCACAAGTAAAAACTGGGTTATTCGTGGCAATTGAGAGAACAAGTGCTCAACTGTGTCTTTCACCTACTTGGTGAAAGTGGCCAGACACCAGGTCTGTATTTGTCCCTGAATTGTGATAGGGATTCATGAATGAGTTGCTCGTGTAGTCTCGGCGAGCAGGCAATTTGATGCCAGTCACGATATGCAGTGAGCCCAGTAGTGAGGGCAAGATTTCCTCCCTCTCGATCAAGTAGGAGTCGAGATGTGATTCAAGTTTCGAGGACGAAACTTATTTTAAGGAGGGTAGAATGTAAGGTACCGGATTTTCGGCATATAAATAAATGTAAATAAAGATGGTATGAAATACTATTGTTATGAAAGTCAGGTAAGTAAAGAATATTTGGACGCGAGTTGGGCCCAAATCGGGTTAAAATGGAGAGATCTAAAAATTTATTTGAGAAAGGGGGCCCAGATTTTTAGTGGAAAATTCAGTGTCGGAAAATTCTGAGAAAATTACGGGAGCCCCGTAAATATGTTTTAAGACCACAGAAAATGTTTCTGTTGATCGGATGCCGGATAGAGAGAACGGGCTCCGTCAACAGTGTCAGAAAATTCTGAGAAAATTTGGGGAGCTTCGTAATTATGTTTTAAGGTCACAGTAAAAGTTTCGTGTTGATCGGATACTCGGATTGCGAGAACGGGGTCCGCCAATGATTCTAGATACAGCGAGGCTTTTGGTGGCCCAGAAATGGTCAAAACTGAAAATTTAAAATTTTCTGTGGTAAATTAAGCTAAAACGAAGCCGTCTGTCAAATTTGGACGGAAACGGACGAAAAACGGACAGAAAATGAAACAAAAATGGAATTTTTAAAGGCATCGGCGCGCGGTTCGAGGCGCGTGGCCAGCTGCGCAATGCGCACAGCTGGCGCGCACTCATGCGCGGGTCAACGGGGGGCCGCCAGGTGGCGGGCCCCCATTGGCGCCCGCGCGGGCGCGGGAAGCGCCCGCGTGGCGCAGGGGCGCGCGCCTATGCAGGTGCGCGCGCCCCTGTGAGAGAGGGGCCGCCAGGTGGCGGGCCCCCATTGGGGGGCCCGTGGACCCGGTCTACAAGCCCTCCCCTCCCTTCCTTCTTCTTCTTTTCTTCTTTTCTTCTTCCTTCTCCCCCGCAGACCTCTCCTTCTCTCTTTTCTTTTCTTCTTCTCCAACCGAGCATCGAGAGAGAGAGAGAGAGAGAGAGAAAAGAGGGGATTTCGTGGGGCTCGCGGGCGCCCCGTGAACCTTGTGGAGCGCGCGAGCTGTTCCAAAAGCCAGGTGGGCGGCGCGACTGTACGAGGTAAGCCCCGCACATTATTTTTACGGTATTTTTGGCACAGTTTTTAGGCCTCCTCTGGATTTGGATTTGACCCCATACCGTGTTGCGTGTTAGGAACCGAGTTATACTGTGCCGTTTTGCTGCGCGGACTGTCGGGAGGCAATTTTGACGCGCCTCATTTTGCATGCCAGTTGTGGGAGACATTGTCACGCCCCGGGGTCGAAACTGCGACCCGAGCTCGCCAACAGATCCGCCATCTGTACGGAAACTGCCGTATAGACGAAGCGTCTAACCTGCAGAAAGAATCAACTACAGTATACAGATATCAGAGCGGAAAGTAAACTACTAAAAACTGAAAACCAAACACTGTACAACTGAAAATAATACAATATCCATCTCCCAAATACGATCGTATACAAAATCCTCTGATACAAAACTCAAAAGGGAGGTATCTCCAATAAAATACATCGGTGTACAAGCTCTCAATACAAATATCCTCACTACATCAGTCTCTCAAACTGTAAAATAAAGTACAACTCTATACCTCACAACAAAGGTCTCTCAACAGAGGAAAAAGAAGTAAACTAATCTACTGAAGCTCTGCTCTGAAGGGGTACCGCTACACTCCAATGACGGGTAGGGAACTAGCTCGCGACTCCCTCGCCTCGGTCAGAAGGATCAGCAACTGGAGCAACAGGAACAGGAGAAGAAGTTCCTGGGGAAAAAGACACCACGACGGGTGTGAGAACTACTTCCCACAGTAGTTCTCAGTGGGTGCCGTCAACAAGCCCAACGGTCTGCCCACTAAGTCTACTAGAGGTAAAAGATAACAGTGCAATGAAATCTGAACAAGAAAAGCTGGAGCTACTCTACAGCTACCATACCTCTATCTAGATACTCAAAAAGTGGAACAGATGAAAGTAAAAGAGACCACTCGCACCCAAGGTGCTCAATGGACCCAATCGAACTGACTGCCTCATAGGGTCCAGTCAAGCCTGCGCCTGTCGACTAGGAACGCGCCTGCCCACTACCACACATCCCCATGAGGACGGGATTTACGTGGGGCGTCCTGCCCAACTAACTCACCCCTTGCGCAAAACTGCCTCAACAGGCCCATCGTATCCACAGCGGCATCTCAGGGACGCGACTCTAACTGAGGAAAACGGCGCGGCATAGAGTATCACAAATTGGCATAAGCAGGCTATAGTCAAAAACCACGCTCACTCCCAGAACGGTAGGACTCAAGATCCCCAAATATCTCGCACAACAGTCGGAGCACTCTCTACGACTCAGCTGATCAGCTCACACGGAACACGAGACACTAGCCTCTCCAACAGCTCGCAGCACAAGGCACACTGGCTGGAGGTACTCCACAGCCAGGAACGACCCACGACTCAAGCTAACAATACTGGTCGGACAACACTCAACGACCTGGGATCACCATTAACCCGAACGGTTCCCAACAACACTGGCCGGAAGATACTCGACGGCCCGGGACTACCGCCTGCTCAACGGCTCCCTCCCACGACAGCGCAACAGGGATACTAGACCTCCCGGGACTACCGTTTACCCAAACGGCTCCCGGCACAGATAAGCAATCCATTACAACTACCAGACTCCACTCTGCTCCCAAGCACGAGTGCAAAAGCATCCCACACTACAAGAAAGTCCCGACCTCTCGGCCCACTACCCGGGCGAGGAAAACCCTATGTCCAGGAATAGAAAAACAGTGTGGGTGTCTAAACAATAAAATAACCCTAGCCCAAGTGAGGGTTTTCTACTAGTCTGGTTACACATGCAACATATGACGGGGGTGCTAGGTCAAGTTCCAAGATAACTACATTAACAGATAATAAAAGGAATAACAATTCTTACAATCTAGCATGCTACACAATGAAATAAACTATCATGCATAGTACTACATCAGTAGAAATACTGTACAGTCCATAAAACTTGGAGATAAGGCCACCCACCTCAATAAGCCACCAATTGCTCGTAGACACTTGCAATTGGCCTCCACGCGACTCTCATGCAAAATGATTTCCGCTGCCGGAGTCCGCACGCAAAACGGAGCACGGTGCCGGAATCCGCACACCAAACGGAGTCCGTACGCAAAACGGAGCACGGTGCCGGAATCCGCACGCCAAACGGAGTCCGCACGCAAAACAGAGCACGGTGCCAGAATCCGCATGCCAAACGGAGTTCGCACGCAAAACGGTGCACGGTGTCAGGATCCGCACGCAAAACGGAGTCCGCACGCAAAACGGTGCACTGTGCCGGAGTCCGCACGCAAAACGGAGTCCGCACGTAAAATGGTGCACGGTGCCGGAGTCCGCACGCAAAACGGTGCACGGTGCCAGGATCCGCATGCCAAACGGAGTTCGCACGCGAAACGGTGCACGGTGCCAGGATCCGCATACAAAACGGAGTCCGCACGCGACACGGTGCACGGTGCCAGGATCCGCACGCAAAATGGAGTCCGCACGCAAAACGGTGCACGGTGCCCAACACAGAAAAGAGCAAGAGGGTCAATTACAGTCTAAAAGAACGCTCCAAAAACTGTACAAAAATATAGAAAAACCAACACACGGAACCTACACGATTGCGCCGCCGTCGCCGAAACGCTCCGCCGTGCGTCCTCGCACGCAAAACAAGGTCCACGACGCGCCGCCGCACCTCACGCAACCTCCTCCCTCACTCCCTCTCGCTCTCGGTTGCAGGAGAAAGAAAAAGAGGAGCAGCCATGGCCGTGCGGGGTAGAAAGAAGAAGAAAAGAAAAGAGAGGGAGAGGGGCGGTCCACGGTGCCGGTCCACGGAGCCGGTTCACGGCACGGACCAATGGGGAGCCCCAACGGGCCGGTCCACAGCGCATGGGCGCGCGCGCCCGGTCCACGCGCGCGCCCACGCGCCACGTGGCGCGCGGTAACGCGCCCGCCACACGGGCGCGTTACACCGCGCCCGCGCCAGGCACGGGACACGCGCCCGTTACACGGGCGCGCGTGCCCCCGCGCCCGCGCGGGGGCCAACGGGGGCCCGCCACGTGGCGGCCCCCGCGCGTCCCGCGCAGAAGGCGCCTGCGCCCCATCCCGTCAGCACGCCGCCTCGAACCGCGCGCCTTGCCCCGCGCGTCGCGTTCGCCTCTGGATCCGTGCCACGCGCCACGCCTCGAGATTCATGCCGCATCGCCTCGAAAAACGCGCACGTCATCAGGGCTCCAAATCAAACAAGTAAATAGTCCATTCCTAGCGATTTCGCGCGCTGAATCCAAAAACGATGTCCATTTCTCCAAATTCTCATCCAAAAATTTGCCGAATGCCCACTCGATCCTATTTTCGCGCCGGGTCCAAAACTGAAGTCCGATTTGCTAAATTTCAACTCTAAAAATTCCCGAAGGCGACCGGAGAGGTAATCTTTTATCCAAACTTCGCCCGGAGTCCAATTTTGACATCCGAATCGCGCGAAACCACCTCTAAACACCCGACGGGTCATCCAAATTCCCACGGGGTCTCCTTTTAAGCCCGAAGTCCAACACTTGTGTCCAAATTGCGCGCAAACACCACCGACACATCACGCAGGCCTCCAGTGATGCAACTAAATCCCAAATTGCATCACAAATCCATTTCTTGGGCCCGACACGTGTCACGCCCCGGGGTCGAACCTGCGACCCGGGCTCGCCAACAGACCCGCCGTCTGTGCGGAAACTGCCGCACAGACGAAGCGTCAACCTGCAAGAAGGGATCTAGCCATACAAGTATCAGAGCAAAGGAGAAGCAACACTAAAAGAAAGTGAACTGCATACAAGAGTCACTAAGTACATAGTCCAGGTACAACATCCGCTACTTCCCAAAAAGGGGGGGTACACCACCACTAACATATACAAAAGTGGGAACCAAAAACACCCGAGTAGCTCTACCTGTGACTCAACAGACCCAAGCGCCACTAGTCGGCCAAGCCCTTGCCGCGGTCGGAAGACTCCGCACGAACCGACCCAGAAGCGGCCGCCTCAGAAGCACCTGCCACACACAGCGGGTGTGAGATCAACTGAAAAGTCAGATCTCAGTGGGTACCGGTATCCAATCCACGGTAACCCACCAAGTCCCCTGGAAGTAAAGCAGATAGATAGATAGATAGATAGATAGATAGATAGATACAGAAAGGAAAGCTGTAAATACATCTATCACTGTATGCGGTAATGCAATGCAATATGAAATGACATCTAACATGATCCACGATGACCACCCGCTCATGCCACTTCCCCCGCAGCCACCTGGTAACTCGGCCAGGGGCGAACTCACACCTGGTATCTCGGCCAGGGAGTTACCCACCTGGTAGCTCGGCCAGGCAACTACCTCCTGGTAACTCAGCCAGGGAACTAAGCTTTCCGGTAACTCGGCCGGAGAGAAGCGCCCTCCTGGTAACTCAGCCAGGGGCGTCGAACACCACTGTGTATCCCAGAACGAACCCCAAGAGTATATCACGTGTCTTGGTCGGAACCATAACCATCGACTCACACGACTGCTGCGCATTTACCTGACATCCCAAGGAGACATCACCCTTGCATTTGCAAGTCAAAATGGACAGTCCGTAGCACTCTCGGAGGAAACCAACCCACCTGTGAAGAGATCGCAAAATCGTGCGCCAAAAAGCAGTCCCGGTGCGATCCTACAGCTCGAAATAGTACAACGCGCACCGCCGACCTCGCTATCGGGCCAACACTAAGTCACACTGTAAAATCGGAGAAAATCGGGGTCAGAAGGAAAAACCCAAGGTAACGACCCGCCCTCAAGCGGCGGGAAACCCAACCGGCGACGGCGAACGTCGGGCGTTGCGCGGAACACCCCTCGCGCAACCGCCACGTCGCGTCGCCGGGCCGCAACTCTGCGGCCCAGAGCAGCCCACGGCTGCGAAGTCCAACGCACGCACTGCGTGGAGACGGCCAGCCGCGCGGCCGGTAGCGCCGCGCGGCCCCAAAACTGCCCGCGCAAGGTCCTGCAGCGCCGCGCGCGCCGGGCGCGCGGCCTGCAGGGCCGCGGGGCCCAAGGGGCCGCCGCGCGGCCCTCTGCAGCGCCGCGCGCCTAGCGCGCGGCCTGCAGGGCCGCGGGGCCCAAGGGGCCGCCGCGCGGCCCTCTGCAGCGCCGCGCGCCTAGCGCGCGGCCTGCAGGGCCGCGGGGCCCAAGGGGCACCCGCGCGGTGCCCTGCAGTGCCGCGCGCCTGGCGCGCGGTCTGCAGGGCCGCGGGGCCCAAGGGGCCGCCGCGCGGCCCTCTGCAGCGCCGCGCGCCTAGCGCGCGGCCTGCAGGGCCGCGGGGCCCAAGAGGGCCGCCGCGCGGCCCTCTGCAGCGCCGCGCGCCTAGCGCGCGGCCTGCAGGGCCGCGGGGCCCAAGGGGCACCCGCGCGGTGCCCTGCAGTGCCGCGCGCCTGGCGCGCGGTCTGCAGGGCCGCGGGGCCCAAGAGGGCCGCCGCGCGGCCCTCTGCAGCGCCGCGCGCCTAGCGCGCGGCCTGCAGGGCCGCGGGGCCCAAGGGGCACCCGCGCGGTGCCCTGCAGTGCCGCGCGCCTGGCGCGCGGTCTGCAGGGCCGCGGGGCCCAAGAGGGCACCCGCGCGGTGCCCTGCAGTGCCGCGCGCCTGGCGCGCGGTCTGCAGGGCCGCGGGGCCCAAGAGGGCACCCGCGCGGTGCCCTGCAGTGCCGCGCGCCTGGCGCGCGGTCTGCAGGGCCGCGGGGCCCAAGAGGGCACCCGCGCGGTGCCCTGCAGTGCCGCGCGCCTGGCGCGCGGTCTGCAGGGCCGCGGGGCCCAAGGGGGCACCCGCGCGGTGCCCTGCAGTGCCGCGCGCCTGGCGCGCGGTCTGCAGGGCCGCGGGGCCCCAGGCCAGCCCGCGCGGTACTCCAGCAGTGCCGCGCGCCTAGCGCGCGGCCTGCAGTGCCGCGCGGCACGGGCCGCCCGCGCGGCATCCCTGCAGTGCCGCGCGCCCAGCGCGCGGCCTGCAGGGCCGCGCGGCCTCCTCCCCGCCGCACGCCCAAACTGCCTGGCGCGCTGCCGCTTAACCAAGCAGCAGCGCGCACGCTGCGCGCGGCGCTCATGCGCGCCCGCGCAGCGGCGACACCGGCAACACAGCCGGCAAGGCGACGCGCCGCAGCCAGCAAGAAAAGAAAAAAGAAAAGGAAAATGAAAAGAGGGGAGAAGCCAAAACCCAACTTGCAACAATAACGAAACACCAACCTTGTTATTGTCGGCCCGCAAGCTCCGCTCGACTCCACACCGTCGCAGCGAGGGAAAAAAACAAGCCCAAGAACCCTCCTCCAACTCCTCTTCTTCTTCCTCCTCTTCTTCTCACCTTTTGCTTCAGACCACCAAAAGAAAAGCAGGAAGGTGGGTGGAGAGGTGGTGCGAGAGAGAGAGTGAGGGGGAGTTAATTAATAGGGGAAAGGAAATAAAATCCACCTACCCACTATTAATTAAACAACAGCAGCCACGCTAATTAATTAGTACACCCACTACTAATTAATTAGCACCAGCCAACACACTCCCTCCACCAACAGCACTAAGGAAATGAAACAAAACACTTAATTAAATAAGGAAATTAAATAAATAAAATAATAAATAGGGTCACGACAACTCACTTTTCGACCCCGGCGCCTCCGCCGCCGTCAGGAACCACCCGAACCCCGCTGTAAATCGAAAATACACGCGCTCAAGCCTTTTTCCAGTCAAAAGGCTCGCCGGTGGAGTCAGAAAGCTCAAGCCAAAAACCGGTACTCTACACTCTCCCCCCCTTCAAACGGTTTCGCCCTCGAAACCCCAAAAGCTCACAAGTCAGGAGGGGGCCTCAAATAAGTGTGGGTAGGTAGTCTTCAACTCATCCTCGGGCTCCCAAGTGGCCTCTCTCTCATCATGGTGGCTCCACAGTACCTTCACATAAGGTATGACCCGACTTCGCAATTCTCTCGTCTCTCGAGCAAGAATTCGAATCGGGCGCTCGCGGAAATGCAGCTCATCGTCCAGCTCCAAAGCAGTGAAGTCCACAATGTGAGAGGGATCATAGACATACCTCCTCAAAACTGACACATGAAAAACATCATGAGTACCGGCTAGCCGCGGCGGTAGAGCAACACGATAGGCGACAGGTCCAACACGCTCTAGAACTTCAAAAGGGCCAATAAAACGCGGGCTCAACTTCCCGCGTACCCCAAAGCGCCGAATCCCTCGAGAGGGCGAGACTTTCAAAAACACATGGTCTCCTACCAGAAACACCAAGTCTCGCCTCCTTCTATCGGCGTAGCTCTTTTGTCGGCTCTGAGCAGTGACCAAGTGGCGCCGAACAACCCTAACCTTTTCCTCAGCCTCCAAGAGCAAGTCAGGCCCCAAGGTTTTTCTTTCACCCACGTCGCTCCAACAAAGAGGCGATCGGCACTTCCTACCATACAATGCTTCAAAGGGCGCCATCTTGATACTCGCCTGGAAGCTATTGTTGTAGGCAAACTCTGCAAGTCTCAAGTGTCGATCCCAACTGCCACCAAAACTCAGGACACAAGCTCTCAACATGTCCTCCAAAGTCTGAATCGTCCGCTCAGACTGTCCGTCGGTCTGTGGGTGAAAGGCAGTGCTGAACTGAAGCTGGGTTCCCATAGCCGTCTGCAAGCTCCTCCAAAACTGAGAGGTGAATCTGGGATCCCTATCAGATACAATAGAGGCTGGCACTCCATGAAGCCTCACGATCTCGTCAAGGTATAACTGCGCTAATCTCTCCAAGGCCCAACCTGACTGAATCGGCAAAAAGTGAGCAGATTTAGTCAACCTGTCAACGATCACCCAAATGGCATCGGCTCCTCCCTGAGTCCTTGGCAGACCCACAATAAAGTCCATGGTGACACATTCCCATTTCCACACAGGGATTGGTAGGCTTTGTAACTTGCCAGCAGGAACCTGATGTTCCGCCTTAACCTGTTGGCAAGTTAGACAACGAGCCACAAACCTACCAACATCCCTCTTCAAGCCCTGCCACCAAAACTGAGCCTTCAAGTCCCTATACATCTTAGTTCCCCCAGGATGGAGGGTGTAAGGTGTATAGTGAGCCTCCCTCAGGATCAGCTCCCTAATATCCACATCCGCCGGTACACAAATGCGGTCCCTGTACCTGAGTACTCCCGCGTCATCCACAGAAAAGTCCCCGCCCTGACCAAGTCGGATCTGGTCTCGAATCCTGAGAAGATAGGGGTCCCCACTCTGCTTCTCTCTAATCCTGTCCAGTAGAGTGGGTTGCAAGACCATAGACATAAGTCTTGCCGAAACCCCCGGGGACACAACCTCTATCTCTAAACTCCTCAGCTGCTCTCTCAGTGGTCTCTGCTGGGTAATGAGCATACTCAAGGTCTGCCCTGCTCGCCTGCTCAAAGCATCCGCGACCACGTTAGCCTTGCCGGGATGATAGAGAATGCTCAAGTCAAAGTCCTTCAAAACTCAAGCCACCGGCGCTGCCTCAGGTTGAGTTCCTTCTGGGTGAACAGGTACTTCAAACTCTGATGATCGGTAAAAATCTCACAGCGCTCGCCATACAAATAGTGCCGCCAGAGCTTCAAGGCAAAAACCACAGCAGCGAGCTCAAGGTCATGGGTAGGGTAATTCCTCTCATAGTCCTTTAACTGGCGAGAAGCATAGGCAATCACCCTCCCATGTTGCATCAACACGCAACCAAGGCCGCTGTGGGAGGCATCACTGTAAACCACGTACCCCTCTCCCATAACCGGTAGTGCAAGAACTGGAGCTGAAATCAACCTCTGCTTCAAATCCTCGAAGCTTTGCTGGCATTGCTCTGTCCAAACAAATTTTACCCCTTTCTTGGTCAACTTGGTGAGGGAAGAAGAGAGCTTCGCAAAGCCCTCAACAAAACGACGGTAGTAGCCCGCAAGGCCCACGAAGCTCCGAATCTCTGACACCGTCGTAGGTCTAGGCCAATCCCGAACCGAAGCTATCTTTGCCGGGTCCACTGCCACTCCTGCGGCTGAAACAATATGGCCAAGAAAAGAAACCTCCCGAAGCCAAAAGGCGCACTTCTTTAACTTCGCATACAGCTTTTTCTCCCTCAAAAGCTGCAGCACTAACCTCAAGTGCTCCTCGTGCTCAAGGTCGCTACGGGAGTAAATCAGGATGTCATCAATGAAAACCACCACGAAACGGTCCAAGTACGGCTGAAAGACTCGGTTCATCAAATCCATGAACGCCGCCGGGGCATTCGTCAACCCAAAAGGTAGCACTGTAAACTCGTAATGCCCATACCGAGATCGGAACGCCGTCTTGGACACATCCTCGGCCCTCACCCTCAGCTGGTGGTAACCGGACTGCAGATCTATCTTCGAGAAAACCGTGGCTCCCTGAAGCTGATCAAATAAATCATCAATCCGAGGAAGTGGATACTTGTTCTTGACGGTCACTTTATTCAATTCCCTGTAGTCCACACAAAGCCTAAGTGACCCGTCCTTTTTCTTAACAAAAAGAATCGGGGCTCCCCAAGGAGAAACACTAGGACGCACAAACCCGCGATCCAAGAGATCCTGAAGCTGAGCCTTTAACTCTCTCAATTCTGCTGGTGCCATTCTGTAGGGTGCCTTAGAGATTGGCGTGGTTCCAGGGACCACGTCAATCACGAACTCAATCTCTCGATCCGGCGGCATAGTCGATAGCTCGGGAGGAAACACATCTGGATACTCTCGGACGATAGGAATGTCCTCGAGTCCAGGCATCGCCGAAGGCGCCTCAACAACAGTAGCCAAGAAGGCAACACAACCATGACTCATCAGCTGTCGGGCTCTAGCAGAAGAGATCGTCGCCGCAAACAGCGTACTCTGACAACCTCTGAACACATACTCCTCCTGATCCGGCTCCCTGAGGGTCACAGTCCTCGCCCGACAATCAATAGCAGCGTAATACCGAGTCAACCAATCCATCCCCAACACTACGTCAAAATCCTGAAGCTGGCGAAGGGCCAAAAGATCTACAGGTAAAACCCAAGGCCCTAACTGCACAGGGCAGGACCAACAACACTCATCAACGTGTAGAACATGATCGGGTACCTGAACCTCAAGAGCACAAGGCAACAGTCCTATCTCTAGCCCATGCATGGATGCAAATGTCCTACTGATGAATGAATGAGATGCTCCAGTGTCAAATAAGGCTCTAGTGCGAGTAGAGGAAATAAGGATAATACCTGCCACCACGTGGCCCGCTGCCTCCACATCATCGACCTGGGCGGTGTACACCCTGCCGCTCGGGGGTGGTCGTCTGTCAGACTGCCGTGTCGAAGTGGCCCTGTCCACTAGGCCAGCACCTGTCGAAGATCCGCCCGTCTGATAGGGCGGTGCAGGAAGTGCCGCAACTGCCGAAGCTGCTGATGTCCCAGCTGAAGGACAAGACCACGCTCTGTGTCCTGCCTGCCCACACCGGTAACACCGGCCCTGTCGCTGATCGCACTGCTGAGGGGCGTGGGGTCCGCCACAAATCACACAGCTGTCCGTGCGAATCGGCTGCTGCTGCTGCCGCCTAGAAGATCGGGAGCCCCCCGATCTCTGTCTCCTCTGAGTCCCGCGGCCCCGAGTCGGTGTCTCCGGCGGTCTCGGGGGCCTCGGCCTGCTCGTCTGCCCAAGGTCCTGCGGTGCGGGGCGCTTCTCTCCGGAACTACTCCCAGGCGCTCCGCCCCTCTCCGCCATGATCACCCTCCCCCGAGAGACCCACCGAGCATGCTCCATGGCTGCATCAAGTGTCGGAGATCGGTGTGCGTGAACAAGGTGATAGATATCAGGGTGAAGCCCCCTCTCAAATAAATCCACGCGCTGAGCCTCGTCAGGGGCGATATGCGGCACACTGCTCAAAAGTCTCTGGAACTCTCGAATATAGTCAGGAAGAGGCCGACTACCCTGCTGCAGTCGGCGGAGATCCCCCTCTAACTTATGCTTTGCGCTGTCGGGAAAGTAGGCCCCGAGTAGCAAAGCACGAAAATCCTGCCAAGACATCAACTGGGATCCCGGCGGTCCAACCGGTCGGACCCGACGCCACCAGGTCTCGGCGTCTCCCTCCAGAAAGTGAGTGGCTATGAACACCTGATGCTGCTCCTTAACAAACAGGTTCTCGAACAACTTTTCAATCGCAGAAATCCAGTTTTCTACTTCCCGTGGCTCAGTACTCTGCCCAGCAAAACGTGGAGGACGGAACTGGCTGACATAAGCTAGTCGGTCTGTGAGCTCCCTCTGCTCTGCCTCCGTCAGTGGGACAATCTGTGACGAGGTCGACGAAGTCGCAGCTGGTGGTGCCGCCGATGTCCTCTGCTCAAATAACCTCATCATCCGCTCCAAGTTTTCCTCATGGCGTTTGGCAGCCTCCTCCTGGCGCCGCAACGCCTCAGTCAACTGGGCCACTTGGGCCCGCAGCTCAAGAACCTCACCCTGCGCAGCCTCCTCCCGCTCGGGCCTGTCCTCCGACGCGGAGTGCGCCCTCGTCGCTACACGACGACTAGGAGGCATGTCAGGCAGCTGCGACAAGGAAAACAGGGTGTCAGAGAACCAAAACCTCACAACTCAAAGCCAGCGAGAGTCCAAAACATGTTTCCAGCTCTAAAGTGTTGTGTTGTCTGCAGCCAACAGAACTACTTTAGAGAGCTAACATGTAAAGTCACTCGCCCGAAAACCCCGGGGGAGTCACAACACAACCAAGACTCTCGCTACCACATAACAGTCACGGCAGTCACACAACTGCCCAAACAGCCTAGGGTTCCTAAGTCCCCAAAGACCTAAACACCTAGGCTCTGATACCACCTAAATCTGTCACGCCCCGGGGTCGAACCTGCGACCCGGGCTCGCCAACAGACCCGCCGTCTGTGCGGAAACTGCCGCACAGACGAAGCGTCAACCTGCAAGAAGGGATCTAGCCATACAAGTATCAGAGCAAAGGAGAAGCAACACTAAAAGAAAGTGAACTGCATACAAGAGTCACTAAGTACATAGTCCAGGTACAACATCCGCTACTTCCCAAAAAGGGGGGGTACACCACCACTAACATATACAAAAGTGGGAACCAAAAACACCCGAGTAGCTCTACCTGTGACTCAACAGACCCAAGCGCCACTAGTCGGCCAAGCCCTTGCCGCGGTCGGAAGACTCCGCACGAACCGACCCAGAAGCGGCCGCCTCAGAAGCACCTGCCACACACAGCGGGTGTGAGATCAACTGAAAAGTCAGATCTCAGTGGGTACCGGTATCCAATCCACGGTAACCCACCAAGTCCCCTGGAAGTAAAGCAAATAGATAGATAGATAGATAGATAGATAGATAGATACAGAAAGGAAAGCTGTAAATACATCTATCACTGTATGCGGTAATGCAATGCAATATGAAATGACATCTAACATGATCCACGATGACCACCCGCTCATGCCACTTCCCCCGCAGCCACCTGGTAACTCGGCCAGGGGCGAACTCACACCTGGTATCTCGGCCAGGGAGTTACCCACCTGGTAGCTCGGCCAGGCAACTACCTCCTGGTAACTCAGCCAGGGAACTAAGCTTTCCGGTAACTCGGCCGGAGAGAAGCGCCCTCCTGGTAACTCAGCCAGGGGCGTCGAACACCACTGTGTATCCCAGAACGAACCCCAAGAGTATATCACGTGTCTTGGTCGGAACCATAACCATCGACTCACACGACTGCTGCGCATTTACCTGACATCCCAAGGAGACATCACCCTTGCATTTGCAAGTCAAAATGGACAGTCCGTAGCACTCTCGGAGGAAACCAACCCACCTGTGAAGAGATCGCAAAATCGTGCGCCAAAAAGCAGTCCCGGTGCGATCCTACAGCTCGAAATAGTACAACGCGCACCGCCGACCTCGCTATCGGGCCAACACTAAGTCACACTGTAAAATCGGAGAAAATCGGGGTCAGAAGGAAAAACCCAAGGTAACGACCCGCCCTCAAGCGGCGGGAAACCCAACCGGCGACGGCGAACGTCGGGCGTTGCGCGGAACACCCCTCGCGCAACCGCCACGTCGCGTCGCCGGGCCGCAACTCTGCGGCCCAGAGCAGCCCACGGCTGCGAAGTCCAACGCACGCACTGCGTGGAGACGGCCAGCCGCGCGGCCGGGTAGCGCCGCGCGGCCCCAAAACTGCCCGCGCAAGGTCCTGCAGCGCCGCGCGCGCCGGGCGCGCGGCCTGCAGGGCCGCGGGGCCCAAGGGGCCGCCGCGCGGCCCTCTGCAGCGCCGCGCGCCTAGCGCGCGGCCTGCAGGGCCGCGGGGCCCAAGGGGCCGCCGCGCGGCCCTCTGCAGCGCCGCGCGCCTAGCGCGCGGCCTGCAGGGCCGCGGGGCCCAAGGGGCCGCCGCGCGGCCCTCTGCAGCGCCGCGCGCCTAGCGCGCGGCCTGCAGGGCCGCGGGGCCCAAGGGGCACCCGCGCGGTGCCCTGCAGTGCCGCGCGCCTGGCGCGCGGTCTGCAGGGCCGCGGGGCCCAAGGGGCCGCCGCGCGGCCCTCTGCAGCGCCGCGCGCCTAGCGCGCGGCCTGCAGGGCCGCGGGGCCCAAGAGGGCCGCCGCGCGGCCCTCTGCAGCGCCGCGCGCCTAGCGCGCGGCCTGCAGGGCCGCGGGGCCCAAGGGGCACCCGCGCGGTGCCCTGCAGTGCCGCGCGCCTGGCGCGCGGTCTGCAGGGCCGCGGGGCCCAAGAGGGCCGCCGCGCGGCCCTCTGCAGCGCCGCGCGCCTAGCGCGCGGCCTGCAGGGCCGCGGGGCCCAAGGGGCACCCGCGCGGTGCCCTGGAGTGCCGCGCGCCTGGCGCGCGGTCTGCAGGGCCGCGGGGCCCAAGAGGGCACCCGCGCGGTGCCCTGCAGTGCCGCGCGCCTGGCGCGCGGTCTGCAGGGCCGCGGGGCCCAAGAGGGCACCCGCGCGGTGCCCTGCAGTGCCGCGCGCCTGGCGCGCGGTCTGCAGGGCCGCGGGGCCCAAGAGGGCACCCGCGCGGTGCCCTGCAGTGCCGCGCGCCTGGCGCGCGGTCTGCAGGGCCGCGGGGCCCAAGAGGGCACCCGCGCGGTGCCCTGCAGTGCCGCGCGCCTGGCGCGCGGTCTGCAGGGCCGCGGGGCCCAAGGGGGCACCCGCGCGGTGCCCTGCAGTGCCGCGCGCCTGGCGCGCGGTCTGCAGGGCCGCGGGGCCCAAGGGGGCACCCGCGCGGTGCCCTGCAGTGCCGCGCGCCTGGCGCGCGGTCTGCAGGGCCGCGGGGCCCCAGGCCAGCCCGCGCGGTACTCCAGCAGTGCCGCGCGCCTGGCGCGCGGCCTGCAGTGCCGCGCGGCACGGGCCGCCCGCGCGGCATCCCTGCAGTGCCGCGCGCCCAGCGCGCGGCCTGCAGGGCCGCGCGGCCTCCTCCCCGCCGCACGCCCAAACTGCCTGGCGCGCTGCCGCTTAACCAAGCAGCAGCGCGCACGCTGCGCGCGGCGCTCATGCGCGCCCGCGCAGCGGCGACACCGGCAACACAGCCGGCAAGGCGACGCGCCGCAGCCAGCAAGAAAAGAAAAAAGAAAAGGAAAATGAAAAGAGGGGAGAAGCCAAAACCCAACTTGCAACAATAACGAAACACCAACCTTGTTATTGTCGGCCCGCAAGCTCCGCTCGACTCCACACCGTCGCAGCGAGGGAAAAAAACAAGCCCAAGAACCCTCCTCCAACTCCTCTTCTTCTTCCTCCTCTTCTTCTCACCTTTTGCTTCAGACCACCAAAAGAAAAGCAGGAAGGTGGGTGGAGAGGTGGTGCGAGAGAGAGAGTGAGGGGGAGTTAATTAATAGGGGAAAGGAAATAAAATCCACCTACCCACTATTAATTAAACAACAGCAGCCACGCTAATTAATTAGTACACCCACTACTAATTAATTAGCACCAGCCAACACACTCCCTCCACCAACAGCACTAAGGAAATGAAACAAAACACTTAATTAAATAAGGAAATTAAATAAATAAAATAATAAATAGGGTCACGACAACTCACTTTTCGACCCCGGCGCCTCCGCCGCCGTCAGGAACCACCCGAACCCCGCTGTAAATCGAAAATACACGCGCTCAAGCCTTTTTCCAGTCAAAAGGCTCGCCGGTGGAGTCAGAAAGCTCAAGCCAAAAACCGGTACTCTACAACACGTGCACTACCACCCCCAACGGCCACTAAAAGCTGCCCACCAACCAGCAACTCCTACGCGGGGGATTCCGGGACCTCACATCCTCCCCCACTAAAAGAAAGTTTCGTCCTCGAAACTAGATCAAGCCCATCAGGAGTCAAGAATACCACGACTAGGTATCTAACAATACGCCTCCAGCTCCCTAAACCCTACTCGCTCCTCGTGATTACTCCGCAACAACACAACAAGTACGGTATGACCCGATGTGCAATTCTCTCATCTCTCGAACCAGAAAGTGCTACGGGCGTCCCTCGTACTCCAACAATCACAGATCTCAAGGGGCAAGTCAATCACGGCGAGGCAACATCACATCACTACTGAGCTGAGACGTGAAAAACTAAAGGGCTCCACTAAAAGGCTGGGGGAAACTGAAAAAACCACAAGTGTAACACACACTAAACCACAACATGGTGCCAACCTCAACAAGACGACCCGAGCATACCCGCATATTAATCCAATAAGGAAGGGAATCCAATACGCTGGGGTCTTCACTCGGTTACCTCCTGTCACGCCCCGGGGGTACGAATCGCGCGGAAGAGGAGCCACCGATGCCCCTGAATCAGCCATATATTTTTTTTTTTGTAAAACATTACTCCCCGGCGCGTGCACAGACCCGCCGCATACACAAATTCGCTCTGCAAATGGGCAGAGGCCCCTTTGTATATGCACGGCGTCTCGGCTACAAAGTGTCTCACAAGGCGTAGTACATACAATCTCTAACCACATCAGTTGGGGTCTCGTACACATACAACCAAACAATTCACATGACATTCTAGCATTCACTTAGAGTATAGAGGCCGGTGTTTTGAAAGGATAAATAATCACAAGGTTTTGAAAGCAGCATCCACACGATGCCCTCGTTTGTGAAAACAGTTCGCAAACACATAAATCCCACAAGGTTTATAAAGCTCGGTGCCCACACGACACCCACGTTTTAGAAATAGTTTTCGCAAACGGTTTTCTTTGTTTTTCATCGTTCAAAACGGCCAAGTAAGAGAGAACGTAGTATTCATTCAATTATTCAAAAAGGAAAGGAAAGGCAACATCCACTTCGACCCCACGGGGGTGTCGCAATCCACAACTAGCTACCATGAATAATAAAAGAAAAGGGAAAGAAGAGTCACTGTATCTGAAGTCACCCAAAAATCAGGTCAGCACCCTAACGTCCTCACCGGCGCCCTAGCACTCGCCCCTGGACGAACCTGTCACGGAGTGGGAAGTCAGTGACTAGAAATAGCATGATAAGCGTAGTAAACAAAGAAAATGCAAACCACAAACACCGGAGCAACTATCCCTCCCATGCATCTTCCACCTTAACCACACCCTGTATCAATACGACATCGGGCACCTTCCCCGATGCCCACCGCCGAGCACCTGCCTCGCAAAGCAACATCGGGCACCTTCCCCGATGCCCACCGCCGAGCACCTGCCTCGGCCGCCGAGCACCTGCCTCGACGTCACCGCTCACACCCCCCACCCATGGGGGCCCCCATTCCTAACGCCACCTCCGCGTGGGGTACACGGGTCAACGTACCACTTTTCCGGAAAAGCACACCCTTGCGGTGGCCAAACCGCGGGTGTGCGTGTAGCAAATTTGAGCCTCAGATTGACATTGAGTATCATAACATAACATAACAGGGTTAGTGCATAAACAGAAGGAGACTGACAATTCCACCTTGCCCCAACATGCTATTTCTAACAGTTAAACCCCATTCCCGAAACCCCCGGGAACGTACCCACCTTGTGTGCGTCGTCCTGCGTTCGTCCAGTCCGCGTCTGTGCTCCAGTCGCCAACAGCGTCCCGCACTCCTGAAGGAACATAGGCAAATCGAGACTTAGAAGTCCGAAACTTACAACGACTCCCTACAGCGTGCGGCGGAGTTCTTCGCACGGCACCGGCCCGTGCGACGAACACTCTGCCAGGGCGCAGCCCCGCGCGGCACCAGCCCGCGCGGCCGCCCCTCCTGCGGGTGGCCCCGCGCGGCCGAGCGCCGCGCGGGCGCGCTGCCCACGGTGCGGGCGACCCCGCGCGGCACCAGCCCGCGCGGGCGCCCCTCCTGCGGGCGGCCCCGCGCGGCCGAGCGCCGCGCGGGCGCGCTGCCCGCGGTGCGGGCGACCCCGCGCGGCACCAGCCCGCGCGGGCGCCCCTCCTGCGGGCGGCCCCGCGCGGCCGAGCGCCGCGCGGGCGCGCTGCCCGCGGTGCGGGGCGACCCCGCGCGGCACCAGCCCGCGCGGCGCCCCTCCTGCGGGCGGCCCCGCGCGGCCGAGCGCCGCGCGGGCGCGCGGCCCGCGGTGCGGGGCGACCCCGCGCGGCACCAGCCCGCGCGGGCGCCCCTCCTGCGGGCGGCCCCGCGCGGCCGAGTGCCGCGCGGGCGCGCTGCCCGCGGTGCAGGGCGGCCCCGCGCGGCACCAGCCCGCGCGGGCGCCCCTCCTGCGGGCGGCCCCGCGCGGCCGAGCGCCGCGCGGGCGCGCGGCCCGCGGTGCGGGGCGGCCCCGCGCGGCACCAGCCCGCGCGGGCGCCCCCCTCCTGCGGGCGGCCCCGCGCGGCCGAGCGCCGCGCGGGCGCGCGGCCCGCGGTGCGGGGCGGCCCCGCGCGGCACCAGCCGCGCGGGCGCCCCCCTCCTGCGGGCGGCCCCGCGCGGCCGAGCGCCGGGCGGGCGCGCGGCCCGCGGTGCGGGGCGGCCCCGCGCGGCACCAGCCCGCGCGGGCGCCCCCTCCTGCGGGCGGCCCCGCGCGGCCGAGCGCCGCGCGGGCGCGCGGCCCGCGGTGCGGGGCGGCCCCGCGCGGCACCAACCCGCGCGGGCGCCCCCCCTCCTGCGGGCGGCCCCGCGCGGCCGAGCGCCGCGCGGGCGCGCGGCCCGCGGTGCGGGGCGGCCCCGCGCGGCACCAGCCCGCGCGGGCGCCCCTCCTGCGGGCGGCCCCGCGCGGCCGAGCGCTGCGCGGGCGCGCGGCCCGCGGTGCGCGACGGCGCCGGGCCTCCTCCCTCCTCGTGACCAACAAAAGAAAGAAAGAGGGAGATTTCCCCCGAACGAAACGCGTCCGACTCACCTTGATGTGCGAAAGAGGAGGAAGAGAGGGATCGTCCGCTTGCCTCCACCGGTCCACCCTTGCGGTGTGCTTGGTTTCTCTTTGCCGGCGGCTACGAGGGAGGAAGAAAAAGAAAAGAGGTGGCCACCAAAAGAAAATAAGAGGAACCCTAATCCTCTTTCCCTCACGGCTACATATATATATACTAAAAGAATTAGGGTTTACCTTAAAAGGTGTGCGGCTGCCAACACGGATCCCGAGGCGTCTAAGGGGGACCCCAACTTCGAGAATTAATTCTGGTCAGACCGGGAGTCGGAAAAATAAACCGATCGCGCCCACGCGCTCCGTTCCGCGAGCTCTACCGCCTAAAATTATTTGCGGGCCCCGACGGTCTGTCCGGAAAAACACCAAAAATGAGGCCCCCGGTCAGGCATTACAAGAAGAGGGTGACCAGAAGGGTTAAGGAAAAGCCGGGTCTTACACCTCCCGATCCGAAACCACTCGAGTGGACAACACAACTGCAGGCTACCCTCAAAAGGGATCCTCAAAAGGCACAATCTCGTGCCACAGTTGGTCGCTCAACATGCTATCATAACCCCAACGGACCCACGGGTCGAAGTCGATCCCTCAACTAATAAAGAACACCCTGACGGGGACCAAACCGTCGGTGAACGGGACCGAAAATTGGCTCACAAGGCGATCATAAAGCTGATGCCCAAACTCGCGGTCAAAGTCCGAAACATCCACAAAACTCTCACCGTTGTGTACCTACAACGTGGCATCACTGCCATGCACCAATGGCGTGGCATCACTGCCGTGCACCAGCGGCGTGTCATCACTGCCGTGCACCAACGGCGTGGCATCACCACCGTGTATCAACGGTGTGGCATCACCACCGTGTATCAACGGCGTGGCATCACCACCGTGTATCAACGGCGTGGCATCACCACCGTGTATCAACGGCGTGGCATCACCACCGTGTATCAACAGCGTGGCATCACCACCGTGTGTCAACGGTGTGGCATCACCACCGTGTATCAACGGTGTGGCATCACCACCGTGTATCAACGGCGTGGCATCACCACCGTGTATCAACGGCGTGGCATCACCACCGTGCATCAACGGCGTGGCATCACCACCGTGTATCAACGGCGTGGTATCACTCAAGCATCAAGGCCTCAGATCCTCACAGTACTATACCCAACACTACCTCGAAATCCCGGAGCTGAGGAAGAGCCAAAAGATCAACAGGCAAAAACCCGGGCCCTAACTGCACTGGGCAGGACCAATAACACCCATCTATGTGCAACACGTGATCAGGTATCTGAACCTCACGAGCACAAGCTAAGGGTCCTATCTCTAGCCCATACAACAAAGCAAATGCCCTACAAAAGAAATGAATGCGATGCTCCGGTAACAAATAACGCTCAAGTGCGTGAAGGGGAGATAAGATTAGTATCTGCCACCACGTGGCTAGCTGCCCCCGAATCCTCATCCTGTGCGACATAGACGCTCTCGCTCGGGGGTTGTCGTCCGTCGGACTGCCGCGAAGAAGTGGCCCTAACTATCTGGCCATAACCTGTCGATACTCCGCCTGTCTGGAAGAGCGGAGGAGGAGGAGCCGAAGCTGCCAACGCGACTGATGACCCCGCTTTAGGACAAGACTATGATCTGTGCCCTACCTGTGGTCACACTACGGCGCAAAATGCAGCCCATCATAAAGGACACAGTCATCCCGCTGCTGCTGATACACCGGCTGTGGAGAACCTCCTGGTCTCTGTCTCCTCTGAGACTCACGACCCTCAGACTGGGATCGTGGCGGCCACGGGGGTCTCGATCTATTCGACTGTCCAAACACAGGCGACACTGGATGCCTCTCCCCGGAGTTGGTCCCTGGCGCTCCGTCCCTCTCTGACATGATCACTGATCCTCGGTCAACCTGCTAAGCATGCTCAATCGCTGCATCTAACGTTGGCACCCGCCGAGAATACACCAAGTGATAGATATTCCACTGCAGTCCTTTCTCAACTAGCTCAACATCCTGGATCTCATTCAGGAGACATGGGGTACACCACTCAACAATCGCAAAACTCGCGAACATACTCCAGAAGAGGTCGACTCCCCTGCTGCAGGAGTCTAAGATCTCCTTCCAGTTTCTGCTTACACTGTCAGGAAAATTGGCCCTGAGCAGCAAAGCACGAAACTGGTTCCAAGTCAACAACTGAGCTCCTGGTAGTCCAACAGGACGAACTCGACGCCACCAAATCTCGGCGTCCTGTCAGACCATCTCAATCTCAGTAAAGCAACCACCTGGTAACTCGACCAGGGCATGTACCCACCTGGTAACCCGGCCAGGGGTATGTACCCATCTGGTAGCTCGGCCAGTGGAAGGTGTCCTCCTGGTAACTCGGCCAGGGCATGTGTCCTCCTGGTAACTCAGCCAGGGCATGTGCCCACCTGGTAACTCAACCAGGGGAAAAATGCCCTCCTGGTAACTCAGCTAGGGAAAATGCCCTCCTGGTAACACAGCCAGGGAAAAATGCCCTCCTGGTAACTCAGCCAGGGAAAATGCCCTCCTGGTAACTCAGCCAGGAAAAATGCCCTCCTGGTAACTCAGCCAGGGAAAAATGCCCTCCTGGTAACTCAGCCAGGGAAAGTGCCCTCCTGGTAACTCAGCCAGGAAAAAATGCCCTCTTGGTAACTCAGCCAGGGAAAAATGCCCTCCTGGTAACTCAGCCAGGGAAAATGCCCTCCTGGTAACTCAGCCAGGGAAAAATGCCCTCCTGGTAACTCAGGCAGGGAAAAAATGCCCTCCTGGTATCTCAGCCAGGGAAAATGCCCTCCTGGTAACTCAACCAGGGAAAATGCCCTCCTGGTAACTCAGCCAGGAAAAAATGCCCTCATGGTAACTCAGCCAGGAAAAAAAAATGCCCTCCTGGTATCTCAGCCAGGGAAAATGCCCTCCTGGTAACTCAGCCAGGGAAAAATGCCCTCCTGGTAACTCAGCCAGGGAAAATACCCACACAGCTGGGACCGCCGTCACTCCAAACGGCTCCCACAATAACACCCCACTCGTAGGCGAGAAGAACCGACTGACGCGGCAAAAATCCGAAAATCCCGATAGACCGGTGCCTAGAACCCCAATCAAACAAGAACAGATTCTAGGTTCTTCTAGGCTCAGCTTATCGAAGTTTTCGATCCTTTACCGTTCAGGGATTTGGCCCCTCTCGGTTAAAGTGGGAAACTATCTCAACGCACAAACTCCAGGGTCTCGCTCTACTCTGATAGTTCTGCCTCCCGCTGTGGGGTATTCATCAGGTGAGGGGTGTGTCCTCTTCACAACACGACGTCTCCGGGGTATCGCAATCCGCTGCACAATAACAAACGTCAGGACACAACAACCATAAGACCCAATCCAGCGAGAGTCTAAGACATGTCATCCATTCCATAGCATTATGTTGTCGCAGCCAACATAATCGCTTGGGAAAGTAAACATGCCAAACACTCATCCCGTCTCTTGGGAGAGGTAAAAACTCAATCAAGACTCTCGCTATAAGTCACGACTCTCACGTAGTCATCCTAATGTCCAACCACAAGCCTAGGGTTTCTAAGTCCACCACGACCTACAACCTAGGCTCTGATACCACTCTAATCTGTCACGCCCCGGGGTCGAAACTGCGACCCGGGCTCGCCAACAGATCCGCCATCTGTACGGAAACTGCCGTACAGACGAAGCGTCTAACCTGCAGAAAGAATCAACTACAGTATACAGATATCAGAGCGGAAAGTAAACTACTAAAAACTGAAAACCAAACACTGTACAACTGAAAATAATACAATATCCATCTCCCAAATACGATCGTATACAAAGTCCTCTGATACAAAACTCAAAAGGGAGGTATCTCCAATAAAATACATCGGTGTACAAGCTCTCAATACAAATATCCTCACTACATCAGTCTCTCAAACTGTAAAATAAAGTACAACTCTATACCTCACAACAAAGGTCTCTCAACAGAGGAAAAAGAAGTAAACTAATCTACTGAAGCTCTGCTCTGAAGGGGTACCGCTACACTCCAATGACGGGTAGGGAACTAGCTCGCGACTCCCTCGCCTCGGTCAGAAGGATCAGCAACTGGAGCAACAGGAACAGGAGAAGAAGTTCCTGGGGAAAAAGACAACACGACGGGTGTGAGAACTACTTCCCACAGTAGTTCTCAGTGGGTGCCGTCAACAAGCCCAACGGTCTGCCCACTAAGTCTACTAGAGGTAAAAGATAACAGTGCAATGAAATCTGAACAAGAAAAGCTGGAGCTAATCTACAGCTACGATACCTCTATCTAGATACTCAAAAAGTGGAACAGATGAAAGTAAAAGAGACCACTCGCACCCAAGGTGCTCAATGGACCCAATTGAACTGACTGCCTCATAGGGTCCAGTCAAGCCTGCGCCTGTCGACTAGGAACGCGCCTGCCCACTACCACACATCCCCATGAGGACGGGATTTACGTGGGGCGTCCTGCCCAACTAACTCACCCCTCGCGCAAAACTGCCACAACGGGCCCATCGTATCCACAGCGGCATCTCAGGGACGCGACTCTAACTGAGGAAAACGTCGCGGCATAGAGTATCACAAATTGGCATAAGCAGGCTATAGTCAAAAACCACGCTCACTCCCAGAACGGTAGGACTCAAGATCCCCAAATATCTCGCACAACAGTCGGAGCACTCTCTACGACTCAGCTGATCAGCTCACACGGAACACGAGACACTAGCCTCTCCAACAGCTCGCAGCACAAGGCACACTGGCTGGAGGTACTCCACAGCCAGGAACGACCCACGACTCAAGCTAACAATACTGGTCGGACAACACTCAACGACCTGGGATCACCGTTAACCCCAACGATTCCCAACAACACTGGTCGGAAGATACTCGACGGCCCGGGACTACCGCCTGCTCAACAGCTCCCTCCCACGACAGCGCAACAGGGATACTAGACCTCCCGGGACTACCGTTTACCCAAACGGCTCCCGGCACAGATAAGCAACCCACTACAACTACCAGACTCCACTCTGCTCCCAAGCACGAGTGCAAAAGCATCCCACACTACAAGAAAGTCCCGACCTCTCGGCCCACTACCCGGGCGAGGAAAACCCTATGCCAGGAATAGAAAAATAGTGTGGGTGTCTAAACAATAAAATAACCCTAGCCCAAGTGAGGGTTTTCTACTAGTCTGGTTACACATGCAACATATGACGGGGGTGCTAGGTCAAGTTCCAAGATAACTACATTAACAGATAATAAAAGGAATAACAATTCCTACAATCTAGCATGCTACACAATAAAATAAACTATCATGCATAGTCCTACATCAGTAGAAATACTGTACAATCCATAAAACTTGGAGATAAGGCCACCCATCTCAATAAGCCACCAATTGCTCGTAGACACTTGCAATTGGCCTCCACGCGACTCGCATGCAAAACGATGTCCGCTGCCGGAGTCCGCACGCAAAACGGAGCACGATGCCGGAATCCGCACGCCAAACGGAGTCCGCACGCAAAACGGAGCACGGTGCCGGAATCCGCACGCCAAACGGAGTCCGCACGCAAAACGGAGCACGGTGCCGGAATCCGCACGCCAAACAGAGTCCGCACGCAAAATGGTGCACGGTGCCAAGATCCGCACGCAAAACGGAGTCCGCACACAAAACGGTGCACGGTGCCGGAGTCCGCACGCAAAACGAAGTCCGCACGCAAAACGGTGCACGATGCCGGAGTCCGCATGCAAAACGGTGCACGGTGCCAGGATCCGCACGCCAAACGGAGTCCGCACGCAAAATGGTGCACGGTGCCAGGATCCGCACGCAAAACGGAGTCCGCACGCAACACGGTGCATGGTGCCAGGATCCGCACGCAAAACGGAGTCCGCACGCAAAACGGTGCACGGTGCCCAACACAGAAAAGAGCAAGAGGGTCAATTACAGTCTAAAAGAACGCTCCAAAAACTGTACAAAAATACAAAAAAACCAACACACGGAACCTACACGATTGCGCCGTCGTTGCCGAAACACTCCGCCGGGCGTCCTCGCACGCAAAACGAGGTCCACGACGCGCCGCCGCACCTCACGCAACCTCCTCCCTCACTCCCTCTCGCTCTCGGTTGCAAGAGAAAGAAAAAGAGGAGCAGCCATGGCCGTGCGGGGGAGAAAGAAGAAGAAAAGAAAAGAGAGGGAGAGGGGCGGTCCACGGTGCCGGTCCACGGAGCCGGTTCACGGCACGGACCAATGGGGAGCCCCAACGGGCCGGTCCACAGCGCATGGGCGCGCGCGCCCGGTCCACGCGCGCGCCCACGCACCACGTGGCGCGCGGTAACGCGCCCGCCACACGGGCGCGTTACACCGCGCCCGCGCCAGGCGCGGGACACGCGCCCGTTACACGGGCGCGCGTGCCCCCGCGCCCGCGCGGGGAACAACGGGGGCCCTCCACGTGGCGGCCCCCGCGCGTCCCCCGCAGAAGGCGCCTGCGCCCCATCCCGTCCGCACGCCGCCTCGAACAGCGCGCCTTGCCCCGCGCGTCGCGTTCACCTCGGGATCCGTGCCACGCGCCACGCCTCGAGATTCGTGCCGCATCGTCTCGAAAAACGCGCACGTCATCAGGGCTCCAAATCAAACAAGTAAATAGTCTATTCCTAGCGATTTCGCGCGCTGAATCCAAAAACGATGTCCATTTCTCCAAATTCTCATCCGAAAATTTGCCAAATGCCCACTCGATCCGATTTTCGCGCCTGGTCCAAAACTGAAGTCCGATTTGCTAAATTTCAACTCTAAAAATTCCCGAAGGCGACCGGAGAGGTAATCTTTTATCCAAACTTCGCCCGGAGTCCAATTTTGACATCCGAATCGCGCGAAACCACCTCTAAACACCCGACGGGTCATCCAAATTCCCACGGGGTCTCCTTTTAAGCCCGAAGTCCAACACTTGTGTCCAAATTGCGCGCAAACACCTCCGACACATCACGCAGGCCTCCAGTGATGCAACTAAATCCCAAATTGCATCACAAATCCATTTCTTGGGCCCGACACGCGCACTACCACCCCCAACGGCCACTAAAAGCTGCCCAACAACCAGCAACTCCTACGCGGGGGATTCCGGGACCTCACAGACATGCACCGTTTTGCGTGCGGATTCGGCAAATGCGCGCAGTTTTGGACACGAACTCGTAAATCGTGCACCATTTTGCGTGCAACGTTGAGAAAAGAACCTGCACCGTTTTGCGTGCTAAGGCGAGGTATGTGCTCCGTTTTGCGTGCGGGTTGGACCAATGCGCGCAGTTTCACGTGTAGAATCTAATGGTTTGCATCATTTTTCGTGCAGGGCTAGGGAAAAATCTGAACCGTTTTGCGTGCAACCCTACAGTCAGACTGCATCGTTTTGCGTGCAGATTCGAGGTACGTGCACCGTTTCGCGTGCAGTTCGTGTTGTCGCGCACAGTTTTGCGTGCCGACCCTAATATGTGCATCGTTTCTCGTGCAGGGTCAGAAAACATGTGCACCATTTTGCGTGCAACCTTAAGAGAAGAATGCTCCGTTTTACGCGCAAACTCGAGGGATGTGCACCGTTTTGCGTGCAAGCTCGAGGAAACAAGTGTAATCGCGCAGAGACCAATTGCAAGTGTCTACAAGCAATTGGGGGCATCACAAGGTGGGGAATTCTGCCGAAATTGGGTGACCTCTCCCCTTGCTCCTTTGCTTTTCGATTCGAAGCATGATAGTAGCCTGTTAGGGGCGTTAGGTAATTATGATTATGATTGCCTGTGTAGATGAATTCAGATGGAAAAGTGCAACTGTTGGTTGCCAGAGTTAGAGGGATAGATGTGCATGTGTAAATGAACACAGAGGAAAAGTGCAACTGTTGGTTGCCAAAGATATATGATGAATATGCATGCGTAGAGATAATTATTATTTTATGAATGAAATAAAAATAATTGCATGCTTGAAAAAGATTAGCTATTCATGATTGTGAGCATGTTAGGGTATAACCCTAGGAATCACGTGACATAAGGGAACAGCAGTTGTTGGTAGTAAGACTAGGAGAAAACCTAGTATAGGAGTTTGACGAGTGACATCAACTTAGGAGTTATCCTAGGGAGGACGAGTGGCATGGTCTTAGGTGATAACCTAAGGACGCTGGATAGAATGATCAACATAGAGTCAGAGAACTCTAGGATGTATATGACATGGTACTTAGGTAAAGGAAACCTAAGGAGAGCTAGTGGTCAACATAGAGTCAGGGAACTCTAGGATGTATATGACATGGGACTTAGGTAAAGGAAACCTAAGGAGAGCTAGTGGTCAACATAGAGTCTGGGAACTCTAGGATGTATATGATATGTGACTTAGGTAATGGAAACCTAAGGAGAGCTAGTGGTCAACATAGAGTCAGGGAACTCTAGGACGGATATGACATGGGACTTAGGTAAAGGAAGCCTAAGGAGAGCTAGTGATCAACATAGAGTCAAGGAACTCTAGAATGAGTGTGACATGAAACTTAGGTAAATGGAACCTAAGGTAAACTAGAGGAGTTCAAACTCACAGACAGGAAAATAGAGTTAAGTTAACCCTAAGTTCAGGGTGGAATCAGAAAAAAAAAAGGGGATTAGATCCCACAGCTAAGAATTTAGTGAACATGACCCCAGAGAGTCATAGGGCGTCTGGGTAAATGGATGGACTAGTTTAACTCCAAGTAGAGTTAAACAAAGGAAAGTGGAAAGGATCAAGTGTGGAGACATGAAAGGTAAAATAGGAAATTAGAGTCAGTGTAACTCTAAGATAATAGTGGAACAGGAAATTAGAGTCAGTGTAACTCTAAGTTAAAGTGGAACAGAAGAATAGAGTTAAGTGAACTCTAGGATTCAGTGAGGAATCAGGAAAGTGGGATAAGATTCCAAGGTTAAAGAACTAAACAAATACAACCCTAGAAAGTCATAGGGTGTCTGGGCAAATGGACAATAACTTTAACTTCAATTTGAGTTAAAGAAATAAAAGAGAAATGTTTAAGAGTCCAAGTGACTCCTAGTTATCCTGATGGCGAGACCTAGGATAAGAAATAAGATGTCGTAAAAAGACAAAGTTTAAAAGAAAGCTAAAAGTGGCTAAAAAGCATGAAGAAAATGTAAATGTCGCATTCGAATTTGAGACTCGTCAAGTGGAGCAGGACTCCCTGGGCAGTGACCCGTCGGACGAGGTACTTTCGAAAGGCTAAAAGTGAAAGTAAAGAGCTAGATGCTCAAAGGAAAGAGAAAGAGTTTTGCCAGTGGCAAAAGGGAGCTATAAGCTCGAATAAGAAAGAAAAGCAAGTGTTCTAAGGCAAAGAGGCTAAGAACTAAAGTAAAAAGAGAAAGAAAAAGAAAAGAAAAGAAAGAAAATATAAAGATAAAACGGGCGTACCTGCGGGGAGGAAACGTGACCCTTGTTGGAGGAGCGGCAGGATCCCTCTCCCGGGCAGTGACCCGTCTGGCACGTTTCTCCCGTAGGACGGGGTAATACTTGCGAGTGTTATCGGCAACCTTAGAAATCTTATCTTATGGTAGCAGGACTACCGGGCTGGGGCCCGTTGGATAAGAATTTCTGAGGGTTAACTTGAACTAAAGCACCAGAATTTAAAGAAATAAAGAGAAATTAGAGTGGCCAAGGTGGCCGGGTTAGTTTGACCCTGTATACAGCGGCATAGTGGCCGAGTTGGTGCTTAGTAGCCTAGTATGACTAGACAGAGTAGTGCTGGGTCGATGAGTATATACAGACAGTGATATATATATTGCATAGCCGCATTTTGATATTGAGGATTTTAGATTCCTAGCACTTTATTATTATTGCTTCCATTGGACCAAGTGGTGTAGGACACTTTATCTCGGTGGTTGAACCCACTAGAAACTATGTCGTAGTTCTCACACCCCTTGGGTGACTCCCCCCCCCTACAAGTTCAGGTATGGATGCAGCGATTGCGACGGTTCAGAGGCAGACGGCGAGGTATACGACAGGGGCAAGGGCCCAGCAGCATAGAGACCTAGAGGGTCTAGCAGAGGTATCCCAGTTTTATATTTCATGAGTGAACCTTGTATGGTGAGGAAATTTATGTAAAGGAATTGTAATAATTTTATTTGCAAGTTCAGAAATGTAAAGTGTAATAAATTTAAGTCATGGTTCACTCTTGCAGGCATTCATTTCCGCATTAAACTGTTTGTTTATAAAATAAAAGTTCAAATTTATAGTGATTTTTAGTACTCTGATATTGAGCTTCCGCACATACTTGTTGTATGATTATGGATGTTACCGTTCCTTTCGGGTAGGGAAAGGTCATGCCCGATTGGCGGGTCTGTTGGCGTGCCCGAACCGTACAAATTGGCGGACTCGGGGCGTGACAGATTAGAGTGGTATCAGAGCCTAGGAATAGTCCTAGGTGGTTAGCAACCTTAGGGAGACCCTAGGGATTAGCACGAGAGAGTGTGTCGATTATTAGGCGAAAGTATTCAATTGGTTATTGTTGTTCCCAAAAAGGATGTTGGGACTGATCGAGGGCGACGAGCTTCCATTCTTCGGATATTACGTTGGCGGCCGACAACTTAATGTTGGAGATGAAAAGAAGTACCCTCTTATACTTTCGCATGATTGAGTCCACGAGCCTTTTCGTCGGTATGTAGACTGCGCGTTGCTCTAATGGCTACGTTTGGGCTAGTTGTTTCATTGTGGTGTGCACATTGGCGATAACACCACATAGGGAAACGCACCTGTTTCGACTCGAGTCACGAGAGGGCTCGGGGTCAAACGAGGTACACGAGCTGCGATAGCTGGTGACCGCACTTATTGGTGTGGTCCAGTAACATAAGGAAACTTCTTGCCGATAGGCGGAAATTTTCCGCCGGCAGGGAGGCAGACTCTGACGCCTATGGGTGGCGTCAATGTGACAATCGGAGCAGATCGATAGGCTCCGGTGGCTGATAACGCAGCAAGCTGAGGCTGCATAAATGACGCATGGGCATACGACGTCGCCGCGTGTAGGAACAGTAGTAGAACGGGTGGCAGTGGCCGCCGAGCTTATATCGGTGCACCCCGCACCTTCCGCAAGGGGGTGTAATAAGCTGGTGTCTGCTAGTTTGCTGGCAAAGTGTGGTTGGAAAGGTCCAGTGAGAGACCGACTCGCGGAACGCTGGTAATCGCTATGTGCGAAAACCAGGTAAATATGTCCTAAGGGTTAGGGCAAGAAAGATTTACAAGCCTAGAGTAGGCTTCAAGATGCGTGGATCTCTCGATAGGGCGAGAGTTTACTGGCGCCGTTCTGATGAATCGGTGTAATGGCAAGGATTGCCACCGCAGGATTTGAGTGTTAATCACCAGGATGGTGAACTGTTATTGTGGTGCCTCGACCTAGTTGGGAGAGTGCACAAGAGCCGTAGGGGTACGCAAGCAAATCGCTTAACGTTGGAATTTTCTGCGAGTTAGCATGGGGGCGTAGGACGCCCAATTGTTTGGGTGCTCATGGAGCACAAGTATTGTTTAGCCAGAGAGAGCTGATTAGGTGGCATAGTAGTCTTTGCCCAGTGTGGCCAGAGTTGATAGAGAGTTTTGGGTCGTGGATTGACGACTGGTTAGTTGGTTTTGCTCAGTGAGCATAGTGGTCGCGTGGCGACGATTAGCGGGTTCGCTTGGGGACGATCCGTGCCTGGACCATGTTTGTGGACTGTGGGCCTGTAGCCCAGCGGGCAGGCGCAGTCAGCTGTGAGAGACAGTGGCCCGAGACCTGATGGCGGGGCATGATAGAGATTTGGTCGGGACGGTAGTCCGAGCGATGACCCGGGAACGTGGAATGCCACGTGTGAGCATTGAGGCTATTAGTACACTGAGATTAGTACACTGACAGTGTGATATAACCAGGCCGAAGGGCTAGTGGTGATTGAGGTACTGTAGCTCCTAGTGGGAGTGTTGGTGTAGTAATCCTAAGTGAGGATCTACCCGTATGACGTTTGGATCTGTGGGCTAGAGAGAGAGCCGTTGTACAGTGTTGGACTAGTTTTGGGCTATAGGCCCCTATTTGACCGTGGTCTGTGAACCTATTAGTAGTCCGATATATCGGGTTAGCTGATAACCCATGGACTTAGAGCACTAGCAGCGTGCGTGATAGCTGAGGACTTGTGGATTGGCCTTTGCCCTCCACATTAGGCAGCGGAGCGACCGGAAAAATGCGGTAAGTGTAATTGGTTGCAGATGCAACCTCGTTGTGAAAAGAATGATGGCGGAATTAAAGTGAAAATTTCACAAGTAAAAACTGGGTCATTCGTGGCAATTGAGAGAACAAGTGCTCAACTGTGTCTTTCACCTACTTGGTGAAAGTGGCCAAACACCAGGTCTGTGTTTGTCCCTGAATTGTGATAGGGATTCATGAATGAGTTGCTCGTGTAGTCTCGGCGAGCAGGCAATTTGATGCCAGTCACGATATACAGTGAGCCCAGTAGTGAGGGCAAGATTTCCTCCCTCTCGATCAAGTAGGAGTCGAGATGTGATTCAAGTTTCGAGGACGAAACTTATTTTAAGGAGGGTAGAATGTAAGGTACCGGATTTTCGGCACATAAATAAATGTAAATAAAGATGGTATGAAATACTATTGTTATGAAAGTTAGGTAAGTAAAGAATATTTGGACGCGAGTTGGGCCCAAATCGGGTTAAAATGGAGAGATCTAAAAATTTATTTGAGAAAGGGGGCCCAGATTTTTAGTGGAAAATTCACAGTGTCAGAAAATTCTGAGAAAATTACGGGAGCCCCGTAAATATGTTTTAAGACCACAGAAAAAGTTTCATGTTGATCGGATGCCGGATAGAGAGAACGGGCTCCGTCAACAGTGTCAGAAAATTCTGAGAAAATTTGGGGAGCTTCGTAATTATGTTTTAAGGCCACAGTAAAAGTTTCGTGTTGATCGGATACCCGGATTGCGAGAACGGGGTCCGCCAATGATTCTAGATACAGCGAGGCTTTCGGTGGCCCAGAAATAGCCCAAACTGAAAATTTAAAATTTTCTGTGGTAAATTAAGCAGAAACGAAGCCGCCTGTCAAATTTGGACGGAAACGGACGAAAAACGGACAGAAAATGAAACAAAAATGGATTTTTCGAAGGCATCGGCGCGCGGTTCGAGGCGCGTGGCCAGCTGCGCAATGCGCACAGCTGGCGCGCACTCATGCGCGGGTCAACGGGGGGCCGCCAGGTGGCGGGCCCCCATTGGCGCCCGCGCGGCGCAGGGGCGCGCGCCTATGCAGGTGCGCGCGCCCCTGTGAGAGAGGGTCCGCCAGGTGGCGGGTCCCCATTGGGGGGCCCGTGGACCCGGTCTACAAGCCCTCCCCTCCCTTCCTTCTTCTTCTTTTCTTCTTTTCTTCTTCCTTCTCCCCCGCAGACCTTCCCTTCTCTCTTTTCTTTTCTTCTTCTCCAACCGAGCATCGAGAGAGAGAGAGAGAGAGAGAGAGAGAGAGAGAGAGAGAAGAGGGGATTTCTTGGGGCTCGCGGCCGCGCCGTGAACCTTGTGGAGCGCGCGAGCTGTTCGAAAAGCCAGATGGGCGGCGCGACTGTACGAGGTAAGCCCCGCACGTTATTTTTACGGTATTTTTGGCACAGTTTTTAGGCCTCCTCTGGATTTGGATTTGACCCCATACCGTGTTGCGTGTTAGGAACCGAGTTATATTGTGCCGTTTTGCTGCGCGGACTGTCGGGGGGCAATTTTGACGCGCCTCGTTTTGCGTACCAGTTGTGGGAGACATGCACCGTTTTGCGTGCGGATTCGGCAAATGCGCGCAGTTTTGGACGCGAACTCGTAAATCGTGCACCGTTTTGCGTGCCAATGCGAGGTATGTGCTCCGTTTTGCGTGCGGGTTCGACCAATGCGCGCAGTTTCACGTATAGAATCTAATGGTTTGCATTATTTTTCGTGCTGGGCTAGGGAAAAATCTGCACCGTTTTGCGTGCAACCCTACAGTCAGACGTGCACCGTTTTACGTGCAGATTCGAGGTACGTGCACCGTTTCGCTTGCAGTTCGTGTTGTCGCGCACAGTTTTGTGTGCCGACCCTAATATGTGCATCATTTCTCGTGCTGGGTCAGAAAACATGTGCACCATTTTGCGTGCAACCTTACGAGAAGAATGCTCCGTTTTACGCGCAAACTCGAGGGATGTGCACCGTTTTGCGTGCAAGCTCGAGGAAACAAGTGGAATCGCGCAGAGACCAATTGCAAGTGTCTACAAGCAATTGGGGGCATCACAAGGTGGGGAATTCTGCCGAAATTGGGTGACCTCTCCCCTTGCTCCTTTGCTTTTCGATTCGAAGCATGATAGTAGCCTGTTAGAGGCGTTAGGTAATTATGATTATGATTGCCTGTGTAGATGAATTCAGATGGAAAAGTGCAACTGTTGGTTGCCAGAGTTAGAGAGATAGATGTGCATGTGTAAATGAACACAGAGGAAAAGTGCAACTGTTGGTTGCCAAAGATATATGATGAATATGCATGCGTAGAGATAATTATTATTTTATGAATGAGATGAAAATAATTGCATGCATGAAAAAGATTAGCTATTCATGATTGTGAACATGTTAGGGAATAACCGTAGGAATCACGTGACATAAGGGAACAGCAGTTGTTGGTAGTAAGACTAGGAGAAAACCTAGTATAGGGGTTTGACGAGTGACATCAACTTAGGAGTTATCCTAGGGAGGACGAGTGGCATGGTCTTAGGTGATAACCTAAGGACACTGGATAGAGTGATCAACATAGAGTCAAAGAACTCTAGGATGTATATGACATGGGACTTAGGTAAAGGAAACCTAAGGAGAGCTAGTGGTCAACATAGAGTCATGGAACTCTAGGATGTATATGACATGGGACTTAGGTAAAGGAAACCTAAGGAGAGCTAGTGGTCAACATAGAGTCAGGGAACTCTAGGATGTATATGACATGGGACTTAGGTAAAGGAAACCTAAGGAGAGCTAGTGGTCAACATAGAGTCAGGGAACTCTCGGACGGATATGACATGGGACTTCGGTAAAGGAAGCCTAAGGAGAGCTAGTGATCAACATAGAGTTAAGGAACTCTAGAATGAGTGTGACATGAAACTTAGGTAAATGGAACCTAAGGTAAACTAGAGGAGTTCAAACTCACAGACAGGAAAATAGAGTTAAGTTAACCCTAAGTTCAGGATGGAATCAGAAAAAAAAAGGGGGATTAGATCCCACAGCTAAGAATTTAGTGAACATGACCCCAGAGTGTCATAGGGCGTCTGGGTAAATGGATGGACTAGTTTAACTCCAAGTAGAGTTAAACAAAGGAAAATGGAAAGGATCAAGTGTGGAGACATGAAAGGGAAAACAGGAAATTAGATTCAGTGTAACTCTAAGATAATAGTGGAACAGGAAATTAGAGTCAGTATAACTCTAAGTTAAAGTGGAACAGAAGAATAGAGTTAAGTGAACTCTAGGATTCAGTGAGGAATCAGGAAATTGGGATAAGATCCCAAGGTTAAAGAACTAAACAAATACAACCCTAGAAAGTCATAGGGTGTCTGGGCAAATGGACAATAACTTTAACTTCAATTTGAGTTAAAGAAATAAAAGAGAAATGTTTAAGAGTCCAAGTGACTCCTAGTTATCCTGATGGCGAGACCTAGGATAAGAAATAAGATGTCGTAAAAAGACAAAGTTTAAAAGAAAACTAAAAGTGGCTAAAAAGCATGAAGAAAATGTAGAATTTGAGACTCGTCAAGTGGAGCAGGACTCCCTGGGCAGTGACCCGTCGGACGAGGTACTTTCGAAAGGCTAAAAGTGAAAGTAAAGAGCTAGATGCTCAAAGGAAAGAGAAAGAGTTTTGCCAGTGGCAAAAGGGAGCTATAAGCTCGAATAAGAAAGAAAAGCAAGTGTTCTAAGGCAAAGAGGCTAAGAACTAAAGTAAAAAGAGAAAGAAAAAGAAAAGAAAAGAAAGAAAATATAAAGATAAAACGGGCGTACCTGCGGGGAGGAAACGTGACCCTTGTTGGAGGAGCGGCAGGATCCCTCTCCCGGGCAGTGACCCGTCTGGCACGTTTCTCCCGTAGGACGGGGTAACACTTGCGAGTGTTATCGACAACCTTAGAAATCTTATCTTATGGTAGCAGGACTACCGGGCTGGGGCCCGTTGGATAAGAATTTCTGAGGGTTAACTTGAACTAAAGCACCAGAATTTAAAGAAATAAAGAGAAATTAGAGTGGCCAAGGTAGCCGGGTTAGTTTGACCCTGTATACAGCGACATAGTGGCCGAGTTGGTGCTTAGTAGCCTAGTATGACTAGACAGAGTAGTGCTGGGTCGATGAGTATATACAGACAGTGATATATATATTGCATAGCCGCATTTTGATATTGAGGATTTTAGATTCCTAGCACTTTATTATTATTGCTTCCATTGGACCAAGTGGTGTAGGACACTTTATCTCGGTGGTTGAACCCACTGGGAACTATGTCGTAGTTCTCACACCCCTTGGCTGACTCCCCCCCCCCCCCCCCCCCACAGGTTCAGGTATGGATGCAGCGATCACGACGGTTCAGAGGCAGACGGCGAGGTATACGACAGGGGCAAGGGCCCAGCAGCATAGAGACCTAGAGGGTCTAGCAGAGGTATCCCAGTTTTATATTTCATGAGTGAACCTTGTATGGTGAGGAAATTTATGTAAAGGAATTGTAATAATTTTATTTGCAAGTTCAGAAATGTAAAGTATAATAAATTTAAGTCATGGTTCACTCTTGCAGGCTTTCATTTCCGCATTAAACTGTTTGTTTATAAAATGAAAGTTCAAATTTATAGTGATTTTTAGTACTCTGATATTGAGCTTCCGCACATACTTGTTGTATGATTATGGATGTTACCGTTCCTTTCGGGTAGGGAAAGGTCATGCCCGATTGGCGGGTTTGTTGGCGTGCCCGAACCGTACAAATTGGCGGACTCGGGGCGTGACAGTTTATGCTGTCCCTTTGGATGGGGATCTGCCGCCAGAGGCGAGTTCTGGATGGAGGCGCTCGGCGCTAGGTGATGGAGGACAGATCGGCCGGCAAAGGCATTTTCATTTTGCTTTCCAGGATGATGGATATCCTTGTGGACGGTTAATGTAAAGCTTACCCAAGGGAATGTTACCCTTTGTGATTGATAACATGCATGTTTGGGGTATAATATATGTGATTGAGGGGTGAGCTTAGTAAGGATAATTGTATAAGGAATTGCATGAATTAATTGTGTTTTGTCATATCACGGTTGCAATAATGGATTTCTGAGATGTCGGAGTTCGGGTGGACCCCGATGGCAACATCAGCATCTATATCAGAGTAGTGCAGCGGTAGCGTAGATTTGTTGTCTGCGGAGGACCATATCCGTCGCCTCAGTGTGAGCAGAGACAGAGGTCGTGCTCCCTTGGTGATTGGTTTAGATATTTTCTGGCAGACTGAGCGACAACCGCTTGCATCGTGTGGAAGAGATTGTGCCGCCTGGTTGGAGGGCGCCACGGCAGTGGATCGGGTTGTTGCAGGTGTGATTTCATCACAGCAGTCGGAGTTAGTGCACTTTGCATTCCGGCATGGACTAGAGGCAGAGTTGTTACCACGTGCACTAGAGGTACAGGTTACTATCGGTGTTGTGCATGTGAAGGAGGCTTGTGGATCATGTCCAGTGCCGTTGAGACCATGAGTTATACCGGCAAACCTATTGGTATGGGTGGCAGTTCGGTGTTTTGACCCAGTTCTTGGGATTGGTTGGCACAGTACTACTGAATGGTTAAGTGCGGAGAGTGATGACTGTGACCTTCTGCGAGGCAGACAAAATGAGGCTTGTTATATTGAGACTGTTCGAGCACACAGGTTATAGCGACAGTGTGAGAGGAGCTTATGGCGGCACCGGGACTAAAGGATATTCCTATCGCCGCGAGATCCCGGGTGTGAGTCCACTCGAGCCGATGATTATGCCGCCGGATAGGGAGATTGAGATTGCGATTGACGTGGTTCTGGAAACCGCACCAACCTCAATAGCACCTCATGGATATTATCTGTAAGAGCTGGGAGAGTTGATGGCACAGGTGCAGGGATCTGATGGATCGAGGGTCTGTTTGACCTAGTGCCACGTCGTTGATACACGACGGTGAGGGTTCCTTTGTGGTTTGAGCACAGGCAGGTCCGGATATTATTTAGGGCCTTTTTGATGGAGTTATACTCCGGTAGTTGTTCGACTGATGCATGTATCTATTTGGAATCATATAGCTGAGTATTTCACCAAGATGGTGTTTAGGACACGGTAGGGGCATTATGAGTACAGTGAGGCCAAATGGAATGACTAATGCCCTGTCATCTTTAAGATTTGAGGAATTGTGTGTTCCAGCTACACTTGGAAGGATTATTGCCGGTATTCTCCAGGGATATTTTGATTTAACCCCCCTTCCTGTGTGATTTAGAGCTTGTGGAGCACTTGTAGATGGTGTGACAAGGTCTGTGAGGAAGAAGCTATATGCCAAGTTGTTGTGGTACAAGTTTTAGCCTCGAGAGCATATCTTCTTGGATTACATATTCTAGCCGTAGGGGCAGCGGTGGAAATCCGGCCAAAATGGATGTTATTCGAGACTGGCCGAGACCGACAGTTATTGTTGAGGTAAGGAGCTTTTGGACCGGATAGTGCTAGCAGAGCTTGACGAGCGGATGATGAGATTGATACCAGCGCCGATTTTAGCTTAGTCAGCGGTAGGAGATGGATTTGCGAGATACAGTGATGTCTCCCATAGTGGCTATGGAATTATAGTTGGATTATTGATGAGCATCCAGTATCACCCCGACAGGGCCACTGTGGTGGCGGATACCTGGAGCTAGAGAGCTATTTGGGGTTGAGTTTGATGATTCTGTAACTGGCGCTGGGTGTGGTGTTGATGTGTGTTGTACTGTTCTTCTTTCCTTTTCCCCCAACCTTTTGTTGGAGTCCCTGAGGTTCTTCCGCGTCTCGGCATGGGAGTGATGTGCTTTTGGATCCCTCGCCCGTGATTGACTCATTTTTTTTGAGATCTGTGAGAGTTTGTAGTACGAGGGACGCCCGTTGCGCATTTTGGCTTGTGAGATGAGAGAATTACGCAATTGGGCCATGTCGTACTGGTTGTTGTTGTTGCTGAGGAGTAATCACGGGGAGTGACAGGTGACTTGGGAGCTGGAGACGGCGGTGTTGAGTACCTACCCTTGGTTTCTGAGACTCCTTGTGAGTTGCTTTAGTTTCGAGGACGAAACTTTCCTTTAGTGGGGGAGGATGTGGTGACCCGGATCTCTGCAGGGCTTCTACAGTGTGACCAGCAGCTTCTGGAGGCCTATGTGGCGTGTCGGCGATGTTTCTGCACCAATTTGGACACAAGTGATGGACTTCGGGTGTTAAATGGATCACGTGGGTAGTCGGATGACCCCGTCGAATGTTTAGAAGTGGTTTTGCGCGAATCGGACATCAGAATTGGACTCAGCGTGAAATTTGGGTTAAGAACACTTATCTGGATGCCTTCGACAAATTTTGGAATTGGAATTTGGCAAAACGGACAGCGGATTTGGATTCAGCGCGCGAAAACGGTGAAAATGGGTTATTTACTTGTATTTTTCGGAGCCCGGATGCCAAAACACGCTTTTCGAGGCAGGGACACTGTTCCGGCGGCCGGAGGGCAGCGCCGGCGGCGCGGGCACGGCGGAGCGCGGCGGCGGGCAGCGACGCTGGGCGCTCGGTCCACGGGGCAGGCGTGCACCGGGGGAGGGACGCGTGGCGGCCCGGGAGTGGCGGCCGCACGCGCGCGCGGTCCATGAGACGCGCAGCCTGGTGCATGGACCGGCGGGGGACACGTGGCAGCTTGTGGTTGGAGTGGTGTTGCGCACGCGGTCCATGCGAGGAGCGGAGCAGGTGCCGGGGCAGGTGGCCGTACGCGCGGGCAGGCGGCCGTACGCGCTGGGCAGGCGCGCGGCGTGCGCGGGGCAGGCGCGGTCGGCGCCATGTGGCGCAGCGCGGGACGCCGGATCCGCTGTTTGCTGTTCGGTGATGACGTGGCGTGCTGTGGGCGTTTCGGGCGCTTGATGGACGGCCCAGATCGGGCGCACTGTGTCCGCCCAAATCTCTCCGGGCGCCCGAAACTAGGGATATAGGGGGAATTAATGGATTTGTTGAGCTTTGGCTATAAAATCCCCCTTTGGCAGCACATTTTGGCCTTCTTCCCGAGCCCATCCCTCTGTGAGGCCTTAAGGTAAGTTGTTCATCATCTTGATGAGCATCTTGTGATGAATTCCCAGATTTTTTGGAGGCCTCGATATCCGCGCTTTCTGCAACGCGGCGCACTGCGACGTTTCTTGGATTTTGGCTTCCACCGTCACTTTTCGGTCCACGAGGTACCCTGGATCACCCCAAGGGTATTTTGAGCCGATTTTTGCGGCAGCGCGTTCACTAGAGGTACGGCTTCATTTTCCGTGTTGATTGCTTCACCTCGTTTTGGGTTTTTGGCATGTTTTCCGAGGCAAACTTTGACCTCTTTTTCTGCTGTGAGATTTTGGACAGCGTAGGCTTGTCAATTTTCTATCTTGACCTAGAAGCATCGGAATGAGGCGTTTAAGGACTCGATTGACATCTACTCTTCGAGAGGAACGTGCTAGTATTTTTATTAGATTTTTCTGAGGCTGTTTCGAAGGTGAGAATTAAGCTTCTTTGCTACTATTTTTCCAGCAGGATTGTGTTCTTGAGGAAGTAGCTTCCAATGTTGTTCTAATTGTTTCTTGGCCTACAGGTGTCGGAATGAGGTGTAGAAAAACTCGTTTTGGGGCTAGTCGTCGCGAGGATCGCAAACGTGATTTTTCTGGGATTTTTAGAGGACTGTATGCAGGTAAAAATCCCCCTCCTCTCTGCTGGTTTGTAAAAACAGCATGTGCTGTTTTGGGGATATTGTGGTGTTGGTTATTGATTGTTGGTGATGTTGTTGGTTGGAACAGAGGCTTGTGCGGCTGAATACCGAGGGTGCGGTTTTGGCAGATTTTGGATAGTGTGTGACTACGCACTTCACCGACTTCGGCTTTGGCCTGCGGAAAGCGTTTCAGGTGGGTTGCTTCATCCCCAGAACCGGTGGACGGTTCTCTAATTCTATATGTTAGAATGCATGCATGATTAAATGTACAACAAATAATATTGAGATGTAAGCATGGAAAGTGGCCTAGATCTTGTGGATTAATGCTTACCTAATTATTGTACATGTTATTTAATCATTGACCTATTCATGTGGGTTTGACATTTTGGTAGTAGCGGGTTTTTAGCATGCCATGTTAACACATAGTATTTTACGAGGATTGATCATTCGAGGGACAGGATATTATATCTATGTGCGGGTATTACTCTGAGGAGTTATTATGGATTATGGATCATGGATTTTGGGCAGGTGTAGTCCATAGATGATTTTGGCATGAGTTTATATTTATGTGAAGCTACTATCGATTATACTTCCTTTTATCTTTCTTGAGGACAAATGCATGCTTGTATGGACATCTAGATAGGGCATCTTTTACTGCTACACGTTCATATTGGGACTTGACTTAGGAGAAACCATCTTTGCTTCTTTTCTCCTTTTTGTCAGTCATATGGTTCATGTTGCTCGGGTTCGAGCAGGGATTTGGGATAGTGTAGCTGGGATCTTGGTGTCGGGGATAGGTTGTACCGGATTTTGGTAGGCAGGGTTTTCGGCGACCGCGGATATTGGGCGGTTGGCCGGGTGTGGGTTGTTGCACTAGGTTGTGGTTTGTGGGGTATTGCAGCAACTGCGGACATTGGGCGGTTGACCGGAGGTTGCTTATGCATCAGATTGGGTATCAGGCTTCTCTGGTGGATGGAGTTTCCCACTTATTGTTTACTGTTGCATCAGATTATGGATCGGGTTTCCCTTTAGTGGATGGATTTTTCCCACTTTGATCAGAGTCGTGATCCAGTCCTGCTACTTTATGGTAATTATGATACTTATTACTGAGATACTTTACTCGTGTGGGTCGCTCCCCTCGAGTGCCACTCCGGAGTGTGCGACAGGCAGGCTTTGAGTCCTTGAGACTCCTTTTCCCTATCGGTGTTATGCGTTGGCCAGCATACCCGATTTGGCAGGCACAGCAGGCAGTACCAGTGTTTACTGGTGATTAGATTGGGTTTATTACAGGCAGGTACTTTTATGACCCCGTCGAATGTTTAGAAGTGGTTTTGCGCGCAATGGATATTAAAATTGGGCTCAGCGCGAAGTTTGGACAAAAGAACACATTTTCGGATGCCTTCGGCAATTTTTAGAGTTGGAATTTGGCAGAACGGACAGCGGATTCGGATTCAACGCGCGAAAACGTTGAAAATGGACTACTTACTTGTATTTTTCGGAGCTCGGATGCCGCGCACGGTTTTTGAGGCACCTTGCATTGTTTCGTCGGCCGGCGGGCAGCGGCGGAGCGCGGCGGCGCGGGCTCGGGTAGGCGGTGAGCGACCGCGGGCAGGCGCGCGGGCGCGTGGGCAGGCGCGCGTGCAAGCGCGCGGTCTACGGGCCAGCGTGCACTGGAATGCAGGACACGTGGCAGCTCGTGATTTGTTGGTGTTGCAGGCGCGGTCCACGGGGTTTTTGTGCGGGTCTACGGTGGACCGGAGGGTGGACGCGTGGCAGCCACTGGTTGGCGGGTCCACATGCGCGCGGTCCACGGAGCGGGGGTGGCTGCCTCAGGGCGCGTGCCTGGCAGGGGGCGCAGGCGGCGCTGGCAGCGCGCGCACGTGGGCGTGGCAGCGACCGTTGACGAGTGCGGTCCACGTGTCGACGCCTCCGTGCGCCACGTGTCGAGCAGCGGATGGCCCTGCACGGCTGTCCGCTGTTCGGGTGAGACGTGGCGGGCCCTGGGCATTCCGGGTGTGAACAGTGTTGGGCCTGGCCCAACACTGTAGCCGCCCGGTTCGTGCGGGCGCCCGAAAAATCGGCCCAAAAGCCCAATTTCGGATTTTTGGGTTGAGCCTATAAATAGGCCCTTTTGCTCACCGAGTAGAGCTTTTTCCCGAGCTCTTCGGCCAGTGCACCCTTCACCAAAGTTTTTGATCTCCTCGCTTTGCATCTCGTGGAGAAGGCCCGGATTTTTTGGGAGCCGCGGCATCGGCGACTTCGGCATCGTAGCGCAGAGCGACATACTTTCATCGAAGGCTCGTGATTGTCGCACTTCGGTCTGGGAGGTCCACAGAGCTACCCCGACAGTGTTTTTGGACGATTTATGCAGCGTTGTATTCACGAGAGGTAGATCTACGATTCTTGTATTGTCCACTTTTCTCAGATTTGAGGTTTATTTAGGGTTCCGGGTACGTTTTTAACCCCCTTTGCCGCTGATGGAATTTCTGGACAGCGACACCTTGCCGGATTTTTATCTCTGCGCTCAAGCATTGGATGGAGACGTGCCTGCACACTTTTTGCATCTACGCGTCGCAAGGATTATCGTCATATTTTTTGGGGATTTTTCTGAGATTTACCCAAAGGTATATTCTTCTCCCTTTTACTGTATAGAGTATTACAGTTGTGTATGTTGTGAGGTTTGTGCACCCTGCGTTGTGGAATTTGTAACTCGGCCTACGGAGCTCGGAATTGGACGTGCAGGTACCCGTTTCGAAGGTCTCGACATGACAATCGCCATAGTATTTTTATCGAAATTTTTGGAGCATTGTTTGTGGGTGAAAAAGTGACATCTTTGTGGCTGAATTCAGATTGTAACTTGTTTGGGTAAATTGTGGAATTAAGTGTAACTGTTAGCTTTGTGTTGTACCCAGGAGGGTTTGCGAGTATTGCTGGACCCGTTGGATTTGGACATATCAATTTCCTAGTATTTTCAGTTGTGGAATCTTGGATAGTTAGCGTTTTCAGGTGGGTGGCCCTGTCTCCAAGATTGATGGACTGTACTTTAAACCTGCTATTGTAGGGCTATGCATGATAGTGAATTCTTGTACAGCATGCTAGAATGTAGAAATCGCTATTCCTTATTTTACCTGATGATTTTGTCATCTCCTTGCTTTCTACCATATGTAAATTATTATTATCTTGGAACTTGACCTAGCACCCCCGTCATATGCTGCATGTGTAGCCAGACCAGTAGAAAACTCCAACTTGGGCTAGGTTTATTTCGCTTTAGACATCTACACTTCTTTTCCTTCCTGGACATAGTGTTACTCGCCCGGGTAATTGGTCGAGTGGTCGGGATTCCTTTAGTGTGGGATGCATTTTACACTCGTGCTTGGGAGCAGAGTGGAGTCTGGTAGATGTGGTTGATCGATTATCTGTGGCGGGAGCTGTTTGGGTAGACGGCGGTCCCGAGATGTTCCATTTTCTTGTTTTATCGGTCGCCGCTGTGTTAGTGGCAGCGGTTTATCAGTGATAGCAGGATCTTGAACCCAGAACTGTTTTTGGACACACATATGATTTTTAGTCAACCAATGTCTTCTTCCAAGTATCGTAGGGTCGCCCGAGTCTGTTCTTGTTTGATTGGACTAAGGCATTAGCTCTACGAGGCTTGGATATAAAACCTGTTTTCAATTGTTTTCCTAAAAAGAACTAAAAATCATTAAATATGAATTTTTTTCAGATCAAATGGCTTCCAGTACGAAATGTCACCTTTTCCCTATAAATTTAACCACTCGAAATGATTCGAGTGGTCTGGGTTCCAAGGGCTGCATTTTTCTTTGGGACGAGAACAACGAGAGGCTATGCCTAAAGCCTGTTCTTGTTTGATTAGGGTTATAGGTTCTAGTCTTTCGGGGTTCCCGGACCCTTTATTGTGTCTGTTGTGGAGTTTATCCTGTCAGTGAGTCTGCAGGTTGGGTTGATGTTCTATTGTTGGGAACCGTCGGGGTTGACGGTGGTCCCGGGTCGTTGAGTGTTGTCCGACCAGTTTTGTTAGCCCTGAGTGGTGGGTTGATCCTGGCTGTGGAGTATCTCCAGCCAGTGTGTTTTGTGCTGTGAGTTATTGGAGAGGCTAGTGTCTCGTGTTCATGAGAGCTGATCAGCTGAGTCGTCGAGAGTGCTCTAACCGTTGTGCGAGATGATTGAGGATTCTGAGTCTTTCCGTTCAGAGAGTGAGCGTGGATTTTGGACTATAACCTGCAGTGCCACCTGAGCGACAGAGTGCGCGGATACCTTTTCCTCGGTGGGGTCGCGCCCCTCGAGAGCCATGCCCGGGGTGGATTTGTTATTTTTTATATCGCGACTTGTCGATGCAGTCCCTCTGGCTAGGCCAGTTTTGGCAGTCACGGACGCCCTACGTCAGTCCGGTCCTACGTGGATGTAACGGCAGAAGGTAGGCGCAGGTTTGACTGGACCCGAGGAGGCAGTCAGTGTAGATTGGGTGATCTGAGTTGAGGGATAGTAGATGCATCATGTTTCCATCTGCTCCAATTTTGAGCATCTAGATAGAGGCATAGTAGCTATAGAGTCTTTCTTTTCCAGCTATTTTCTTTCAGTACCACTTTGTTACTTTATGCCTCTAGTAGACTTAGTGGGCAGACCGTCGGGCTTGTTGGCGGCACCCACTGAGAACTACTGTGGGATGTAGTTCTCACACCCGTCGTGGTGTCTTTTCCCCAGGGACTTCTACTCCTGTTCCTGTTGCTCCAGTTGTTGATTCTTCTGACCGAGGCGAGGGAGTCGCGAGCTAGTTCCCTACCCGTCGTTGGAGTGTAGCGGTACCCCTTCAGAGGAGAGCTTCAGTAGATTAGTTATTTTTTTCTTCTTTTGAGAGACTGATGTAGTGAGGATATGATATGTATTGAGAGCCTGTACACTGATGTATTTATTGGAGATATCTCCCTGTTGAGTTCTAAGTTTTGTATTAGAGGACTTTGTGTATGATCGTATTTGGGAGATGGACATTCTATCTTTATTTCCAGTTGTACAGTGGATGATTTTACTTTTACAGCAGATTCCTTTATTTTTAGCTCTGATATCTGTTAGCTGTAGTACTTTTCTTGCAGGTAGGACGCTTCGCCTATGCGGAGTTTGGCATAGGTGGCGGATCTGTTGGCGAGCCCGGGTCGCAATTTCGACCCCGGGGCGTGACAACTTTTCTTGTTGCACTCGTGTCAGGGGGCTGAGTGGAGTCTAGTAGCTGTGTTTAGACCAGTGCTAGTGTTGTTGGGAACCGTTTGGGGTTAACGGTGGTCCCGTGGTCCGTAGATGAAGTTGCCGAAGGATTCTTCTTTCTCTTTTTCGGGCACGTCTTCATCAAGTGTCCTTCAAGTCCACATTGGTGACAAGTTCTTCCTCTCAATTTAGTTGTGGAACTTGAAGCCTTCACAGTTTGGTTCGTTTTGATCCCAAACCAACCTTGCTTGTTTGACCTTGGTTGGTGATTTGAATTTCCTCAAACTGTTTTTCTAGAAAACCAATCTTGTCCATATGTGATTTAACGATTGTCTCCGATTGGTTTAGCTTTTCTTGGAGGATTTTATTATTATCTAATAAAAGTCCTCGTTCCTCCTCGAGATCATGAAGTTTGATCTTTAAAGCATGATTCTCGTCTTGAATCTCAAGTCGTTGCTTCCTCAACTTCTTGATATGCTTGGCCATCTTCTTAGATTCCGCAAGAAGTTGTTGGTATGCCTCAACGAGTTCTTCTTCGTCCGACTCCCCCTCAATTGATGACTCTCCTTCGGATGTAGATGTTTCATGCAAAATCAAAGGAATAGAGTCAGTGATTAAAGATGACAAACACAAATTAGAAGAGGGAATTTGAGAAGCATGAAAAGCAACAACTTTTTCCTTTTCCTCTTTACTTGAGGTCGATTCATCGGAAGTAGAATCGTCCCAAGTTTTTACTTGCAAAGCCTTCTTTTTATATGATTTCTTAGAAGGACAATCCGTTGAAATATGGCCGTAGCCTTTGCATCTATAACATTGGATTTCCCCTTCGAATTCATCTTTTTCTTTATCTTTAGAATGTTTTGCAAAGCCTTTGAGTTTAGAGGATTTAGAACTCGACGATCCTTTAGATGGTTTCGAGGATGAAGATCCATCGGTTCGATTCTTCCAATACTTCCGACGAAATTTCTTTATGATTCGCGCCAATTGTTCTTCAAAATCGGCAAAAGAGATTTCATCGTCGGAACTCGATTCGCCATCTTCTTCCTTTGTTGATTTGAATGCAATACCTGTAAGCTTAGAAGAAGACTTGGAAGAAACTTGATTAGTAGGAAAAGTCATCTCATAAGTTTGTAAAGCACCTACTAATTCCTCTACTCTCATCTCATCCGGATGACTAACGGTTTCAATGGCGGCAACCTTTGCCCTAAACCGTTCCGGAAGAGTCCGAAGTATCTTTCTTACAACTTTCGACTCCGGGATCTTTTCTCCTAAATTAGCACATGTGTTGATTATATCTTGAAGTCTAGTGTAATAATCAGTAAACAATTCATGCTCATCCATATGAATAGAGTCAAATTAACTTGTAAGCATCTGGAGCTTTTGAATTTTTACTAGATTAGTACCCTCATGTGTAATTTTGAGAATATCCCAAATCTCCTTTGCAGTTTCACACGCGGAAATTCGTGTGAACTCAGTCGAGGAAAGAGAATTAAATAAAGTGTTCATACCTTTCCCATTGTAAGAAGATCTTTCGATTTTCTCTTTGGACCATCTAGAGCGAGGTTTTGGGGTAGTAGAATTTCCTACTTCCTCAATAGGATGCACCCAACCGTATTCAACGGTTTGCCATACCCGCTCATCAATTGCGATGAGAAAAGCTCTCATCCGCACTTTCCAATAAGCATAATTGGTCCCATCAAAAAGAGGAGGTCTAAAAATATTACCACTTTCACCCGACATGATAGATAAACCTAAAACCCTCTCTGATACCAATTGTTGGTTTTTATGAGGATCCACAAGGATCTAAATAGGTACTATCAAACAACTAGAGGGGGGGTTGAATAGGTGTAATACTCAAAAACCAATCTCAGTGCAAAATAAAAACAAATGCGGAAAATAAAAAACAGCACACTGAGATTTACGTGGAAACTCCAATCCAGGAGAAAAACTACGGGACCGACACGCAATAACAATCCACTAAGAAAAAGAAGAATAACAAGGTGATTATCGGCTCCACGGACTCAAACCCCTCCTTCAAGTTCTTCGGATCTTGCGCTGCACCGATTGCACGTCCACTGCACACGTTCGAATCCACGAACGCCACTCGAATCCATGAGCACACGTTTCGAATCCACGAAACGCCTTCAACACACCGAATCCACGGTGCTACGTCGAATCCACGACGCAAACTCAGCCGATACAGAATATAGGCTTCGATGGTGATCCTTTGCTTAGATTAACATTGAAGAACCATAGATGGAATCTCTAAGCAAAGACTAGATCAATTCGACAAAAAGTATATCTTGGAAGAACCGTCGAATTGACCTAAAAGAGGCTAAAGAGAAGAACGATAAAAACCTAGCCTCTAGGGTTGCTCTCGAGTGTTTCTGAATTGATCGGTAGTTCTCGAGAAACCCTAAGTGTCTATTTATAGGTTAGAAACCTTTGGAAAGAGATAAGCATAAAAAAACTGACTTAACAGAATTTTTCCCGCACGACGGTCCGGACTGGATTTGGCTGATTCGGACTGTCGTCTTTTTTTAGCAATTTTTCTGAAAAAACAGCTCGGGGTCCGGACTGGAATTTCCTGATCCGGACTGTTCATGCGATTTCAGCAAACACATAGTTCGGGGTCCGGACTGAAACAGGGGAGGTCCGGACTGGAATTCTGCATGAACTAAACCATGTTCGGGGTCCGGACTGGAATGGTCTGATCCGGATCCTGAACATCCAACTTGTCCAGTTTTTGATTTTTATGCAATGAAAACTTATCCAAGTGTTTCTAAACTACACAAATGTATTCGGATCACCAAAAATATTTAGTTAAACGTACCTGATCATTCTGAATCCATTCTTCTTGAGATTGGTGTAATTGATCCACAAATCTTCACCTTCAATCTTCAAGACTCAAAACACTGAGTGTCAACTTGAGCTCTTGTTGAATTTTCTCTGAGTCTTCGATTGTTGATTGACAATGTGATCACTTCAAGATTCCGACTCAACTCACGAAATATGCCAGCACAAAAAGCCGTAACAGCGGGCCGGGCCGCACTGTTGTTGAGTGCCCGAATCCAATAAGGTGGTTTGTGGGATTTTTTTGATGGTAATTTGATCTTTGGGATCAACTTAAGGGGAGCTTTGGGGCTATATATTGGATTTGAGTGTTAACAAAGAAGCTTTTTACCATTTAAGCATTCTTCTCCCTGTTATTGAGGGCTTCCAAGAGCTCTTAAGTATCTCTTTCTCCACCCTAAAACTCCATGGTTGAAGCTTGAAGACCTCTTGCACAGTTTGGCCACTTTGTCGGCTTTCCTTCCACGGTGCACCGGGAGCCGAACGAAGAAAGCGAGGGGGAGTCATCGGCAGAATAGGATGAAGTGTGTGCAGTTGAAATAATACCAGGCCGCGGACCCAACATTTGTCAGATCCTCAAGCCGAGTAAGGCTCGAGAGCTCAAGACTCGGGCGTCAGCTGATGCCTTCACATTCGACACATCAAAGACCGATCAAATTTTTGATCGGTTGCATAAGGATGGTCGAATTAAGCTTCAGGAGGGCCAGACGAGCCCTCCCTACGAGGAGCTCAGGAGGCGCAAATACTGCAAATGGCACCATTCATGGAGCCATCGCCCAGGCGAATGCTTCGCTTTAAAAAGACAGATCCAACAAGAACTCGACGAGGGATGGCTTACTTTTGCCGACCCAGAACAAAAAGAAATAGAAGTCGATACAAACCCCTTCCTTCCACAGGTTAACACGATTGATCACGAGGGGAAGAAGCCGATGCAGGGGCCTGAGTTCCCTACGGAGGAAGAATCAGCTCAAAACATGCTTCAATTTTGCATTCGTTGCAGGGCTAAAATGACGGAGGGAGATTGGGATGCCCTCCTTATACACGCGCCCAAAAGGGAATGGTTCGCCTTCATTTGTCGCGGTGAAGGCATGGAGTGCCATGACCACCAGCCGGACTCAAGATTAGCCAGAAGATCCGACATACAGTCTTCCGTGAGAAAGGGCAAGGAAGAGGAGCAAGACCTACCCGCCCGAATTTTGAGCCATCCATTTGAGGTATGTACAGCCGAATCTTTATCTTCGCCATCTTATGTCGCTTGCTGAAATTTTCTCGGCTAAATTTGATAGGATTTTATTTTGGCTCGATCTGATAGGGATCTCTAGGACTTAAGTGATTCGTTTGAAGGTTTGGAACCTGAGTCAAGTGCTCACCAAATTTCAGCTCGATCGAAGGCCGGATCAACGTGGATCAGGTGGGTTTATTGAGTACATAGATACTTGTCCTGCACATTGAGTTGCCAAATTACAGCATGAGACCTATATGTTTTCCCTTCTATTAAATCTTGATTAAATCATGCTTAAACATGTTATTTGCCATAATAACTGAATCTATCTTGTTTGAGACAATTGTATGAGTTGTATGGCCATCTAGATAGGTTATTTCTATTGTTTACACTATCTTACTTGAAATTGAACCTAGGAGAAAATCCTTTTCTTTTCTTGTCTTGTGGTTCTTGTTTACATGGGATTAGAGCATATGTTAGAGATAGTGTGGTTGTTCTTGAGTCGGGGTGGGATAGCATTGGATTGTTGGACTCTTGAGATGTTCGGTAGCCGTGGATTTTGGACGGCTGGACTGAGTAGTGGTTATGCATCGGTTTTGGGTAGGGATTCTATCATAGTGGTTAGAGTCATCCACTTTGGTCATGAGTTTGACTTTAGCCTACTACATACTCAACCTGGTTACTTTTCTCGAGTAGGTCGCTCCCCTCGAGTGCCACTCCGAAGTTAGGCAGCTTGATTTACTTTGGGTATGGTTCTACGTAGGCGATCCACGGTTGTTTGTGTGATCAAATGTGATGCTAGTGCAGGCTCTGGGCCTCATGCCACTCGGTAGATTGGGTTACTCTCGACGGTATTGTAGTTATGCATACATCCTTTTTATACTGTTAATTCACATTTTCAGCATAGTAGTGGTATATTTACATTTCAACAGTTTACTTTTTTCTGTTCATACTACTCTTTCCTATTTCTTGCCTCTGGTAGACTTAGTGGGTAGGTCGAAGTTCTCGATGACGTACCCACTGAGGACTATTGGTTTTTAGAAGTTCTCACGCCCTCTGTTGACCCACTTTTTACAGAGTCCTTTGTGGCTGTAGCAGCGACAGCGGACCGAAGTAAGGGAATAGCGGGCTAGATAGATCTCCTTTCAGCATCTTTTTGTTGTGGACGGTAGATGTGGACCCTTAGTTATTTATCTTTTAAGACTGTTGTTTTTTTGGGACTGGCTTTTTGCTAGCTGATTGTATTTATTGTTTATTTATGAGAGATGTATCTTGTATCTTAGAATTTTATTGTATAGTTTTAATCTGGTGTTTATTTTTAATTCAATTCTATTTTGCCCGTTTGTATGGTTCTTTATACTTGAGCATATTACTGACACTTCGTGTGCGGGGCTTCCCATGTATACGATGGATCTGTTGGCCAGCTGGTTGTATTTATTGTTTATTTCTGAGAGAAGTATCTTGTATCTTGGAATTTTATTGTACAATTTTAGTCTGATGTTTACTTTTAGTTCAGTTCTATTTTGCTCGTTTGTATGGATCTTTATACTTGAGCAGATTACTGACGCTTCGTGTGCGGGGCTTCCTATGTATACGATGGATCTGTTGGCCAGCCTGAGTTATGGTTTACCCCCGAGGCGTGACAACTCAAGCGAAACCAGATCTGTTAGCGGTCAATAAGATCATGCAGTTGATGACCTTGTGAGAGCAACTTCTCTTGGCAAAGCAACATTGTTGTAAACTGTAATTTTTTTTTTCTGACCGAGCTAGGTCTACTACTACCTCACCACTATAGCTTAATTCATCCTATTAAGGGTTTTTTTTAAAAATAACCCTCTAAAAATTTTTATTTGCAAAAATAGTCTCAAAAAATTTGTATTTGCAAAAATGGCCCTATACCCGCCAACTGGGCGCCACGTGTGCCCGCCACGTGGGCGGGGGCGGCTGAGTCGGAGCGAAGTGAACACGCGTTCTGAGAACGCGTGTTTAAACACGCGCTTTGGGAGTGCGTGTTTAAACACGCGTTCTCAGAACGCGTGTTTAATTTTTTTTTTATTTTTATTTTTTTATAAATTTGATTCTTTCCCAAACAAACGGATTTATTTTTTCAAAAAAAAAATAAAAAAATAAGTCAAAAAATATCTATCTAGAAAGAATACGTTTCACATTCCATTTTTTATTTTTTTATTTATTAAATATTTATATATTATTTTATATATTTTTTATATTTTAAAATTATCTCAAATAAACGAATTTTTTTATTATTATTTTCGTACCGCAAAAAGGAATTTATTTTTATCCTTTTGGCAGAAAAAAAAAATTGGTTCTTTTTTTTTTCTTAGGCAATAAAAAAAAATATATGAGTAAGAATAAATTAATTTAAATATATATTAATGTCAATAATAAATATTTAAGCCAACAATCTAAACAATCAAATTCAGAAAAAATTAATTTTTTTTAAAAATTAAAAAAATAATTTTTTTAAAAAAATAAAAAAATATGCCAAAAAACATCTACGTAGAAAAATTGAGTTCTACATTCTATTTTTTATTTTTTTATTTATTAAATATTTATATATTATTTTATATATTTTTTATATTTTTAAATTTTTTGAAACAAACGGATATTTTATTTTATTTTTTTTCGTCCCGCAAGAAATTTATTTTTATCTTTTGGTGAAAAAAAATTTTATTTTTATTTATTAAATATTTATATATTATTTTATATATTTTCTATATTTTTAGATTTTTTTAAACAAACGGATATTTTATTTTATTTTTTTTAAACAAACCAATAAAAAAATATAAATATTTAATAAATAAAAACAATTTCTTTGTTCACCAAACCGATAAAAATAAATTTCTTTTTGCAGTACGAAAAAAAAATAAAATAAAATATCCGTTTGTTTCAGAAAATTTAAAAATATAAAAAATATATAAAATAATATATAAATATTTAATAAATAAAAAAATAAAAAATAGAATGTAGAACTCAATTTTTCTACGTAGATATTTTTTAGCATATTTTTTTTATTTTTTTTAAAAAATTATTTTTTTATTTTTTAAAAAAATTTGATTCTTTCTGAATTTGATTCTTTAGATTGTTGGTTTAAATATTTATTACTGACATTAATATATATTTAAATTAATTTATTCTTGATCATATATTTTTTTTTTATTGCCTAAGAAAAAAAAAGTACCAATTTTTTTTTCCGCCAAAAGGATAAAAATAAATTCCTTTTTGCGGTACGAAAATAATAATAAAAAAATCCGTTTGTTTGAGATAATTTAAAAATATAAAATATATATAAAATAATATATAAATATTTAATAAAAAAAAAACAATGGAATGTGAAACTTATTTTTTCTAGATAGATATTTTTTGACTTGTTTTTTAATTTTTTTTGAAAAAAAAAATCCGTTTGTTTGAGAAAGAATCAAATTTATAAAAAAATAATAAAAAATAAAATTTTAAACATGCACTCTCAGAACGCGTGTTCACTTCGCTCCGGCTCAGCCGCCCCCGCCGTGGCGGGCACACGTGGCGCCCAGTTGGCGGGTATAGGGTCATTTTTGCAAATACAAATTTTTTGAGGCTATTTTTGTAAATACAAATTTTTAGAAAGTTATTTTTTAAAAAAACCCTTCTATTAATGATTGAAGCAGATAGTGTGCTATCTTTTTCTCAAAAAAAAAAAAAAAAAAAAAAAATTATTATGCAAATCAAGCATATATAAAATAGAATCTTACTATATCCAACAAGATTTGCTCCAACAGCTATCTATCTATCGATAGATATATATATATATATATATATATATAAAGCCTAAAAATCGTCTTAAGAGCAAAATAATTTTCTTTCATTCTTACAAATTAAAATCAATAATGGCTATAAAATCAAGCATATATAAAATAGAATCTCAAAATATCCAACAAGATTTGCTCCAACATCTATATATCTATATATATAAAGCCTAAAAATTGCCTTATGAGCAAAACAATTTTCTTTCATTCTTACAAATCAAAATCAACAATGGCTATCCTCAATACCATCAGGCCTCTCATTTTAACCATTCTCATTGTCACAGTTCTCACTTTATCTCAAAATGGTATGTGATCCCCTCTCTTTTCCTCTCATGCAAATTATAGAATTGTTATTCCTTGGCAAAAGCATGTGTTATTAAGGAAAATGCTATGTGTACACCCGTAAGGGGTGTACATCTCACACCCCCACCCATCTAAGGATGGGGGTGTGATGATGGGTCACTTGATGTGACCCGTAAAAAATATCGCCACCATTAAAATGGTGGAGATGTATGATGTACACTCCTTCAGGGTGTACATGTAGCATTGCTCGTGTTATTAATACGAATTATGATATATTTTAACATTAACTATTCTACCCTTTTATGGAGAAAATTAAATTTAACTATCTATTATTAATACGAATTATGATATATTTTAACATTAACTATTCTACCTTTTTTATAGAGAAAATTAAATTTAACTATCTAATCATACAACATGTTCGGTTCAGATTAAATTGATTTTAATTTATTATTTTTATATATTTATTATATTTTTATTTTTTTCAGATTTTTACGTGACAGGCTCCAACCATGCCTATTGCTTCGAGTTTCCAAATTGTACGGATAAAAAGTGCACTGATTATTGTCAAAACATTGGTATTTATTCATACGGAATTTGCAACTTTGTGGGGGGAAATGAAATTGATTGCTGTTGTCCTCTACCATGAGCACAATATTTTAGGAGACAATGACATTGCCCATCATCAACGAATTATGCATTGGACCTTTTTTCAAGAGTTGAAAGCTCATTTGGTTTATTGTTCCAATTAATAAATGAGAGAAAAATCTCTCATTTGATAATAAAATTGCTAAAATTTGCATCTGCACTATGTCTAATCTAAATTTTGATTGTGGAAGATTTCTTCAGCTTCTGTTTGGAAAGGGTATAAAGGAGGATATCCCCCTTTATACCCAAATACTGGAGGGATATTTCCGAAATGGGATATCCCTCCCAAACGAAAATATCCCCCGGTTTGGGAGGGATATCCCCCCAAACCCCAACCCTCTATTCCCTCTCTCTCTCCCCGTTCCTTCCCAAGGCAGTGCCTTGGGAAGGGGCGTTTCCTTTTCTTTTTTTCTTTTTTTTTTTTTTTGTTTTTTAAATTAAAATTTTTAAATTATAAAAAATATTTAAATTTTAAATTTTAAATTTTATAAATTTTAAATTTTAAATTTTATAAATTTTAATTTTTTTTAAATTTTATATTTTAATAAATCTAAAAATTTTATTTTATTTTTAAAAATTATTAATTTTAAAATCTATACAATATTTTTATAATTTTTTTAAAATTTATATAAATTTATAAATTAAAATTTTTACTCCTACTTAAAATTTTAAAATTAACATTTTTTTTTTGCTCCCACTTAAAATTTTTATAAAAATTAAAATTAATAAAGATTAAAATTTGAATAAATTTTAAAATTTTAATTTTGAAAAAATTATTAAAAAAAAGGAATATTTTAATCTTTTACCACAAAAGTCAACTCTCTATTCCTCCTTATTCTTCAATCCCAATCCAAACACTATTTTACTTATACCAGGTTTAAGTCTCATTCCCAACCAAACACAATTTTACTTTATACCAGACTTATTCCTTACTTTATACTTATACCTAGTATAACTCATTCCGGCTTATCCCCAATCCAAACGATACCTCATAGTACATATAGATACAATTGTTATATGAATAATTTGAAAGGACAGGCCGTGGGGTTAAGGAGCATATCTCAAACCCACACAGTACACGAGCGCAACAAAACAAAATCTTTTGTAAATAAAAATAGACGAGAGCGATCGTAGAAACTAGCACGAGGATAACAAAGTAATAAAATAAACAAGAGAATATAAAAATACAAGATTTATATGGTTCGGCCAATAGTGAGTCGACCTACATCCACGAGCAAGACCATCTTAATACGTTCTTCGATTAATTCATGGCACAAAAGTATAAGCAGTAAGATTGGACTACAAGTAACTCTCTCAGAAAGTCTTCACATTTTTCTCTCAACTAGGATATCTACGTACAGTGAAGCTCTAATCAATAAAATATGAATTACAAGAGTTTATATAACCCTAAAATTTCAATTCTAGTAGGAAACGCTCTTCGTCGTTCATCTGAGTCTCCGATTCACTTCTAGACATGAATAAACTCTTAAGAATCATCTTTAAAGTATTTATGGATCATTTGTAATTTTTAGGAACAAGATATGATCAAATTGGAGTTAAATTCAACATATTCAACCAGTCACAGAATTGAGTTATGTTACTCAACTTAGAGTATCGATATTGGCAGTACCGATACTTGAAATGAGTACTGGTACTCAGTACAGAAAATAGTTTTTTAAGCTTCGGGTTCTAAAGAACACATGAGGAACTCCTAAGATACTCTTTAATGCGATTACTCAAACTTCAAATTCTAGTACTCAACATCCAAAACCTCAAATTTTCAACTTTTTCATCATGATATCGACTTAGAATATGACTTTACATAATCCAACATAATTTTGTGCTCACTCCTAATGGACTCGATCTGTCGCCAACAACTCGTTGGAGACATGACACACATCGAAACCCGACTAGAGGGTACAACCAAGTACACCTCAACGCCAATCTCTACACACTAATACCGTCAACCAATACCTATCACCAATATCGTCATGCGAGCATGAGTGCCATCACGACTTCTCATAGGAGAACGAGTGCGGCTTTTCAGTGCCTATTAGCACCCTATATTTTCACGCCACTATCGCTTAAGTAGTTTTAGTGACACCAGTCACAAACTCATAACGTTGGCAGGAGTGTTCGCAACCATTCTCACAATTCACACTCACAGTGAAAATTGAACGCTAATCAAGTCCATTAAGGACCATTATCGGATCCTCAAACTACCAAAATCCCTCGTCACATCGGACTCCCAAGTACTAATATGCCATCAGGAACTCTCTTACAGAAGAACGAGCACGGTGGACTAGTTAAATGGCAATCCTGACATCAATAATACCTCACCAAAATTTGTAACGACAACAGCTACGATTGATGTATACTCATAGGAGAATCCGCAACGATTCACGAAGTCAGCGCAAAAGGTGGAGCATGAATACATAACCGACCCATACAAGGTTATCATCTGACTAATAAGCCACCAAAATCGTTCGGCAAAATAATCACGCCAGCGCTAGCGCGCTCACTATCACCACCACCTCTGTCACGCCCCGGGGTCGAAACTGCGACCCGGGCTCGTCAACAGATCCGCCACCTATACGGAAAACCCCGCATAGGCAAAGCGTCCAACCTGCAAAGAAAATACTACAGCTAAACAGATATCAGAGCTATAAAATAAACTGCTGTAAAACTAAAAACCAATCAACTGTACAACTGAAGATAATGATACAATATCCATCTCCCATAAGTGATAGTCATACAATATCCTCAAATACAATAACCCAGAACTCAATAGGGAGGTAACCTGAAATAATACATCAGTGTACAGGCTCTCAGTACAAGTCAGATCCTCGCAATACAAAGATCTCTCAAAACTGAAAATAAAATAATCTACTGACTGTACTACAAATCTCCAATGTAGGGGTACAGCTACTCTCCAAAGATAGGTAGGGATCTAGCTCGCGACTCCCTCGTCTCGAAGAGCAACCGCAGAATCAGCAATACCCGCTAAGACTCAGCAAAACAAAGGAGAGGAAAGAGAAAGGAGGGGGAAAACCCCCAACGGGTGTGAGAACTACACCAACACGTAGTTCTCAGTGGGTACCGCCACCAGGCCCGACGGTCTGCCCATTAAGTCTACTAGAGGCATAAGATAACTATGCAGTAAAGACTGAAAGGAAAAGCTGGAGGTACTCAACAGCTACCATGCCTCTATCTAAAATGCTCAATGGGGAAAAACCGATGAAAGAAATGCAACCACTCGAACATGAGGCGCTCAATCGACCCAATCGAACTAACTGCCACATAGGGTCCAGTCAAGCCTGCGCCCACCTACTGCCACTACATCCACGGAGGACTGGACTTATGTAGGGCGTCCGACATGGACTAACTCACCCCTCGCGCAAAACTGCCTCAACAGGCCAAACATCGCATCCACTGTGGCATCTCACGGGGAGCGACCCCAACTGAGGAAAACAACGCGGCATAGAGTATCGAACATTGGCACATGCAGGCTATAGTCAAAATCCACACTCTCTCTCTCAGAACGGATAAACTCGGGATCCTCAACATCTCATACAAAGGTCGGAGTACTCTCAACGACGCAGCTAATAAAGCTCTCACGAATCCCGAGACACTAGCAACACAACCACTCGTGACGCAAAACTCACTGGCTGGAGAAACTCCACAGCCGGGACCACCGTCGACCTAAACGGCTCCCAGAACGAGACACCCAACTCACCTCTCTAAACACACTAGCTGGAGATACTCCACAGCCGGGATCACCGTCGACCCAGAAGGCTCCCAAACGAGACATCCAACTCGCACCACTATAACCACGGGCTGGAGATACTCCACAGCCGGGATTGACCCACAACACGAGGTCTAACAAAACTGATCGGACGACACTCAACGACCTGGGACCACCGTCACCCCAAATAGTTCCCACAACGCTGACCGGAAGGTACTCTACGGCCCGGGGCTACCGTCTACCCGAACGGCTCCCAACAACACTGGCACTGGTCTAAACTCAGCTACCATACTCCACTTAGCCCCCAGGCACGAGTGCAACATACGTCCCACAGTAACCTGACCTCTCGGCCCACTACCCGGGCGAGGAAACTCTAAGTCCAGGAAATAACCGAAGTGTGGGATGTCTAAAGCATGTAAGAACCTAGCCCAAGTGAAGGTTCTCTACTAGTATGGTTAAACATACAACATATGACAGGGTGCTAGGTCAAGTTCCAATAATAGGATGTAATTAAACATAGCAAAAATAGAATATCTCATCTCTCACAACATGCTTCCTATCTCCTCTAGCATGGAATGAACATATCCATTTAACATCATGCTAGGTATCAAATCCACCAAACATGTACAATAAAACAAGTAAGCATCAATCCACATGATTTAGGCCATTCCTCATGCTTACATCTCAATCCTAGAGATTGTACATATAATCATGCATGCTATCAATCAAAAGGGCAATATTCCCTTAGGTAAGCTTCCATTAATCATCATCAGGGATATCTCGTATTGCAATTCTCATAAAACATAACATGGATATTACTCTTGCAAATTCTCAAACAATTACCAATACTAAGCTTACCTCTCAATCACATACATAGGTACACTAACATGAATGCATTCTATCAGATAGAATTAGGGAACTGTCCACCGGTTCTGGAGACAAAGCAACCCACCTGAAACGCTTTCCGCAGGCAAAGCCGAAGTCGATGAAGTGCATAGCCACTCGCTATCAAATTTCGCCGAAACCGCACCCTCGGTACTCGGTCGCACAAGTCTCTGCTCAAACCAACATCACAGCCAACAACACAATCAATACCCCAAACAACATTTGCTGTTTTGCAAACCAGCATAGAGAAGGGGATTTTTCACCTGCGTACAGTCCTCCAAAAAATCCAAAAAAATTACAGCTGCGATCCTCGTGACGAGTAGATATAAATCGAGTATTTACACACCTCGTTCCAACACCTATAGGCCAAGATACACCTAAAACAATGCGGTAAATCAAACTACCCCACGAACACAAGTCTGCGGAAAAACAGCCACGAAGAAGCATAATTATCACCTTCGAAGAGTCCTCCAAAAATTCTAATAAAAATACGGACGCGTTCCTCTCGAAGCGTAGATGCCGATCAAGTCCTCATACACCCCGATCAGATGCCTGTAGGCCGAGAAATCCCAGCAATACTCCACCGCTGTCCCATACCTCGCAGCAGTACAAAGGGTCACAAAAACACCTCGGGAACACCCCCAAAAACTCGAAACGGAGCAAAGTGCTCAACACGGAAATCGAAGGCGTACCTCTCATGAATGCGCTGCCGTGAAAATCGGCTCAAAACACCATTGGCGTGATCCAGGGGGTCTCGCGGACTAAAAAGCGATGGTAAAAGCCAAAATCGAAGGAGCGTCGAAGTGCGCCGCGTCGAAGAAAACGCCGATACCGAGGCCTCCAAAAATCTCGAGAATCCATCAAATGGTGGAGAAGAGGGAGGGAAGGAACTTCACTGTAGAAGTCCCACGGAGAACAACCCCGAAAAATCCAAAAAATAGAGGAACGGAGAGGGAGGGGGCCTATTTATAGGCTCAGCCGAACAAATGCGAAAATACCCGCTGAGTCCCTGGTTACGGGCGCACGAATCTTTCGGGCGCCGAAAACCCGGTCGAACGAAGCCCGTCCGACCACGCCCGAAACCGCCAGGAAGCGCCACGTGGCCCCGAATAGCGCACAGCCGACCCAGCCGCCCGCGTTACGCTGCGTGGCCCGCGCCCACGCTGACGCGTGGCCCGCCCAACGGCTCGGTCGCCGCGCCCATGTGAGCCTGCGCCCGCCGCCTACCACCCTGACCTGCACGCAGCCCGAGGCGCCAACTCTCAGCTCCGTGGACCGCGCCTCCTGCACCAGCCGCCCGTCAGCCGCCACCTGTTCAAACCACGCCTATGGGAAGACGACATGTGGCACGCCGCCCCCGCGCACCGCGCTCGCCCGCGCGCCTGCCAGCGCTAGCTCCCGTGGGCCGGGCCCCTGCGCCGCGCCTCCTGCTCCGCCACGTGGCGTACGGCGCCAATCGAAAGCCGCCAGGTGGCACCACCTCGGTCCACGGGTCCACCAGTCCACCGTGCACCTGAAAACACTAGGAATCTTTCGGGTGTCCGTTTTCAGGCGTTCGGACTCAGAAAAAAACAATCAAGTAGTCGATTTCCATCATGCTGAATCCAAATCCGATATCCGCTTCGCGCAAAACCATCTCTAAAATTCGACGGGGGCATCCGAATACACTCGTGATCCATTTAACGCCCTGAGCCCCTACCTTGAGTCCGATACGCGCACTAACACCTTCAACACTCAACATAGGCCTCCAAAAGCTGCTGATCCAACAGTAATCCTCTCGCGGGGATTCGGGTCATCACATCTTCCCCCACTAGAAAAAGTTTTGTCCTCGAAACTAACACAACTCAAAAGGGAGGCTCAAATACAAAAGGTAGGTATCCATCATCACCGTCTCCAGCTCCTAAGTCGCCACTCACTCCCCATGATTACTCCTCAACCACAACTATAACAAACCAGTACGGCATGGCCCGGTTGCGCAATCCTCTCATCTCACGAGCCAAAATTCGCAACGGGCGTCCCTCGTACCCCAAACACTCATATATCTCAATTGGAGCGAGTCAATCACGGGCGAGGGATCCAAAAGTATAACACTCCTGAGCTGAGACGTGGAAAAACCCTCAGGGACTCCAATAAAAGGCTGGGGGGGAAAGGAAAGAATAACCAGTGCAACACGCACCAACACCACACCCTGGTGTCAACTCAACTAGGGCGACCCGAAACACACCCCCACGATCATCCAATAAGGAAAGGAGCCCTAACCAGGTGGGATCCTCACTCGGTCACTCCCGGATCCTAACCATCCGAGTGGACTGCTCAGCCGCAGTCTACCATCAAAAGGGACCCCCAGGGACACAACCTCAAGCCCTGTTTGCCTCAACAACTCTACATGGCGCCAACTGTGGAATCATCAAACTCAACCCCAGACAGCTCTCCCACTCAAGGTATCTGCCACCACAGTGGCCCTGTCGGGGTGATACTGGATGCTCAACAATAATCCAACAACAACTCAACAATAACTCCATAGCCATTATGGGAGACATCACTATAACTCGCAAATCCATCTCCCATAACTGGCAAAGCTAAAATCGGCACTGGTATCAATCTCATCATCCGTTCGTCAAGCTCTCCAAGCACTGCCCAGTCCAAGAAGCTCCTCATCTCAATAATAAATGTCGGTCTTGGCCAATCTTGAATAGCATCCATTTTGGCCGGTTCTTTACAGCCGCTCCTACGGCTAAAATAATGTGGTCCAAGAAGGTAAGCTCCCGAAGCTAAAACTCGCACCTGCCCGCGCTCGAACCACAATAGAACCCTCACCGTCGTGTATCAACGGCGTGGCATCACCACCGTGTATCAACGGCATGGCACTAGGTCAAACAGACCCTCCATCCATCAGATCCTGCAACTGCGCCATCAGCTCTCTCAGCTCTATAGGTGATATCCAATGAGGTGCTGTCGAGCTTGGTACGGTTCCAAGAACCACGTCAATCGCAATCTCAATCTCCCTAACCGGCGGCATCATCATCAGCTCAGGTGGACTCACACCCGGTATCTCACGGGCAATAGGAATATCCTTGAGTCCCGGTGCCGTCGTAGGCACCTCTCACACTGTCGCTGTAACCGGTGTGCTCTAACTGTCTCTACAAACAAGCCTCCCATTGTCTACCTCGCAGAAGGTCATAGCCCCCTCTCTCCGCACTCAACCATCCTGTGGTACTGTGCTAACCAATCCCAAGCATTGGGTCAAAACATCGAACTGACACAAATACCAAAAGTCTGCCGGTATAACTCGCGGCCTCAACTGCATTGGACATAATCCACAAGCCTCCTCCACATGCACAACACCAACAGTAACCTGTACCTCTAGTGCACGTCGTAACGACTCTGCCTCTAGTCTATGCAGGGATGCAAAATGCTCTAACTCCGACTGCTGTGATGAAATCACACCTGCGACAACCCGATCCACTGCCATGGTGTCACGCCCCGGGGTCGAACTGCGACCCGGGCTCGCCAACAGATCTGCCGTCTGTACGGAAATTGCCGCACAGACGAAGCGTCTACCCTACAAAAAAAATCTATAGCTAAACATGTATCAGAGCTGAAATAGAACTAATAGCCACAGAAATCAACTGAACATCTGAAATAATAGATAAATAAATCTGAATACATAGTCTCTCAGCTATGAAAAATAAAAACAATCCTCACAGATCTCTCAGACTGTCCAGTACAAAAGTGGAATCATAAAAATACCGGGTACATCTACCTCTGACTCTCAATGCTGGTAAGGAACTACTCGGCCACGTCCTCACCTCGATCAGCTGTCTCCGCGCGTGCTAAGTCGGAACAGCAACCTCAGTAACTTGTCACCGCAGCGGGTGTGAGATCTACTGCAGAAGGTAGATCTCAGTGGGTACCGTCACCAATATCCACGGTATGCCCACTAAGTCTACTGGAGGCAAACAGATAGGTATGCAGATAGATAGATAGGAAAGCTGGATGAAACTACAGTTAATATGAGTCAACCAACATGCTCAAAAGGAAACTCTACCATAAACATGCTATGCATACACACGCTACTGCTAAAATGCCTTAGTATCAATGCTCAAAGGAAAAACCCATCTAAGAACATAATATGTAACCACCCGCTCATATCACCCAATCTAAATGACTGCCTCATAGGGTCCAGTCAAACCTGCGCCAACCTACTGCCACTACGCCCAAAAAGGACTTGGTCTTACGTAGGGTGTCCCACACGGACTATCTCAATCTCACGCAAAGTGACCCTATGGTAACTCAGCCAGGGGTATCAAGCGACCACTAGTATATCAACTAGGCGCATCATCATCGCATCCGGAGCGTAACTCGAGGGGAGCGACCCCACCGAGCTCAAGCGTGTCTCATCTGTCTCAACAAGCGGCTCATGCAGGCTATGATCACGATCAACATATCGGAAGCTCAATGCTCAAATAGCACAACTCAGTTGGAAAAAGACTCCACGACTCAATCAGGAAATGCCCAAATCCTCACATAATCTGTCGGAGAACTCTCTACGACTCAATCTGATAATGCACAATCCATGGCTAAGTCGGAAAACCTCCACGACTCGATCTGTCAGAACCCCAAAACTCTCATAACTAAGTCGGAGAACCACCTCCACTACCAAATCAGAAATACATGACTCATGATCTAGAATAATCTCATCAATCCACAAGGAAGCTCAAACCCACATGACACTAGAAACTCATCCCACAGGACTCTAAAAAATTCACTCGGCCCCCAGGCGCGAGGTCAAATGCACCCTGAATCTATGCCATACCTCTGGCGAACTCATGAAGTAAAAATCACCTTTAAAAATGCTGATTTTCCTTAAAACAGGTTTTTGTCGATTTTTAAAATGATTCAGGTGCAATTATGATGCAAACCAAACATGAAACCTAGTGTCATATAATATCAGGAGTATACTAAAAATAATCTGGGGATCTAAATAATTTTCTAAAAATTTCCAGGCAACTATCAGATTTTACCGCAGCGAAAAATAGCATAAAAACATGATCAACTTGCATTCAGGAGCATTAAAGGGCATTCCATACATTTTGGAGAAATTCCAACCCACCTGGATTGCTTTTCGCAGGTAATTGCCGAAGTCGGTGAAGCGCCGAACTCACAAACTGACGAAACTTCAAAAATTGCGCCACACGCGCACACTGCCGCGAACCACGGAAAATCCCCGAAAACTCAAATAATTCCCTCGAGTCCACTACAAAAATCCTGCGCGCAAACAACTCACTCCACTGCCAACATACACCCCTCGGTCGCGCTCCACATGCTACGAACCCAAAATGCACACACCAAAAGCCCACAGCAGCTACAAGTCCAACCACAACATCAACAACACACCTAAAAATATACAAAAACCCATACAACCCTCTACAAGCTCCAATGCACACACACATACATCCCACAGCACACACAATACCCACAGCACCAACACAAGTCACATTAAGCTCCCAGCACACTACAAAACCCAACACACTCCCCACAGGCTTCAACAGCACAAACTAAACACACAAATACATCCTCTATTACATTCACAAAAATCCACAGCACACTCTCACAGCCCTCACTCTGGGAAAATCCGCGCGCGCGCGAGCTCCACACAGCACCTCGGCACGAGCCGCTGCTGCTACCCGCAGCCTTGAGAGAGAAAAGAGAGAAAAACCGAAGAAAAAAAAATGTTAAACTCGGTCCACAACACGCTCCCGCGACACTCGGGCAACCACCAGCCCTCGCCAAGCGCGCTCACTGCTCGTCGACACCAGTCTGAGCTCGCGCGCCGACCGCACGCAGCAGCCGCGCGCGCCGCCCCAGCCGGCCGCGCGCGCTGCCTGCGTCAGCCGCACACAGCGCGCGGCCTTGCGGCCCAGCACAGCGCCTGCGCGTCGCTCCTGCGCGCTTGCCGCGCCCCCGTGAGGCACCCCTGCACGCAAGCCCCGCGCCCCTACGCGCCCGCGCGCACCTGCGCAGTGCCCGGGCTGCGCCCGCGCGGCGCCCTGCGCGCTCCTGCGCAGCGCCCGCGCGGTGCCTAGGCCCGCCGCGCGCGCCCGCAGCGCGCCCCTACCGCGCGCCACTGCTGCGCGGCGCCCGCCTCTGCGCGGTGCCCGCAGCGCGCACCCGCTGCGCACGCCCCTGGCGCGCGCGCAGCGCCTGCTGCTTGCTGCGCGCGGCATCCATGGGTTCCCGCGCAGCATCAGCGCCAGCCGCGCGCGGCGCCCTTGCGCGCCCGCGCGGCTCTCTGCTGCTCGCTGCTCCCTCTCCACACAATGGGCAATTAGTCCACTCCAACATAAAAATTCATCCAAAAAAAAAAACCCACGCCGATCTCAACTCCAAAAACCCAAGCTCTCTAAAAACTGCTACAAACCTCGCAATAGGCTCGACGCGCGCGCTTCGCTCGGCTCCACACGTCCTCTAACAGCAAGTCCACACCATCACCTCTATCAATTCCTTCTTTTCTTCTTCCTCCTTCTCTTTTCTCCTTCTTTCACTCATTCTCTCTTACTCTGTTCCTTTCTCAATCCTCTGTTGCAGGGAGGAAGAGGATGGTGACATGGAGGCCTAATTAAGGTGAGTTAATTAAAATGGCTTAGTGCTTGACAGCTGATAAAGCAAATAATTAAATCCAAATAACCCTTCAACACAAATAAATCACATCCAAACCTCATTTCTCACTTTCATTCTTTTCTCTTTTCTTCACAGGCTAAGAAAAATACAAATTAATTAAATTAATTAATTAATCCCTTTTTAGCCAACTCCAACTCACTTTTTGCCTTCGGGGCCTCCGCATCATTTCGAAACCTCCCGAACTTCGCTGTAATCTGAAAATACACATCTCCAAAGCTTTTTCCCCTCAAAAAGCTCAACTGTGGAGTCGGTGTGCTCAATCTAAAAACTGGCTCCAATAATTGCCAACTCCAACTCACTTTTTGCCTTCGTGGCCTCCGTATCAATCCGAAACCTCCCGAACTCAACTGTAAACATATATGGAACACGCTCGAGGCGATTACTCAGCACCACGCCATCTTGAGAGGTCGGTGCGCTATCCGAAGTCCCGGTACTCTACACATGGTGCCCTCCAACCAGGCGGCACAGACTCATCTGCTCAATGCAGGTGGTCGTCGCTCAGTCTGCCTGAACATATCTTGATTAACCACATAGGGAGCACGACCTCTGCCTCTGCCCACACTGGGGTGACGAATGCGTGTCACGCCCCGGGTGTAAACCAGAACCCGGGCTCGTCTACAGATCCGCCGTGCACATAGTATTTCCTGCGTACACGAAGCGTCGGTAACCTGCTCAGATATAAGAGATAATAATAAAAGAGCATAAAATCAGAGCTGAACTAAAACTACTACATCTCAGACTAAAGCTGGAAATAAAGTAAAGAATATCTGAAAATAAATACAAGTATCACTCCCAGCTCACCACTAATATACAAACAGCTGGCTAAAGCCAGACCCAAAATAAAGTACAATAAAACTGTCTGAGAAGATAGGGGTACATCAAAAGTCCAGCTAGCAACTGTCGGGTGGACACTCTATCTAATCCGCTATCCTCTTACCTCGATCCGATGCTGACGGCCCAGTAACTCCCGCAGAGGACTCTGCAAAATAAAGGGAGAAACAAAGAAAAGGACGATGGGGGTGAGAACTACTATAAAAACAGTAGCCTCCCCTAGTGAGTAAAGCCTCAAACTCCGACACACCCACTAGGTCTACCAAAAGAAAAAAGAAAAGGAGAAAGGTGGTAAGCTATAAAGCTGCCGATAAAGGAAAGCTACCACTACTATGCCTCTAAATGCAGTATCGAAAAGAGTAATCGAATGCATGCATCAGTAAAACTATCTGTCTGAATAGACCCAATCAAAGGACCAGTAACCACTGGTACTGCCTGCTCAAACTGTCTCAAGTATCTACTCACAAATCGGTACTCACTGACCAATACACACCGTCTAGCACTCACTGGCCGATACTCTATGTCTGGCACTCACTGGCCGATGTGTCAATCGCCTACTCCGGAGTGGCACTCGAGGGGAGCGACCCACACGAGTAAAGTAACCATGTCTCACAAATACAGAAACCATGTCTCAATATCTCACTGTAGCAGGACTGGATCACAACAAAGATCGAAGTGGGAAAAACCCCTCCACTAAAGATAACCCGATCCCCCAGTCTAATGCAATAATACTCAAAAAGTGGGAACCTCCATCCACTAGAGAAACATGATCCCCAATCTGATGCACAAACAACATCCGGTCAACTGCCTAATGTCTGCGGTCGCCGTAATACCCCACAACCCACAATCTGGTATGACAAATCCACTCAATAGACCCGGCTACACTATCCTACAATCATGCTCAACCCGAGCAATACCACATGTGTCTCAATAAAAGGAGAAGAGGTGCCAACATGGTTTCTCCTAAGTCAAATTCCAATGATAGTATAGCAGAAAAGTGGCCTAACTAGATGTCCATACAAGCATGCAAGTGTCCTCATGATGATAAAAGAAAGACAATTATCGTTGATCATACATTACTTAGAGCAGGCTATTCCCAAATAATAAAGATCTCATAAGTATACTACGTACTAATATATCACAAGTCCGACTATACAAGCATGCATAATAACCACGATATACTAATCGGCATTCAACAATGGGAATCATTCTAGTATTCCTAGTGAGTAAATCAAAGATGAGGTCCATAACAACCACCCACCTCGAAAAGCGTGAACTACAATAATACGAGATCCCTCGTTGTCCAAGATCCTCAATCTCCACAAACCTCCAAATGCGAGAACTGCAGCAACATAGATCGCACACGGCATAAATGAACAACTTCCACAACAGTAATTACTATTTACAAAACAGCACGGAAAATGAGGGAATCAACCTGAGTACAGTCCTCAGAAAAATTCAGAAAAATCACCGCTGCGATCCTCGCGACGAGTAGATGAAAAACGAGTACTTACTCGTCCCGTTCCGACACCTGTAGGCCAAGATACAAATTAATCATCACGGTACAGGCGAAACTCCCAAAGATCAAAAGTCAGTAGTACTCTGTCCAGAAAAAGTATAATTTTCACCTTCGAAGCAACCTCAGAAAAATCCAGGAAAAATACGATGATGTTCCTTGTGATGTATAGATATAAATCGAGTACTTGTACTCCTCGTTCCGACTCTCGGTTGTTGAGAAAACCCACAAAAACCCCGGTGATGTCCATATTCCATCACAGAAAAAGACGTCACAGAAATGATCTGAAAAGTACAAGAAAACCTCGAAATACGGAGAAGCTGAAACTACATATGTGACGCCCCACTTCCCAGGGGGTCACCCATCCTAGAACTACTCTAGCTCTAGCATGCTTAACTCTCATAACCTCTTGGATCTTGCTACCATCCAAAATGCTATAGCCGGGTTAAGAGATTTAGTCCTATTATATCATTTATATATAGGACTAATCCAAATTCCGGGGGTGTCACATTCTTCCCCCCTTTAAGCCCTGACGTCCACGTCAGGCTCAAGCACACTCACAAGCACCAGGCGATGTGAGACTCGTCTCGCTAGCCTTAGCCGACCTTGTGAGGAGCTGCACTCCACTCACAACGGTCATTAGCCGGGGAGCCTCGCTCTACCCGCTATATAACCCTGGCTCAGCCGAGACTCATCTCACATTTCCGGCTGGTGAATGGCTCTGATACCAACTGTGACGCCCCACTTCCCAGGGGGTCACCCATCCTAGAACTACTCTAGCTCTAGCACGCTTAACTCTCATAACCTCTTGGATCTTGCTACCATCCAAAATGCTATAGCCGGGTTAAGAGATTTAGTCCTATTATATCATTTATATATAGGACTAATCCAAATTCCGGGGGTGTCACAACATAAGTCATAGCCCTACCTGTCGTGAAAACGTGGGCACAAGAATCACCCAAAAATTCCTTCGGGGTAGCCCAGGGGAGTCCTCGGACCGGAACGTGATGAAAAGGGCAAATAAGGAAGGTGTGTCACAGTGCGCCGAATCGCAGTAGACGTCGAAGTAGCGTCCTCCAAAAAAATCTGGAACTTCTCCACAAGATGCACAGCTAAACAAGGAAGAATTTCTCTGTAGAACTCTCCCTGCGAAACTGTCACGCCCCGGGGTCGAAACTGCGACCCGGGCTCGCCAACAGATCCGCCACCTATGCCAAACCCGCATAGGCGAAGCGTTCTACCTGCAAGAAAAGTACTACAGCTAAACAGATATCAGAGCTATAAATAAAAACCTGCTGTATAACTAAAATCAACCACAGTACAGCAGGAAATAATACAACAATGTCCATCTCCCAAAATAATAATGGTACAATATCCTCATATACACAGCTCAAAACTCAACAGGGAGATATCTCCAATAAATACATCAGTGTATGGTCTCTCGACACATGATATATCCTCACTACAACAGTCTCTCAAAAGAGGAAAATAAAACAACTAATCTACTGAGGATCTCCTCTGAAGGGGTACCGCTACTCTCCAACGATGGGTAGGGATCTAGCTCGCGACTCCCTCGCCTCGATCAACAACCGCAGAATCAGCCACACCCGTTAAGACTCTGCAAAACAAAGGAGAGGAAGGAAAAAGGAGGGGAAAAACCCCAAAGGGTGTGAGAACTACACCAAAAGGGAGTTCTCAGTGGGTACCACCGCCAGACCCGACGGTCTGCCCACTAAGTCCTCAAGAGACATAATATAACCAAAGAAGTGGGAACTGATCAAGAATGCTGATGTCACCTAACAGCTACCAAGCCTCCATCTAAATGCTCAAGAGGGAAGAAACAAAGTATGGTATGCAACCACTAGCACATGAAGTGCACAATCGACCCAATCGAGCTGACTGCCACATCTGGTCCAGTCAAACCTGCGCCCCACCTACGACCACCTCCCGCTGACGGGCAGGAATTATGCAGGGCGTCCAAACGGACTAACTCGCTATCGAGTAGCGGCTCATGCAGGCTATAGTCAAAATCCACTCTCTCTCTCAGAACGGATAGCCTCAAGATCACCAAACCTCTCGCACAACGGTCGACTAACTCACAACGACCTCGGGACCACCGTCAATCCCCAAATGGTTCCCGACAACACTAGCACTGGTCTAAACAAAGCCACTAGACTCCACTCGGTCCCCCTGACACGAGTGCAACAATAAAGTAAAAGCCTGAAATAAACTCAATCTAGTGTCACCAGTGAAACTGGTACTGCTTGCTGCCGCCGTAATCATCGGGCAATAACCGCGCCGATGTGATAGCAAAAACTATCAATAACTGTCTGGCCCCAGCCTCCGGAGGGGATCTCGAGGGGAGCGACCCACACGAGGAAAGCATCACCGGGCAATAACCGCGCCGGTGTGGTAAAAGCATCCCCAGGCAATAACCGCGCCGGTGTGGTAAAAGCATCCCCGGGCAATAACCGCGCCGGTGTGATAAGTAACCAAAGCAGGACTGGATCATGACTCTGATCAAAGTGGGAAAGCCCAACCACTAAAGAAAGCCTCGGTCCTCAATCAAATGCAAAAGTACTCAAATCGTGGGAAACTCTGTCCACGAGAGAATTCAGATGCCCAATCTGGTGCATAAATAAATATCCGGTCAACCGCCCAATATCCGCGGTTGCCGCAAAGCCCCACAACTAATCCAACCTATCCCAGACACCAAGTCCCGACTACACTACCCAGACCCCTGCTCGAACCCGAGCAACACTGACCACTTGACTAACAAAGAAGGAGAAAGGAAAAGCATGGTTTCTCCTAAGTCAAGTTCCAATAAGTAGTGCAGCAGTAAAAGATGGCCTGACTACATGACCATACAAGCATGCTTTTGTCCTCAGAAACGATAGAAGTGGGTGAAACATATATTATCAAAACATGCTAAAATATTCCTACTATGGTATGCCACACTCCCCCAAGTAGGCTATTCCTTGCTTACCTCTCGCTCATATCGGTTGTACATCCATTTTGCCTGATGTCAGTCATAGAGGGGTGACATCCCCACAAATGCATTTACATTCACCAGAATATAAAACCTTATCAATATTAAGCTTACCCACCTAAAGCGCTGAAACCAAGGCAAACCTGAAGTCGGTGAAGTGTGCAGACGCTCACAGTCCAAATTCTGCCGAAACTGCATCCTCGGTGCACGTCGCGAAAGCCTCGACTCCAAACAGCTGAAAGTACCCCGAAATCAAAGTTTGCAGATCCAACGGGTCCAGCAACACTTGCAAACACCCCTGGGCACAACAATAAGGCCCAACATTACACTTTTATTCCAAAATTTAACCAAGTACACACAGTCTGAAAATCAGTCCCAAAGATGTAATTATTTCACCTGCAGCAAGAACTCAGAAAATTCCAAAATAAATACTGTCGCGATCGTCGCGTCGATACCTTCGAAAGGAGTACCTGCACGTCAAATTCCGAGCCCCGTAGGCCGAGTTACAAATTCCACAATACAGGGCGCTCACAAACACACAACCACACATCTGTAAACTCTTGTACAGATAAAGGGAGAAAGGTATACCTCCGGGCAAGCCTCAGAAAAATCCAAGAAAAATACTGTGGCAATCTTCGCGTCGAGTAGATGAAAAATGTCCAATGGCTCATCTCCATCCGATGCCCGGTTGCGGAGATAAAAATCTGGCAAGATGGTGCTGTCCAGAATTTCCATTAGTGGCAAGGAGGGTTAAAAACGTAGCCGGAACCCCAAACAGAGCTCAAATCTGAGAAAAGTGGACAATACAAGAATTGTAGAACTACCTCTCGTGAATCCGATGACGCAAAAATCATCTGAAAATATTATCGGGGTGGCTCTATGGACCTCTCATACCAAACTGCGACGATAACGGGCCTGCGATGAAAATATGTCGCTCTGTGCCACGATGCCGAAGTCGTCGACGCCGCGCCTTCCAAAAATTCCGAGCTTCCTCCACAAGATGCGCGACAAGGTGAGCAACAAATTTGGTGAAGGGCCCTCAGGCCGGAGAGCTCGGAAAAAGCCCGAAAAGGGCAGTGCAAAGGGCCTATTTATAGGCCCACCCGAAAAATCCCGAAAATGGGCTTTGGGCCAAAATTTCCGGGCGCAGGCAGAATCGGGCGTGAACAGTGTTGGGCCAGGCCCAACACTGTAGCCGCCCGAAACACCCACGGCCTGCCACGTCGCACCCGAACAGCGGACAGCCACACCGGCCATCCTCTGCTCGACACGTGGCGCGCGGAGATGCCGACGCGTGGACCGCACTCAGCCCCCGACCGCGCCCACGTGCGCGCCTGCGCCGCCGCCTGCCACCCTGCACGCACGCGCCCAGAGGCAACCTGCACCCGTTCCGTGGACCGCGTGCACGTTGACCGGCCACTCAGTGGCCTCCACGTGGCCCCGCCCGGTCCATGCACCAGGCCGCACTCCCCGTAGACCGCGCGCTTGTGCGCCCGCCACTCCGGGGCCGCCACGCGTCCAAGCCCCCGGTGCACGCCTCGCCCGGTGGACAGAGCGGCTGTGCCTCACCCCGCCGCCGCGCTCCTCCGCCAGCCGCCGCTGCCCGCCGCCGCTGCCGCCGGCCGAAACAGTACCCCTGCCTCGAAAAACGTGTCGAATCATCCGGACTCCGAAAAATGCAAGTGAATAGTCCATTTTCATCATTTTCGCGCGCTGAATCCAAATCCGAAGTCCATTTTGCCAAATTCCAACTCTAAAAATTGCCGAAGGCATCCGGAAAGGTGTTCCTTGGTCCAAACTTCGCACCGAGTCCAATTTTAATATCCATAGCGCGCGAAACCACTTCTAAGCATCCGACGGGGTCATCAGACTACTATCGTGATCCACAACACACACCGAGTCCATTATTAGTGTCCAATAGGTGCACAAATACCACCTACACGCCACGTAGGCCACCAGGAGCTGCTGGTCAACCAGTAATCTCGTCGTGGGGATCCAGGTCCTCACAGAAACTGCCCAGAAAAAGCACAAAAGAAGGCCCAAGGGGCCTATTTATAGGCCCAAGCCCATTAGTACATACTATTGGATTCGGGCGCAACTTTTCGAGCGCCCGAATCCAATAGTTGTACCAAAGCCACCGTCCGACCAACGCCCGAATCCACCTGCGAGCGACACGTGTCCCCCGAACACGAAACAGCGATGCAAGCGCGCCCGGGTGATGACACGTGTCCCGCGCCCGGTCAACCGGGTAGGTGGCGCTCGTCAATGGCTGGGCGCCATGTGGCCAGCCAGCGCGACCCGCCGACCGGTCGCGTGCCTCGCCGGTCACGCTGCCTGCCCCCCACACACGCACGTGTCCTGAGGCACCGGCATGCACCTCCGTGGACCGCGCCTCAAGAGCCCACCAATCACAAGCTGCCACATGTCCCCGTGCCCGGTCAATGCACCCGCGCGGGGTTCCGTGGACCGCGCATCGCGCGCGGGCCACTCCTGGGGCACCATGTGTCCCCGCGCCGGGTCCATGCGCCAACCGGCGCTGCTCTGTGGACCACGCACTGTAAACCGGCCAATAACAGGCCGCCACGTGGCACCCAGCCGGTCTACGGCCTCCCCCATGCACCCGAATCCACTGAAAACTTCCGGGAGCCTTTTTTGGACATCCGGACTCAGAAAAATACAAGCAAATAGCCGTTTTGTGAGGACCTGGATCCCCACGATGAGATTACTGGTTGACCAGTAGCTCCTGGTGGCCGAGGAAGAGATCGTGAAGGTCTTGGAGGTCCCTGCTGACTCGTCTGTCCCGTAACATCGTGTGCTGGCCGCTTCGCCCCCGAAGTCCCTGCGGGAGCTGGAGCCACCTCGGCCGTCACCTCCTCTCCGCGCTCTGAACTCTGCCCCAAATAACGATGTGGATCAGACTGATGGAATCCCGTCAACACATCAGTCTCCTCACGCTGCTCTGCAGGGGTCAACTGTCCTGCCGTCCCGGACGGCTGTCTACTGGTAACAGGTGCAAAAGGGGCTGCCTGTGCCGCTGGTACAACTGGGGGTGCCATAGCTGGCGACGAAGGTGCGGGGAAACTCTCAGGGGGTGCTACAACTGATTTCCCCCTCTGCTCCATCATGCGCAACATCCGGTCCATGGTCTCCTCCTGACGCCGTGAAATCTCCTCCTGGCGCCGTGAAACCTCCTCCTGGCGCCGTGCAGCCTCTGACAATTGGGCCATCTGAGCCCGAAGCTCCTGTACCTCACTCTGCTGACCCTGTGCTGGCTCCTCCTGCCCAGGCTCATCGGAGGGGGAAGGCTGAGAACGCGTCTGTACCCTGCGTCGGGGAGGCATCGTGCCCACCTGCAACACATATGGAAACATCAGGACAGTACCAAATAATATTCGACCCAATCCAGCGAAAGTCTAAGACACGTCATTCATTCCCTAGCATTATGTTGTCTACAACCAACATAATCGCTTAGGAGAATAAACATGCCAATCACTCATCCCGTCCCTTGGGAAAGGTATAAAACTCAATCAGGACTCTCGCTAATAGTCACGACTCTCACGTAGTCATCCTAATGTCCAACCACAAGCCTAGGGTTTCTAAGTCCACCATGACCTACAACCTAGGCTCTGATACCACCTAATTTGTCACGCCCCGGCGTCGAAACTGCGACCCGGGCTCGCCAACAGATCCGCCGCCCATACGGGAAGTCCCGTATAGACGAAGCGACTAACCTGCAAAAGATCAACTATGCTATACAGATATCAGAGCTGAAAGAAAACTGCTAAAAAGAAGAAAATATACAACACAAAGCCCTCACCAAAAGTACATAAATCTCTCAAGCAGTAAAATAAAAGTACAACTCTATACCTCACTTGTGATGATTCGGACTCCCGCAGGAACTGTGCAACATTAAACAGTGACTGCGGAGAGCTTATATAGTGCAACGGAGCTTGTAGAATCAAAATTGGACATTTAATATAGACTCTGCGCGAAAATCAGAGCAAATGGGATTTTCCGGGAGCTTTCGGCAAAATTTTGGATGAGAATTTGGCAAAATGGACGTCGTATTTGGATTCAGCGCGCGAAAACGATCGAAACGGTATATTTACTTTAATTTTTCGGCACCACGGTACTGTTCACGTCGGAACAGTAACTCCGGCCGCCGGAATTACTGTTCCGGCGAGCGGCGGCGGGCGGCGGGCAGCGGCGCAGCGGCGGCACAGCGGCAGAGGGCGGCAGCGCGCGGCGCGGGCAGCGCGGGCAGGCGCGGGCAGGGGGCGCTGGTGCGCGGTCCACGGCATGGCATGCACCGGGTGCACCGAAAACCCCCCTTGCCACGTGGCGCTTCCCCATTGGTTGGCCGACTTCTAGAAACACGTGGGAGGGTGACACGTGGCGCTCCCCTATTGGCTGACAGGATCCGGAAAACAAGGGTAAGATAATAACATGTGTAATCAAGGTACTATACTAACAAGTATAATCGAAGATAAAGCAACAGCATGTAACATCAGGAGCATAATACACCTAACTACTAAAGTACGGCGATTACATGTAGCATCTAAGATACGATAATAGGCGGCAGGTAAAGAGAAACGATCACATGTAGTATCTAGAATAAACGGTCGTCGGAAATCGATGCTAATTAACACATTCAACCCACCTGTCGCTAGTAGAAAACCACGCTCGGCTCCCCGCGTCCCGGCGCGCTCCCCGAAGCTGCAAAAACGGGATCCCCGGGCGGAGAGATCAAGAACCTTTAAACGCGAAGTAAAGGAAAGCCCCAACGCCAACCGGCCTCTGACGGCAGCGACCAAACCCCCCCCCCCCCCCCCCCCGCGCGGCGCCCCCGCATGCGCGGGCGTTCCCGCGCGGTGCCCCCGCATGCGCGGGCTGCCCCGCGCGGCGCCCCGCACGGCGGCCCCGCATGCGCGGGCTGCCCCGCGCGGCGCCCCGCATGCGGGTGCCCCGCATGCGGGTGCCCCGCGCGGCGCCCCCGCATGCGCGGGCTACCCCGCGCGGCGCCCCGCATGGCGCCCCCGCATGCGCGGGCTGCTCGCGCGGTGCCCCCGCATGCGCGGGCTGCCCCGCGCGGCGCCCCGCATGCGGGTGCCCCGCGCGGCGCCCCCGCATGCGCGGGCTGCCCCGCGCGGCGCCCCGCATGCGGGTGCCCCGCGCGGCGCCCCCGCATGCGCGGGCGGCCCCGCGCGGTGCCCCCGCATGCGCGGGCTGCCCCGCGCGGCGCCCCGCATGCTGGTGCCCCGCGCGGCGCCCCCGCATGCGCGGGCTGCCCCGCGCGGCGCCCCGTATGCGGGTGCCCCGCGCGGCGCCCCCGCATGCGCGGGCTGCCCGCGCGGTGCCCCCGCATGCGCGGGCTGCCCCACGCGGCGCCCCGCATGCGGGTGCCCCCCCGCGGCGCCCCCGCATGTGCGGGTTGCCCCGCGCGGCGCCCCCGCATGCGCGGGCCGCCCGCGCGGCGCCCCCGCATGCGCGGGCTGCCCCGTGCGGCGCCCCCGCATGCGCGGGTTGCCCCGTGCGGCGCTCCGCGTGCGGGTGGCACGCCCCTCTCCTTCCATCTCCGACGAATCAAGAAAGCCCCCCTCCCCCTCGTTGGTAACGAGAAACGACAAGGAAAGAAAAAGAAAGCACGGCTCACCTTGTTTTCGTTGGTACCGGGCGAAGGAGAGGGATCGTCCTTGTAGCGTTCGTCGGATCTTTGCGGGGAGGCGATCAATCTCTTCTCTTTCCACGCCGGCCGATGGGAAGGGCAAGGGTTTTGGGGAAACGTTCCTCGTCCACGCTCGGATATCGTACGCCAAGGTGAGGGGAGGCGAGGTATATGAAAACCTAATTCCCAAGGCCGACTATTTAGTCGTTTGGGCGTAGTGGATTTTGGACCCCAAATTAAGATTAACCACTCGAGCGACTGGGAAAAGGGGTGTTTAAACCCCATACCTCAACTGATCGACCAGAGTCGATCTGATTGCGAACCAGAGTTCGGTCTGCCCCCGGTAATTGTGTATGTCACCTGGGCTGCGGTACCAACTTCCGGAATTTATTCTGGGAGATCCGGGGGTCGGAATCCAAAACTGATCGCACCGCCGGTCTCCGTTTCGCGAGCTTTATTAACCAAAAATACCCGCCAGCCCCGATCATCTGTCCAGAAGATAAGGAAAAGTTACCCTCGGACCCCTATTGTCAGCAGAACGGTTCAGTAAAATTAATAGGAAGCCCGGAAAGGTAAGATAAAACCGCGGTTATCACACCACTCACCTCTAAAAACGAGTTTCGTCCTCGAAACTCAAACCCGGGAGGTGGTGAACAGGTTCGGGTAGTTCTCCCTCATTTTAGATTCTAGCTCCCAGGTTGCTTCTCGCTCCTCATGGTTGCTCCAGAGTACCTTCACGTAGGGGATGGTTCGATTTCGCAGTGATTTGCTTTCCCTTGCTAGGATTCTCACGGGGGTTTCCTCGAAGCTTAGGTCCTCTTTAAGGTCGAGTATAGCGACATCCAGGATATGTGATGGATCGGAGAGGTATTTACGGAGCATAGAGACGTGGAAGACGTCGTGGACTCGGTCGAGGTTCGGTGGTAGGGCAAGGCGGTACGCCACTGGGCCGATGCGTTCCAAAATCTCGAAGGGCCCTACAAATCGTGGGCTCAGTTTCCCTTTTAGCCCGAACCGCTTGACTCCTCTGGACGGCGAGACCCGCAAGAAATCATGCTCTCCCACTTGGAATTCCGGGTCGCGGCGCCTTTGGTCCGCGTAGCTCTTCTGGCGACTCTGGGCGGTCAGCAGGCGCTGTCTGATAAGGCGTACCTTCTCCTCCGTTTCCTCCACTAGATCGGGTCCCAACAAATCGGGGATCGGTAGCGCCTTCCATATAAGGCTTCGTAGGGCGCCATCTAGATGCTGGCCTGGTAGCTGTTGTTGTAGGCAAATTTCGCGAGAGGTAGGTAGCGTGACCATCCGATTCCCCAATCTAGTACACAGGCGCGAAGTAGGTCTTCGAGGGTTTGTATCACGCGTTCCGACTGTCCGTCCGACTGAGGGTGGAAGGCTGTAGTTTGGTCCCCATGGCTCGCTGAAGGCTCTGCCAAAACTTCGAGACAAAGCGCGTGTCTCTGTCCGAGGTGGCCGATGCCGGCACTCCATGTAGTCTCACGATCTCGCTAACGTAAGCTTGAGCTAACCGTTCTCGGGTCCCGGTCGTATGAATTGGCAGAAAGTGTGCTGACTTGGTCAACCGGTCGGCTACGACCCAAATCGCGTCGTGACCCTGCTGAGAGCGTGGGAAACCCGTGACAAGGCCCGTGGTGATCTGATCCCACTTCCACTCCGGCACAGGTGGCGACTGTAGCTTCCCATTTGCCTTGCGCCCCTCGTGATCTTCTCATTTCTCTCTGGCACTAGGAGAGATTGCAGTTTTCCCACCGGGCGCTGATGTTCGTCCTTTATTCGGTGACTAACCCCACCAGCGAGCCACGCGTTGTACTACATGCCTTGTCAATTTAAGCCACCAAAAGTCTGCTGTTGATCCGTCCAGCTGCGTCATCGCGGTTACCGGTATGTCTCCCGTGTGATCCTTACCGCTCCAGGCATTGACTGCTCCACTTGTCTTTCCGGAGTGCTTTTGATTGGATGCATCATTTTCTTGAGTGGCTTGGTTGTAAAGGCCTTAACTCCTCTGGCATTTAGCCATCCCAAAAACAAGAGCCCACCCCGCGAGGCCCAACTCACACCTTTGGAGTTTGGCCTACACTCTCTGGTCCCTGAGAGTCTGCAAGGTCACCCGTAGACGCTCTTCGTCTGTACGCGAGTCGATCCAGGAAGGGTCTAAAAATTCTGTTCGTCAAACCCAGGGACGTCGCTGGGGCGTTCGAATTCCCACCCCCCCCCGAAGCAATGGCATGCGAGGCGCCCAAGAATCCTTGGCGAAACCCGGTGGTAACCCTGTGTGGGAATTACCGGACCAACCGCCCTGATATTTCGGGCAAACGACGGTTCGACCCGCCTGGCAGCCCTACCATCCCGTCTCTCTTGCTCGAAACTAACCCGAGTAGGCCTGCTCCTCGACTTGGAGTTCCCTGTTATGACGCCACTGGTTCGCGGACCACCTCTGATGGTGTTGAGCAGTCGGCAACCAAAGTCTCGCGATGCGTCGAGGTACCTCGGTCCTACCACCAAACCCGGTCCGACGGCCCGTAAAAGCCCACACTAACCCGACAACAAAGGAGGGGAAGAAATTATACTATTACCCTCACGACTCCAGGTTGCGCCAACCAAACTCGGTGTGCTACAGCCTACAAGTAACCCTCCCTTGACAACCACGAACCCGCCCGTAAAACAACCCCCCCCCCCCCCGAAGAGTGTGGGAACCGAAACGGTCAACGAAACGAAAGGTAGAGCTAAAGGTAGGAGGGCTCGCAAGGGTCTGGTAGGGGCGGGTTGCTCCGGCCCAAAGGGTGCTCCTATCTAGACAAGAGAAGGAAGGAAGGAGAAAAACAAAACAATAAAATAAATACCTGTCATTCCCTATTTTGGGACGACGCATCGTCTGCCGGGGCGGCCGGGGAAGTCCGCCCACAACCCTTGGGCCAGCTTCGCACCGCGTGTTGGGGTAGGGGTTTGCTGTCTAAGGAGTCCGCGGATTGCTGGTCGCCAGGCGAGTCCTTTGCCTGCACGGGGGCCGCAGCGCTCTCTGTTCCTCTCTGCGGTGGTGGCGCGGCGGCGGAGGTAGGGGTTGGCCCCTGGGGGCAGGAGAGATAAGTGTGATCTGGCAAGCCGCACCGGTTACAGTAGTGGTACCTCCAAGTGCATTCCGTCACTGGGTGCGCGCCCTCGCAGATGACGCAGGACCCTGGTTGCACGTGCGCGCTTCCCTTGAGCCCTCACTCGTCCTCCGGTGCTTGCTTCGGGCGTGGATTTGGCCGGCTCTCTGGATCGGTGCCCCCTTGAGGGGTGGGGGCAGCCGTTCTCTTAGGCTCAACGTGTCGCGGCGCCGGGGATCTATTGACAGCCGGCTTCAGAGGGCACTCCTGACGCGTGTGGCCCGGCCCGCCACACCGGAAGCAGTGTCCGTCCCGCCACGGGCAACTCGTCATGAGGTGTGCGTTGCCGCATATGACGCACGGCTTCGGTGGCCTAAGTCTCTTCTCCGTCATCTGCCCGAGGTTCTGCCCGGCTCTCGGGCGGTTGCTCGCCCGGCCCCTCCGATGGGGGTCCCCGGCCGACTCGGGGTAAGGGTATTCCTGCCGGGCGTGCTCTACGTTGGTGTACACGGCCAAGTTAGCAACCTCCTGGAAGATGGGAGGGCCCGTCGGTGGCATCCCGGGAGGGGCAGCGCCTCTACTGCCGCCCCAGAATCGATCGACGCCCTCGAGTTCCTGTATCAGCAAGCTCAGGCGCTCCGCGAGAGTCAGCAGTTGCCCAGCCACGTCGCGCAGCTGGTTGCGGAGCAGGCGATTGGCTTCGTCGGCAAGGTCCATTCCCGTCGCCGGTTGCTTGCTAAGTCGGCCCTCTATCTGTATGCACATAAAGAAAGTCAGCTTTAGCCTTTGCTAATAAGCGACGGGACAACGAACCACTTAGCGAAAGAAAAACTAGAACTCTTCTCCCCCCCCCCCCTCGATCGCTCGCGTTCTACAGTCCTATGCCCTACCCATTTCATTCATGTGTAGGTAAGTGAGGTGTTCCCACGGATGTCGGCACTAACTGTTGTGATTGAAAGAAGTCTCTGATACCATTTAATCTGTCACGCCCCGGGGATTTGTTTTAGCGGAAACGATTCACAAAAGTCGAACCTTTGACGTACAAATTTTTTCCTTGTAAAAGAGAGCCCCTCTGCCCCGGCGCATGCCCAGACCCGCCACACATACAGGATCACTCTGTAAACGGACAGAGTCTCCCCTGTATGTGCACGGCGTGGCGTTCAGTACATGTTCCAACATACACAACCATTCAATCACAACAATTGTTCATATACCACCAGCATTCTAACTTACTTAAAAACGTATGGCCGATCAATTTGGAAAGGATAAATCCACAGTTTTAAAAGAGCGCCCACCCGGCGCTTTCGTTTTGAAAGCGAGTTTCGAAATCAGCATAAAACCACAGGGTTTTGAAAATGGTGCCTACCCGACACCCAAGTTTTGAAATCCATTTCGCAATCCATAAATCCACAGAGTTTTGAAACCAGTGCCCACACAACACTTAGATTTTAAAAACGGTTTTCGCAATCTTTTCTTTGGCTTTTGCCCTTTTTCATTTCAAATGGCCAACAGAAATAAAAGGAAGAGTAACGCATAAGAGGATAATTAAATGCAACTCGTACCGACATCCACGCCGACCCCACGAGGGTATCGAGAACCTCTCACATAACTACAATGTAAATGAAATGCAAGAATGAAAGAAGAAATACAGTCCAGGGTCCCCAGCGGCCCAGCTGCTCCTGTCCCGTCCTCACCACCGCCTACATCTCCCCCCGTCTGAACCCTGTCACGAAGTGGGAAGTTAGTGACGTAAAAATAGTAGAGCAGGAGAATATAATAAAACAAACCGTGAAGACAACCGGAGCAACCACCCTCTCAAGGTGGAGAGGTAACCTGTACACCTGTATCCTGTAATACCCGGCCACGTCGGACAACTAAACCGACGGCCCATACCGAACCTGCAGAAACCCGACCACGTCGGACAACTAAACCGACGGGTCGCAACGCTCTCACCTCGGCGCCTCAAACCCCACAACTAATAAGGGGCCCCACTACGTCACCTCGTGGGTATACACGGGTCATAGACCACTTTTCCGGAAAAGCACACCCTTCGCGGTGGCCAAACCGCGGGTGCGCGTGTTGCAGCCTCGAGCACAGTAGCCACAATGCATGAACAAGGGTAAGATAATAACATGTGTAATCAAGGTACTCTACTAACAAGTATAATCGAAGATAAAGCAACAGCATGTAACATCAGGAGCATAATACACCTAACTACTAAAGTACGGCGATTACATGTAGCATCTAAGATACGATAATAGGCGGCAGGTAAAGTGAAACGATCACATGTAGTATCTAGAATAAACGGCCGTCGGAAATCGATGCTAATTAACACATTCAACCCACCTGTCGCTAGTAGAAAACCACGCTCGGCTCCCCGCGTCCCGGCGCGCTCCCCGAAGCTGCAAAAACGGGATCCCCGGGCGGGGAGATCAAGAACCTTTAAACGCGAAGTAAAGGAAAGCCCCAACGCCAACCGGCCTCTGACGGCAGCGACCAAACCCCCCCCGCGCGCTGCCGTGCTGCCCGCGCGGCGCCCCCGCATGCGCGGGCTGCCCCGCGCGGCGCCCCGAACGGCGCCCCCGCATGCGCGGGCTGCCCCGCGCGGCGCCCCGCATGCGGGTGCCCCACGCGGTGCCCCCGCATGCGCGGGCTGCCCCGCGCGGCGGCCCGCATGGCGCCCCCGCATGCGCGGGCTGCCCGCGCGGTGCCCCCGCATGCGCGGGCTGCCCCGCGCGGCGCCCCGCATGCGGGTGCCCCGCGCGGCGCCCCGCATGCGGGTGCCCCGCGCGGCGCCCCCGCATGCGCGGGCGGCCCCGCGCGGCGCCCCCGCATGCGCGGGCTGCCCCGCGCGGCGCCCCGCATGCGGGTGCCCCGCGCGGCACCCCCGCATGCGCGGGCTGCCCGCGCGGTGCCCCCGCATGCGCGGGCTGCCCCGCGCGGCGCCCCGCATGTGGGTGCCCCGCGCGGCGCCCCCGCATGCGCGTGCGGCCCACGCGGCGCCCCCGCATGCGCGGGCTGCCCCGCGCGGCGCCCCGCATGCGGGTGCCCCGCGCGGCGCCCCCACATGCGCGGGCTGCCCGCGCGGCGCCCCGCATACGGGTGCCCCGCGCGGCGCCCCCGCATGCGCGGGCCGCCCGCGCGGTGCCCCCGCATTTGCGGGCTGCCCCGTGCGGCGCCCCCGCATGCGCGGGTTGCCCCGTGCGGCGCTCCGCGTGCGGGTGGCTCGCCCCTCTCCTTCCATCTCCGACGAATCAAGAAAGCCCCCCTCCCCTTCGTTCGTAACGAGAAACGACAAGGAAAGAAAAAGAAAGCACGGCTCACCTTGTTTTCGTTGGTACCGGGCGAAGGAGAGGGATCGTCCTTGTAGCGTTCGTCGGATCTTTGCGGGGAGGCGATCAATCTCTTCTCTTTCCACGCCGGCCGATGGGAAGGGCAAGGGTTTTGGGGAAACGTTCCTCGTCCACGCTCGGATATCGTACGCCAAGGTGAGGGGAGGCGAGGTATATGAAAACCTAATTCCCAAGGCCGACTATTTAGTCGTTTGGGCGTAGCGGATTTTGGACCCCAAATTAAGATTAACCACTCGAGCGACTGGGAAAAGGGGTGTTTAAACCCCATACCTCAACTGATCGACCAGAGTCGATCTGATTGCGAACCAGAGTTCGGTCTGCCCCCGGTAATTGTGTATGTCACCTGGGCTGCGGTACCAACTTCCGGAATTTATTCTGGGAGATCCGGGGGTCGGAATCCAAAACCGATCGCACCGCCGGTCTCCGTTTCGCGAGCTTTATTAACCAAAAATACCCGCCAGCCCCGATCATCTGTCCAGAAGATAAGGAAAAGTTACCCTCGGACCCCTATTGTCAGCAGAACGGTTCAGTAAAATTAATAGGAAGCCCGGAAAGGTAAGATAAAACCGCGGTTATCACAGATTCATCCATAGATCATAAAAGATAATTTGCTCACCTTGAAGTTAAGAAGAAGTACCAACTTGAATTTCTGAAAAAGACCTTGTATCCACAAAGTTATCTGCATTCTAAGGTGCATTGCTCAAATCAAAACTAAAATAGGGACTGCAGTAATCCATATAACAACACCTGGAAATATTATTAATGTTACCTAACCAATTGAGCTCCAAATCCTGTAAGAGAGGTACCATTGGATTCCTTGTCGAGAGTAGATACAATTTCAGCTAAAGAACTCCAATTTTCATGCTCGAATGAAGGAGAAAACCCAAAAACACTTTGAGCTATCCACCAAGTTCCATCTGTACACGAATGCAGCAAGGTGCTCCAAAGATCATGCATAAACCCTAATACAAACTCAGATCTGGGGAAAATGGTATGTACCAATATTGTAGATCGTTGAGTCTTGGAAATTTCCCCACAAAACTAATCCAAAAATTCCACTCCTACAATTCAGAAGAGCCAAAATACTAAAGGCTGCCCAAAAATCCAGACTGAAACAAAGGGTCCCAAAGATGGCCCTAAAACTTTGTAGAAACATGAGATCTGAGGGAAGAGTTGAATACAAAGATTGTAGCCTTACCTCTCGTGAAAACGTAGAACCAAAAATGAGCTCAAAATTCCAAGAGATGAGTCCTGGGGAATTTTCGCACTGAAACACGACGGAGAGGGCTGTGAAGTAGCAATGGTGATGTCCTCAAACCTTGGTGAAGAAGATAATCCAAATGGCCTTCAAAAATCCTCCAAAAATCCAGTGTTGTAATAGAGTGGATGAAGAAGCTCTGCTAAAAAAACCCCACTGAGAAAAGCTCTCCAAAAGGTCTAAAATGGAGGATGAAATTCCATTTAAAAGTCAAGAAGATGAAGCTGCTGAAAAAAACCCCTCTGTTGCTACAGTGCCGGGCCGGCCCGCGGCCGCAACGCAGGCCGCCACGCGGCAACCATCCAGTGGCCGCGCCAGCCGCTGGATGCCCGCCACGCGTCGCGCCCCGACAGGGCAATCGCGCCCGCGAATGGGCGCGCGACGCGTGGCGGCGCCTTATCCGCCCGCGCCCGAGGGTGCCCGCGCCTCAGCCCGCGCCTGCCCGGCCTGCCCGCGCCCGCTGCGTGGGCCGGGCTCGCTGTGCCGCGCCTCCAGCGCCTGCCACGTGGCGTACGGACCCAATGGGGAGCCGCCACGTGGCACCCTCTCCGGTCCACCGGTCCACCATGCACCCAAAAAACACTGTAAACTTCGGGTTGCCCGTTTTCACGCGTCCGGACTCAAAAAAATACATGTAAATAGTCGATTTCCAACGTTTTCGCGCGCTGAATCCAAATACGAAGTTCGATTCTCCAAATTCTCATCCGACATTTTGCCGAAAACCCCCGGAAAGCCCACTTGATCCGATTTTCGCGCCGGGTCCAATTCTAAAGTCCGCTTTGCCAAAATCCAACTCTAAAAATTCCCGAAGGCATCCGGAGAGGTGATCTTGGGTCCAAACTTCGCGCTGAGTCCAATATTAATATCCCTTGCGCGCGAAACTACTTCTAAACATCCGACAGGATCATCAGACTACTCTCGTGATCCATTTAACACACCGGGTCCATCACAATGTCCAATTGGTGCACAAATACCACCGACACGCCACATAGGCCTCCAGGAGCTGCAGATGCAACAGTAGTCTAATAGTGGGAATTTCGGGTCTTCACAGCTAAGACTCTGCAAAACAAAGGAGAGGAAGGAAAAATGGGGGAAAAACCCCAAAGGGTGTGAGAACTACACCAAAAGGGAGTTCTCAGTGGGTACCACGGCCAGACCCGACGGTCTGCCCACTAAGTCCTCAAGAGACAAAATAAAGCCAAAGAAATGGGAACTGAACAAGAATGCTGATGTCACCTAACAGCTACCAAGCTTCCGTCTAAATGCTCAAGAGGGGAGAAACAAAGTAGGGTATGCAACCACTAGCACATGAAGTGCACAATCGACCCAATCGAGCTGACTGCCACATCTGGTCCAGTCAAACCTGCGCCCCACCTACGACCACCTCCCGCTGACGGGCAGGAATTACGTAGGGCGTCCAAACGGACTAACTCGCTATCGAGTAGTGGCTCATGCAGGCTATAGTCAAAATCCACGCTCTCTCTCTCAGAACGGATAAACTCAAGATCACCAAACCTCTCGCACAACAGTTGACTAACTCACAACGACCTCGGGACCACCGTCAACCCCCAAATGGTTCCCGACAACACTAGCACTGGTCTAAACAAAACTACTAGACTCCACTCGGTCCCCCTGACACGAGTGCAACAATAAAGTAAAAGCCTGAAATAAACTCAATCTAGTGTCACCAGTGAAACTGGTACTGCCTGCTGCCGCCGTCATCATCGGGCAATAACCGCGCCGATGTGATAGCAAAAACTGTCAATAACTGTCTGGCCCCAGCCTCCGGAGGGGATCTCGAGGGGAGCGACCCACACGAGGAAAGCATCACCGGGCAATAACCGCGCCGGTGTGGTAAAAGCATCCCCGGGCAATAACCGCGCCGGTGCGATAAGTAACCAAAGCAGGACTGGATCATGACTCTGATCAAAGTGGGAAAGCCCAACCACTAAAGAAAGCCTCGGTCCTCAATCAAATGCAAAAGTACTCAAATCGTGGGAAACTTTGTCCACGAGAGAATTCAGAAGCCCAATCTGGTGCATAAATAAATATTCGGTCAACCGCCCAATATCCGCGGTTGCCGCAAAGCCCCACAACTAATCCAACCTGTCCCAGACACCAAGTCCCGACTACACTACCCAGACCCCTGCTCGAACCCGAGCAACACTGACCACTTGACTAACAAAGAAGGAGAAAGGAAAAGCATGGTTTCTCCTAAGTCAAGTTTCAATAAGTAGTGCAGCAGTAAATGATGGCCTGACTACATGACCATAAAAGCATGCTTTTGTCCTCAGAAACGATAGAAGTGGGTGAAACATATATTATCAAAGCATGCTAAAATATTCCTACTATGGTATGCCACACTCCCCCAAGTAGGCTATTCCTTGCTTACCTCTCGCTCATATCGGTTGTACATCCATTTTGCCTGATGTCAGTCATAAAGGGGTGACATCCCCACAAATGCATTTACATTCACCAGAATATAAAACCTTATCAATATTAAGCTTACCCACCTAAAGCGCTTAAACCAAGGCAAACCTGAAGTCGGTGAAGTGTGCAGACGCTCACAGTCCAAATTCTGCCGAAACTGCATCCTCGGTGCACGTCGCGAAAGCCTCGACCCCAAATAGCTGAAAGTACCCCGAAATCAAAATCTGCAGATCCAACGGGTCCAGCAACACTTGCAAACACCCCTGGGTACAACAATAAGGCCCAACATTACACTTTTATTCCAAAATTTAACCAAGTACACACAGCATGAAAATCAGTCCCAAAGATGTAATTATTTCACCTGCAGCGAGAACTCAGAAAATTCCAAAATAAATACTGTCGCGATCGTCGCGTCGATACCTTCGAAACGAGTACCTGCACGTCAAATTCCGAGCCCCGTAGGCCGAGTTACAAATTCCACAATACAGGGCGCTCACAAACACACAACCACACATCTGTAAACTCTTGTACAGATAAAGGGAGAAAAGTATACCTCCGGGAAAGCCTCAGAAAAATCCGAGAAAAATACTGTGGCAATCCTGGCGTCGATTATATGAAAAATGTCCAGGGGCTCGTCTCCATCCGATGCCCGGTTGCGGAGATAAAAATCCGGAAAGATGGTGCTGTCCAGAATTTCCATCAGCGGCAAGGAGGGTTGAAAACGTACCCGGAACCCCGAACAGAGCTCAAATCTGAGAAAAGTGGACAATACAAGAATTGTAGATCTACCTCTCGTGAAAATATTATCGAGGTGGCTCTGTGGACCTCCCATACCAAACTGCGACGATAACGGGCCTGCGATGAAAATATGTTGCTCAGTGCCACGATGCCGAAGTCGTCGACGCCGCGCCTTCCAAAAATTCCGAGCTTCCTCCACAAGATGCGCGACAAGGTGAGCAACAAATTTGGTGAAGGGCCCTCAGGCCGGAGAGCTCGGGAAAAGCCCGAAAAGGGCAGTGCAAAGGGCCTATTTATAGGCCCACCCGAAAAATCCCGAAAATGGGCTTTGGGCCGAAATTTCCGGGCGCAGGCAGAATCGGGCGTGAACAGTGTTGGGCCAGGCCCAACACTGTAGCCGCCCGAAACACCCACGGCCTGCCACGTCGTACCCGAACAGCGGACAGCCACACCGGCCATCCGCTGCTCGACACGTGGCGCTCGGAGATGCCGACGCGTGGACCGCACTCAGCCCCCGACCGCGCCCACGTGCGCGCCTGTGCCGCCGCCTGCCACCCTGCACGCACGCGCCCCGAGGCGGCCTGCACCCGTTCCGTGGACCGCGTGCATGTTGACCGGCCAATCAATGGCCTCCACATGGCCCCGCCCGGTCCATGCACCAGGCCGCACTCCCCGTAGACCGCGCGCTCGTGCGCCCGCCACTCCGGGGCCGCCACGCGTCCAAGCCCCCGGTGCACGCCTCGCCCGGTGGACCGAGCGGCTGTGCCTCACCCCGCCGCCGCGCTCCTCCGCCAGCCGTCGCTGCCGCCGGCCGGAACAGTACCCTTGCCTCGAAAAATGTGCCGAATCATCCGGACCCGAAAAAAGCAAGTGAATAGTCCATTTTCATCGTTTTCGCGCGCTGAATCCAAATCCGAAGTCCATTTTGCCAAATTCCAACTCTAAAAATTGCCGAAGGCATCCGGAAAGGTGTTCCTTGGTCCAAACTTCGCACCGAGTCCAATTTTAATATCCATAGCGTGCGAAACCACTTCTAAGCATCCGACGGGGTCAACAGACTACTATCGTGATCCACTACACACACCGAGTCCATCATTAGTGTCCAATAGGTGCACAAATACCACCGACACGCCACATAGGCCACCAGGAGCTGCTGGTCAATCAGTAATCTCGTCGTTGGGATCCAGGTCCTCACATCCTCCCCCACTAAGGAAAGTTTCGTCCTCGAAACTAGCTCAAATCCACCAAGAGTCACAAATACCACGGGTAGGTATCCATCAATAACGCCTCCAGCTCCCGAAACATCACTCACTCCCCGTGATTACTCCTCAACAACAACAAGTACGGCATGGCCCGATATGCAATTTTCTCATCTCTCGAGCCAGAGATCGCAACGGGCGTCCCTCGCACTCCAACAATCACAGACCTCGAAAGGGCAAGTCAATCACGAGCGAGGGACCCAAAAACACATCACTCCTGAGCTGAGACGTGAAAACCACAGGGGCTCCTCCAAAATACTGGGGAAAAGAAAATAACAACTAGTGCTACTCGCACCAACACCTCACCCTGGTGCCAATCTCAACAAGACGACCCGAAGTATACCCACGCATTCATCCAATAAGGAAAAGAATCCAATAAGCTAGGGTCTTCACTCGGTTGCTTCCCGATCCAAAATCGCCCGAGTGGACTACTCAACTGCGGGCTACCCTCAAAAGGTGTCCTCAAGAGACACAATCTCATGCCACAGTTGGTCACTCAACATGCCAACATAACCCCAACAGACCCACGGGTCGAAGTCGATCTCTCAACTAATAAAGGACACCTTGACGGGGACCAAACCGTCAGTGAACGGGACTGAAAACTGGCTCAAAAGGCGATCATAATGCTGATGCCCAAACTCGCGGTCAAAAGTCCGAACCATCAACGACAATCCGCGAAAATCCCACTCAAGATGCTGAGTAATCAGAACGGATAGCCAAGCAGGCATGGCCTACGCCCAGGTATATCAATCAAAGCTGGAAATAAAAGGCGTACTGAAAGGCTCAACTGTGGAATCCAAGCTGCCTGCAAAACAGCGGTTCATCGTGCCACAATACTCATAGGGTTGGACTAATGAAGTGTGGACCGAAGATCAACCCACGGTAACTCTACAGCCACAATGGGAGGTATCCCTAAAACACACCAATCCATATCCCAACACTGGAAACACTAGCATTGGCGCTGGTACCAGTCTCATTATCCATTGGCCATGCTCTCCCAGCACTGCCATGTTTAAGAAGCTCCTCACCTCAAGAATAAATGTTGGTTTCAGCCAAACTCGAATAACATCCATTTGGTCGGATTCCACCGCCACTCCAATGGCCAGAATAAGGTGACTCAAGAAGGCATGCACTTAGAGCTAAAACTTGTACCTCAATAACTTGGCATACAGCTTCATCCACACAGGAATGGTAGCACCTCCACAAGTGCTCCTCGTGCTCCAAATCGCTCTGGGAGTAAATCAAAATATCCTCGGCTGTCTAATTCCAAGTAGGTACTCGCATCATACACTAACTGCCGGAGTATAACTCCATCAAAAGGTCCTAGATACCACCCGGACTTGTCTACACTCGAACCATAAAAGGACCCTCACAGTCGTGTATCAACGGCGTGGCATCACCGCCGTATACCAACGGCGTGGCATCACCGTCGTATACCAACGGCGTGGCATCACCGCCGTATACCAACGGCGTGGCACCAGGTCAAACAGACCCCTCGATCCATCAGATCCTGCAACTGCGCCATCAGCTCTCTCAGCTCTACGGGCGATATCTAATGAGGTGCCGTCGAGGGTGGCGCGGTTCCCCGAACCACGTCCAACGCAATCTCTATCTCCCTAACCGGCGGCATTATCAACAGATCAGGTGAAATCACACCCGGGATCTCATGAGCAAAAAGGATATCCCTGAGTCCCGGTGCCGCCGTAAGCACCTCTCACACTGTCGCTAAAACCTGTGTGCTCTAACAATCTCAACAAGCAAGCCTCCTATAGTCCGCCTTGCCGAAGATCAAAGTCCTCTCTCGCCGCAGTCAAACATTCTGTGGCGTTGTGCCAATCAATCTCAAGCACAGGGTCGAAACACCGAATTGCTACAATTCCCAATAATTCTGTCGGTAACTCGCGGTCTCGGCCGCACTGGACATGATCCAAAAGCCTCCACCACATGCACAACCACAACAGGAACCTGTACCTCTAGTGCACGTGGTAACAAATCTGCCTCTAGCCCATGCAAGAGTGGAACATGCTCTAGCTCCGACTACTACGGTGAAATCCCACCTGCGACACTCGATCCACTACCGTGGCGCCCTCAAACCGGGCGGCACAGATTCAACCGCTCAAAGCAAGTGGTTGTCGCTCAATCTGCCTAAAAATCGGGACTATCTACAAAGGAGCATGACCTCTGTCTCTGATCACATTGAGGCGACGAATAAGGTCCTCCGCAGATAACAAATCCACGCTACCGCTGCGCCTCTCTGATATAAATGCTGATGCTGCCTTCGGGGTCCACCCGATCTCCGGCATCTCAGAAACTCGTCGTCCTGGAGAAAGAAATCAGAAATGCCTCTGCCGGCCGATCTGTCCTCCATCACCCGGCGCCAAGCGCCAAAATCCAGAACTTGCCTCTGCGGCAGATCCCTAACCAAAGGAACTGCAGCGCCACGCTCCATACACAACGGCTACCCTATCGAGGCATCCAAGATCCAAAATCTATAACGGAGGGACTGAATGAACTGAAAGGTATCCTGGCGCAAGCCACTCCCAGTCACACATATCCTATGCGCCTCGTCCCTCGAATCTGGAGCGTGCAGTTCGACGACTGCATAAGCTCTCTAGCACAGGGAGGCTCTCAATTGATCACTCCATCACCACCAACCACGGCTCTGCCTCCAAAGGCTCCAAACTCAATCTTACGAGTCGGGGTGGGTCATCTGCCAAATCTGGCTCAATAGATCGATCATGTTCCACAGCTCCCCTGCTGTCAACTATCCACCCTGCCTCGGTGCCTCGGCACTAAACATTGGCACAGAGGGGGTTACCCAATGCTCCGACAACTGTGTCACCAAGACCAGCTGCTCACTCCGCCGCTGATAAGCCTCTGACAATCCTGTCATCTGAGTCCGGAGTTCTCTGACCTCAATCCAGGTATCCGGCCCAAAACCAACTGTTCAAGCTCAACTGCTAAGACAGGATGCACACGGGTCAAAACCCAACGTCGGGGAGACACCGCTCACCACGACGAAACCACAAAACAACACAAAACAGCGCTCGACCCGATCCAGCGAAAGTCTAAAGCATGTCACCCGTTCCACAGCATTATGTTGTCTGCAGCCAACATAATCACTTAGGAGAATAAACATGCCAATCACTCCTCCCGTCCCTTGGGAGAGGTATAAAACTCAATCAGGACTCTCGCTAAAAGTCACGACTCTCACGAAGTCAACCAAGGGTCAAACCATAAGCCTAGGGTTTCTAAGTCCACCATGACCTACATCCTAGGCTCTGATACCACCTAATCTGTCACGCCCCGGGGTCGAAACTGCGACACGGGCTCGCCAACAGATCCGCCACCTATGCCAAACCCGCATAGGCGAAGCGTCCTACCTGCAAGAAAAGTACTACATCTAACAGATATCAGAGCTATAAATAAAAACCTGCTGTATAACTAAAATCAACCACTGTACAGCTAGAAATAAAACAACAATGTCCATCTCCCAAAATAATAATGGTACAATATCCTCATATACACAGCTCAAAACTCAACAGGGAGATATCTCCAATAAATACATCAGTGTACAGTCTCTCGATACAAGATATATCCTCACTACAACAGTCTCTCAAAAGAGAAAAATAAAATAACTAATCTACTGAGGATCTTCTCTGAAGGGGTACCGCTACTCTCCAACGATGGGTAGGGAACTAGCTCGCGACTCCCTCGCCTCGATCAACAACCGCAGAATCAGCAACACCCGCTAAGACTCTGCAAAACAAAGGAGAGGAAGGAAAAAGGGGGGAAAAACCCCAAAGGGTGTGAGAACTACACCAAAAGGGAGTTCTCAGTGGGTACCACCGCCAGACCCGACGGTCTGCCCACTAAGTCCTCAAGAGACATAATAAAGCCAAAGAAGTGGGAACTGAACAAGAATGCTGATGTCACCTAACAGCTACCAAGCCTCCGTCTAAATGCTCAAGAGGGGAGAAACAAAGTAGGGTATTCAACCACTAGCACATGAAGTGCACAATCGACCCAATCGAGCTGACTGCCATATCCGGTCCAGTCAAACCTGCGCCCCACCTACGACCACCTCCCGCTGACGGGCAGGAATTACGTAGGGCGTCCAAACGGACTAACTCGCTATCGAGTAGTGGCTCATGCAGGCTATAGTCAAAATCCACGCTCTCTCTCTCAGAACGGATAAACTCAAGATCACCAAACCTCTCGCACAACAGTTGACTAACTCACAACGACCTCGGGACCACCGTCAACCCCCAAATGGTTCTCGACAACACTAGCACTGGTCTAAACAAAACTACTAGACTCCACTCGGTCCCCCTGACACGAGTGCAACAATAAAGTAAAAGCCTGAAATAAACTCAATCTAGTGTCACCAGTGAAACTGGTACTGCCTGCTGCCGCCGTCATCATCGGGCAATAACCGCGCCGATGTGATAGCAAAAACTGTCAATAACTGTCTGGCCCCAACCTCCGGAGGGGATCTCGAGGGGAGCGACCCACACGAGGAAAGCATCACCGGGCAATAACCGCGCCGGTGTGGTAAAAGCATCCCCGGGCAATAACCGCGCCGGTGCGATAAGTAACCAAAGCAGGACTGGATCATAACTCTGATCAAAGTGGGAAAGCCCAACCACTAAAGAAAGCCTCGGTCCTCAATCAAATGCAAAAGTACTCAAATCGTGGGAAACTTTGTCCACGAGAGAATTCAGATGCCCAATCTGGTGCATAAATAAATATCCGGTCAACCGCCCAATATCCGCGGTTGCCGCAAAGCCCCACAACTAATCCAACCTGTCCCAGACACCAAGTCCCGACTACACTACCCAGACCCCTGCTCGAACCCGAGCAACACTGACCACTTGACTAACAAAGAAGGAGAAAGGAAAAGCATGGTTTCTCCTAAGTAAAGTTCCAATAAGTAGTGCAGCAGTAAAAGATGGCCTGACTACATGACCATACAAGCATGCTTTTGTCCTCAGAAACGATAGAAGTGGGTGAAACATATATTATCAAAGCATGCTAAAATATTCCTACTATGGTATGCCACACTCCCCCAAGTAGGCTATTCCTTGCTTACCTCTCGCTCATATCGGTTGTACATCCATTTTGCCTGATGTCAGTCATAAAGGGGTGACATCCCCACAAATGCATTTACATTTACCAGAATATAAAACCTTATCAATATTAAGCTTACCCACCTGAAGCGCTTAAACCAAGGCAAACCTGAAGTCGGTGAAGTGTGCAGACGCTCACAGTCCAAATTCTGCCGAAACTGCATCCTCGGTGCACGTTGTTGGGTTATATGTAATAATGGATCTAAATAGGGGAAAAAACACCTAGAGGGGGGTGAATAGGTGTAAACAATAAACACTCAAAAATCATTGCGCAATAAAAACCCAATGCGGAAATATAAATGAACACGCAAGATTTTTACGTGGAAAACTCCAAACCGGAGTAAAAAACCACGGGACCGATAACACGGTGAAATCCACTAGAATTAAACACGTACAAGGTGATATACCGTACTCACAGACGACTCAACCTTTTCCATACGCTCCTAGTTGATCTTCTCCGCTCGCTCCGCAACGCGTCTCGAATCCACGATCTGCGTCCAACGCCGAATCCACGGCGTCCAACGTCGAGTCCACGACGTCTGACCGAATCCACGGTCTTCACCCAGTAGCACGCTTCGAATCCACGAACGTACCTCGCTCCGAATCCACGAGAGCGGTTGCACCTTGAATCCACAAGGCCACGCGAGTCCACGCGCCGATTTTGGGGTAAATCGTTGTTTTTGGGTGGTGATGATCCGCCGAATACTTAGATCAAAGATAGATAGGAAATACCATCTAAGTATTCATTAGTTTGATTCAACTCAAGATGTGAGTATTAAAACCTAGAATCAAACTAATCAATATAGATGAAGAAACATAGAGTAATATCTAATGATTTCCTTTCTTCTCTATATGTGGATCTAGGGCCGTATAAGATGATATTTGATTATGACGGCTCTATATGGATTATGTGGATTTTTTGGATTAACCCTAGAAAAAGAATCATAGGGTCTATTTATAGGTTAGAAACCCTAGGAAGAAGATAAGGATAAAAAACTGTCGTTTCTGGAAATTTTTACGACGGCGATCCGGATCGGATTAGCTATGATCCGGATCGTCGTAACGAGTCAGGCAGTACCAGAAAAACGAAGGTTCGGGATCCGGATCGAAGTGCTTGATCCGGATCGTTCATACAGTTCACCAAACATCAACGTTCGGGATCCGGATTGCGAAGCCTGATCCGGATCGTTCAAGGAAAATGGTAAACTCAATGTTCGGGATCCGGATCAAGGGAAGCTACGATCCGGATTGAACTGGTGTATGAACGAACCACCTTCGGGATCCGGATTGAACAATCTGATCCAGATCCTGAACATGTCTCATGTTCAGTTCTTGATTTTTATGCAATAAAAAATTCTTCCAAGTGTTTCTACACTACAAAAAGTATTCGGATCACCAAAAATGTTTAGTTAAACTTACCTGATCCTTTTGAATTCTTCTTTCTTGAGATTGAGGTATATGATCCAAACTTCATTCATCTTCAATCTTCAAGACTTAACACTTTCACGAAATGCGCCAAAACAAAATCCTTAACAATCTCCCCCTTTGGCGGTTTCGTGACAAAACATAGATCCACTCAAAAAAATTCAAAAAGATATTTTTGTTGCTATCACCATACAACAAAAATTTACAATGGAGATCCAAAATAAAATACATGAGTTAAACTCCTAAAACAGACTCTAGACTTAGACATCTGTACTCTCTGCAAAAAGAAATCATTCTTGACAAAAGAAATCGTTAGATACCTCAAGAATTTTATATCATTCAAAAACCACATACAGAGATGAAGTTTATACTCATTTACACTTACCATGACATTTATACATTCAGATATGTAAACTGATCATAGTTAAAACACCATCATATCTTCTATGCAATCAAAATCCAAATGTCATGTTAGTGAACATCAACTTGTTAGTTATATTACATGCCCAAATAGTTAGACGAATAGTTAGTCGAGGCATGCACTCAAACACAAATGAAAACCGAAAGTTGAAGTTCTACTTACCTTTCAAGTTGAGGTCAAGTTGAGGTTATACTTACCTCTATAGTTTCAAGTTTCTCACAACCACATTGTATCATTGTCTCATTTTATACTTCTCTCTCCCCCTTTTTGTCACAGAAATTTGTCAAAAAATACCAAAATGGAGAGAACAGTCCAAGTACCACAAGTTTGAGAACTAAAAACTAAAAACTGAAATCTTAAAACCTGCACAAAGAGAAAGGTTAAAGAAAATAAAGTTCCTGCACAAGAGAATTAGTAGACAAACGATTCAAACACTTGAATCTGAGTCATCCGAGGCGGTGTATCCCATTTTCGAGAACGTTTTCTGCATTAACTTCTTTATCGACGAGACCATCTTGGTTAATGTGATTTGGGATGCTGTGATTATCTCGAGTTCCTCGGAGATTCGCCTCTGCTCTTTGTTGATCTGCTCTTGTTGAAAAGATAGGTGCTGTTGTTGCTTGAAAATCGAAGTTACCGATGCTTGATCATCCGCGCCGGGTGCTTGTTGAGACGGTGAGGCAGAGGTGCCGACACAAGGTTTCTTTCCAGTGGAGGGTGTCGGAGTAACATGTGGTAATTTGTGAAGTGACTTCACAATCGTTGACTCATCTATCATCCCCCAACAGTGTTGATACGATGTCGAGCTTATATCAATTTCAAACTTTTGTAAGATCCTCATGATGATTAATGGAAATGGAAGTCGCTCAGAAGGATGAGGATGCACAACATATCTTGACATTCTATTCCAAATTATGTAGGGGATGTTCATGTTCAATCCTACAGCCTCAGAGGGATGACCTATGAGATATAAGAACAGCATTCTATCCCATCTCACTAACTTGGTCTGCATGTTAGGAAGAATGTTGTAACATGTGATGAAATTAAGAAATCGGTACTCCAGTCGAAGATGTTTGGATTTTACACTTTTCCCATCAGCTGACTCAGTTCCTTCCAAACAAATCTTTCCTATCACGGTTTGCCACAAGGCATTCGTCAAACTTCTTCCCGTCAAATAGTTGATCCCCGATGTGTTGGATTCCACTCCAAGGACTTCGCCGATTAATTGCGGAGTGATTTTAAGTTTCATCCCTTGGATATTTGTATAGAAATGCATTGAGCCACATTCATCTTCTTGAAGATGTCTTGCATTCGTGTAGAAGGTTCTCACACGATACAAGCAATACCCAAGTAATTCAGGGAATCGGCAGACTTGAATGAGATTAGCTTGCTCAATTAAAGTTCCAAACTCTGGTGAGTGATTTCGGAGAGCTTCAATGTTGACATGTCGTTCACCGATACATTCACGATGTTCAAAAGCTCGAAGATGATCTATGCTGACGAACACTCATTCCACGTGAGGCGGGGAGTCAGGAACTATCGGCTTGTTGATGTTAACGTCTCGTGGTAGTCCAAAGCGTCGAGCCAGACGTTTTCTTTTCACAGAGATAGTTGGTGGAGACATAGGTGCTTTTCCTGTGTTAATGGGTGCCTTTCCTTTTGATTCATTGGAAACCTTTTGTTCAGGTTTAACGGGCATTGTTTCATCATCATCATCCAATAACACGTCCCAGTCTACTTCATCATTATTTGCTTCAGTTTCCGAGTCACTAATCAGATCAAATTCACCTTTTCGTTGAAGTTTCTTGGCTCTTTTCAGTTTATTGGTTGCTCGAGTATGCACCATTGTGACTAACAGCAAGATGATCCATGAGAATTCCATAGCTGTGTGTGCCTTAAGAGGATTGAAATCCTGTGAAGAGCAACTCAAGAACACGAAAATTTTGTAAGTTTGAAAGATTTGAAAAATTGTACCCCAAACAAACATTATCGTGTAGAGAGACTAGGAATCAAATTAGTTTTGCAAAAGGAAATTTAAAAATAGATCAATTGCATTATTTTGGAAAATTCCCATTATATGCCCTAAAACCGAAATTTTTGAAATCGAAGACCAAAAATCCATTTATCTTGAGAATACCTAGCATATAATCAAAACTAATCTACCCAGAGTTCTTATTTCAAAAGAAATTTGATCAAAAACCATCCACAAACGAAATTGATACAAGAAATTCATCACGTTTTGAGGAGGAATAAGAAAAACGGTGAAAAACCAAGATTTTGATCAATAAAACTTACTTGGAATCGAAGAACTCGAGTTTGAAAGCTTCCAAGATGGATGAAATCTAGAGAGAGAAGCTCTGGAAACTTTGGAATAAAAGATTGGAGTAAAAGAAATCAAAACCCTTTTGTTCTTTATAAAACCCTAGCCGCGATCCGGATCAGTTCGTGATTACGATCCGGATCGGCTACCTGCAGTGAAAAACTGCGTTCGGGATCCGGATCGGCAGGTCCAATCCGGATCGTCTGCCCGCAGAAGAATATCTGCGTTCGGGATCCGGATCGGCAGGTCCAATCCGGATCGGCTCCAACTTTTTCTTTAAAAAATTTCAGAGAAATTCTAGAAAAACCAGAAAAAGAGTGTAAGCACTTTTGTGTATCAACTTTAAATGAAAATCATCGTTTCATACAACAAGAAATAGATTATACCAAATCTATCAATAACATCCAACAAATGAAACAAAAATTTATAAAAATTAAATCCCTTAAAGTTGAACAACTTCAATTACATCTAACTTGATCTTATGAGTAATGCCTTTATCAAATCATCAATTCGGTAAAGAAAATGAAATACGAAGATCAATAGATGTCTAACATCCCAGATAAATCAGATAATGTATCTAGTCAATTTATTGAAGAGAGTGGCTCTTTGAGCATCTTTCATTAGAAATCCCACCTTATACCAACCTTGAAATTTTGACAGAGTCAAGTATTTCAACATGCATTTTATTTAATCAAACTTGAAAAACCTTGCTTGGTATACATGTGGTAGCTGCACACAGTACTCGGACGACCGAGGTGGTAGCTCTTTCCTCCATGTGGTGGTAGTTTTCACACTCCTCAATGGGATGTAACTCTTTCCACATCTTTTGAGCATAATACTTTTTCTTTGACTCCCCCTCAATTGGCTATCAATTATTTAAGATATAAAGTATTTAGCCAAATATTGATCTCGATTTCATACTCGACTAAACAGTCAAATAAGATAAAAACTATACCAAGAGATTATCGAGAGAGAAATTGACTTTGATCAAAACAAAGATGAGTTAATTGACATAAATGATCATTGCATCAAATGAAATATTATGACATCTAAAGCATAATAGATTTCTAAATATATAAAAGGATGCAGTTAAAGTCAATCAAACTAATGCTCAATTAATATTCTATGTCTAAGCATAGATAATGAACAAAAACACAAAAACAAAACCTAACCTAAGCAAAAGTTTCAAAAAGAAGTTTATTTCAAGGAAAGCATTCCAATTGCTTTACGCAAATGAATAAAACATTTTTGATCCAAAGGTTTTGTTAAAATATCAGCTAATTGATCTTCAGTTGAAATATATGACAGTTGAAGAGTATTTGATTCAACTAGTTCTCTAAGAAAATGATATCTAAGTTCAATGTGTTTTGTTCTAGAGTGCAACACAGGGTTTTTGGAAATGTTTATAGCACAAGTGTTGTCACAAAGAATTGTTACCGAAGTTGCTGAAATCCGGAAGTCGCTCAACACACTTTTCATCCAAATGAGTTGGGTTGAACAACTACCCGCTGAGATATATTCCGCTTCGGCAGTCGAGAGTGCAATGCAGTTTTGCTTTTTACTGTGCCATGCAACAAGGCAATGGCCTAAATAAAAACATGCACCACTCATACTTTTCCGATCATCCACAGATCCTGCCCAATCGGCATCTGAGTATCCAATAATATCTAAACTTGTTCCCATAGGATACCAAATTCCGAGATTTATGGTTCCTTTGACGTATCGGATGATCCGTTTCACCGCTTTCAGGTGAACCTCCTTTGGTGCAGATTGATATCTCGCGCAGATCCCAACACCAAAAGATATATCCGGGCGACTAGCCGTGAGGTAAAGTAGACTTCCAATCATACTCCGATAAAGTTTCTCGTCTACATTCTCACTAAAAGATTCACTTCCTAATCCTTTATTGCTAGTTCCCATTGGAGTCGGAAAATCTTTACAATTTTCTAGATCAAACTTTTTGACCAACTCCATAGCATACTTGGATTGACACAAATTGATGCCTTCGTCACTCTGTTTCACTTACAATCCAAGGAAATAAGTCAATTCGCCCATCATTGACATCTCAAATTCGCTTTCCATGGTTTCAGCGAATTTAGAAGCATCATTATCCTTTGTTGCTCCAAAAACAATGTCATCGACATAGATTTGTGCAACAATGAAGTTATTTTGATAATGCTTCACAAAGAGAGTCCTGTCAGCTCCCCCTCGAGTATAGCCCTTATCCAATAGGTGCTTTGTTAGCCTTTCGTACCATGCTCGCGGTGCTTGTTTTAAACCGTAAAGAGCCTTTTTCAAACGAAAAACATGGTTAGGTAGTTTACAGTCTACAAAACCTTTCGGTTGAGCCACATAAACCTCCTTATTTAAAAACCCGTTTAAAAACGCGCTCTTAACGTCCATTTGAAATAATTTTATTTTAAAATGACAAGCTATCGCGAATAAGATACGAATGGACTCGAGTCTAGCTACAGGGGCGAAAGTTTCATCAAAGTCTATACCTTCTACTTGAGAGTAGCCTTGAGCAACTAAACGTGCTTTGTTCCTGATGATGGTACCATCTTCATTTTTCTTATTCTTGAAAATCCATTTGGTACCTATCACATTGTGTTGCTTTGGAGGCTTTGTTAATTCCCGGACTTTGTTTCGCTCAAACTGATGGAGCTCTTCCTGCATTGCTTTAATCCAGTAGTCATCCTGAAGAGCTTCATCGATGTTCTTTGGTTCGATCAAGGAAACGTAGCAAGCGAATCCACAAACCAACTGTCTCCGAGTTTTGACTCCTTCTTGTGGGTCTCCAATGATGTTTGATTCAGGATGATCCTTGGAGATTCGTAACGTTTGTTGCAACGGAGTACTCGGAGGTACATGAGATGATTCCTGCATATCAGATAAATTTGAAGAACCATTAGATGCATCATTAATATTGGAAGTATTATCATGAGAAGATGCACTTACAGGAGTATCATCATCAAGAGAGATATCGAGGGTAGATTTTTCAGATGCAAAGTGAAAAGCTTCATCTACTTTAACATTTATAGATTCTACAATCGTTTTAGATTCCATGTTAAATACCCGATATGCTCTGCTATTTGTAGAATAACCCAAAAAGATCCCTTCGTCACTTCGAGAATCGAACTTACCAAGATTTTCGCGATCACGCAAAATATAACATCGACTCCCAAAGATACGAAAGTATTTGATATCCGGTTTTCTACTAAACCACAGCTCATATGGTGTATTTAAAGTTCCTGGGCGCAAATACACTCGATTAATGACATAGACAGCGGTGTTCACAGCTTCAGCCCAAAAATATAGCGGTAAATTCCGGCTATGAAGCATCACACGCGCCATCTCTTGAACAACCCTGTTTTTGCGCTCAACAACACCATTCTGCTGAGGTGTATAGGGTGCTGAGAATTCATGTTTTATGCCGTTGGAAGTGCAAAAATCAATGAATTTAGAATTAATGAATTCTCCACCTCTATCACTTCTAACACGAATGATCTTTTCATTCTTTTCAATCATAGTACGATGGCAAATCTCATGAAAAGAATCAAACGTATCAGCTTTCTCTTTTAAAAATGCTACCCATGAAAACCTAGAGAAATCATCAACCAATAAGAAAATATACCATTTACCTCCCAAAGATGGTTGACGGGTCGGTCCAAAGAAAGAAAAATAGTCTACATAAACTACACAACATTTAATCGTAGGAAGATTAAAGACAAGGAAAGATTTCACCTTTGCATACCCAAACCTTTTGAGTTTTAGAGTATGTTGGCAATGGTTGAGAAATTTTCCTTGATGAAGACGTCTTGTATGATTGATCTTTTTCTTTTGTCATCGTCTTGTTTGAAGTACTACCAATGTTCTTTTCTTTTGAAAAGTCCTTCTTTGATTTCCGGGGAGTGAACTCATTGGTAGCAGTTGCAAGATGTGATTGATTTGATCTTTGAGCTCCAATCTTGCAATTTCTTTCAATGTGCCCTGCAACATTACAACGAAAACATACCTTAGTGCTTGACGATTCCGAAGAGGGTGAAGTAGGCTTGTTGTCGTTGCTTGTCGTGAATTCCGGTGTCGGAGGAGGAGATACCGACTGAGGCACAAAAACTGTCCCAACCGAACTAAAGTTGTCTTCAGTTCGATTGTATCCGAGGCCGAACTTGTTTGTTTGACCGAGACCAAGAAGCTTATCCAACTTACTCTTTCCTGATGAAAATCGCTGTAAGTCATCCTTGAGTTGGAGAATGGTCTCTGTCATTTCCAATTTTTCCTGTCGAGCCTCGCCGTTGAGCTTCAAGAAGTAATTCGCTTTGTTCACCATATCTATATAATTCTTCTCGAGTTGCTCATTGGACTCTTGAAGGGAAATATTTGCTTTTATCAGATAATCCCTTTCCACTTCAAGATCGGTCGAGAGAGAAGTTACCCTTTTTACTTCTTCTTCGAGATCCTGTAATCTCCCTCTCAACCCCTTGTTTTGTTTAGCCAGTTTCTTTGAGTCCCTCAAAAGTCTGTGGTAGGCTAAAACAAAATCTTCACCTTCAGAGTTACTTGATTCATCATCCGTTGCAGTTTTTTCAACCCGGGAAGAGTTGGACAATGAATCTGAAGTACTTGCCATTAAGCACATGAAGGGTGAAAATGTGGACGCATGGAATGCCGTTGCGCTTTCTTCTTCATCACTTGAGGATGACTCATTTGACGTTGAGTTGTCATCCCATGTGACGACTTGCATCGCTTTCTTCTTCGACGGATTCTTAGTTGGACACTCCGTTGAGATACGGCCGTATCCTCGGCACTTGAAGCATTGGACTTGTCCCTCTGAACTTTTCTTATCCTTTGAAAAGTTCTCTTGCTTTCTTGACTTGTAACTTGAAGTACCCTTGCCTTTCTTCGACTTTCCGAAGGATGGAGTTTTACTTGAATTACCCCTTCGAAAGTTGCGGCGAAACTTCCTTGTCAAGAGAGCGAGCTGCTTCTCAAATTCCTCCATAGATAGGTTCTCGTCATCGTCTGAGGAGGATGAATCCGTGTCTTCTTCCTTTGTTGTTTTCAAAGCATAACCTGAAGACTTAGAAGAGGATGCCTTTCCCGAAGAATAATTAGTAGTAAATGTCATTTCATAAGTTTGTAATGAACCAACTAGTTCTTCTACACGCATTTCGTCCGGGTGTTTAATAGTTTCAATGGCTGTAACCTTTGGGCGAAATCGTTCAGGAAGAGTTCTTAAGATCTTTCTTACAACCTTAAATTCTGGAATCTTCTCTCCCAGGTTAGCACATGAGTTTACGATGTCTTGCAATCGTGTATAGTAGTCCGTGAAAGATTCATTTTCTGCCATGAAAATAGAGTCAAATCTGCTCGTAAGCATTTACAGCTTTTGAATCTTCACGAGGTTAGTTCCCTCATGTGTAACCTGAAGAACATCCCAGATTTCTTTCGCAGTCTCACATGCCGAGACGCGAGAGAATTCAGTTTGAGATAAGGCATTAAAAATAGATTAATTCCCTTGCCATTGTAAGAAGATGAATCTAACTCTTCCTTGGTCCACTTCGACCTAGGTTTGATGGTGCGAACATCAGCAATAATTTCAGTTGGATTAGACCATCCTAATTCAATTGATTGCCACACCCGTTCGTCGATGGAAATTAAAAAGGCTTTCATCCGTACTCTCCAGTACGCATAATTTGTTCCATCAAAGAATGGGGGTCTGTTGATGTTTCCACCTTCAACCATTGTTTACAACCCTATTCCCGCTCTGATACCACTTGTTGGGTTATATGTAATAATGGATCTAAATAGGGGAAAAAACACCTAGAGGGGGGTGAATAGGTGTAAACAATAAACACTCAAAAATCATTGCGCAATAAAAACCCAATGCGGAAATATAAATGAACACGCAAGATTTTTACGTGAAAAACTCCAAACCGGAGTAAAAAACCACGGGACCGATAACACGGTGAAATCCACTAGAATTAAACACGTACAAGGTGATATACCGTACTCACAGACGACTCAACCTTTTCCATACGCTCCTAGTTGATCTTCTCCGCTCGCTCCGCAACGCGTCTCGAATCCACGATCTGCGTCCAACGCCGAATCCACGGCGTCCAACGTCGAGTCCACGACGTCTGACCGAATCCACGGTCTTCACCCAGTAGCACGCTTCGAATCCACGAACGTACCTCGCTCCGAATCCACGAGAGCGGTTGCACCTTGAATCCACAAGGCCACGCGAGTCCACGCGCCGATTTTGGGGTAAATCGTTGTTTTTGGGTGGTGATGATCCGCCGAATACTTAGATCAAAGATAGATAGGAAATACCATCTAAGTATTCATTAGTTTGATTCAACTCAAGATGTGAGTATTAAAACCTAGAATCAAACTAATCAATATAGATGAAGAAACATAGAGTAATATCTAATGATTTCCTTTCTTCTCTATATGTGGATCTAGGGCCGTATAAGATGATATTTGATTATGACGGCTCTATATGGATTATGTGGATTTTTTGGATTAACCCTAGAAAAAGAATCATAGGGTATATTTATAGGTTAGAAACCCTAGGAAGAAGATAAGGATCAAAAACTGTCGTTTCTGGAAATTTTTACGACGGCGATCCGGATCGGATTAGCTGTGATCCGGATCGTCGTAACGAGTCAGGCAGTTCCAGAAAAACGAAGGTTCGGGATCCGGATCGAAGTGCTTGATCCGGATCGTTCATACAGTTCACCAAACATCAACGTTCGGGATCCGGATTGCGAAGCCTGATCCGGATCGTTCAAGGAAAATGGTAAACTCAATGTTCGGGATCCGGATCAAGGGAAGCTACGATCCGGATTGAACTGGTGTATGAACGAACCACCTTCGGGATCCGGATTGAACAATCTGATCCAGATCCTGAACATGTCTCATGTTCAGTTCTTGATTTTTATGCAATAAAAAATTCTTCCAAGTGTTTCTACACTACAAAAAGTATTCAGATCACCAAAAATGTTTAGTTAAACTTACCTGATCCTTTTGAATTCTTCTTTCTTGAGATTGAGGTATATGATCCAAACTTCATTCATCTTCAATCTTCAAGACTTAACACTTTCACGAAATGCGCCAAAACAAAATCCTTAACACACGTCGCGAAAGCCTCGACTCCAAACAGCTGAAAGTACCCCGAAATCAAAATCTGCAGATCCAACGGGTCCAGCAACACTTGCAAACACCCCTGGGTACAACAATAAGGCCCAACATTACACTTTTATTCCAAAATTTAACCAAGTACACATAGCCTGAAAATCAGTCCCAAAGATGTAATTATTTCACCTATAGCGAGAACTCAGAAAATTCCAAAATAAATACTATCGCGATCGTCGCGTCGATACCTTCGAAACGAGTACCTGCACGTCAAATTCTGAGCCCCGTAGGCCGAGTTACAAATTCCACAATACAGGGCGCTCACAAACACACAACCACACATCTGTAAACTCTTGTACAGATAAAGGGAGAAAAGTATACCTCCGGGCAAGCCTCAGAAAAATCCAAGAAAAATATTGTGGCAATCCTGGCGTCGAGTAGATGAAAAACGTCCAAAGGCTCGTCTCCATCCGATGCACGGTTGCGGAGATAAAAATCCGGAAAGATGGTGCTGTCCAGAATTTCCATCAGCGGCAAGGAGGGTTAAAAACGTACCCGGAACCCCAAACAGAGCTCAAATCTGAGAAAAGTGGACAATACAAGAATCGTAGATCTAGCTCTCCTGAATCCGATGCCATGAAAATCATCCAAAAATATTATCGGGGTGGCTCTGTGGACCTCTCATACCAAACTACGACGATAACGGGCCTGCGATGAAAATATGTCGCTCTGTGCCACGATGCCGAAGTCGTCGACGCCGCGCCTTCCAAAAATTCCGAGCTTCCTCCACAAGATGCGCGACAAGGTGAGAAACAAATTTGGTGACGGGCCCTCAGGCCGGAGAGATCGGGAAAAGCCCGAAAAGGGCAGTGCAAAGGGCCTATTTATAGGCCCACCCGAAAAATCCCGAAAATGGGCTTTGGGCCGAAATTTTCGGGCGCAGGCAGAATCGGGCGTGAACAGTTTTGGGCCAGGCCCAACACTGTAGCCGCCCGAAACACCCACGGCCTGCCACGTCGCACCCGAACAGCGGACAGCCACACCGGCCATCCGCTGCTCGACACGTGGCGCGCGGAGATGCCGACGCGTGGACCGCACTCAGCCCCCGACCGCGCCCACGTGCGCGCCTGCGCCGCCGCCTGCCACCCTGCACGCACGCGCCCCGAGGTGGCCTGCACCCATTCCGTGGACCGCGTGCACGTTGACCGGCCAATCAGTGGCCTCCACGTGGCCCCGCCCGGTCCATGCACCAGGCCGCACTCCCCGTAGACCGCGCGCTCGTGCGCCCGCCACTCCGGGGCCGCCACGCGTCCAAGCCCCCGGTGCACGCCTCGCCTGGTGGACCGAGCAGCTGTGCCTCACCCCGCCGCCGCGCTCCTCCGCCAGCCACCGCTGCCCGCCGCCGCTGCCGCCGGCCGAAACAGTACCCTTGCCTCGAAAAACGTGCCGAATCATCCGGACTCCGAAAAAAGCAAGTGAATAGTCCATTTTCATCGTTTTCGCGCGCTGAATCCAAATCCGAAGTCCATTTTGCCAAATTCCAACTCTAAAAATTGCCGAAGGCATCCGGAAAGGTGTTCCTTAGTCCAAACTTCGCACCGAGTCCAATTTTAATATCCATAGCGCGCGAAACCACTTCTAAGCATCCGACGGGGTCAACAGACTACTATCGTGATCCACTACACACACCGAGTCTATCATTAGTGTCCAATAGGTGCACAAATACCACCGACACGCCACATAGGCCACCAGGAGCTGCTGGTCAACCAGTAATCTCGTCGTGGGGATCCAGGTCCTCACAATTAGCGCCTTAGATCGTTTCATCTTGTGGTAGCCTGACTACCGGGCGCGAGCCCGTTGGGCGAGGCTTTCCAAGGAATAAGCAACTTGAACTAAAGCATAATAAAGAGAATGAGCAAACTGGTCATGTGTTAACGTGTTGATCCTTTTGTAGCTGTATAGTGGCCATGCCATGGCAATGGTATTATTTTACATAAGCATGATAGATAGTATTTACAGTTTTCCTTGTCATTATATTATCTATTATATTGCTTCCATTGGACTAAGCAGTGTAGAAGATTCTCTCTCAGTGGTTGAACCCACTGGGAACTTTAAGTAGTTCTCACACCCTTGGATGACCATTTATAGGACCAGGTACATCGGGCGAGGCGCACGACAGGGGCAAGAGCCCAGCAGCTTAGCGACCTAGTAGTTTACAGTCGCCAGTATATTTTTGGCTTCATTTTGAGTGAAATTGTATGTAAGAAAAAATATTGTAAATCTTAAATATTTAAAGGTTTCTTTTTAAAGTGTTGAATGAAAGTTGTAATTCACTTTATATTTAAAGTTTCACTCATGTATTTACTTTCATACTTACTAAAACTGGTTGTTTGAATGGATGAAAGTTTTTAGTCGTTATTTTAATACTCTGATGTTTATCCTTCCACATACACCAAATTGTGTTGATTTGGACATTACCGTTCCTTTTGGGTATAGAGAGGTCATGCCCGATTGGCGGGTCTGTTGGCGTGCCCGAACCGACTAAATAGGCGGTCTCGGGGCGTGACAAGCATGCTCTACACCTGTTAGTCCAATAAAAACATTAGTAGCAAGATATATATATATATATATATATATATATATATATATATATATATATATATATATATATATATATATATATATATATATATATATATATATATATATATATATATATATATATATATATATATATATATATATATATATATATATATATATATATATATATATATATATATATATATGAAAAGCTGTAAATACTATACTTGTAGTGTTCTGGTTTTTCCCATGCAACTTTCCGATGAATCCACTGTGTAGAACACCTAGTGTTGGTGTGTCTGGCCCATGGTGCATCAAAGGGGTGCCACAGATGGACATTGTGAGACTTTGATAGCTGATTTGGCCTTCGGCTGCATTTGCCGAATTTTAGAAAAGTTTTTGGGCCAATCTGAGGTTGGATTTGGATTCAGCCCGGAAAAACGCTTGAAAACGGCTATTTGCTTGTTAAATTTGGAGTTCGGATGACCAAAAATGGGCTTCCGGAAGTTTTCGGGGATTTTCGGTGCATGGGGGAGGCTCGTGGACCGGCCTGAGCCACGTGGCGGCCTATTATTGGCCGGCTCACGCAGCTCGGTCCACGGGGAGGCGCGGCGGTGCATGGACCGCGGGCGGGGGACGCGTGGCGTGCCCGGAATGGCCGGCGCACGCGGCACGGCTCAGCGATTTTGCGGGGTTGCGGTGGACCGGGCGCATGACACGTGGCGGCTTGGGATTTGCTGGCTCACGAGGGCGCGGTCCACGGTGTGCGCAGAGGGGCGCCTCGGGACGGCGCACGCACAGGAGCGCCAGGCGGGCGGTCGGCCGCACTCGAGTGCGCCACGTGTCGCCTCGTGTATGGGCGACCGTACCTACCCCCGCTGACCGCAGGGGGACACGCGGCGCGCAGCGGGCCACCTTGCACCGCTGTCCCCTGTTATGGGGTGACGTAGCATCACCAGGGGATTTCGGGCGCGTCGGACGGGGAGTGTGCGACCGGGTTTTCGGGCGCAGTGCGCCCGAATCTTGCGCCCGAAAACCCGGCCCGTTAGTGTTGTGGGCTGGGACTATAAATAGGGGACTTTGGGTCACTTAGCTCTTTTTCTGAGCGGTTTTTCACAGGGATTTCTCTTGGGCGATTTTTCCTCTACTTGTTCCTCATTCAACTGAACATCCCTGGGATTTTTAGGGGCACGCATCCTGAGGTTAGCGATTTTTCGACGCGGCGCGACGCTTGCTCTCCGGCGACCCGCTTCGCCCCTTCTCAGTGTTTGGGCTTCCCTGACTCACCCCGACATCCGATTTCGCCGATTCTTACGCCGTTGGACTCGTGGCAGGTAGGACTTCAACTCCTGTGTTTTGAGGTTCCTCAATTTCCGTGCTGATCTTGGAGTTTTCTGAGCACCCATTTTTCTTCGCGGACTTTTGGACAGCACCGCGGTGTTCTTGCCGTATCTTTTCGCTCAGACGTCGGATCGAGGCGATTCAGAAGGCATTTTTCATCTACATTTCGCAAGGAGTCTCCTGGATTTTTCTCAGATTTTTCTGGATTTTACACGAGGGTGAGAATCTCCTTTTTCTGTGGTTCTTTGTTACAGAAATTTGGTACAGTTTGGATTGGGGTGTTTCCCTTGCCGGATTTTTATCTCAGCGTAGGAAACTCCGATTTGGGCGTGCAGGTACTCGTTTAGACGGGTTCGTCGCGAGGATCGCGATAGTATTTTTCTTGGATTTTTCTGGGCATTTTTCGCAGGTAAAAATTGGAGAATTCTGGACTGTGGTATTAAGGGACAGATTTTGGAAATTGTGAATGATTAGCTTATGTACTTTCCTTTGGGGTATTTTGTATAGATTGGTGGTGAGTATTTGGACTGAGCTTGGGTTTCGCTTTTGGGAACTTGGATTAGCGCTCGAGGTGGGTGATGTTGTGAACCTCCTACTTGTGAATGTCACTAGGCCTATTAGAATGCCTTGATCATGTGCTATTAATTGTGAATGTATCTAGCATGCTTGTATGAGATTAAGGTTTCTTTGTTAATATTTGCATTGTTAGCAAGCTACAAGTTAGTAAGTGGTGTTTCCATGTTTTAGATATGCAGTTTAATTAGTTGGAAATAATACTAAAGCCATATCATGTCGTATGTTAAGGGAAGGTTTGGGCATGTGGTTAGAATGCATGTTGTAAAAAGGGTACTTGCTAGTAGATTATGCATCTAAATTGTATCATGTATCATATATCCTGCCACATGTACATCGGAGGTTCCAAACACTTAATGTTGCATATGTTAGAATAATTGAAATGATTTTATCAAATAAAGGACTTTGCATGCTTGAATGGTCATCTAGCTAGGCCACCTTTGTCTGCTACACAAACATGTTGGAATTGACTTAGGAGAAACCATGCTTTTATTCGTTCACCTGTCGTCTAGTCTTAGGGGATTGTGTAGTCAGATGTTCAGAGTTGGGACAGTCGGGGATCGATGTTTGGGTGTTGCGGCAACCGCGGACTGTGGGCGGTTGACCGGCTTATTATTATTATTATTATTGCATCAGATTGGAGGTAGGGGATCGAGTTTCCCTTTAGTGGATGGGTTTTCCCACTTTGATCAGAGTCGTGACCCAGTCCTGCTATTTTATGATACTGATGATACTAGTTACAGTGATACTGTGCTCGTGTGGGTCGCTCCCCTCGAGTGCCACTCCGGAGTAGGTTTCAGACCGTGTTGGATGTCGGTCAGACCGTGTTGGGTTCCGGTCATTTGGACAGGGGAGATACTGAGTTGTGAGGTTGACAGCAGAGCAGGCAGTACCAGTGTTTACTGGTGTTTTGATTGGGTTGGTCAGGCAGTCTTTGACGTTCTGGTGCATGCTTTCAGCTATTCTTTTAGCTAGGCATTTTAGAGGCATGTTAGTGGTAGCTCTTCATCAGTAGTGTTACTTGTAGCTTACCACCTTTGTTTTCATTTTCGCCTCTGATAGTCCTAGTGGGCATGTCTGAGTTTGAGGTCTACCCACTAGGGGAGGCTACTGTTTTTATAGTAGTTCTCACCCCGCACTGCTTTCTCTTTTCTTTTCCCCTTTGTTTTGCAGAGTCCTCTGCGGGAGTTGCGGGACCCTCTTCCCTGGATCGAGGTAAGAGGATCGCTGATTAGATAGCTACTGCCCCAAGTTCGAGTTTTGTAGTTTTGATGTATCCCCTGTACACTCAGACGGTTGTATTTTCTTTTATTTTGGGTCTGGCTGCAGCCAGCTGGTTGTATTTATTTCGTGAGCTGGGAGAGACACTTGTATATTTGTGAGAGCTTATTGTACTTTTATTTCCAGCATTTGTCTGAGATGTATTAGTTTTAGTTTAGCTCTGTTTTATGCTCCTTTATTATATATTTTATATCTGAGCAGGTTACCAGCGCTTCGTGTACACGGAAAATTTCGTATGCACGGCGGATCTGTGGACGGGCCCGGGTTCTGGTTTACACCCGGGGCGTGACAATACTAGCATGCTGATATGAAAATCACTACACTACTAGTCCATAACCAATGCCACTATGCTGCTATGCCATGCCACACTAGGCTACTAAGCTATATCTCGGCCACTATGCCTGTCACGCCACGAGGTCGAACTGCGACCCGGGCTCGCCAACAGATCCGCCACCTATATGGGAAGCCCCGCACAGGCGAAGCGTCTAACCTGCAAAGATAGTATCCCTAACTATACAAATATCAGAGCTGGAAATAACATAACTAAAATAATCTCACATAACTGTACATCAGAAAGATAAGTACAAGGTCCATCTCTCAAATAGTAAAAGTAAACAAAATACACACAGGACTGTACAATACTAAATCCAGCAACTCCAAAAAGGGTACATCTATCTCTCTTTAGCTCAAGTAGGGATCTAACTCGTGACTCTCTTATCTCGATCCGGAGAACCAGCACGAACAGGTGTAAAAGCTAAAGTATCTGAAAAGAAACACCACAACGTGTGTGAGAACTACATCCAAGGAGTAGTCCTCAATGGGTACTGTCTCCAAGATCAACGATCTACCCACTAAGTCTACTGGAGGCAAAAGTAACAGATATGCTGAATAAATAGTAAAGCTGAAATAAAACAATAATTACTATGCCTCTACTATCATACTCAATGAAATAACAGAATGAAATAACAGAGCCATTTGATTAGCATACATTGTCCTGATGCATTGTTATATTTATATTATTTAGTTGTGGTGTGATTTGTATTTATCTTTTATCGATGTTATATTCTTTCGTGACGTCATTTTGTAAATATGTTGTTATATTTGTATTGATGTGATAGGATATAATGCGATGTGATGTGATGAGATATGCATCAAGTATCGATATTCTGCTGTGATGTGATGTAAACTTATATTCATACTGTTGATGTAAAATTATATTCATATTGTTCATTATTGTATTTCATTGTTGTTTCAAAATTTGATTGTATTCTCGATACTTGAAAATTATATAATATTAAAAAAAAATTTAAAAAAAAAATAAGTTGGTGATAGAGGGGAACAACATGGAACACAGTAAACCATTCTACATGTGTCACGCCCCGGCGTCGAAACTGCGATCCGGGCTCGCCAACAGATCCGCCGCCCATACGGAGGCCCCGTATAGACGAAGCGACTAACCTGCAAAAGATCAACTATACTATACAGATATCAGAGCTGAAAGTAAACTGCTGAAAATGAAAATATATACAACTCAAAATCCTCCCCAAAACTCATAAATCTCTCAAGCAGTAAAATAAAATACAACTCTATACCTCACTACAAGGGTCTCTCAACATGAACTCTCAAAAGTAAAGGGGGTACATCTACTCTCGGGACGACGACGACTGGTAGGGATCTATCTCGCGACTCCCTTACCTCGATCAGCCGGATCAGCAACTAGAGCAGCAGGAACAGGAGTAGAAGTCCCTGGGGAAAAGACACCACGACGGGTGTGAGAACTACGTCCCAAGTAGTTCTCAGTGGGTGCCGCCAACAAGCCCGACGGTCTGCCCACTAAGTCTACTAGAGGCATAAAGTAACAATATAAAACTGAAATGAAAGGGCAGGAAAAGTAACTCTACAGCTACTATGCCTCTATCTAGATGCTCAAAAAAAGTGGAACAGATGGAAACATGATGCATCTACTAACTCCCAAAGTACAGTCACCCAATCTACACTGACTGCCGCATAGGGTCCAGTCAAACATGCGCCCACCTACTGCCGCACATCCTCAACCGGACGGGTCTACCGTAGGGTGTCCGTGACTGCCAAAACTGGCCCAGCCAGAGGGACTGCGTCGACAAGTCGCGATAGCAAGCAACAGGCCCAACTCTGGAGTGGCACTCGAGGGGCGCGACCCCACCGAGGAAAGTATCTGCGCATCTCTGTCGAGCTCAAATATGGCTCATGCAGGCTATAGTCCAAACCACGATCACAAGATCGACTAACAACACCAACGCTCACTCACCGGCTGGAAAACCACACAGTCGGGGGCCACCGTCCACCAGACGGCTCCCACAACAGAACACTAAACTCACAGGAAAGGCCGATACCATAAGGGTTCGGAAACCCGATAGGCCGGTGCTTAGAACCCTATCAAACAAGAACAGACTCTAGGCTCCGCCTATCGAAGTTCCCGACCCCCTTATAGTTCGGGAACACAACAATCTCAGTACTACACGCAGAAGACACCAACAGGGCCCGAAAGTCTCGGGAGACCTACACCTACAACCCTATCAAACAAGAACAGGGTCCAGGTTCGGCCCCCGTGGCTTTCGTCCCGACAAAGGAACGGCCCCTAGAACCCAGACCACTCGAATCCTTTCGAGTGGTGAGATTTACAGGAAAAATGTGACATTTGTTATTGAAAACTATTTTCACTCAACCCACACAGGGTGAGGATTAAAAGTAGTACCCTTTTTTTTTTGAAAAGTTATCTTGTTTTGAGAAGAAATCCATTTTTAATGATTTTTAGTTTTTTTATTTAGAAAAACAGTGAGAAACAAGAGTTTTACCCAAACCCCGAAGGGCTGATGCCTTTGTCCAATCAAACAAGAACAGACTCCAGCGGCCCTTCGATGCTTGGAAGAAAACATTGGTAGACTAAAATCATGTGTATGTCGAAAAGGGTTCTGGGTTCTAGGTCTGGCTAACACTAGTAAACTACTGCCACTAACACAGTGGCGACAACCCAATAGGGGAAAACAATACCTCCCGGGACCACCGTTTACCCCAAACGGTTCCCGGTACAGACAAGCGATCCACTACATCTACCAGACTCCACTCTGCTCCCAAGCACGAGTGTAAATGCATCCCACACTAAAAAGAAGTCCCGACCGCTCGGCCCACTACCCGGGCGAGGATAACACTAAGTCCAGGAATGAAACATAAAGTGTGGATGTCTAAACATAAATAACCCTAGCCCAAGTGAGGGTTTTCTACTGGTCTGGTTACACATGCAACATATGACGGGGGTGCTAGGTCAGGTTCCAAGATAATAAATATTTAACATGTGGTAGGAAGCAGAAGAGATCATACGATCATCAGATAAATACAAAGAATAATAACATTCAAATTCTAGCATGCTACCCAGTCCAATCCCTATCATGCATGATTCTATATCAATAGAATTAGCGCACAGACCATAGATCCTGAAAGCAAAGCCACCCACCTGAAGGTGCTAACTGTCTAAAATCCCACAGCTAAGGAATACCAAGAGAGCAACAACTCCAAGTCCAAAGGGTCCAGCACGATCCGCAATCTCCCCTGGGTGCAACACAAGGCTAAAATTACACTTAAATCCCAAAATTTAACCAAGTATTACAGTCTGTAATTTCAGCCGCAAAGATGCCAATTTTTCACCTGCAGATAGGGCTCCAAAAAATCTGAAATAAATACCACAGCGTTCCTCGCGTCGATATCTTCGAAACGGGTACCAGCACGCCCAATTCGGAGCACCGTACGCCAAGTTACAAATTCCACAGTATAGGTGCGCAAAATCCCAAAACCATACAACTGTAAACTCTTGTACAGATAACAAGGAAAATGTATACCTTCGGGAAGGTCTCCAAAAATTCCAAGAAAAATACTATGATGATCCTCGCGTCGAGAAGATAAAAAAAGTCTATAAGAGCTTCTCAATCCGATGTCCGAGCGCGGAGATAAAATTCTGTCACTCCGTTGTCCTCAAAAATCCACACAGCAAACAAGGTCCTCAGTGAGCATGGAATAACTCCTCGAAAAGCATGAAACCAGGAAATATGGAAAATACCAAAATCGTAGCCTTACCTGTTACGAATCCAACGGCGAAGAAATCGCTCGAAAAGATGGTCGGAGTAGGTCGGGGGAGCTCGTGCACCAAAAAGCGATGGAAGAAACACCGAAGAAGAGATGTCGCGACGCGCCAAGAAAATGGGACTCTCGAAAACCGTGCCCCGAAAAATCTCCAAACTTTGCAGAAAGGTGCAGCACTGCATGGGGATCAACTTTGCTAAAGAGCTCCAGTCGGTTTGAAGCTCAGAAGTGCCAAAAATCCCATGGTGAAGCGGGCTCGGGCTATATATAGGCCCCAAAAAAACAATTGAAGAAATACCGAACTAGTCCCCGGATTCGGGCGCTCCCGAAGATTCGGGCGCCCGAATCCGACAGAAAAAGGGGATTACTGTAGCCGCCCGGATCTTCCTGGAGCGGCCACGTCACCCGCACAGCAAACAGCTGTGCGGGGCGTACCGGGAGCGGCCACGTGGCCCTCCCGGGGCCCGACGCGTGTCCCGGACAGCAAACAGCTGTGCGGGGCGCGCGAGCTGCCGCCGCGTGGCACCTACCCGGTCAAACGGGTAGGTGGCGCCCGCCAGTGGCAGGGCGCCACGCGTCCCTGCCACTGTCGCGGTCACACGTGCGGGCAGGCGCCGCTCTGGCCGCCTGCCACGCACGCGCCCCGAGGCGCCCGTCCGCGACCCCGTGCGTCGCGCCTCGTGAGCCCGCGAGTAGCACGCCGACACGTGTCCCCTGCACCCGGTCCACGCACCCAAGTTCGGGTTCCGTGGACCGCGCCGCGTGCACCGACCAACCGGGGCTGCCACGCGTCCCCCCGCCTGGTCCATGCACCGCCGCGCCAAACCCGTAGACCGCGCATCACGAGCCCGCCAATCAGGCGGCGCCACGTGTCCATGCGCCGGGTCCGTGCACCCAGCCGCGCCCCTCTATGGACCGAGTGTTGCGGACCGGCCAATCACAAGCCGCCACGTGGCAGCCGGCGGTCCACAGCCCCTCCCATGCACCGAAATTCAGCGAAAACTTCCGGGAGTCCGTTTTTGGGCATCCGGACTCAGAATCAAACAAGCAAATAGCCGTTTTCAAGCGTTTTTCCACGCTGAATCCAAATCCAATCTCTGTTTGGCCCAAAACCATTTCAAAAATTCGGCAAATGCAGCCGAAGGCCAATCCAGCTGTGGATATCACACAAGGTCCATCTGTGGCATCCCTTTGATGCACTATGGGCCAGACACACCAACACTAGGTGTTCTACACCACGGTTCATGGGAGAAGCTACACGGGGATCGGGGGCACCACATCCTCCCCCACTAAAAGAAAGTTTCGTCCCCGAAACTAAAACGCACTACCACAACAAAACTAAAACAATCAAATCTACCCAAAGAACGCAAACGCTAAACTAACAAGAAAGGTATGTCTCCACCAGCAGGAAAATCATCAACTCCAACCCTCGATTTAGAAAACAGCTGAAATTAGCGAAAAGTCCGAAAATTTCGAAAGATCAGTGCCTTCGCCCCAATCAAACAAGAACAGGTTCGGGCACTGTCTCCATTTCTGGAGCAATCTTTCAAAGTTTTCGTCCTGTTCGTAAATTTCAGCACAAACGCGAGAAAAAGGAGAGAAGTGTTGGTGTCGTTCCCGCTATGGCTACAAAAACGAAAGCTACTACTAACCGAGACTCCTAAGGACACAACCTCTAGTCCTAAACGTCACAACTGCTCCCGAGGCGGCGTCTGTCCACAGTCGCTGAAGTCCATGCTGCTGGGAGGATACGCCGGTAACCCGAGAAAGATGAACTCCTCCTGTCCAACTCGCAGAAGGGTAACTGCTCTCATTCCATTATCAGTCGTAGCACAGCACTGCACCAACCAGTCCAACCTGTGTGCTCAATCCAAGCCCTGGAGCTGTCCTTGAATCGCCACATCAGCAGGTGAAGTCCCAAGTCTCAACTACACTGATCATACACTGCGATCCTCCTCTACTCGTAGGATACTGGGAAGAATCCAATCGCTAAAACCTGAAGCATACATTCCTAACCCACACCCATGCAAAGATGCTGATGCAGATGCTCTAATAATAATGCAGAAGAATACAGCGGTATCGAATTGCTCAACTCAGCTAACAGAAATAAAATCATACCTGCCGCGACATGATCCGCTGCCGGGGTGTCCTCCACCAGGGCTGCATAAACCCGTCCACTGGGTGCTGCAGATCGTCGTCCCGCCTGTCCCGACGTCGTGGCCCACTCTGGCTGACGGTGTGCCGGAGGGGCTTCCGCTGCATAGATAGGCAAGGGGGGTGCTGTCGCAATCGGCCGCACTGACAAAATGGCCTGGGGGCAAGCTGCGCGGAAATGTCCCAACTCTCCACAGAGGAAACACCGCCCCTGTCTCTGATCACACTGCGACGGTGGATGAGGCCCGCCACAAATGACACACCGCTCCTGTCGCTGCTGCCGGTACTGCTGCTGCTGCGGGGGCCCACCTGATCTCCGGTGCCTACGAAACCCACGACCCTCAGGATGAGATCGTGGAGGTCTCGGAGGTCCCTGCCGGCTCGTCTGTCCCTCAACATCCCGTGCTGGGCGCTTCGCCCCCGTAATCCCTGCGGGAGCTGGGGCCACCTCTGCCATCACTGCCTCTCCACACTCAACATATAAAGCTTGCTCCATCGAAGCCTCCAAAGTCTGCAATCTGTGGGAGCGAACAAGCTGATAAATGTCCCGGCGCAATCCTCGCTCAAACATGTAAATCTGGTGAGCCTCATCCCTGGCCACGTGAAGCATACATGCCAACAGCTGATTGAAGTTAGCTATGTACACATGCACGGGCCTATCTCCCTGGCGGAGATTCCTCAGCTGCTCCTCCAGTCTCTGACGAATACTCTCAGGAAAGAAGGCCCCTAGAAGAAGACTGCGGAACTCCGCCCAAGGGAGAAGCTGCGTCCCAGGCGGACCCGCAGGTCGCACACGCCGCCACCAAGCCGCGGCGTTGCTCTCCAAGAAGTGTGTAGCCAAGAAAACCCGAAACCGATCCACAATGAGCATACTCTCAAAATGGCGCTCCATGGCCGTGATCCAAGATCGGCCTCCCACGGCTCAGCACTCATACCGAAAAAATGGGGTGGATCGAACTGGCGGAACCTCATCAACATATCCACCACCGCACGCTGCTCAGCTGAAGTCAAAGGTCCCGTCGACCCAGGCGGTGGTATGCTAGAAACCGGCTCGACAGGAATAGCCAGCGCTGACGGAACCACAGGGGGCGCCACTGTCACGCCCCAGGGGATTTATTTCAGCGGAAACGATTCACAAAAAGGTATGTGTTTAGCGTGTATAATTAAGTTTTTTTTTTTTTTTTTTTTTTTTGAAAAACCTTCTTCCCCGGCGTGTGCCCAGATCCGCCGCATATACAGGATCACTCTTCAAACGGACAGAGTCTCCCCTGTATATGCACGGCGTCGCGGCTCATACAATGTCCACAAACAGATATACAGTCAATCACAACAGTTCAGACATACACCCATTTACAAATGTAGAATAAATCTCACGGCCGATCAGTTTAAAAGGATAAATCCACAATGGTTGAAACGGCGCCCACCCGGCGGCCATATTTTTGAAAACACTTTTCGAAAGCAACATAAACCCAGAGGTTTTGGAAAACAGTGCCCACACGACACTTAGGTTTTGAAATCCATTTTCGAAATCCATAAATCCACAAGGTTTTGAAAACGGCGCCCACACGACACCCATACTTTCGAAAACGATTTTCGCAATCTTTTCTTTTGTTTGCTCTTTTATTTTTCTTAAAGCGGCCAACAGAGATAGAAAGGGATTAAATAATTTAATAATCACCATGCCGACATCCACACCGACCCCACGAGGGTATCGAGAACCACACCACAGTCTACAACGTGAATGAAATGCTAAAGAGAAAATAAAAGTACTGTTCGGGGTCTCCAGAGACCCAGGAACTCCTGCCGTGGCCTCACCGTCGCCTATCTCTCTCCCCTGAAGGACCCTGTCGCAAGGTGGGAAGTCAGTGACTAAACAATAATAATAAAGTAATGCAGGGTAAAGTAATATGTCTAACTGTAACCAGCCGGAGCAACAACTCTCCCGAGAGGGAAAAGATGACACGAACACCTGTAGACCTGCAATACCCGATCCCGTCGGACAACTAAACCGACGGATCTCACCGCTCCCACGTCGGGCAACTAAACCGACGGGTCGCACCGCTCCCACGTCGGACAACTAAACCGACGGGTCGCACCGCTCCCACGTCGGACAACTAAACCGACGGGTCGCACCGCTCATCCCTTGGCGCATCCCGCCCCACAACTACAGGGGGCCCACTCCGTCCTAGTGGGTATACACGGGTCATGGACCACTTTTCCGGAAAAGCGCCCCTTTGCGGTGGCCAAACCGCGGGTGCGCGTGCTGCAGCCTCGAGCCAAGTAACCATAATACCCAGTATACTCATCCAACAAGACCATAGGGACTATCACGTTAGCATGATTAATTATTCAAAATAAGCACGTTACAACTACCGAGAACCCGGCGCTAAGACTCCAAATAGAACCCACCTGTAAATACGGTGACCCACGCTCAATTCCTCCGCGTCCCGGTGCGCTCGCCCGGACCCACACGGACCTGCCGAAGGAAAATTAGTAACTCGGAACTCGAAAAGTATTACGAACTGCAAGGCCCTCCCGGTCGGTCGCGAGGCATGGCCCGCCGATCTGGCGGCGGCGGCGGCGACGTCCCCCGGCGAGGGCGAAGGCACGGACGGCCCTGTGCGGCTCCCCGACTGCATGCGGGTGTGCGCATGCGCCCGACCCCCGACTCACCATCCGCATGCGGGGCTGCGCACGCGCCCAGCCCCGTGCGGGTTCACCCCCCGCATGCGGGGCTGCGCGCGTGCCCGGCCCCATGCGGCTCCCCACCCACATGCGAGGCTGCGCACGCACCCAGCCCCGTGCGGCCCGCACGGGCGCGCCGCCCGCATGGGGGCTGCGCACGGGCGCCGGATTCCGGGGAATCCGTCGCCTGTGCCCCCTTCCCCCCCCCCCCAATTGCAAGAAAAAAACAAGAAAGCCAAGAACGGCGAAACTACGTCTCACCTCGGTTACGTCGACGGAGGTTGTGAGAGGAGGGATCGCCTCGTTCTTGTGTGCCCGGTTCCGGAGGGTGTGTGGTGTTCTTCCCGTTCCTCGATTGCTCCGCCGCGATACCTCGCGCCGATCGGTGGGAAGAGGAGGGGTTAGGGAACGGTTCCTTGTCCGCGTTCAGGTATTGTACAATTAGGGTGAGAGGAACGGTAGGGGAACTCAAAACCTAAACCCAAACAAATACGTATTAAATTAGCCGCTTAGGTACACGGGGACTTAACCCTAAGTCCCAAAATTTCAATTTATGATCGGCGAATTGAGTTTGGGAACCACTTAAACCCACACCCCGATCAACAGAAAGGAAAGGTTCGGGTGTGAACCTGGGTCCGGTCTGCCTCGATGAACGTGTAAGTCGCCTGAACTGCTACAAAACTTCCGGAATTTATTTCGGGAGATTCCGGGGTCGGAATCGAGAACCGATCGCACCACCGATCTCCGTTTCACGAGCTTTATTGTCTAAAAATACCCGCGAGCCCCGACGGTCTGTCCAGAAGAAAAACGACAGTTAAGCCCCAAACCGGACCCCCAAAACACTATTGACTCTGAAAAGTATTAAAACGAGCAGTTATCACACCACTCACCTCTTAAAAATGAGTTTCGTCCTCGAAACTCAAATCCTGGGTTGCGGCGAAAATATTGGGGTAGCACTCCCTCATTTTTTACTCCAACTCCCACGTCGCTTCTCGCTCCTCATGGTTGCTCCAGAGCACCTTCACGTAGGGGATGACTCGGTTCCGCAGTGTCTTGCTTTCTCTTGCTAGGATACGCACCGGGGTTTCCTCGAAGCTTAGGTCCTCCTTGAGCACGAGCGCGGAAACATCCAACACGTGTGATGGGTCGGAAAGATACTTCCGAAGCATGGACACGTGGAGAACATTATGGACTCGGTCGAGGTTTGGTGGTAGGGCAAGGCGGTACGCCACTGGGCCGATGCACTCCAAGATCTCGAAGGGTCCCACGAACCGTGGGCTCAGCTTGCCTTTCATCCCGAAACGCTTGATTCCTCTGGATGGCGAGACCCGCAAAAGCACGTGTTCTCCCACTTGGAATTCCAAGTCGCGGCGCCTCTGGTCCGCGTAGCTCTTCTGTCGACTCTGGGCGGTCAGTAAGCGCTGTTTGATGAGGCGTACATTCTCTTCAGTCTCTTTCACTAGGTCGGGTCCCAAGAATTTCCGTTCACCCAAGTCGTCCCAACAGATCGGGGATCGGCAGCGTCTCCCATATAAGGCTTCGTAGGGCGCCATCTGGATGCTGGCCTGGTAGCTGTTGTTTTAGGCGAATTCCACGAGGGGTAGGTAGCGTGACCAAGCGACTCCCCAGTCAAGTACACAGGCGCGAAGCAGGTCCTCGAGGGTCTGAATCACTCGCTCCGACTGTCTGTCCGTCTGAGGGTGGAAGGCTGTGCTGAAATGTAGCCTGGTCCCCAGGGCCTGCTATAGGCTCTGCCAAAACTTCGAGATGAAACGGGTGTCTCTGTCCGAGGTGATCGATGCCGGCACTCCATGCAGTCTCACGATCTCGCTGAGGTAGACTTGAGCCAACCGCTCTCTGGTCCAGGTTGTGTGGATGGGCAGGAAATGTGCTGACTTGGTTAGCCGGTCTACAATGACCCAGATTGCGTCGTGCCCCTGCTGTGAACGTGAGAATCCAGTGACGAAGTCCATGGTGATCTGATCCCACTTCCACTCTGGCACCGGTAAGGGCTGTAGCTTTCCCGCCGGCACCCGCATGCGGGCGGCGCAGCCGCACAGCCCGCGCGGGGCCAGGCTCACGCGCACCCGCGCGTGTGGGCAGCGCCGCATGCGGGCGGCACCCGCATGCCGGCGGCGCGACCGCACAGCCCGCGCGGGGCCGGGCGCACTCACACCCGCGCGTGCGGGCAGCACCGCATGCGGGCGGCGCGGGGAGGGGGCGGGGTGTCCCGCGGGAGCCGTGGGCCGCCCGCGGCATTGGCCTCGCCCGGGGACGCTGCCGTCTTCGCCAATCGGCAGGTTGTGCCCCACGATCGACCGGAAGAGTCGGACGTTCCGCAGTCCTTTACCTGTTCAGAGTTGTGAGTTACTGACTCTTGTACGGCAGGTTCGTGTAGGTCCGAGCGGACACACCGAGACGCGAAAGAACCTAGCATCGATCAGGAGCGCGACAACAAAAAAGGTGGGTTTTTCTTTGAGACTTAGCATAGAATCGGCATCGTTGGAAGATTACTAATTGCATGTTATTGGTACTAAAGCTGACGGTCACTGTGATTTGCGATATTACCCTGTATCTTGGTTACTATGCTCGTAGTTGCGACACGCGCACCCGCGGTCTGGCCACCGCAAAGGGTGCTCTTTTCCGGGAAAGCGGTCTCCGACCCGTGTAAACCCACGAGGTGGTGTAGTGGGGGCCCCCGTAGGTGTGGGGTTTGAGGCATCAAGATGGGAGCGGTGCGATCCGTCGGGGTAGGTGCCCGACGAGGTCAGGTACTCCAAGGTGTGAGCGGTGCGATCCGTCGGGGTAGGTGCCCGACGAGGTAAGGTGTATAGGTGTTTCAGGTGTTACGGGTATTACAGGTGTTGCAGGTGTTCGCGTGTTATTTTTCCCTTGAGCAGAGTGGTTGCTCCGGATAGTCTTACAATTGGGTTTGGTATTCTTTCCTGCTTATTATTATTATCATTGTGTCGCTGACTACCCACTCCGTGACAGGTTCCTCCAGGGGTGAGAGGTAGACGATGGTGAGGCCGAAGCAGGAGTAGTCGGGCCGTGGGGAGCCCTATTCTGTACCTTCTTTACTTTTCCTTGCATTTCATTTGATATTGTAGGCTACGATGTGGTTCTCGATACCCTCGTGGGGTCGGTGTGGATGTTGATTGCTTTTACTCTGGATATGGAATATTAGTTCTTTTCATTATCTCCGTTCGGCCGTTTTCCAAACCATGTGGATTTATGGCATCTTTCCAAACTGTTTCAAAACCTTGGGTCGTGTGGACCTGTTTTCAAAACTGTGAGTTTATCCTTTCAACTTAACCGGCCTCGGGCATTGTTCCTAGTCTGCATTCGTAGTTATGTCCCGAACTGTTGTGATTGAATGAATGCTTGTGTTTAACTGTTGTATTAGCCGCGACGCCGTTCATATACAGAGGAGACTCTGCCCGTTTGTCGAGTAAATCTGTATATGCGGCGGGTCTGGGCACGCGCCGGGGAGGACCGAACTTCAAAAAAATTTTACACGCCAAACAAACAACTCCTTCTTTTCCGCTGAGCGAAACCACCGGGGCGTGACAGATTAAGATGGTATCAGAGAGAAATGATCCTGCTTTACAATCACAACAGCGAAGGTCCAACATCCACGGTAATACCACACGTAGCTTCGAATAAATGAAATGTGTAGGACATAGGGGTGTAGGACGCGAGTGATCGTGGGGAGGGGAAATTAGTGTAATTCCTTTCTATGCCGGGTTTTCCTAAGTATGCTAGGATTGATGTGTTTCCTTGGTGTGCACAGATAGAAGTCCGATTTTGGTGAGTAACTGTTGCCGGACATGGACCTTGCGGCGGAAGCGAACCGCTTACTGCGCAACCAGCAGCGCGACGTGGCTGGGCAGCTACTAAACCTCGCGGAGCGCGTGAGTATACTGACCCAGGAGCTTGAGGGTGTCGACCACGCCCAGCACGGCACCGGTGGCGTTACCCCCCGTGGGATACCACCAACTGGCGTTCCCACCTTTCAGGGAGCGGTCAACTTGGCCGTGCGCGCGGAGCTAGAGCGTACACGACAGGCACACCCCTACCCCGGCCCGACAGGGGACCCCTACCAGAGCGGCAGAGCGACCAAACGCCAGAGGAAAGGGCCGAAACCCGGGCAGGCGACGAGGGAGGGACCTGAACCACCAAAGCCATGTGTCATTTGTGATGGTGCGCATCCAATGATGAATTGCCCTTGGCGGGACGAACATTGCTTCCGGTGTGGCAGGCCGGGCCACACACGTTATGAGTGCCCCCGGAAGCCGGTCGTCACCAGACCCCCCGCGCCGAGACCCGACGACCTACGCCTGACGGACTCTTCTGATACCGAGTCCCCACCCCGCCACGCCGAACCTCGCTGGCCCAGAGGTTGTGGACGGACCTCCCCAGCCGCCCCGGGGAGCGGTGATGCGGAATCCCAGAACAGGGAATAGCAGGTAATACCTTTTTTTTGGTTAAGCCTCGATTCTCATCTTCCGTTCTCTTTTTTTTTCTGTGTACTGTGTGGTTGTGCCCGAGGGGGGGGGGGGGGGTTATGGGTTACGTGTGGGGCTACTCCCCTAGTCCGCCTTAGGAGTTGTGGACCCCGGGTTACGGGGAGGGAAGGCGGGTCGGGCGCCACGTAGGAATCCTTTACCAATGGTTCTGAGGAGAGAACCCTACCTAGTTTGTTTGTCTATTCAAACCGCCGACGGGGGTCAGCGCGGGAGTGGCCCCTACAGCGACTGCAGCAGACGAGGTGCCACCACCCCCGACGACGGCACCAGCGGCGGTGCCCGCGACGGCAACTGCGGGACCGCGGCTGGGATACCCCCGGAACGAGAGGTGGTGATCCCTATCGAACTCCTACCAGGTACTCAACCTATCACGAAGGCTCCCTACCGAATGGCCTTCGCAGAGTTGAAAAAGCTTAAGGCGCAACTTGAAGACCCCCTGGACAACAAGCTACCAGACCGAGTGCCTCGCCCTGGGGCGCACCGGTACTCTTTGTACGGAAGAAAGACGGAAGCCTGCGTCTCTGCATCGACTCCAGAGGGATAAACAAGGTTACAGTGAAGAATAAGTCCCCCCTGCCCAGAATCGACGACCTCTTCGACCAATGCGAGGAGCGACGGTGTCCTCAAAGATTGATCTGCAATCGGGCTACCATCAACTCCGGGTTCAGAACGAGGACATCCCGAGGACCGCCTTCCGGACCCGGTACGGCCACTACGAGTTTATGGTTATGCCGTTCGGGCTTATGGACGCCCCCGCGGTCTTCATGGATATGATGAACCGGATCTTCAGACTCTTCCTAGACCGGTTCGTAGTGGTCTTCATCGACGACATCCTGATCTATTCACCCACCGACGAGGAGCATGAGGACCATCTACGAACGATTCTCCAAACCCTCAGGGAGCAGAAGCTGTTCGCTAAGCTCAAGAAGTGTGAATTCTGGCTACGCGAGGTGGGATTCCTAGGGCACGTGATCTCGGCGAAGGGAATCGCCGTGGATCCCAAGAAGGTGGAGTCGGTGATCGACTGGCAGCCGCCGACGACGGTGGCAGAGATCCGCAGTTTCTTGGGCCTGGCAGGATATTACAAACGCTTCGTCGAAGGTTTCGCGAAGATTGCTACCCTCTGAACCGGGTGACCAAAAAAGGGGAGAAGCTTGTATGGACAGCTAAATGCCAGGAGAGCTTCGAGGAACTCAAAAGAAGGCTAACCAGGGCACCAATACTTGTACTACCGACACCCGGAGAGGATTATGAAGTGTACTGCGACGCATCAAGGATCGGCCTTGGGGGTGTCCTGATGCAACAGGGGAAAGTAATAGCCTATGCTTCCAGACAACTGAAGGATTACGAAAAAAAAATTACCCGATACACGATTTGGAACTGGCTGTAGTGGCCTTTGTTCTAAAGTTATGGAGACACTACCTCTTTGGTGTCCACTGTAACGTCTTTTCGGACCACCAACGTCTTAAGTACCTGCTCACGCAAAAGGAGCTAAATTTGCGGCAGAGGTGGTGGCTTGAATTATTGAAGGATTACGATCTGACAAATTCAATACCACCCCGGGAAGGCAAACGTGGTGGTGGACGCTTTGAGCAGGAAGGGGCAACCGGAAGAGGCATCGGCACGCGCGATAACTGGGCAGAGCACCTTGATCGCGGGATTCTCACGACTGTGGTTGGAGGTGGTACCGGCAGGCACAGTTGCACAACTGATAGCTGTGGTGGTCAAGCCGACGCTATTCGAGAAAATCCGAGAAGGACAACAGACGGACTCGCACTTATAGCTCGTGCGAGACAAGATCCCCCCGGACCAGGAGAACGACTTCGCAGTGGGAGGTGACGGCATCATGCGGTTTGTAGGTTTTTATATATATTTAAGGATCCACACGGATCTAAATAGGTACTATCAAACAACTAGAGGGGGGGTGAATAGGTGTAATACTTATAAAACCAATCTCAGTGCAAAATAAAAACCAATGCGGAAAATAAAAATAGCACACCGAGATATACGTGGAAACTCCAATCCAGGAGAAAAACCACGGGACCAACACGCAATAACAATCCACTAAGAAAAGAAGAATAACAAGGTGATTACCGACTCCACGGACTCAACCCCTCCTTCAACTTCTTCGGACCTTGCGCTCACCGATTGCACGTCCACTGCACACGTTCGAATCCACGAACGCCACTCGAATCCACGAGCACACGTTTCGAATCCACGAAACGCCTTCAACACATCGAATCCACGATGCTACGTCGAATCCACGACGCAAACTTGATAAAAGTTTCGATGGTGATCCTTTGCTTAGATTATCATTGAGGAACCGTAGAAGGAATCTCTAAGCAAAGACTAGATCAATTCGACAAAAGATAGATCTTGGAAGAACCGTCGAATTGACCTAAAAGAGGCTATAAAGAAGAACGATAAAAACCTAGCCTCTAGGGTTGCTCTCAAGTGTTTTATAAATTAATCGGTAGTTCTTGAGAAACCCTAAGTGTCTATTTATAGTTTAGAAACCTTTTATAATTTAGAAACCTTTGGAAAGAGATAAGCATCAAAAACTGACTTAACAGAATTTTTCCCGCACGACGATCCGGATCGGATTTACGGCGATCCTGACTGTCGTCTTTTTTCAGCAATTCCTGAAAAAACAAGGTTCGGGATCCGGATCGGAATTCTGATCCGGATCGGAATTCTGATCCGGATCGGTTCAGGATCAGAATTCTGATCCGGACTCTGAACATCCAATTTGTCCAGTTTTTGATTTTTAAGCAATGAAAACTTATCCAAGTGTTTCTAAACTACACAAATGTATTCGGATCACCAAAATTATTTAGTTAAACGTACCTGATCATTCCGAATCCATTTTCCTTAAGATTGATGTATATGATCCACAATTCTTCAACTTCAATCTTCAAGACTCAAAACATTGAGTGTCAACTTGAGATCTTGTTGAACCTTCTCTGAGTCTTCAATTGCTGATTGACAATTTGATCACTTCAAGACTCCGACTCAACTCACGAAATATGCCAACACAAAAAGGCGTAACAATCTCCCCCTTTGGCAATTTCGTGACAAAACTCAAAAATACATAAAACGCTCAAGACACTCATCTTAAACCAAAAAATCAAAACTCAATGTCATCACCAAAACATTGATTTTCTTTGCGTGAAAGATCCAATAAATAAAAATTACATTTGAACCAGTCTTAGAACAAACTCTATGACTTAGGACTTGGAGTCTTAAAGTGATGTATATCCTGCAAAACAAAAACTCCAAACAAAATCAAACGTTTAGTCGTTAGAAATGGAATCCTACATTTGATTCGTCATTTTGGTTCTTTTTGTTTTTCGGCTCCTTTTTCATCATCTCTTTTCTTTATCTCCCCCTTTCTTGAGCATCTCTGTTCTCCCCCTATCTCTGTTCTCCCCCTTTTTGTCACAAATTGTCAAACAGTGAATATAGGCAAAAAGAAATCACTAACAACATTAGTTCATAGAGAAAGAGAGATAAAAGCTCAGTTCCGGTATATAACAAAAACACAAATTGCGTACCGGTACTCGAAAGCAAAAATCAAATAATTTCTTGAAACAAATCCAGATTTTGAAATATTCGAATTACCGATTTTTATTCCATCAAGAAAACAATTTAAGTGCTTGAAAATAATATGAGATCACATAGATGTCATTCAATCCAATTAATTTTACAAAAATTAAAAAGATTTACTCCGAAATCATGAAAAACAAAGATAAAACATTATAAACCGTTTTTCATATTATATACGTCAAACACAAGTCATTAAAAATAATCTTGAGATCCAAAGTCTATCAAGATGTAACGGATTTACAAAGATGACTTACAGAGATTTCCAAATGACATCAATTTTGAATTTTACTATTTTAGATTGAGATATGCATTAAAATACCTAAGGGTGGCTCTTTGAGCATCTTTTAACTATCCCACCTTATACCAACCAGGAGATTGTTCAAAATAAGAACTTTGAATTTAAATCTCCGAATGCTTCAACTAAACAAAATTTCATAAATATTTTTCAAGCATCCATAACATGTGGTAGCTTCACACACAAACCGGACGACCGGGGTGGCAGCTCTTTCCAACATGTGGTGGTAGTTTTCACACTCCTTTCGGATGTAACTCTTTCCACATCTTTTGCAATTCATTTCATTACCCTTGTACGAAAATACAATCTCTTATGTGAAAGAATTAAATCCCAAATTTTAGTCAATCGGTTGTCTCATGTTTATCACAAAGAACTCACACAACCGAGATAGAATAATCATCTAAAGATCACACATGATTACTAAAATTTGATGAATATAATTATCAAAAACTCTTATAATGAAGTATCTTCAAGAATTATGATTATAGAGTAAAGTTAATAATTCATATAAAATTAAATTGGAGTGATTGACAGTGAAATCCTTTTTATTCAATGCACTTATTCGTTAAAACCCTTTTGTTCAAAAACAAAACATAAAAACGAAGAGCATTGAACACATGTAATGCAGAGATTTAGAAAAATATGAAAGGAAAACCAATCAAAGCATTACATACAGTCATAAGCTATTTAGAACTTAAGACAAGGAAAGATATCACCTTTCCGAATCCAAAATCGTCAAATTTTGGGCTGTCTTGATTCATTGTGGTTGGGAGATGATAGCTTTGACTGTTGGTCCACCTTAGGTCTTTGCCTCGCAATGATCCACTTGTATGATTGATGTTGTGGCTCAGACCTTTGGTGAATTGAGTGAACTCCATTGACTTGATGTGTCTTTTGTTTCCGTTGAGTTCGCTCCGTAGATGAAGTTGTCGAAGAATTGCTCTTTCTCTCTTTCGGGCACATCTTCATCAAGTGTCCTTCAAGTCCACATTGGTGACAAGTTCTTCCTCTCAATTTAGTTGTGGAACTTGAAGCCTTCACAGTTTGGTTCTTTTTAAATCCCAAACCAATCTTGTTTGTTTGACCTAATCCGGACATACAATCAAATTTCTTGGAACCAGTTGAAAGCCTTTGTATGTCGGATTTAAGTTGATGAACTTGCTTGGTCATAGCTTGGTTGGTGACATGAATTTTCTCAAACTGTTTTTCTAGAAAATCAATCTTGTTAATATGGGAATTAACGATCGTTTTCGATTGATTTATCTTTTCTTGGAGGATTTTATTATTATCCAATAAAAGCTCTCGTTCCTCCTCGAGATCATGAAGTTTGATCTTTAAAGCATGATTCTCGTCTTGAATCTCAAGTCGCTTCTTCCTCAACTTCTTAATATGCTTGGCCATCTTCTTTGATTCCGTAAGAAGTTGTTGATATGCCTCAACGAGTTCTTCTTCGTCCAACTCCCCCTCACTTGATGACTCTCCGCCGGATGTTGATGTTTCATGCAAAATCAAAGGAATAGAGTCAGTGATTAAAGATGATAAGCAAACATTAAAAGAGGGAATATGGGAGGCATGTAAGGCAATGACTTTTTCCTCTTTACTTGAGGTCGATTCATTAGAAGTAGAATCGTCCCAAGTATTCGCTTGCAAAGCCTTCTTTATATATGATTTCGGAGAAGGACAATCCGTTGAAATATGGCCGTAGCCTTTGCATCTATAACATTGGATTTCCCCTTCGAATTCATCTTTTTCCTTAGAAGGTTTTGCAGAGCTTTTGAGGTTAGAGGATTTAGAACCCGATGATCCTTTAGTTGGTTTCGAGGATGAAGATCCATCGGTTCGATTCTTCCAAAACTTCTGACGAAATTTCTTTACGATCCGCGCCAATTGTTCTTCAAAATCGGCAAAAGAGATTTCATCGTCGGAACTTGATTCGCTATCTTCTTCCTTTGTTGATTTGAATGCAATACCTGTAAGCTTAGAAGAAGACTTGGAAGAAACTTGATTAGTAGGAAAAGTCATTTCATAAGTTTGCAAAGCACCTACTAATTCCTCTACTCTCATCTCATCCGGATGACTAACGGTTTCAATGGTGGTAACCTTTGCCCTAAACCGTTCCGGAAGAGTCCGAAGTATCTTTCTTACAATTCTGGACTCCGGGATCTTTTCTCCTAAATTAGCACAAGTATTGATCACATCTTGAAGTCTAGTGTAATAATCTGTAAACAATTCATGCTCATCCATATGAATAGAGTCAAATTGACTAGTAAGCATCTGGAGCTTTTGAATTTTTACAAGATTAGAACCCTCATGTGTAATTTTGAGAATATCCCAAATTTCCTTCGCGGTTTCACACGCGGAAATTCGTGTAAACTCAGTCGAGGAAAGAGAATTAAATAAAGCGTTCATACCCTTCCCATTGTAAGAGGAACTTTCGAATTCCTCTTGGGACCATCTAGAGCGAGGTTTTGGGGTAGTAGAATTTCCTACTTCCTCAACAGGATGCACCCAACCGTATTCCACGGATTGCCATACCCGCTCATCAATTGCGATGAGAAAAGCTCTCATCCGCACTTTCCAATAAGCATAATTAGTCCCATCAAAAAGAGGAGGTCTATAAATATTACAACTTCCACCCGACATGATAGATAAACCTAAAACCCTCTCTGATACCAATTGTAGGTTTTTATATATATTTAAGGATCCACACGGATCTAAATAGGTACTATCAAACAACTAGAGGGGGGGAACTCAAAAGAAGGCTAACCAGGGCACCAATACTTGTACTACCGACACCCGGAGAGGATTATGAAGTGTACTGCGACGCATCAAGGATCGGCCTTGGGGGTGTCCTGATGCAACAGGGGAAAGTAATAGCCTATGCTTCCAGACAACTGAAGGATTACGAAAAAAAAATTACCCGATACACGATTTGGAACTGGCTGTAGTGGCCTTTGTTCTAAAGTTATGGAGACACTACCTCTTTGGTGTCCACTGTAACGTCTTTTCGGACCACCAACGTCTTAAGTACCTGCTCACGCAAAAGGAGCTAAATTTGCGGCAGAGGTGGTGGCTTGAATTATTGAAGGATTACGATCTGACAAATTCAATACCACCCCGGGAAGGCAAACGTGGTGGTGGACGCTTTGAGCAGGAAGGGGCAACCGGAAGAGGCATCGGCACGCGCGATAACTGGGCAGAGCACCTTGATCGCGGGATTCTCACGACTGTGGTTGGAGGTGGTACCGGCAGGCACAGTTGCACAACTGATAGCTGTGGTGGTCAAGCCGACGCTATTCGAGAAAATCCGAGAAGGACAACAGACGGACTCGCACTTATAGCTCGTGCGAGACAAGATCCCCCCGGACCAGGAGAACGACTTCGCAGTGGGAGGTGACGGCATCATGCGGTTTGTAGGTTTTTATATATATTTAAGGATCCACACGGATCTAAATAGGTACTATCAAACAACTAGAGGGGGGGTGAATAGGTGTAATACTTATAAAACCAATCTCAGTGCAAAATAAAAACCAATGCGGAAAATAAAAATAGCACACCGAGATATACGTGGAAACTCCAATCCAGGAGAAAAACCACGGGACCAACACGCAATAACAATCCACTAAGAAAAGAAGAATAACAAGGTGATTACCGACTCCACGGACTCAACCCCTCCTTCAACTTCTTCGGACCTTGCGCTCACCGATTGCACGTCCACTGCACACGTTCGAATCCACGAACGCCACTCGAATCCACGAGCACACGTTTCGAATCCACGAAACGCCTTCAACACATCGAATCCACGATGCTACGTCGAATCCACGACGCAAACTTGATAAAAGTTTCGATGGTGATCCTTTGCTTAGATTATCATTGAGGAACCGTAGAAGGAATCTCTAAGCAAAGACTAGATCAATTCGACAAAAGATAGATCTTGGAAGAACCGTCGAATTGACCTAAAAGAGGCTATAAAGAAGAACGATAAAAACCTAGCCTCTAGGGTTGCTCTCAAGTGTTTTATAAATTAATCGGTAGTTCTTGAGAAACCCTAAGTGTCTATTTATAGTTTAGAAACCTTTTATAGTTTAGAAACCTTTGGAAAGAGATAAGCATCAAAAACTGACTTAACAGAATTTTTCCCGCACGACGATCCGGATCGGATTTACGACGATCCTGACTGTCGTCTTTTTTCAGCAATTCCTGAAAAAACAAGGTTCGGGATCCGGATCGGAATTCTGATCCGGATCGGAATTCTGATCCGGATCGGAATTCTGATCCGGATCGGAATTCTGATCCGGATCGGTTCAGGATCAGAATTCTGATCCGGACTCTGAACATCCAATTTGTCCAGTTTTTGATTTTTAAGCAATGAAAACTTATCCAAGTGTTTCTAAACTACACAAATGTATTCGGATCACCAAAATTATTTAGTTAAACGTACCTAATCATTCCGAATCCATTTTCCTTAAGATTGATGTATATGATACACAATTCTTCAACTTCAATCTTCAAGACTCAAAACACTGAGTGTCAACTTGAGATCTTATCGAATCTTCTCTGAGTCTTCAATTGCTGATTGACAATTTGATCACTTCAAGACTCCGACTCAACTCACGAAATATGCCAACACAAAAAGCCGTAACACGGTTCAGCGGGCGGATTTGCGTGCCGGATTCGTCGAAGTTGCAGGAGGAAATTCTGGCAGAGGCACACCGCGCTCCTTATGCGGCGCACCCAGGGGGCACGAAGATGTACAGGGACCTCAAGCAGACCTTCTGGTGGCCCAAGCTGAAGAGGGATGTGACCCGACATGTGGCTCATTGCCTGGTATGTCAGCAGATAAAGGCGGAACACCAGCGACCGGCGGGAAAGTTACAGCCCCTACCGGTGCCAGAGTGGAAGTGGGATCAGAACACCATGGATTTCGTCACAGGGTTTCCACGTTCACAGCAGGGGCACGACACGATGTGGGTTGTAGTGGACCGGCTAACCAAGTCAGCGCACTTCCTACCCATTCACACAACCTGGACCCGAGAGCGGTTGGCTCAAGTCTACCTCAGCGAGATTGTGAGACTGCATGGAGTGCCGGCATCAATCACATCGGATAGAGACACGCGCTTTGTTTCGAAGTTTTCGCAGAGTCTGCAGCGGGCCTTGGGGACCAAACTACAGTTCAGCACGGCCTTCCACCCGCAGACGGACGGACAGTCGGAGCGAGTGATCCAAACGCTAGAGGACATGCTGCGGGCCTGTGTACTTGACTGGGGGGTCGGTTGGGAGCGTTACCTGCCCCTCGTCGAATTCGCCTACAACAACAGCTACCAGGCCAGCATCCAGATGGCACCCTACGAAGCCTTATACGGGAGACGCTGCCGATCCCCGATCTGTTGGGACGACTTGGGAGAACGGAAGTTCTTGGGACCCGACTTGGTGGAGGAAACTGAAGAAAAGGTACGCCTCATCAGGAAGCGCCTACTGACCGCCCAGGGTCGACAAAAGAGCTACGCGGATCGGAGACGCCGCGACCTAGAATTCCAGGTGGGAGAACACGTGTTTTTGCGGGTCTCGCCGTCCAGAGGAATCAAGCGCTTCGGACTGAAGGGCAAGCTGAGCCCACGGTTTGTGGGGCCTTTCGAGATCCTGGAGCGCATCGGCCCAGTGGCTTACCGCCTTGCCCTACCACCAAACCTCAGCCGGGTCCACGACGTGTTCCACGTTTCGATGCTCAAGAAATACCTCCCCGACCCATCGCATGTTCTGGACGTCTCGACACTCGAACTGAAGGAGGACCTAAGCTTCGAGGAAACCCCAGTGCGAATCCTAGGAAGGGAAAACAAGATGCTACAAAATCGAGCCATCCCCTATGTGAAAGTGCTCTGGAGCAACCACGAGGAGCGGGAGGCGATGTGGGAGCTGGAGGCAAAGATGAGGGAGGGCTACCCCAATCTTTTTGCCGCAAACCAGGATTTGAGTTTAGGGGACGAAACTCGTTTTTAAGAGGTGAGTGGTGTAGTAGCCGCTGGTTTTAAAATGCTTAGGATCTTTTAAATCTTGGGTTCTGTTGATTTTGTGCGCCGTTTTTCGCTTCGGGGGTCCGGAGGGTGAACTAATATTTCTTTATTTCCGAGCAGACCGTCGAGGCTCGCTGGTATTTTTAGACAATAAAGCTCGCGAAACGGAGAACGGCGGCGTGATCGGTTTTTGATTCCGACTCCGGAATCTCCCAGAATAAATTCCGGAAGGCTGCAAACGGTTCAGGCGATCAACCCAGTTTTCAAGGCGAACCAGACCCTGGTTCACACCCGACTTATTAAGTCCTTTTGTTTTGGTGTTGGGTTCATCCCCAGTTCTCTTTTGGACCGCTGGGTTTAATTAGCGTTTTGGGGAACAGGGTTCGACTCATTTTCTCAACACCCCTCACCCTAGGCGTACGCGACCCCAAGCGCAACGAGAAACTGACTTCCCCAACCCTACTCCTCTCCACCGATCGCGTGGAGAACCAAGGCGGAGCGACCGAGGAGCCACGCATGCGGGCAGCACCGCATGCGGGCGGCGTGGCCGCACGGACCGCGCGGGGCCGCGGGCGCGCAACCCGCATGCGGGCGGCGCGGCCGCACAGCCGCGCGGGGCCGGGCGCACGCGCACCCGCGCGTGCGGGCAGCACCACATGCGGGCGGCACCCGCATGCGGGCGGCGCAGCCGCACAGCCCGCGCGGGGCCGGGCGCACGCGCACCCGCTCGTGCGGGCAGCACCGCATGCGGGCGGCGCGGCCGCACAGCCCGCGCGGGGCCGGGCGCACGCACACCCGCGCGTGCCGGCACCACCGCATGCGGGCGGCGCGGGGAGGGGGCGGGGTGTCCCGCGGGAGACGTGGGCCGCCCGCGGCATTGGCCTCGCCCGGGGACGCTGCCGTCTTCGCCAATCGGCAGGTTGTGCCCCACGATCGACCGGAAGAGTCGGACGTTCCGCAGTCCTTTACCTGTTCAGAGTTGTGAGTTACAGACTCTTGTACGGCAGGTTCGTGTAGGTCCGGGCGGACACACCGAGACGCGAAAGAACCTAGCATCGATTAGGAGCACGACAACAAAAAAGGTGGGTTTTTCTTTGAGACTTAGCATAGAATCGGCATCGTTGGAAGATTACTAATTGCATGTTATCGGTACTAATGCTGACGGTCTCTGTGATTTGCGATATTACCCTGTATCTTGGTTACTATGCTCGTAGTTGCGACACGCGCACCCGCGGTCTGGCCACTGCAAAGGGTGCTCTTTTCCGGGAAAGCGGTCTCCGACCCGTGTAAACCACGAGGTGGTGTAGTGGGGGCCCCCGTAGGTGTGGGGTTTGAGGCATCAAGGTGGGAGCGGTGCGATCCGTCGGGGTAGGTGCCCGACGAGGTCAGGTACTCCAAGGTGTGAGCGGTGCGATCCGTCGGGGTAGGTGCCCGACGAGGTCAGGTGTATAGGTGTTACAGGTGTTACGGGTATTACAGGTGTTGCAGGTGTTCGCGTGTTATTTTTCCCTTGAGCAGAGTGGTTGCTCCGGATAGTCTTACAGTTGGGTTTGGTATTCTTTCCTGCTTATTATTATTATCATTGTGTCGCTGACTACCCACTCCGTGACAGGTTCCTCCAGGGGTGAGAGGTAGACGACGGTGAGGCCGAAGCAGGAGTAGTCGGGCCGTGGGGAGCCCTATTCTGTACCTTCTTTACTTTTCCTTGCATTTCATTTGATATTGTAGGCTACGGTGTGGTTCTCGATACCCTCGTGGGGTCGGTGTGGATATTGATTGCTTTTACTCTGGATATGGAATATTAGTTCTTTTCATTATCTCCGTTCGGCCGTTTTCCAAACCATGTGGATTTATGGCATCTTTCCAAACTGTTTCAAAACCTTGGGTCGTGTGGACCTGTTTTCAAAACTGTGAGTTTATCCTTTCAACTTGACCGGCCTCGGGCATTGTTCCTAGTCTGCATTCGTAGTTATGTCCCGAACTGTTGTGATTGAATGAATGCTTGTGTTTAACTGTTGTATTAGCCGCGACGCCGTGCATATACAGAGGAGACTCTGCCCGTTTGTCGAGTAAATCTGTATATGCGGCGGGTCTGGGCACGCGCCGGGGAGGAACGAACTTCAAAAAAAATTTACACGCCAAACAAACAACTCCTTCTTTTCCGCTGAGCGAAACCCCCGGGGCGTGACAGATTAAGATGGTATCTGAGAGAAATGATCCTGCTTTACAATCACAACAGCGAAGGTCCAACATCCACGGTAATACCACACGTAGCTTCGAATAAATGAAATGTGTAGGACATAGGGGTGTAGGACGCGAGTGATCGTGGGGAGGGGAAATTAGTGTAATTCCTTTCTATGCCGGGTTTTCCTAAGTATGCTAGGATTGATGTGTTTCCTTGGTGTGCACAGATAGAAGTCCGATTTTGGTGAGTAACTGTTGCCGGACATGGACCTTGCGGCGGAAGCGAACCGCTTACTGCGCAACCAGCTGCGCGACGTGGCTGGGCAGCTGCTAAACCTCGCGAAGCGCGTGAGTATACTGACCCAGGAGCTTGAGGGTGTCGACCACGCCCAGCACGGCACCGGTGGCGTTACCCCCCGTGGGATACCACCAACTGGCGTTCCCACCTTTCAGGGAGCAGTCAACTTGGCCGTGCGCGCGGAGCTAGAGCGTACACGACAAGCACACCCCAACCCCAGCCCGACAGGGGACCCTTACCAGAGCGGCAGAGCGACCAAATGCCAGAGGAAAGGGCCGAAACCCGGCCAGGCGACGAGGGAGGGACCTGAACCACCAAAGCCATGTGTCATTTGTGATGGTGCGCATCTAATGATGAATTGCCCTTGGCGGGACGAACATTGCTTCCGGTGTGGCAGGCCGGGCCACGCACGTTACGAGTGCCCCCGGAAGCCGGACGTCACCAGACCCCCGGCGCCGAGACCCGACGACCTACATCTGACGGACTCTTCTGATACCGAGTCCCCACCCCGCCACGCTGAACGTCGCTGGCCCAGAGGTTGTGGACGGACCTCCCCAGCCGCCCCGGGGAGCGGTGATGCGGAATCCCAGAACAGGGAATAGCAGGTAATACCTTTTTTTTGGTTAAGCCTCGATTCTCATCTTCCGTTCTCTTTTTTTTTCCGTGTACTGTGCGGTTGTGCCCGAGGGGGGGGGGGGGGGGGGGGGGGGGGGGGGTTATGGGTTACGTGTGGGGCTACTCCCCTAGTCCGCCTTAGGAGTTGTGGACCCCGAGTTACGGGGAGGGAAGGCGGGTCGGGCGCCACGTAGGAATCCTTTACCAATGGTTCTGAGGAGAGAACCCTACCTAGTTTGTTTGTCTGTTCAAACCGCCGACGGGGGTCAGCGCGGGAGTGGCCCCTACAGCGACTGCAGCAGACGAGGTGCGACCACACCCGACGACGGCACCAGCGGCGGTGCCCGCGACGGCAACTGCGGGACCGGGGCCGGGATACCCCCGGAACGAGAGGTGGTGGTCCCTATCGAACTCCTACCAGGTACTCAACCTATCACTAAGGTGCCCTACCGAATGGCCTTCGCAGAGTTGAAAAAGCTTAAGGCGCAACTTGAAGACCCCCTGGACAACAGGCTACCAGACCGAGTGCCTCGCCCTGGGGCGCACCGGTACTCTTTGTGCAGAAGAAAGACGGAAGCCTGCGTCTCTGCATCGACTCCAGAGGGATAAACAAGGCTACAGTGAAGAATAAGTCCCCCCTGCCCAGAATCGACGACCTCTTCGACCAGTGCGAGGAGCGACGGTGTCCTCAAAGATTGATCTGCAATCGGGCTACCATCAACTCCGGGTTCAGAACGAGGACATCCCGAGGACCGCCTTCCGGACCCGGTACGGCCACTACGAGTTTACGGTTATGCCGTTCGGGGTTATGGACGCCCCCGCGGTCTTCATGGATATGATGAACCGGATCTTCAGACCCTTCCTAGACCGGTTCGTAGTGGTCTTCATCGACGACATCCTGATCTATTCACCCACCGACGAGGAGCATGAGGACCATCTACGAACGATTCTCCAAACCCTCAGGGAGCAGAAGCTGTAAGCTAAGCTCAAGAAGTGTGAATTCTGGCTACACGAGGTGGGATTCCTAGGGCACGTGATCTCGGCGAAGGGAATCGCCGTGGATCCCAAGAAGGTGGAGTCGGTGATCGACTGGCAGCCGCCGACGACGGTGGCAAAGATCCGCAGTTTCCTGGGCCTGGCAGGATATTACAGACGCTTCGTCGAAGGTTTCGCGAAGATTGCTACCCCTCTGAACCGGGTGACCAAAAAAGGGGAGAAGCTTGTATGGACAGCTAAATGCCAGGAGAGCTTCGAGGAACTCAAAAGAAGGCTAACCAGGGCACCAATACTTGTACTACCGACACCCGGAGAGGATTATGAAGTGTACTGCGACGCATCAAGGATCGGCCTTGGGGGTGTCCTGATGCAACAGGGGAAAGTAATAGCCTATGCTTCCAGACAACTGAAGGATTACGAAAAAAAAATTACCCGATACACGATTTGGAACTGGCTGCAGTGGCCTTTGTTCTAAAGTTATGGAGACACTACCTCTTTGGTGTCCACTGTAACATCTTTTCGGACCACCAACGTCTTAAGTACCTGCTCACAAAAAAGGAGCTAAATTTGCGGCAGAGGCGGTGGCTTGAATTATTGAAGGATTACGATCTGACAAATTCAATACCACCCCGGGAAGGCAAACGTGGTGGTGGACGCTTTGAGCAGGAAGGGGCAACCGGAAGAGGCGTCGGCACGCGCGATAACTGGGCAGAGCACCTTGATCGCGGGATTCTCACGACTGAGGTTGGAGGTGGTACCGGCAGGCACAGTTGCATAACTGATAGCTATGGTGGTCAAGCCGACGCTATTCGAGAAAATCCGAGAAGGACAACAGACGGACTCGCACTTATAGCTCGTGCGAGACAAGATCCCCCCGGACCAGGAGAACGACTTCGCAGTGGGAGGTGACGACATGATGGGGTTCCACGCGCGGATTTGCGTGCCGGATTCGTCGGAGTTGCAGGAGGAAATTCTAGCAGAGGCACACCGCGCTCCTTATGCGGCGCACCCAGGGGGCACGAAGATGTACAGGGACCTCAAGCAGACCTTCTGGTGGCCTAAGCTGAAGAGGGATGTGACCCGACATGTGGCTCATTGCCTGGTATGTCAGCAGATAAAGGCGGAACACCAGCGACCGGCGGGAAAGTTATAGGCCCTACCGGTGCCAGAGTTGAAGTGGGATCAGACCACCATGGATTTCGTCACAGGGTTTCCACGTTCACAGCAGGGGCACGACACGATGTGGGTTGTAGTGGACCGGCTAACCAAGTCAGCGCACTTCCTACCCATTCACACAACCTGGACCCGAGAGCGGTTGGCTCAAGTCTACCTCAGCGAGATTGTGAGACTGCATGGAGTGCCGGCATCAATCACATCGGATAGAGACACACGCTTTGTTTCGAAGTTTTGGCAGAGTCTGCAGCGGGCCTTGGGGACCAAACTACAGTTCAGCACGGCCTTCCACCCGCAGACGGACGGACAGTCGGAGCGAGTGATCCAAACGCTAGAGGACCTGCTGCGGGCCTGTTGTACTTGACTGGGGGGTGTCGGTTGGGAGCGTTACCTGCCCATCGTCGAATTCGTCTACAACAACAGCTACCAGGCCAGCATCCAGATGGCACCCTACGAAGCCTTATACGGGAGACGCTGTCGATCCCCGATCTGTTGGGATGACTTGGGAGAACGGAAGTTCTTGGGACCCGACTTGGTGGAGGAAACTGAAGAAAAGGTACGCCTCATCAGGAAGCGCCTACTGACCGCCCAGGGTCGACAAAAGAGCTACGCGGATCGGAGACGCCGCGACCTAGAATTCCAGGTAGGAGAACACGTGTTTTTGCGGGTCTCGCCGTCCAGAGGAATCAAGCGCTTCGGACTGAAGGGCAAGCTGAGTCCACGGTTTGTGGGGCCTTTCGAGATCCTGGAGCGCATCGGCCCAGTGGCTTACCGCCTTGCACTACCACCGAACCTCAGCCGGGTCCACGACGTGTTCCACGTTTCGATGCTCAAGAAATACCTCCCCGACCCATCGCATGTTCTGGACGTCTCGACACTCGAACTGAAGGAGGACCTAAGCTCGAGGAAACCCCAGTGCGAATCCTAGCAAGGGAAAACAAGACGGTGCGAAATCGAGCCATCCCCTATGTGAAAGTGCACTGGAGCAACCACGAGGGGCGGGAGGCGACGTGGGAGCTGGAGGCAAAGATGAGGGAGGGCTACCCCAATCTTTTTGCCGCAAACCAGGATTTGAGTTTCGGGGACGAAACTCATTTTTAAGAGGTGAGTGGTGTAGTAGCCGCTGGTTTTAAAATGCTTAGGATCTTTTAAATCTTGGGTTCTGTTGATTTTGTGCGCCGTTTTTTCGCTTCGGGGGTCCGGAGGGTGAACTAATATTTCTTTATTTGGCGGGCAGACCGTCGGGGCTCGCGGGTATTTTTAGACAATAAAGCTCGCAAAACATAGAACGGCCGGCCGCGATCGGTTTTGGATTCCGACTCCGGAATCTCCCAGAATAAATTCCGGAAGGCTACAAACGGTTCAGGCGGTCAACCAAGTTTTCAAGGCAAACCGGACCCTGGTTCACACCCGACTTGTTAAGTCCTTTTGTTTTTGTGTTGGGTTCATCCCCAGTTCTCTCTTTGGACCGCTGGGTTTAATTAGCATTTTTGGGGAACAGGGTTCGACTCATTTTCTCAACACCCCTCACCCTAGGCGTACGCGACCCCAAGCGCAACGAGGAACCGACTCCCCAACCCTACTCCTCTCCACCGATCGCGTGGAGAACCAAGGCGGAGCGAACCGAGGAGAGGGGAGATCGCGGCACGCCCTTCGATACCGGGCACGCAAGAACGGGACGATCCAACCCTCGACAAACCTAAGCCGCCGAAACCGAGGTGAGCCTAGCTTAGGGTTCTTGTTTTTCTTGGCCTCTTGTTACTGTTTTTAGCAAACGGAGGGGGGGGAGAGAGGCGACGTCGTCGCGCGGTTTCGGCGCGCGCGGAGCCACGCATGCGGGCAGCACAGCATGCGGGCGGCGCCCCGGCCGCATGGGCCGCGCGGGGCCACGGGGCGCAAACCCGCATGCGGGCCGCACCACATGCGGGGCGGGCACCGCATGCGGGCGGCGCGGCCGCACAGAAGCGCGGGGTCCGGGCGCACGCGCACCCCGCGCGTGCGGGCAGAACCGCATGCGGGCGGCACCGCATTGCGGGCGGCGCAGCCGGACAGCCCACGCGGGGGCCGGGCGCACGCGCACCCGCGGTGCGGGCAGCGCCGCATGCGGGCTGGCACCGCATGCTGGCGGCGCCAGCCGCACAGCCCCGCGCGGTGGCCGGACCCAGGTGCACCCGCGCGGTGCGGGTAGCGCCGCATGCGGTCGGCGCGGCCGCACAGCCCCGCGCGGGGGCTCGGGCGCCCGCGCACCCGCGCGTGCTGGCGTCGCGGCCGCACAGCCCACGCGGGGACGGGCGCGCACGCGCACCCGCGCGGCCTGCGGGCAGCTCCGCATGCGGCGCTGCACCGCTGCAGGCGGGCGGCTGCTGGCCCGCCACAGCCCGCCCGGGGACGGCTCCGGCAACGCGCCCCAGCGGGACCAGTACCGCATGCGGGCGGCTGCGGGGAAGGGGGCGGGGGTTGTCCCGCTGGGAGCCGTGGGCCCCCTCGCGGCAATTGCGCCTCGCCCCGGGGACGCTGCCGTCTTCGCCAATCGGCAGGGTTGTGCCCCACGATCGACGGAAAGAGGCGACGTTCCGCAGTCCTTTACCTGTTCAGAGTTGTGAGTTACTGACTCTTGTACGGCAGGTTCGTGTAGGTCCGGGCGGACACATCGAGACGCGAAAGAACCTAGCATCGATCAGGAGCGTGACAACAAAAAAGGGGGGTTTTTCTTTGAGACTTAGCATAGAATCGGCATCGTTGGAGATTACTAATTGCTTGTTATCGGTACTAATGCTGACGGTCTCTGTGATTTGCGATATTACCTGTATCTTGGTTACTATGCTCGTAGTTGCGACACGCGCACCGCGGTCTGGCCACCGCAAAGGGTGCTATTTTCGGGGGAAAGCGGTCTCCGACCGTGTAAACCCACGAGGTGGTTGTAGTGGGGGCCCCGTAGGTGTGGGGTTTGAGGCATCAAGGTGGGAGCGGTGCGATCCGTCGGGGTAGGTGCCCGACGAGGTCAGGTACTCCAAGGTTCGTGAGCGGTGCGATCCGTCGGGGTAGGTGCCCGACGAGGTCAGGTGTATAGGTGTTACAGGTGTTACGGGTATTACAGGTGTTGCAGGTGTTCGCTGTGTTATTTTTTCCCTTGAGCAGAGTGGTTGCTCCGGATAGTCTTACATGGGTTTGGTATTCTTTCCTGCTTATTATATTATCATTGTGTCGCTGACTACCCACTCCGTGACAGGTTCCTCCAGGGGTTGAGAGGTAGACGACGGTGAGGTCCGAAGCAGGAGTAGTAGTCGGGCCGTGGGGAGCCCTATTCTGTACCTTCTTTAACTTTTCCTTGCACTTTCATTTGATATTGTAGGCTACGGTGTGGTTCTCGATACCCTCGTGGGGTCGGTGTGGATGTTGATTGCTTTTACTCTGGATATGGAATATTAGTTCTTTTCATTATCTCCGTTTCGGCCGTTTTCCAAACCATGGGATTATGGCATCTTTCCAAACTGTTTCAAAACCTTGGGTCGTGTGACCTGTTTTCAAAACTGTGAGTTTATTCCTTTCAACTTGACCGGCCTCGGGCATTGCTCCTAGTCTGCATTCGTAGTTATGTCCCCGAACTATTGTGATTGAATGAATGCTTGTGTTTAACTGTTGTATTAGCCGCGACGTCGTGCATATACAGAGGAGACTCTGCCCGTTTGTCGAGTAATCTGTATATGCGGCGGGTCTGGGCACGCGCCGGGGAGGACCGAACTTCAAAAAAATTTTTACCACGCCAAACAAACAACTCCTTCTTTTCCGCTGAGCGAAACCCCCGGGGCCCTGACAGGACATCAAAGAGGTAGTGTCTCCATAACTTTAGAACGAAGACCACTGCAGCCAGCTCCAAATCATGTATTGGGTGTTCCTCTCGTAATCCTTCAGTTGCCTGGAGGCGTTGGCTATACTTTTCCCCTGTTGCATCAGAACACCCCCAAGGCCGATCCTGGATGCGTCGCAGTACACTTCATAATCCTCTCCGGGTGTCGGTAGTACAAGTATTGGTGCCCTGGCTAGCCTTCTTTTTAGTTCCTCAAAGCTCTCCTGGCATTTAGCTGTCCATATAAACTTCTCCCCTTTTCTGGTCAACCGGTTCAAAGGGGGGTAGCAATTTTCGCGAAACCTTCGACGAAGCGTCTGTAATATCCTGCCAGGCCCAGGAAACTGCGGATCTCCGTCACCGTCGTCGGTGGCTGCCAGTCGATCACCGATTCCACCCTTCTTGGGTCCACGGTGATTCCCTTCGCCGTGATCACGTGCCCTAGGAATCCCCACCTCGCGTAGCCGGAAATTCACACTTTTTTAGCTTAGCGAACAGCTTCTGCTCCCTGAGGGTTTGGAGAATCGTTCGTAAATGGTCCCCGTGCTCCTCGTCGGTGGGTTGAATAGATCAGTATGTCGTCGATAGAAGAACCACTACGAACCGGTCTAGGAATGGTCCTGAAGATCCGGTTCATCATATCCATAAAGACCGCGGGGGCGTTCGTAAGCCCGAACGGCATAACCGTAAACTCGTAGTGGCCATACCGGGTCCGGAAGGCGGTCCTCGGGATGTCCTCGTTCCGAACCCGGAGCTGATGGTAGCCCGATTGCAGATCAATCTTTGAGAATACCGTCGCTCCCCCGCAACTGGTCGAAGAGGTCGTTGATTCTGGGCAGGTGGGTTAACTTATTCTTCACTGTAAACTTGTTTATCCTCCTGTAGTCGATTGCAGAGACGCAGGCTCCCATCTTTCTCCGTACAAAGAGTATCGGTGCGCCCCAGGGCGAAACACTCGGCCTGATAAACCCTTGTCCAAGAGGTCCTCCAGTTGCGCCTTAAGCTCCTTCAACTCCGCAAAGGCCATTCGGTAGGGCGCCTTCGTGATAGGTTGAGTACCCGGTAAGAGTTCGATAGGGAAACACCACCCTCTCGTTCAGGGGGTATCCCGGGCAGTTCCGTCGGGAAGACATCGGGAAAATCCCTCACCACTGGGATGTCTGAAGGTGTCGCCAGAGGGTCGGGTAACCAGTCCACCGATGCCAAGTAGGCCACACACCACCCTCACCAATCTTCTAGCCCGTGTCAATGAGATGATTGCTGGGAAGGAGATGCTCTTACACGCCAGGATACATATTCTCAGGGAAGACGGTTCTTGTAATTGCACCATCCGCTTCTCACAGTCGATGAGCACTTGGTACTTTGAGAGCCAATCCATGCCCAACACTACATCATACTCCTTCAGGGGAATTACCGCCAAATCCCCAGGGCAAGCTAGTCGCCCTAGGTTTAATCGGACAGGCGGCCACAAGCTGACCGCCTCCCAAAACCCCTCCCGCCGTTTGGACCGTCAATCGATTTTGCGAGGGGCAATCACCCCAAGACAATGCACAAAAACGAAGTCCCGAGAAATGAAAGAGGTGTGTTGCTCGGTATCAAAAGAGTTCTAGCGCGGGAATTTGAAACAGAAGTAATACCTGCAAGTGCGTCCTCCGGGGGTCCGTCTCTTGGCGGGTCATCGAGAAAACCCGCCCGCCAGGTCTGTGGCTGGGCTATCCTCCTCCGCCGTGGTACAGGGGGGTCTAGAAGTCGACACCACAGGAGCTTTCCCCCGCCCTGACAACTGTGCTGTGGGCGTTAGAAGCTGCAGAGGACGCAGATCCCCAGGCTAAGGGGCAGTTGCGGCGAAAGTGCCCCGGTTTCCCGCATCGGAAGCAATGGTCAACTTTGGGGGCAATCTCCACTCGGTGCCCTCCCCCACATATAACGCAAGGCCTGTCTCCGTCCTCGGCCCTCCTGCCGGTGCGCTCCGAGATCCCGACTATGGCCTCCACGCTTGGGGGTCGGCTTCACTAGAAAAGCCTCCACCGGGTACTGCTGAGGGCTCTCCTTTCCTCATGGTGGCCGGACCCTCCCTTCCTGGCGCGTTTGTAACGGCGAACCCGCGCTCCACCACCGGGGCTGTCGACCACTTTCTGAAAAAGTGTGCAAATCGGCTGCTTGCACCACTTGGAAAAATCATCCGTAATCCATCCATGAAAAGTTGCGCATTGTGGGACTCGCCCTTATCACGAAAGGACGCAGCTTGGCCAGTCTTACGAATTCGCGTGATATGCCATCACTGTTTACTCCCCTGCTGGATGTGGGTTAGGTCGTCCTCCACTTCTTTTTAACGCTGCTTGTGAAGAAGGCTCCAAAACGCTCCTGTTTGAACACAGTCCACGATGGAAGCACGGCGGGGTGCCCTTTGTGGGATCAGGGCGTCCGTCTCCACATAAGCGGGCGTTCCCCTCTAGGAAGTGAACGCAAGGGAACCCGCTCGATATCCTCCATGAGTAAGTCCTCAAATACGTCTCCACTCGAACCCACCCCACTTCACGACGACCCCAAGGATCAGTAGTTCCCCTGCGAACGTGGGTGGGGCGTACTTCTTAAAGTCGGCAGGTTGG
>CM055078.1:8142510-8167351 GCA_029204045.2 Tillandsia leiboldiana | reverse complement strand
GGACATAGGGGTGTTAGGACGCGAGTGAGCGTGGGGAGGGGAAATTAGTGTAATTCCTTTCGATCCGGGTTTTCCTAAGTCTGCTAGGATTGATGTGTTTCCTTGGTGTGCACAGATAGAAGTCCGATTTTGGTGAGTAACTGTTGCCGGACATGGGACTTGCGGCAGGGGAAGCGAACCGCTTACTGCGCAACCAGTGCGCGACGTGGCTGGGCAGATGCTAAAACCTCGCGAAGCGCGGTGAGTATACTGACCAGGAGCTTGGGGGTCGGACCACGCCAGCACGGCACCGGTGGCGTTACCCACCGTGGGATACACACCAACTGGCGTTCCCACTCTTTCAGGGAGCAGTCAACTTGGACTGCGTCGCGGAAATCATAGAGCGTATCACGGACAAGAACACCAAACCCCAGCCCGACAGGGGACCTTACAGAGCGGAGGAGGCGACCAAATGCAGAGGAAAGGGCCGAAACCCGGCACCAGGCGAGAAGGGAGGGGACCTGAACCACCAAAGCCATGTCGTCATTTGTGATGGTGCGCATCTAATGATGAATGCCCTTGGCGGGACCGAAACAGTGCTTCCGGTGTTGTGGCAGGCGGGCCAGCACGTTACGAGTGCCCCCGGAAGCCGGAGTCACCAGACCCCCGGCGCCGAGACCCGACGACCTACATCTGACGGACTCTTCTGATACCGAGTCCCACCCCGCCACGCTGAAGTCGCTGGCCCAGAGGTTGTGGACGGACCTCCCCAGCCGCCCCGGGGAGCGGGTGATGCGGAATCCCAGAACAGGGAAATAGCAAGGTAATACCTTTTTTTGTTAAGCCTCGATTCTCATTCTTCCGTCTCCTTTTTTTTTCCGTGTACTGTGCGGTTGTGACCGAGGGGGGGGGGGGGGGGGGGGGGGGGGGGTATGGGTTACGTGTGGGGCTACTCCCTAGTCCGCCTTAGGAGTTGTGGACCCCGAGTTACGGGGAGGGAAGGCGGGGTCGGGCGCCACGTAGGAATCCTTTACCAATGGTTCTGAGGAGAGAACCCTACCTAGTTTGTTGTCTGTTCAAACGCCGACGGGGGTCAGCGCGGGAGTGGCCCCTACAGCGACTGCAGAGACGAGGTGCGACCCACACCGACGACGGCACCAGCGGCGGTGCCCGCGACGGCAACTGCGGGACCGGGGCCGGGATACCCCGGAACGAGAGGTGGTGGGGTCCCTATCGAACTCCTACCAGGTACTCAACCTATCACTAAGGTGCCCTACGAATGGCCTCGCAGAGTTGAAAAGCTTAAGGCGCAACTTGAAGACCCCTGGACAAACAGGCTACCAGACCGAGTGCATCGCCCTGGGGCGCACCGGTACTCTTTGTGCAGAAGAAAGACGGAAGCCTGCGTCCTCTGCATCGACTCCAGAGGGATAAACAAGGCTACAGTGAAGAATAAGTCCCCCCTGCCCAGAATCGACGACCTCTTCGACCAGTGCGAGGAGCGACGGGGTCCTCAAAGATTGATCTGCAATCGGGCTACCATCAATCCGGGTTCAGAACGAGGACATCCGAGGACGCCTTCGGACCCCGGGCACGGCCACTACGAGTTTACGGTTATGCCGTCGGGGTTATGGACGCCCCCGCGGTCTTCATGGATATGATGAACCGGATCTTCAGACCCTTCCTAGACCGGTTCGTAGTGGTCTTCATCGACGACATCCTGATCTATTCACCCACCGACGAGGAGCATGAGGACCATCTACGAACGATTCTCCAAACCCTCAGGGAGCAGAAGCTGTAAGCTAAGCTCAAGAAGTGTGAATTCTGGCTACACGAGGTGGGATTCCTAGGGCACGTGATCTCGGCGAAGGGAATCGCCGTGGATCCAAGAAGGTGGAGTCGGTGATCGACTGGCAGCCGCCGACGACGGTGGCAAAGATCCGCAGTTTCCTGGGCCTGGCAGGATATTACAGACGCTTCGTCGAAGTTTCGCGAAGATTGCTACCCCTCTGAACCGGGTGACCAAAAAAGGGGAGAAGCTTGTATGGACAGCTAAATGCCAGGAGAGCTTCGAGGAACTCAAAAGAAGGCTAACCAGGGCACCAATACTTGTACTACCGACACCCGAGGAGAGGATATGAAGTGTACTGCGACGCATCAAGGATCGGCCTTGGGGGTGTCCTGATGCAACAGGGGAAAGTAATAGCCTATGCTTCCAGACAACTGAAGGATTACGAAAAAAAAAAATACCCGATACACGATTTGGAATGGCTGCAGTGGCCTTTGTTCTAAAGTTATGGAGACACTACCTCTTTGGTGTCCACTGTAACATCTTTTCGGACCACCAACGTCTTAAGTACTGCTCACAAAAAAGGAGCTAAATTGCGGCAGAGGCGGTGGCTTGAATTATTGAAGGATTACGATCTGACAAATTCAATACCACCCCGGGAAGGCAAACGTGGTGGTGGACGCTTTGAGCAGGAAGGGGCAACCGGAAAGAGGCGTCGGCACGCGCGATAACTGGGCAGAGCACCTTGATCGCGGGATTCTCACGACTGAGGTTGGAGGGGTGGTACCGCAGGCACCGTTGCATAACTGATAGCTATGGTGGTCAAGCCGACGCTATTCGAGAAAATCCGAGAAGGACAAACAGACGGACTCGCACTTATAGCTCGTGCGAGACAAGATCCCCGGACCAGGAGAACGACTTCGCAGTGGGAGGGTGACGACATGATGGGGTTCCCGCGCGGATTTGCGTGCCGGATTCGTCGGAGTTGCAGGAGGAAATTCTAGCAGAGGCACACCGCGCTCCTTATGCGGCGCACCAGGGGGCACGAAGATGTACAGGGACCTCAAGCAGACCTTCTGGTGGCCTAAGCTGAAGAGGGATGTGACCCGACATGTGGCTCATTGCTGGTATGTCAGAGATAAATGCGGAACACCAGCGACGGCGGGAAAGTTATAGGCCCTACCGGTGCAGAGTTGAAGTGGGATCAGGACCACCATGGATTTCGTCACAGGGTTTCCACGTTCACAAGCAGGGGCACGACACGATGTGGGTTGTAGTGGACCGGCTAACCAAGTCAGCGCACTTCCTACCCATTCACAACGACCCTGGACCCGAGAGCGGTTGGCTCAAGTCTACCTCAGCGAGATTGTGAGACTGCATGGAGTGCCGGCATCAATCACATCGGATGAGACACACGCTTTGTTTCGAGTTTTGGCAGAGTCTGCAAGCGGGCCTTGGGGACCAAACTACAGTTCAGCACGGCCTTCCACCCGCAGACGGACGGACAGTCGGAGCGAGTGATCCAAACGCTAGAGGACCTGCTGCGGGCCTGTGTACTTGACTGGGGGGTCGGTTGGGAGCGTTACCTGCCCCTCGTCGAATTCGTCTACAACAACAGCTACCAGGCCAGCATCCAGATGGCACCCTACGAAGCCTTATACGGGAGACGCTGTCGATCCCCGATCTGTTGGGATGACTTGGGAGAACGGAAGTTCTTGGGACCCGACTTGGTGGAGGAAACTGAAGAAAAGGTACGCCTCATCAGGAAGCGCCTACTGACCGCCAGGGTCGACAAAAGAGCTACGCGGATCGGAGACGCCGCGACCTAGAATTCCAGGTAGGAGAACACGTGTTTTTGCGGGTCTCGCCGTCCAGAGGAATCAAGCGCTTCGGACTGAAGGGCAAGCTGAGTCCACGGTTTGTGGGGCCTTTCGAGATCCTGGAGCGCATCGGCCCAGTGGCTTACCGCCTTGCACTACCACCGAACCTCAGCCGGGTCCACGACGTGTTCCACGTTTCGATGCTCAAGAAATACCTCCCCGACCCATCGCATGTTCTGGACGTCTCGACACTCGAACTGAAGGAGGACCTAAGCTTCGAGGAAACCCCAGTGCGAATCCTAGCAAGGGAAAACAAGACGGTGCGAAATCGAGCCATCCCCTATGTGAAAGTGCACTGGAGCAACCACGAGGGGCGGGAGGCGACGTGGGAGCTGGAGGCAAAGATGAGGGAGGGCTACCCCAATCTTTTTGCCGCAAACCAGGATTTGAGTTTCGGGGACGAAACTCATTTTTAAGAGGTGAGTGGTGTAGTAGCCGCTGGTTTTAAAATGCTTAGGATCTTTTAAATCTTGGGTTCTGTTGATTTTGTGCGCCGTTTTTCGCTTCGGGGGTCCGGAGGGTGAACTAATATTTCTTTATTTGCGGGCAGACCGTCGGGGCTCGCGGGTATTTTTAGACAATAAAGCTCGCAAAACATAGAACGGCGGCGCGATCGGTTTTGGATTCCGACTCCGGAATCTCCCAGAATAAATTCCGGAAGGCTACAAACGGTTCAGGCGGTCAACCAAGTTTTCAAGGCAAACCGGACCCTGGTTCACACCCGACTTGTTAAGTCCTTTTGTTTTTGTGTTGGGTTCATCCCCAGTTCTCTCTTGGACCGCTGGGTTTAATTAGCATTTTGGGGAACAGGGTTCGACTCATTTTCTCAACACCCCTCACCCTAGGCGTACGCGACCCCAAGCGCAACGAGGAACCGACTTCCCCAACCCTACTCCTCTCCACCGATCGCGTGGAGAACCAAGGCGGAGCGACCGAGGAGAGGGGAGATCGCCGGCACGCCCTTCGATACCGGGCACGCAAGAACGGGACGATCCACCCCTCGACCAACCTAAGCCGCCGAAACCGAGGTGAGCCTAGCTTAGGGTTCTTGTTTTTCTTGGCCTCTTGTTACTGTTTTTAGCAAACGGAGGGGGGGGAGAGGCGACGTCGTCGCCGGTTTCCGGCGCGCGCGGAGCCACGCATGCGGGCAGCACAGCATGCGGGCGGCGCGGCCGCATGGCCGCGCGGGGCCACGGGCGCGCAACCCGCATGCGGGCAGCACCACATGCGGGCGGCACCCGCATGCGGGCGGCGCGGCCGCACAGCCGCGCGGGGCCGGGCGCACGCGCACCCGCGCGTGCGGGCAGCACCGCATGCGGGCGGCACCCGCATGCGGGCGGCGCAGCCGGACAGCCCACGCGGGGCCGGGCGCACAGCGCACGGGCCTGCCGTGCGGGCAAGGCGCCGCATGACGGGCGGCACCCGCATGCTGGCGGCGCAGCCGAACACGCCCGCGCGGGGCCGGACCCAGTGGCAACCCCGAGTGCGGGTAGCGCCCGCAGGTGCGGGCGGCGCGGCCGGCACAGCCGCGCGGGGCCGGCCCCTCCACCCTCGCGTGCTTGCTTCGCGGCCAGCACAGCTCCACCGCGGGGACGGCGCACGCGCACCACACGCGTGCGGGCAGCGCGATGCGGGCGGCACCCGGCGATGGCGGCGGCGCGGCCGCAACAGCCCGCAGCGTGGGCCGGGCGCACGCGCTCGGCCGTACCGCTGCGGCGGCGCGGAGGGCAGGGTGTCCCCGCGGGACCGTGGGCCCCCCGCGGCATTGGCCTCGCCAGGGACGCTTCCGTCCTTCGCCATACGCAGGGTTTGTGCCCCACCGATCGACCGTGAAGAGTCGGACGTTCCGCAGTCCTTTACCTGTTCAGAGTTGTGAGTTACTGACTCTTGTACGGCAGGTTCGTGTAGGTCCGGGCGGACACATCGAGACGCGAAAGAACCTAGCATCGATCAGAGCGTGACAACAAAAAAGGGGGGTTTTTCTTTGAGACTTAGCATAGAATCGCATCGTTGGAAGATTACTAATTGCTTGTTATCGGTACTAATGCTGACGGTCTCTGTGATTTGCGATATTACCCTGTATCTTGGTTACTATGCTCGTAGTTGCGACACGCGCACCCGCGGTCTGGCCACCGCAAAGGGTGCTATTTTCCGGGAAAGCGGTCTCCGACCCGTGTAAACCCACGAGGTGGTGTAGTGGGGGCCCCCGTAGGTGTGGGGTTTGAGGCATCAAGGTGGGAGCGGTGCGATCCGTCGGGGTAGGTGCCCGACGAGGTCAGGTACTCCAAGGTGTGAGCGGTGCGATCCGTCGGGGTAGGTGCCCGACGAGGTCAGGTGTATAGGTGTTACAGGTGTTACGGGTATTACAGGTGTTGCAGTGTTTCGCGTGTTATTTTTCCCTTGAGCAGAGTGGTTGCTCCGGATAGTCTTACATTGGGTTTGGTATTCTTTCCTGCTTATTATTATTATCATTGTGTCGCTGACTACCCACTCCGTGACAGGTTCCTCCAGGGGTGAGAGGTAGACGACGGTGAGGCCGAAGCAGGAGTAGTCGGGCCGTGGGGAGCCCTATTCTGTACCTTCTTTACTTTTCCTTGCATTTCATTTGATATTGTAGGCTACGGTGTGGTTCTCGATACCCTCGTGGGGTCGGTGTGGATGTTGATTGCTTTTACTCTGGATATGGAATATTAGTTCTTTTCATTATCTCCGTTCGGCCGTTTTCCAAACCATGTGGATTTATGGCATCTTTCCAAACTGTTTCAAAACCTTGGGTCGTGTGGACCTGTTTTCAAAACTGTGAGTTTATCCTTTCAACTTGACCGGCCTCGGGCATTGCTCCTAGTCTGCATTCGTAGTTATGTCCCGAACTATTGTGATTGAATGAATGCTTGTGTTTAACTGTTGTATTAGCCGCGACGTCGTGCATATACAGAGGAGACTCTGCCCGTTTGTCGAGTAAATCTGTATATGCGGCGGGTCTGGGCACGCGCCGGGGAGGACCGAACTTCAAAAAAATTTTACACGCCAAACAAACAACTCCTTCTTTTCCGCTGAGCGAAACCCCCGGGGCCTGACAGGACATCAAAGAGGTAGTGTCTCCATAACTTTAGAACGAAGACCACTGCAGCCAGCTCCAAATCATGTATTGGGTAGTTCCTCTCGTAATCCTTCAGTTGCCTGGAGGCGTTGGCTATTACTTTCCCCTGTTGCATCAGAACACCCCCAAGGCCGATCCTGGATGCGTCGCAGTACACTTCATAATCCTCTCCGGGTGTCGGTAGTACAAGTATTGGTGCCCTGGTCAGCCTTCTTTTTAGTTCCTCAAAGCTCTCCTGGCATTTAGCTGTCCATATAAACTTCTCCCCTTTTCTGGTCAACCGGTTCAAAGGGGTAGCAATTTTCGCGAAACCTTCGACGAAGCGTCTGTAATATCCTGCCAGGCCCAGGAAACTGCGGATCTCCGTCACCGTCGTCGGTGGCTGCCAGTCGATCACCGATTCCACCTTCTTGGGGTCCACGGTGATTCCCTTCGCCGTGATCACGTGCCCTAGGAATCCCACCTCGCGTAGCCAGAATTCACACTTTTTTAGCTTAGCGAACAGCTTCTGCTCCCTGAGGGTTTGGAGAATCGTTCGTAAATGGTCCCCGTGCTCCTCGTCGGTGGGTGAATAGATCAGTATGTCGTCGATGAAGACCACTACGAACCGGTCTAGGAATGGTCTGAAGATCCGGTTCATCATATCCATAAAGACCGCGGGGGCGTTCGTAAGCCCGAACGGCATAACCGTAAACTCGTAGTGGCCATACCGGGTCCGGAAGGCGGTCCTCGGGATGTCCTCGTTCCGAACCCGGAGCTGATGGTAGCCCGATTGCAGATCAATCTTTGAGAATACCGTCGCTCCCCGCAACTGGTCGAAGAGGTCGTTGATTCTGGGCAGGGGGTACTTATTCTTCACTGTAACCTTGTTTATCCCTCTGTAGTCGATGCAGAGACGCAGGCTCCCATCTTTCTTCCGTACAAAGAGTATCGGTGCGCCCCAGGGCGACACACTCGGCCTGATAAACCCTTTGTCCAAGAGGTCCTCCAGTTGCGCCTTAAGCTCCTTCAACTCCGCAAAGGCCATTCGGTAGGGCGCCTTCGTGATAGGTTGAGTACCCGGTAAGAGTTCGATAGGGAACACCACCTCTCGTTCAGGGGGTATCCCGGGCAGTTCCGTCGGGAAGACATCGGGAAAATCCCTCACCACTGGGATGTCTGAAGGTGTCGCCGAGGGTCGGGTAACCAGATCCACCGATGCCAAGTAGGCCACACACCCACCCTCCACCAATCTTCTAGCCCGTGTCAATGAGATGATTGCTGGGAAGGAGATGCTCTTACACGCCAGGTACATATTCTCAGGGAAGCTCGGTTCTTGTAATTGCACCATCCGCTTCTCACAGTCGATGAGCACTTGGTACTTTGAGAGCCAATCCATGCCCAACACTACATCATACTCCTTCAGGGGAATTACCGCCAAATCCCCAGGGCAAGCTAGTCGCCCTAGTTTAATCGGACAGGCGGCCACAAAGCTGACCGCCTCCAAAACCCCTCCCGCCGTTTGGACCGTCAATCGATTTTGGAGGGGCATCACCCCAAGACAATGCACAAAAACGAAGTCACGAGAAATGAAAGAGTGTGTTGCTCCGGTATCAAAAAGAGTTCTAGCGCGGGAATTTGAAACAGAAGTAATACCTGCAAGTGCGTCCTCCGGGGGTCCGTCTCTTGGCGGGTCATCGAGAAAACCCGCCCGCCAGGTTGTGGCTGGCTATCCTCCTCTCGCCGTGGTACAGGGGGTCTAGAAGTCGACCCCACAGGAGCTTTCCCCCGCCCTGACAACTGTGGCGTGGGCGTAGAAGCTGCAGAGGACGCAGATCCCCAGGCTAAGGGGCAGTTGCGGCGAAAGTGCCCCGGTTTCCCGCATCGGAAGCAATGGTCACCCCTTTGGGGGCAATCTCCCACTCGGTGCCCTCCCCCACATATAACGCAAGGCCTGTCTCCCGTCCTCGGCCCTCCTGCCGGTGCGCTCCGAGATCCCGACTATGGCCTCCACCGCTTGGGGGGTCGGCTTCCACTAGAAAAGCCTCCCCCGGAGTACTGCTGCGGTCGCTTCCTTTCCTCATGGTGTGCCGGACCCTCCCTCCTGGCGCGTGTAACGGCGAACCCGCGCTCCACCACCGTGGCCCTGTCGACCACTTTCTGAAAAGTGTGCAAATCGGCTGCTTGCACCACTTGGAAAATATCACTCCGTAATCCATCCATGAAAAGTTGCGCCTTGTGGGACTCGTCCCTTATCACGAAAGGGACGCAGTTGGCCAGTCTTACGAATTCGCGCTGATATGCCATCACTGTCTTACTCCCCTGCTGGATGTGGTTTAGGTCGTCCTCCAACTTCTTTTTAACGCTGCTTGTGAAGAAGGCTCCAAACAGCTCCTGTTTGAACACCGTCCACGATGGAAGCACGGCGGTGCCCTTTGTGGGATCAGGGCGTACCGTCTTCCACCATAAGCGGGCGTTCCCCTCTAGGAAGTGAACCGCAAGGGGAACCCGCTCGATATCCTCCATGAGTAAGTCCTCAAATAACTTCTCCATCGATCCCACCCACTTCTCGACGACCCAAGGATCAGTAGTCTCCCCTTCGAACGTGGGTGGGTCGTACTTCTTAAAGTCGGCCAGGTTGGCCCGCACGCGGTCCCGCTCAGTCAGCGGAACTGACCCCTCCCCCGTGGCGGTGGCAGCCACAGTAGGGGAAGGGGTGACTACGGTCTCCCTCGAGGTACCCCCGCCGGTGGTTCCCGGCGCCGGTCCCGCAGTTGCTGTCGCGGGTACCGCCGCTGGTGCCGTCGTCTGGGGTGGTGGTACCTCGTCTGCTGCAATCGCTGTAGGGGCCACTCCTGCGCTGACCCCCGTCGTCAGCGCGCCTGGCCCCTGCGGAGGGGCTGTGGCGACCGTCACCGTCGCGGCCGGTTGTTGCTGCGTCAGCTGACGCACGTGATCTGTGAGAGTCGCTATCTCCCTCAGTTGTTGTCGCAGGAGCTGGTTCTCTGCGGCCGCCGACGTCGTCGCATCTGTCCCTGCATCCTCGGCCGATGATCTAGTACGGGCCATGTCTGTACACAAAAACATAAATCAGCTCTAGACTCCGCTAACAAGCCACAAACCACCTGTCGAGAGAAAAGGACCCAGACTCTTCCCCCCCCCCCCCCCCCCCCCCCCCCCCCCCCCCGCGATCACTCGCGTTCTACTCTCTTATGCCCTATCCATTCCATTCATTTGTAGCCTGGTGAGGTATTCCCGTGGACGTCGGCACAAACTGTCGTGATTGTCAAGCAGGATTTTCGTCTCTGATACCATCTTAATCTGTCACGCCCCGGGGGATTTATTTCAGCGGAAACGATTCATAAAAAGGTATGTGTTTGGCGTGTATAATTAAGTTTTTTTTTTTTTTTTTTTTTTGAAAAACCTTCTTCCCCGGCGTGTGCCCAGATCCGCCGCATATACAGGATCACTCTTCAAACGGACAGAGTCTCCCCTGTATATGCACGGCGTCGCGGCTCATACAATGTCCACAAACAGATATACAGTCAATCACAACAGTTCAGACATACACCCATTTACAAATGCAGAATAAATCTCACGGCCGATCAGTTTAAAAGGATAAATCCACAATGGTTGAAATGGCGCCCACCCGGCGGCCATATTTTTGAAAACACTTTTCGAAAGCAACATAAACCCAGAGATTTTGGAAAACAGTGCCCACACGACACTTAGGTTTTGAAATCCATTTTCGAAATCCATAAATCCACAAGGTTTTGAAAACGGTGCCCACACGACACCCATACTTTTGAAAATGGTTTTCGCAATCTTTTCTTTTGTTTGCTCTTTTATTTTTCTTAAAGCGGCCAACAGAGATAAAAAAGGATTAAATAATTTAATAATCACCATGCCGACATCCACACCGACCCCACGAGGGTATCGAGAACCACACCACAGTGTACAACGTGAATGAAATGCTAAAGAGAAAATAAAAGTACTATTCGGGGTCTCCAGAGACCCAGGAGCTCCTGCCGTGGCCTCACCGTCGCCTATCTCTCTCCCCTGAAGGACCCTGTCGCAAGGTGGGAAGTCAGCGACTAAAAAATAATAATAAAGTAATGCAGGGTAAAGTAATATGTCTAACTGTAACCAGCCGGAGCAACCACTCTCCCGAGAGGGAAAAGATGACACGAACACCTGTAGACCTGCAATACTCGACCCCGTCGGACAACTAAACCAACGGATCTCACCGCTCCCACGTCGGGCAACTAAACCGACGGGTCGCACCGCTCCCACGTCGGACAACTAAACCGACGGGTCGCACCGCTCCCACGTCGGACAACTAAACCGACGGGTCGCACCGCTCATCCCTTGGCGCATCCCGCCCCACAACTACATGGGCCCCACTCCGTCCTAGTGGGTATACGCGGGTCATGGACCACTTTTCCGGAAAAGCGCACCCTTTGCGGTGGCCAAACCGCGGGTGCGCGTGCTGCAGCCTCGAGCCAAGAAACCATAATACCCAGTATACTCATCCAACAAGACCATAGGGACTATCACGTTAGCAAGATTAATTATTCAAAATAAGCACGTTACAACTACCGGGAACCCGGCGCTAAGACTCCAAATAGAACCCACCTGTAAATACGGTGACCCACGCTCAATTCCTCTGCGTCCCGGTGCGCTCGCCCGGACCCACACGGACCTGCCGAAGGAAAATTAGTAACTCGGAACTCAAAAAGTATTACGAACTGCAAGGCCCTCCAGGTCGGTCGCGAGGCACGGCCCGCCGATCTGGCGGCGGCGGCGGCGACGTCCCCCGGCGAGGGCGAAGGCACGGACGGCCCTGTGCGGCTCCCCGACTGCATGCGGGTGTGCGCATGCGCCCGGCCCCTGACTCACCGTCCGCATGCGGGGCTGCAAACGCGCCCAGCCCCGTGCGGGTTCCCCACCCGTATGCGGGGCTGCGCGCGTGCCCGGCCCCATGCGGGCTCTCCACCCGCATGCGGGGCTGCGCACGCGCCCAGCCCCGTGCGGGTTCACCCCCCGCATGCGGGGCTGCGCGCGTGCCCGGCCCCATGCGGCTCCCCACCCGCATGCGGGGCTGCGCACGCTCCCAGCCCCGTGCGGGCCGCACGGGCGCGCCGCCCGCATGGGGGCTGCGCACGGGTGCCGGATTCCGGGGAATCCGTCGCCTGTGCCCCCCTTCCCCCCCCACCTCCCCAATTGCAAGAAAAAAACAAGAAAGCCAAGAACGGCGAAACTACGTCTCACCTCAGTTACGTCGACGGAGGTTGTGAGAGGAGGGATCGCCTCGTTCTTGTGTGCCCGGTTCCGGAGGGTGTGCGGTGTTCATCCCGTTCCTCGATCGCTCCGCCGCGATACCTCGCGCCGATCAGTGGGAAGAGGAGGGGTTGGGGAACGGTTCCTTGTCCGCGTTCAGGTATTGTACAATTAGGGTGAGAGGAACGGTAGGGGAACTCAAAACCTAAACCCAAACAAATACGTTTTAAATTAGCCGCTTAGGTACACAGGGACTTAACCCTAAGTCCCAAAATTTCAATTTATGATCGGCGAATTGAGTTTGGGAACCACTTAAACCCACACCCCGATCAACAGAAAGGAAAGGTTCGGGTGCGAACCTGGGTCCGGTCTGCCTCGATGAACGTGTAAGTCGCCTGAATTGCTACAAAAATTTCGGAATTTATTTCGGGAGATTCCGGGGTCGGAATCTAGAACCGATCGCGCCGCCGATCTCCGTTTCGCGAGCTTTATAGTCTAAAAATACCCGCGAGCCCCGACGGTCTGTCCAGAAGAAAAACGACAGTTAAGCCCCAAACCGAACCCCCAAAACACTATTGACTCTGAAAAGTATTAAAACGAGCGGTTATCACAGCCACAGCTGGCGAAGAAGGCACAGGCGAACTCTCAAGGGGTGCTACCACTGGCTGCGCCCTCTGCTCTAACAGAAGCATCATCCGACCCAAGGCCTCCTCCTGGCGCCGAGAAGCCTCCTCCTGGCGCTGAGAAGCCTCCTCCTGGCGCTGTGAAGCCTCCTCCTGGCGCTGCACCGCCTCAGCCAACTGTGCCACCTGGGCACGGAGCACCAGAACCTCCCTCTGCTGTCCCTGCCCCGAGTCCTCCTGCTCGGGCTCATCGGAGGGGGAAGGCTGAGAACGCATCTGTACCCTACGTCGGGAAGGCATCGTGCCCACCTGCAACACACATGCAAACATCAGAACAGCACCAAACAACACTCGACCCAATCCAGCGAAAGTCTAAGACATGTCATCCATTCCCTAGCATTATGTTGTCTGCAGCCAACATAATCGCTTAGGAGAATAAACATGCCAATCACTCATCCCGTCCCTTGGGAGAGGTATAAAACTCAATCAGGACTCTCGCTAATAGTCACGACTCTCACGTAGTCATCCTAATATCCAACCACAAGCCTAGGGTTCCTAAGTCCACAATGACCTACAACCTAGGCTCCGATACCACCTAATCTGTCACGCCCCGGCGTCGAAACTGCGACCCGGGCTCGCCAACAGATCCACCGCCCATACGGAGGCCCCGTATAGATGAAGCGACTAACCTGCAAAAGATCAACTATACTATACAGATATCAGAGCTGAAAGTAAACTGCTGAAAATAAAAATATATACAACTCAAAATCCTCCCCAAAACTCACAAATCTCTCAAGCAGTAAAATAAAATACAACTCTATACCTCACTACAAGGGTCTCTCAACATAAACTCTCAAAAGTAAAGGGGGTACATCTACTCTCGGGACGACGACGACGACTGGTAGGGATCTATCTCGCGACTCCCTTACCTCGATCAGCCGGATCAGCAACTAGAGCAGCAGGAACAGGAGTAGAAGTCCCTGGGGAAAAGACACCACGACGGGTGTGAGAACTACGTCCCAAGTAGTTCTCAGTGGGTGCCGCCAACAAGCCCGACGGTCTGCCCACTAAGTCTACTAGAGGCATAAAGTAACAATAAAAAACTGAAATGAAAGGGCAGGAAAAGTAACTCTACAGCTACTATGCCTCTATCAAGATGCTCAAAAAAAGTGGAACAGATGGAAACATGATGCATCTACTAACTCCCAAAGTACAGTCACCCAATCTACACTGACTGCCGCATAGGGTCCAGTCAAACCTGCGCCCACCTACTGCCGCACATCCTCAACCGGGCGGGTCTACCGTAGGGTGTCCGTGACTGCCAAAACTGGCCCAGCCATGTTGGGTTATATGAAATATAGATCTAAATAGGGGAAAAAACACCTAGAGGGGGGTGAATAGGTGTAAACAATAAACACTCAAAAAATCATTGCGCAATAAAACCCAATGCGGAAATAAAAATGAACACGCAAGATTTTTACGTGGAAAAACTCCAAACCGGAGTAAAAAACCACGGGACCGATAACACGGTGAAATCCACTAGAATTGACACACGTACAAGGTGATTTAACGTACTCACAGACGACTCAACCTTTTACCATACGCTCCTAGTTGATCTTCTCCGCTCATTCCGCAACGCGTCTCGAATCCACGATCTGCGTCCAACGCCGAATCCACGGCGTCCAACGTCGAGTCCACAACGTCTGACCGAATCCACGGTCTTCACCCAGTAGCACGCTTCGAATCCACGAACGTACCTCGCTCCGAATCCACGAGAGCGGTTGAACCTTGAATCCACAAGGACACGCGAGTCCACGCGCCGATTTTGGGGAAATCGTTGTTTTTGGGTGGTGATGATCCGCCGAATACTTAGATCAAAGATAGATAGGAAATACCATCTAAGTATTCATTAGTTTGATTCAACTCAAGATGTGAGTATGAAAACCTAGAATCAAACTAATCAATATAGATGAAAAAACATAGAGTAATATCTAATGATTTCCTTTCTTCTCTATATGTGGATCTTAGGCCGTATAAAATGATATTTGAATATGACGGCAATTTGGATTATCTGGATTAACCCTAGAAAAAGAATCATATGGTCTATTTATAGGTTAGAAACCCTAGGAAGGAGATAAGAATCAAAAACCTACCATTTCTGAAATTTTTACGGACGGCGATCCGGATCGGATTTGGGCGATCCGGATTGCAGTAGCAAGAAAGACGGTTTCCAGAAAAACGATGGTTCGGGATCCGGATCGAAATGGCTGATCCGGATCGTTCATACAGTTTCACCAAACATCAACGTTTGGGATCCGGATTGCAAATCCTGATCCGGATCGTGCAAGTAAAAAGGTAAAACTAGTGTTCGGGATCCGGATCATGGGATGCTGCGATCCGGATTGAACCAGCGTATGAACGAACACCCTTCGGGATCCGGATTGGAATATCTGATCCGGATCCTGAACATGTCCCATGTCCAGTTTTTGATTTTTATGCAATGAAAAATTCTTCCAGGTGTTTCTACACTACAAGAAGTATTCGGATCACCAAAAATCTTTAGTTAAACATACCTGATCCTTTTGAATTCTTCTTTCTTGAGATTGACTTAAATGATCCAACCTTCTTCACCTTCAATCTTCAAGACTTGAACCTTTCACGAAATTACGCCAACTCAAATTCCGTAACAATCTCCCCCTTTGGCGGTTTCGTGACAAAACACAGATCCACTAAAGAAAATTCAAAAAGATATTTTTGTTGCTATCACCATACAACAAAAATTTACAATGGAGATCCAAAAATTTTAAAAACATGAGATAAACTCCTAAAACAGACTCTAGACTTAGACATCTGTACTCTCTGCACAAAGAAATCATTCTTGACAAAAAGAATCGTTAGATACCTCAAGAATTGAAACATACAAAACCAAGTACAGAGATAGAGTTTATCTGATCATCATGACATTTGAGAATTCAGATATGTAAGAGAATCATAGTCAAAAACCAACATATCTTCTATGCATTAAAAAACCAAATGTCACAAAGTGTTAGTCCAACATCAACTTGTTAGTCATATTACATGCCCAAATAGTTAGTCGAATAGTTAGTAGAGACAAGCACACAAATCACAAGATAAAAACCAAAGTTGAAGTTGAAGTGATACTTACCTTGATGTGTGATGTTCACACATTCACACAGTTTTCACATCATCATTGTTGTTCAAGTTCTCTCTAAACTCTCTCCCCCTTTTTGTCACAAACTAAGCCAAAATTACAAAAATTTAAGGAGAGTTAAAAATTCCAAAATCAAGAAAAACCTGAGAACTAAAACTAAAGCAAAGTAAAAACATTAAAACTGAAATCCTGCACAAAAAGATTAGAAAGAAAGTTAAGTCATTCCGAATCAGAACTAGTGGAATTGGTACAATCCAACTTCTTCAAAATTGCATGAAGCATTTTTGACATTATGGAGCACTTTCTTTTCATCTTATGTTGCTCAGTGATAATCTGTTGGAGATTTGTAGACACACTGTCTTGTCCAGCAGACAATCTTCGCTGTTCTTGTCGAATTGAGGACCATACATTCGCTTTTGCTGTGTGGTTATCCGCTCTTGCTCAGAAGATAGGCGCTGTTGTTGCTTGAAAATCGAAGTTACTGATGCGTCATCATCCGCGCCAGGTGCTTGTTGAGACGGTGAGGCCGAGGTGCCGACACAAGGTTTCTTTCCAGTGGACGGTGTCGGAGTGACATGTGGTAATTTGTGAAGTGACTTCACAATCGTTGACTCATCTATCATCCCCCAACAATGTTGATAAGATGTCGAGCTTAAATCAATGTCAAATTTTTGTAAGATCCTCATGATGATTAAAGGAAACGGAAGTCGCTCAGAAGGATGAGGATGCACAATATACCTTAACATTCTATTCCAAATTATGTAGGGGATATTCATGTTCAATCCTACAGCCTCAGAGGGATGACCTATGAGATATAAGAACAGCAGTCTCTCCCATCTCACGACCTTAGTCTGCATGTTAGGTAGAATGTTGTAACACGTGATGAAATTTAGAAATCGGTACTCCAGTCGAAGATGTTTGGATTTTACACTTTTACCATCAGCTGATTTCGTTCCTTCCAAACAAATTTTATCTAACACTGTTTGCCACAAGGCATTCGTCAAACTTCTGCCTTTCAAAAAGTTGAGCCCCGATGTGTTAGATTCCATTCCAAGGACTTCGCCAATTAGCTGCGGAGTGATTTTAAGTTTCATCCCTTGGATATTTGTATAGAAATGCATTGATCCATGTTCATCTTCTTGAAGATGTCTTGCATTCGTGTAAAAAGTTCTTACACGATACAAACAATACCCAAGAAGTTCGGGGAATCGGCAGACTTGGATGAGATTAGCTTGCTCAATTAAGGTTCCAAACTCTTGTGAGTGATTTCGGAGAGCTTCAGTGTTGACATGACGTTCACCGATGCATTCACAACGTTCAAACGCTCGAAGGCGATCCATGCTGACGAACACTCCTTCCACGCGAGGCGGGGAGTCAGGAACTATCGGTGTGTTAATATTAGCGTCTCGTCGTAGTCCAAAACGTCTAGTTACTCGTTTTCTTTTCACAGAGATGGTTGGATTAGCCATAGGCGCTTTTCCTGTGTCCATGGGTCCCTTTCCTTTTGATCCATCGGAAGCTTTTCCTTTTGAACCATCAGACGCCTTTTGTTCAGGCAATGAGTCATCATCATCTTTCAATTCAGTCCAATCTACCTCTTGACAGTCTGCTTCCACTTCTATGTCGCTGATCAGAAGAAACTCACCTTTTTGTTGTGTTTTCTTAGCTCTCTTTAATTTGTTTGTGGCCCGAGTGTGCACCATAGTGACCAACAAAAAGATGATCCATGAGAATCCCATTGATCCAAGTGCCTTAAGAAGATTGAAATCCTGTGAAGACCAACTCAAGAACACATGAAAATATTGTTAATTTTCAAAAATTAGAAGAATTGTACCCAAACAATCATAATCATGTAGAGAGACTAAGAATCAAATTAGTTTTGCAAAAGGAATTTTAAAAATAGATCAATTGCATGATTTTGAAAAATTCCTATTATATGCCCTAAAACAGAATTTTCAGAAATCGAAGCCCAAAAATTCGTTAATCAGGAGAAAACCTAGCATATAATCAAAACTAATCTACCCAGAGTTCTTATTTCAAAAGAGATTTGATCAAAAACCATCCACAAACGAAATTGATACAAGAAATTCATCACGTTTTGAGGAGGAATAGGAAAAACTATGACAAACCGAGATTTTGATCAAAAAAACTTACTTGGATTCGAAGAACTAGGGTTAGGAAAGCTCCAAGGTGCAAGGATTCTAGAGAGATAGGCTCTAGAGACTTGAGAACAAAAGATTAAGGTAAAAGAAATCAAACCCTTTCGTTCTATTAAAAACCCTAGCCGTGATCCGGATCGGATCGAGATTTCGATCCGGATCGGCTAGCCGCAGGAAGAAGCCTGCGTTCGGGATCCGGATCACATAACCCGATCCGGATCAGCTGCAACTTTTTCTTCAGAAAAATTTAGAAAAAATCCATAAAATCCAGAAAAAGTATGTAAGCATTTTAGCACATCAACTTTAAACAAAATCATCGTTTCATGTCAAGATAAATAAATTATGTTAAATCTATCAATAACATTCAAATAATGACATGACAATTTATAGAAATTAAAACTTTTAAAGTTGATCAAGATCAAACACATCTATCATGATCTTATGAGTACGGCGTTTATCAAATCATTAAAATGGTAAAGAAAATGAATTACCAAGATCAATAGATGTTTGAAATCCCAAATAAATTATATAATGTATCTAGTCAATCTGTTGAAGAGAGTGGCTCTTTGAGCATCTTTCTTTAAAATCCCACCTTATACCAACCTTGAAATTTGACAGAGTCAAGTATTTCAATCATGCATTTTACTTAATCAAAAAATTGAACAACCATGCTTGGTATACATGTGGTAGCTGCACACAGTACTCGGACGACCGAGGTGGTAGCTCTTTCCTCCATGTGGTGGTAGTTTTCACACTCCTCATTGGGATGTAACTCTTTCCACATCTTTTGAGCATTTTACTTTTCTTTGACTCCCCCTCAATTGGCTATCAATTAATTTAAAATATAAAGTATTCAACCAAGGATTGATCTCGAATTCATACTCAACTAAATAGTCAAATAAGATAACAACAATACCAAGAGATCATTGAGAGAGAAATTGACTTTGATCAAATAAAAATGGTTTAATTTAAATAAATGATCAATGCATCAACTGAATTATTATGATATCCAAAGCATAATAGATTTCTAATTATATGAAAGAATGCAAGTAAAGTCAATAATACACATACTCAATTAATGTACTATGTATAAACATAGATAAAGAACAAAAACACAAAAACAAAACCTAACCTAAGCAAAAGTTTCAAAAAGAAGTTTATTTCAAGGAAAGCATTCCAATTGCTTTACGCAAATGAATATAACGTTTTTGATCCAAAGGTTTTGTTAAAATGTCAGCTAATTGATCTTCAATTGAAATATATGAAAGTAGAAGAGTATTTGATTCAACTAGCTCTCTAAGAAAATGATATCTAAGTTCAATGTGTTTTGTTCTAGAGTGCAACACAGGGTTTTTGGAAATGTTTATAGCACTAGTGTTGTCACAAAGAATTGTTACCGAAGTTGCTGAAATTCGGAAGTCGCTCAACACACTTTTCATCCAAATGAGTTGGGTTGAACAACTACCTGCTGAGATGTATTCCGCTTCGGCAGTCGAGAGTGCTATGCAATTCTGCTTTTTACTGTGCCATGCAACAAGGCAATGGCCAAGATAGAAGCATGCACCACTCGTGCTTTTCCGATCATCCACTGATCCTGCCCAATCGGCATCTGAGTATCCAACAATATCCAAACTAGTTCCCATAGGATACCAAATTCCGAAATTAATTGATCCTTTGATGTACCGGATGATCCTTTTCACCGCTTTCAGGTGAACCTCCTTTGGTGCTGATTGATATCTCGCGCAAATCCCAACACTAAATATATATCCGGGCGACTAGCCGTGAGGTAAAGTAGACTTCCAATCATACTTCGATACAGTTTCTCGTCTACATTCTCACTATGTGATTCACTTCCAAGTCCCTTGTGGCTATTTCCCATTGGAGTCGGAAAATCCTTCGAATTTTCTAAGTCAAACTTTTTAACCAACTCCATTGCATACTTGGATTGACACAAGTGAATACCTTCATCATTTTGTTTAATTTGCAATCCAAGAAAATAAGTCAATTCGCCCATCATGGACATCTCAAATTCGCTTTCCATGGTCTCCGCGAATTTAGAAGCATCATTATCTCTTGTTGCGCCAAATACAATGTCATCGACATATATTTGTGCTACAATGAAATTGTTTTGATAATGCTTCACAAAGAGAGTCCTGTCAGCTCCCCCTCGAGTATAGCCCTTCTCCAAAAGGTGCTTTGTCAGCCTTTCGTACCATGCTCGCGGTGCTTGTTTCAGACCGTAAAGAGCCTTTTTCAAACGAAAAACATGATTAGGTTGTTTATGGTCTACAAAACCTTTCGGTTGAGCCACATAAACTTCCTCATTTAAAAACCCATTTAGAAACGCGCTCTTAACGTCCATTTGAAATAATTTGATTTTAAAATGACAAGCAATAGCAAATAGTATACGAATGGACTCGAGTCTAGCTACAGGGGCGAAAGTTTCATCAAAGTCTATACCTTCTACTTGAGAGTAGCCTTGAGCAACTAATCGTGCCTTGTTCCTGATGATAGTACCATCCTCATTTTTCTTATTCTTGAAAATCCATTTGGTACCTATCACATTGTGTTGCTGTGGAGGCTTCGTTAATTCCCAGACTTTGTTTCGCTCAAATTGATGGAGCTCTTCCTGCATTGCTTTAATCCAGTAGTCATCCTGAAGAGCTTCATCTATATTCTTTGGTTCGATTAAAGATACGTAGCAAGCGAATCCACAAACCAACTGCCTCCGAGTTCTAATTCCTTCTTGTGGGTCTCCAATGATGTTTGATTCAGGGTGATCCTTGGAGATGCGTAAGGTTTGAGGTAATGGAGTACTCGGAGGTACATGAGACGATTCCTGCACTTCAGATAAACTTGAAGAACCATTAGATGCATCATTAATATTGGAAGTATTATTATGAGAAGATGCAATGGCAGGTGTATCATCATCTAGAGAGATATCGAGGGTAGATTTTTCAGATGCAAAGTGAAAAGCTTCTTCTACTCTAACATTTATCGATTCTACGATCGTCTTAGATTCCAAGTTAAATACTCGATATGCTCTACTGTTTGTAGAATACCCCAAGAAAATCCCTTCGTCACTTCGAGAGTCAAACTTTCCAAGATTTTCACGGTCACGTAAAATGTAACACCGACTCCCGAAGATGCGAAAATATTTGATGTTGGGTTTTCTACCGCACCATAGTTCATATGGTGTATTAACGTTCCCGGGCGCAAATAAACTCGATTAATTACATAGATTGCAGTGTTCACAGCTTCAGCCCAAAAATGTAGCGGTAAATTCCGACTGTGAAGCATAACACGTGCCATCTCTTGAACAACCCTGTTTTTGCGCTCGACAACACCATTCTGTTGAGGTGTATAGGGTGCTGAGAATTCATGCTTAATACCGCTTGAAGTGCAAAAGTCAATGAATTTAGAGTTAACGAATTCTCCACCTCTATCACTTCTAACACGAATGATCTTTTCATTCTTTTCAATCATAATACGATGGCAAATCTCGTGAAAAGAATCAAAAGTATCAGCTTTCTCTTTTAAAAATGCTACCCAAGAATACCGAGAGAAATCATCAACCAATAAGAAAATATACCATTTACCTCCCAAAGATGGTTGACGGGTTGGCCAAAAGAAAGAAAAATAGTCTACATAAACTACACAACATTTAATCGTAGAGCGATTAAAGACAAGGAGGGATTTCACCTTTGCATACCCAAACCTTTTGAGTTTTGGAGTATGTTGGCAATGGTTGAGAAATTTTCCTTGATGAAGACGTTTTGTATGATTGATCTTTTCTTTTGTCATCGTCTTGTTTGAAGTACTACCAATGTTCTTTTCTTTTGAAAAGTCCTTCTTTGAATTCCGGGGAGTGAACTTATTGGTAGCAGTTGCAAGATGTGGTTGATTTGATCTTTGAGCTCCAATCTTGCAATTTCTTTCAATGTGCCCTGCAAAATTACAACGAAAACATACCTTTGTACTTGACAATTCCGAAGAGGATGAAGTAGGCTTGTTGTCGTTGGTTGTCGTGAATTCCGGTGTCGGAGGAGGAGATACCGACTGAGGCACAAAGACTGTCCCAACCGAACTAAAATTGTCTTCAGTTCGATTGTATCCGAGGCCGAACTTGTTTGTTTGACCAAGACCAAGAAGTTTATCCAACTTACTCCTTCCAGAAGAAAATTGCTGTAAGTCATCCTTGAGTTGGACAATGGTCTCTGTCATTTCCAATTTTTCCCGTTGGGCCTCGCCGTAGAGCTTCAAGAAGTAATTCGCTTTGTTCACCATATCTATATAATTCTTCTCGAGTTGCTCATTGGACTCTTGAAGGGAAACATTTGCTTTTATCAGATTATCCCTTTCCACTTCAAGATCGGTCGAGAGAGAAGTTACCCTTTTTACTTCTTCTTCGAAATCCTGCAATCTCCCTCTCAACCCCTTGTTTTGCTTAGCCGGTTTCTTTGAATCCCTCAAAAGTCTATGGTAGGCTAAAGCAAATCTTCACCTTCCGAATCATCCGATTCATTGTCCGTTGCATTCTTTTCAACAGTGGAGTTGGACAATAACTCGGATGTACTTGCCATTAAGCACATGAATGGTGAAGATGTGGATGCGTGGAATGCCGTTGCGCTTTCTTCTTCATCACTTGAGGATGACTCATTTGACGTTGAGTTGTCATCCCAAGTGACGGCTTGCATCGCCTTCTTCTTTGCCGGATACTTGTTGGGACACTCCGTTGCAATGTGGCCGTAGCCTCGACATTTGAAGCATTGTAGTTGTCCCTCTGAACTTTTCTTATCCTTTGAGAAGTTCTCTTGCTTTCTTGACTTGTAACTTGAAGTACCCTTGCCTTTCCTCGACTTCCCGAATGATGGAGATTTACTTGAATTACCCCTTCGAAAGTTGCGGCGAAACTTCCTTGTCAAGAGAGCGAGTTGCTTCTCAAAGTCCTCCATAGAAAGGTTCTCGTCATCGTCTGAGGAGGATGTATCCGCGTCTTCTTCCTTAGTTTTTTTCAACGCATAACCTGAAGACTTAGAAGAGGATGCTTTTCCAGAAGAATAGTTAGTAGTAAAAGTCATTTCATATGTTGTAATGAACCAACTAATTCTTCTACACGCATTTCGTCCGGGTGTTTGATAGTTTCAATGGCTGTAACCTTTGGGCGAAATCGGTTCAGGAAGAGTTCTTAAGATCTTTCTTACAACCTTAAATTCTGGAATCTTCTCTCCCAGGTTAGCACATGAATTTACGATATCTTGCAATCGTGTATAGAAGTCCGTGAAAGATTCATTTTCTGCCATAAAAATGGAGTCAAATCTGCTCATAAGCATTTGCAGCTTTTGAATCTTCACGAGGTTAGTTCCCTCATGTGTAACCTGAAGAACATCCCAGATTTCTTTCGCAGTCTCACATGCCGAGACGCGAGAGAATTCAGTTTGAGATAAGGCATTAAAAATAGCATTAATTCCCTTGCCATTGTAAGAAGATGAATCTAACTCTTCCTTGGTCCATTTCGACCTAGGTTTTAAGGTGTGAACATCAGAAATAATCTCAGTTGGATTAGACCATCCTAATTCAATTGATTGCCACACCCTTTCGTCGATGGAAATTAAAAAGGCTTTCATCCGTACTTTCCAGTATGCATAATTTGTTCCATCAAAGAAAGGGGGTCGATTGATGTTTCCACCTTCAACCATTGTTTATAACCCTATTCCCTCTCTGATACCACTTGTTGGGTTATATGAAATATAGATCTAAATAGGGGAAAAAAACACCTAGAGGGGGGTGAATAGGTGTAAACAATAAACACTCAAAAAATCATTGCGCAATAAAACCCAATGCGGAAATAAAAATGAACACGCAAGATTTTTACGTGGAAAAACTCCAAACCGGAGTAAAAAATCACGGGACCGATAACACGGTGAAATCCACTAGAATTGACACCACGTACAAGGTGATTTAACGTACTCACAGACGACTCAACCTTTTACCATACGCTCCTAGTTGATCTTCTCCGCTCGTTCCGCAACGCATCTCGAATCCACGATCTGCGTCCAACCCGAATCCACGGCGTCCAACGTCGAGTCCACGACTTCTGACCGAATCCACGGTCTTCACCCAGAGCACCGCTTCGAATCCACGAACGTACCTCGCTCCGAATCCACGAGAGCGGTTGAACCTTGAATCCACAAGGACAACGCGAGTCCACGCGCCGATTTTGGGGAAATCGTTGTTTTTGGGTGGTGATGATCCGTCGAATACTTAGATCAAAGATAGATAGGAAATACCATCTAGTATTCATTAGTTTGATTCAACTCAAGATGTGAGTATGAAAACCTAGAATCAAACTAATCAATATAGATGAAGAAACTAGAGTAATATCTAATGATTTCCTTTCTTCTCTATATGTGGATCTTAGGCCGTATAAAATGATATTTGAATATGACGGCTATTTGATTATCTGGATTAACCCTAGAAAAAGAATCATAGGGTCTATTTATAGGTTAGAAACCCTAGGCAAGGAGATAAGAATCAAAACCCTACCATTTCTGGAATTTTTACGGACGGCGATCCGGATCGGATTTGGGCGTCCGGATTGCACTAGCAAGAAGACGGTTTCCAGAAAAATGATGGTTCGGGATCCGGATCGAAATGGCTGATCCGGATCGTTCATACAGTTTCACCAAACATCAACGTTCGGGATCCGGATTGCAAATCCTGATCGGATCGTACAAGTATAAATGTAAAACTAGTGTTCGGGATCCGGATCATGGGATGCTGCGATCCGGATTGAACCAGTGTATGAACGAACACCCTTCGGGATCCGGATCGGAATATCTGATCGGATCCTGAACATGTCCCATGCAAGTTTTTGATT
>CM055078.1:7916882-8142410 GCA_029204045.2 Tillandsia leiboldiana | reverse complement strand
TGAAGCATTTTTGACCATTATGGAGCACTTCTTTTCATCTTATGTTGCTCAGTGATAATCTGTTGGAGATTTGTAGACACACTGTCTTGTCCAGCAGACAATCTTCGCTGTTCTTGTCGAATTGAGGACCATACATTCGCTTTTGCTGTGTGGTTATCCGCTCTTGCTCAGAAGATAGGCGCTGTTGTTGCTTGAAATCGAAGTTACTGATGCGTCATCATCCGCGCCAGGTGCTTGTTGAGACGGTGAGGCCGAGGTGCCGACACAAGGTTTCTTTCCAGTGGAACGGTGTCGGAGTGACATGTGGTAATTTGTGAAGTGACTTCACAATCGTTGACTCATCTATCATCCCCCAACAATGTTGATAAGATGTCGAGCTTAAATCAATGTCAAATTTTTGTAAGATCCTCATGATGATTAAAGGAAACGGAAGTCGCTCAGAAGGATGAGGATGCACAATATACCTTAACATTCTATTCCAACTTATGTAGGGGATATTCATGTTCAATCCTACAGCCTCAGAGGGATGACCTATGAGATATAAGAACAGCAGTCTCTCCCATCTCACGACCTTAGTCTGCATGTTAGGTAGAATGTTGTAACACGTGATGAAATTTAGAAATCGGTACTCCAGTCGAAGATGTTTTGGATTTTACACTTTTACCATCAGCTGATTTCGTTCCTTCCAAACAAATTTTATCTAACACTGTTTGCCACAAGGCATTCGTCAAACTTCTGCCTTTCAAAAAGTTGAGCCCCGATGTGTTAGATTCCATTCCAAGGACTTCGCCAATTAGCTGCGGAGTGATTTTAAGTTTCATCCCTTGGATATTTGTATAGAAATGCATTGATCCATGTTCATCTTCTTGAAGATGTCTTGCATTCGTGTAAAAAGTTCTTACACGATACAAACAATACCCAAGAAGTTCGGGGAATCGGCAGACTTGGATGAGATTAGCTTGCTCAATTAAGGTTCCAAACTCTTGTGAGTGATTTCGGAGAGCTTCAGTGTTGACATGACGTTCACCGATGCATTCACACGTTCAAACGCTCGAAGGCGATCCATGCTGACGAACACTCCTTCCACGCGAGGCGGGGAGTCAGGAACTATCGGTGTGTTAATATTAGCGTCTCGTCGTAGTCCAAACGTCTAGTTACTCGTTTTCTTTTCACAGAGATGGTTGGATTAGCCATAGGCGCTTTTCCTGTGTCCATGGGTCCCTTTCCTTTTGATCCATCGGAAGCTTTTCCTTTTGAACCATCAGACGCCTTTTGTTCAGGCAATGAGTCATCATCATCTTTCAATTCAGTCCAATCTACCTCTTGACAGTCTGCTTCCACTTCTATGTCGCTGATCAGAAGAAACTCACCTTTTTGTTGTGTTTTCTTAGCTCTCTTTAATTTGTTTGTGGCCCGAGTGTGCACCATAGTGACCAACAAAAAGATGATCCATGAGAATCCCATTGATCCAAGTGCCTTAAGAAGATTGAAATCCTGTGAAGACCAACTCAAGAACACATGAAAATATTGTTAATTTTCAAAAATTAGAAGAATTGTACCCAAACAATCATAATCATGTAGAGAGACTAAGAATCAAATTAGTTTTGCAAAAGGAATTTTAAAAATAGATCAATTGCATGATTTTGAAAAATTCCTATTATATGCCCTAAAACAGAATTTTTCAGAAATCGAAGCCCAAAAATTCGTTAATCAGGAGAAAACCTAGCATATAATCAAAACTAATCTACCCAGAGTTCTTATTTCAAAAGAGATTTGATCAAAAACCATCCACAAACGAAATTGATACAAGAAATTCATCACGTTTTGAGGAGGAATAGGAAAAACTATGACAAACCGAGATTTTGATCAAAAAAACTTACTTGGATTCGAAGAACTAGGGTTAGGAAAGCTCCAAGGTGCAAGGATTCTAGAGAGATAGGCTCTAGAGACTTGAGAACAAAAGATTAAGGTAAAAGAAATCAAAACCCTTTCGTTCTATTAAAAACCCTAGCCGTGATCCGGATCGGATCGAGATTTCGATCCGGATCGGCTAGCCGCAGGAAGAAGCCTGCGTTCGGGATCCGGATCACATAACCCGATCCGGATCAGCTGCAACTTTTTCTTCAGAAAAATTTAGAAAAAATCCATAAAATCCAGAAAAAGTATGTAAGCATTTTAGCACATCAACTTTAAACAAAAATCATCGTTTCATGTCAAGATAAATAAATTATGTTAAATCTATCAATAACATTCAAATAATGACATGACAATTTATAGAAATTAAAACTTTTAAAGTTGATCAAGATCAAACACATCTATCATGATCTTATGAGTACGGCGTTTATCAAATCATTAAAATGGTAAAGAAAATGAATTACCAAGATCAATAGATGTTTGAAATCCCAAATAAATTATATAATGTATCTAGTCAATCTGTTGAAGAGAGTGGCTCTTTGAGCATCTTTCTTTAAAATCCCACCTTATACCAACCTTGAAATTTGACAGAGTCAAGTATTTCAATCATGCATTTTACTTAATCAAAAAATTGAACAACCATGCTTGGTATACATGTGGTAGCTGCACACAGTACTCGGACGACCGAGGTGGTAGCTCTTTCCTCCATGTGGTGGTAGTTTTCACACTCCTCATTGGGATGTAACTCTTTCCACATCTTTTGAGGCATTTTACTTTTCTTTGACTCCCCCCTCAATTGGCTATCAATTAATTTAAAATATAAAGTATTCAACCAAGGATTGATCTCGAATTCATACTCAACTAAATAGTCAAATAAGATAACAACAATACCAAGAGATCATTGAGAGAGAAAATTGACTTTGATCAAATAAAAATGGTTTAATTTAAATAAATGATCAATGCATCAACTGAATTATTATGATATCCAAAGCATAATAGATTTCTAATTATATGAAAGAATGCAAGTAAAGTCAATAATACACATACTCAATTAATGTACTATGTATAAACATAGATAAAGAACAAAAACACAAAACAAAACCTAACCTAAGCAAAAGTTTCAAAAAGAAGTTTATTTCAAGGAAAGCATTCCAATTGCTTTACGCAAATGAATATAACGTTTTTGATCCAAAGGTTTTGTTAAAATGTCAGCTAATTGATCTTCAATTGAAATATATGAAAGTAGAAGAGTATTTGATTCAACTAGCTCTCTAAGAAAATGATATCTAAGTTCAATGTGTTTTGTTCTAGAGTGCAACACAGGGTTTTTGGAAATGTTTATAGCACTAGTGTTGTCACAAAGAATTGTTACCGAAGTTGCTGAAATTCGGAAGTCGCTCAACACACTTTTCATCCAAATGAGTTGGGTTGAACAACTACCTGCTGAGATGTATTCCGCTTCGGCAGTCGAGAGTGCTATGCAATTCTGCTTTTTACTGTGCCATGCAACAAGGCAATGGCCAAGATAGAAGCATGCACCACTCGTGCTTTTCCGATCATCCACTGATCCTGCCCAATCGGCATCTGAGTATCCAACAATATCCAAACTAGTTCCCATAGGATACCAAATTCCGAAATTAATTGATCCTTTGATGTACCGGATGATCCTTTTCACCGCTTTCAGGTGAACCTCCTTTGGTGCTGATTGATATCTCGCGCAAATCCCAACACTAAATATATATCCGGGCGACTAGCCGTGAGGTAAAGTAGACTTCCAATCATACTTCGATACAGTTTCTCGTCTACATTCTCACTATGTGATTCACTTCCAAGTCCCTTGTGGCTATTTCCCATTGGAGTCGGAAAATCCTTCGAATTTTCTAAGTCAAACTTTTTAACCAACTCCATTGCATACTTGGATTGACACAAGTGAATACCTTCATCATTTTGTTTAATTTGCAATCCAAGAAAATAAGTCAATTCGCCCATCATGGACATCTCAAATTCGCTTTCCATGGTCTCCGCGAATTTAGAAGCATCATTATCTCTTGTTGCGCCAAATACAATGTCATCGACATATATTTGTGCTACAATGAATTGTTTTGATAATGCTTCACAAAGAGAGTCCTGTCAGCTCCCCCTCGAGTATAGCCCTTCTCCAAAAGGTGCTTTGTCAGCCTTTCGTACCATGCTCGCGGTGCTTGTTTCAGACCGTAAAGAGCCTTTTTCAAACGAAAAACATGATTAGGTTGTTTATGGTCTACAAAACCTTTCGGTTGAGCCACATAAACTTCCTCATTTAAAAACCCATTTAGAAACGCGCTCTTAACGTCCATTTGAAATAATTTGATTTTAAAATGACAAGCAATAGCAAATAGTATACGAATGGACTCGAGTCTAGCTACAGGGGCGAAAGTTTCATCAAAGTCTATACCTTCTACTTGAGAGTAGCCTTGAGCAACTAATCGTGCCTTGTTCCTGATGATAGTACCATCCTCATTTTTCTTATTCTTGAAAATCCATTTGGTACCTATCACATTGTGTTGCTGTGGAGGCTTCGTTAATTCCCAGACTTTGTTTCGCTCAAATTGATGGAGCTCTTCCTGCATTGCTTTAATCCAGTAGTCATCCTGAAGAGCTTCATCTATATTCTTTGGTTCGATTAAAGATACGTAGCAAGCGAATCCACAAACCAACTGCCTCCGAGTTCTAATTCCTTCTTGTGGGTCTCCAATGATGTTTGATTCAGGGTGATCCTTGGAGATGCGTAAGGTTTGAGGTAATGGAGTACTCGGAGGTACATGAGACGATTCCTGCACTTCAGATAAACTTGAAGAACCATTAGATGCATCATTAATATTGGAAGTATTATTATGAGAAGATGCAATGGCAGGTGTATCATCATCTAGAGAGATATCGAGGGTAGATTTTTCAGATGCAAAGTGAAAAGCTTCTTCTACTCTAACATTTATCGATTCTACGATCGTCTTAGATTCCAAGTTAAATACTCGATATGCTCTACTGTTTGTAGAATACCCCAAGAAAATCCCTTCGTCACTTCGAGAGTCAAACTTTCCAAGATTTTCACGGTCACGTAAAATGTAACACCGACTCCCGAAGATGCGAAAATATTTGATGTTGGGTTTTCTACCGCACCATAGTTCATATGGTGTATTTAACGTTCCCGGGCGCAAATAAACTCGATTAATTACATAGATTGCAGTGTTCACAGCTTCAGCCCAAAAATGTAGCGGTAAATTCCGACTGTGAAGCATAACACGTGCCATCTCTTGAACAACCCTGTTTTTGCGCTCGACAACACCATTCTGTTGAGGTGTATAGGGTGCTGAGAATTCATGCTTAATACCGCTTGAAGTGCAAAAGTCAATGAATTTAGAGTTAACGAATTCTCCACCTCTATCACTTCTAACACGAATGATCTTTTCATTCTTTTCAATCATAATACGATGGCAAATCTCGTGAAAAGAATCAAAAGTATCAGCTTTCTCTTTTAAAAATGCTACCCAAGAATACCGAGAGAAATCATCAACCAATAAGAAAATATACCATTTACCTCCCAAAGATGGTTGACGGGTTGGCCAAAAGAAAGAAAAATAGTCTACATAAACTACACAACATTTAATCGTAGAGCGATTAAAGACAAGGAGGGATTTCACCTTTGCATACCCAAACCTTTTGAGTTTTGGAGTATGTTGGCAATGGTTGAGAAATTTTCCTTGATGAAGACGTTTTGTATGATTGATCTTTTTCTTTTGTCATCGTCTTGTTTGAAGTACTACCAATGTTCTTTTCTTTTGAAAAGTCCTTCTTTGAATTCCGGGGAGTGAACTTATTGGTAGCAGTTGCAAGATGTGGTTGATTTGATCTTTGAGCTCCAATCTTGCAATTTCTTTCAATGTGCCCTGCAAAATTACAACGAAAACATACCTTTGTACTTGACAATTCCGAAGAGGATGAAGTAGGCTTGTTGTCGTTGGTTGTCGTGAATTCCGGTGTCGGAGGAGGAGATACCGACTGAGGCACAAAGACTGTCCCAACCGAACTAAAATTGTCTTCAGTTCGATTGTATCCGAGGCCGAACTTGTTTGTTTGACCAAGACCAAGAAGTTTATCCAACTTACTCCTTCCAGAAGAAAATTGCTGTAAGTCATCCTTGAGTTGGACAATGGTCTCTGTCATTTCCAATTTTTCCCGTTGGGCCTCGCCGTAGAGCTTCAAGAAGTAATTCGCTTTGTTCACCATATCTATATAATTCTTCTCGAGTTGCTCATTGGACTCTTGAAGGGAAACATTTGCTTTTATCAGATTATCCCTTTCCACTTCAAGATCGGTCGAGAGAGAAGTTACCCTTTTTACTTCTTCTTCGAAATCCTGCAATCTCCCTCTCAACCCCTTGTTTTGCTTAGCCGGTTTCTTTGAATCCCTCAAAAGTCTATGGTAGGCTAAAGCAAAATCTTCACCTTCCGAATCATCCGATTCATTGTCCGTTGCATTCTTTTCAACAGTGGAGTTGGACAATAACTCGGATGTACTTGCCATTAAGCACATGAATGGTGAAGATGTGGATGCGTGGAATGCCGTTGCGCTTTCTTCTTCATCACTTGAGGATGACTCATTTGACGTTGAGTTGTCATCCCAAGTGACGGCTTGCATCGCCTTCTTCTTTGCCGGATACTTGTTGGGACACTCCGTTGCAATGTGGCCGTAGCCTCGACATTTGAAGCATTGTAGTTGTCCCTCTGAACTTTTCTTATCCTTTGAGAAGTTCTCTTGCTTTCTTGACTTGTAACTTGAAGTACCCTTGCCTTTCCTCGACTTCCCGAATGATGGAGATTTACTTGAATTACCCCTTCGAAAGTTGCGGCGAAACTTCCTTGTCAAGAGAGCGAGTTGCTTCTCAAAGTCCTCCATAGAAAGGTTCTCGTCATCGTCTGAGGAGGATGTATCCGCGTCTTCTTCCTTAGTTTTTTTCAACGCATAACCTGAAGACTTAGAAGAGGATGCTTTTCCAGAAGAATAGTTAGTAGTAAAAGTCATTTCATATGTTTGTAATGAACCAACTAATTCTTCTACACGCATTTCGTCCGGGTGTTTGATAGTTTCAATGGCTGTAACCTTTGGGCGAAATCGTTCAGGAAGAGTTCTTAAGATCTTTCTTACAACCTTAAATTCTGGAATCTTCTCTCCCAGGTTAGCACATGAATTTACGATATCTTGCAATCGTGTATAGAAGTCCGTGAAAGATTCATTTTCTGCCATAAAAATGGAGTCAAATCTGCTCATAAGCATTTGCAGCTTTTGAATCTTCACGAGGTTAGTTCCCTCATGTGTAACCTGAAGAACATCCCAGATTTCTTTCGCAGTCTCACATGCCGAGACGCGAGAGAATTCAGTTTGAGATAAGGCATTAAAAATAGCATTAATTCCCTTGCCATTGTAAGAAGATGAATCTAACTCTTCCTTGGTCCATTTCGACCTAGGTTTTAAGGTGTGAACATCAGAAATAATCTCAGTTGGATTAGACCATCCTAATTCAATTGATTGCCACACCCTTTCGTCGATGGAAATTAAAAAGGCTTTCATCCGTACTTTCCAGTATGCATAATTTGTTCCATCAAAGAAAGGGGGTCGATTGATGTTTCCACCTTCAACCATTGTTTATAACCCTATTCCCTCTCTGATACCACTTGTTGGGTTATATGAAATATAGATCTAAATAGGGGAAAAAACACCTAGAGGGGGGTGAATAGGTGTAAACAATAAACACTCAAAAAATCATTGCGCAATAAAACCCAATGCGGAAATAAAAATGAACACGCAAGATTTTTACGTGGAAAAACTCCAAACCGGAGTAAAAAATCACGGGACCGATAACACGGTGAAATCCACTAGAATTGACACACGTACAAGGTGATTTAACGTACTCACAGACGACTCAACCTTTTACCATACGCTCCTAGTTGATCTTCTCCGCTCGTTCCGCAACGCATCTCGAATCCACGATCTGCGTCCAACGCCGAATCCACGGCGTCCAACGTCGAGTCCACGACTTCTGACCGAATCCACGGTCTTCACCCAGTAGCACGCTTCGAATCCACGAACGTACCTCGCTCCGAATCCACGAGAGCGGTTGAACCTTGAATCCACAAGGACACGCGAGTCCACGCGCCGATTTTGGGGAAATCGTTGTTTTTGGGTGGTGATGATCCGTCGAATACTTAGATCAAAGATAGATAGGAAATACCATCTAAGTATTCATTAGTTTGATTCAACTCAAGATGTGAGTATGAAAACCTAGAATCAAACTAATCAATATAGATGAAGAAACATAGAGTAATATCTAATGATTTCCTTTCTTCTCTATATGTGGATCTTAGGCCGTATAAAATGATATTTGAATATGACGGCTATTTGGATTATCTGGATTAACCCTAGAAAAAGAATCATAGGGTCTATTTATAGGTTAGAAACCCTAGGAAGGAGATAAGAATCAAAAACCTACCATTTCTGGAATTTTTACGGACGGCGATCCGGATCGGATTTGGGCGATCCGGATTGCACTAGCAAGAAAGACGGTTTCCAGAAAAATGATGGTTCGGGATCCGGATCGAAATGGCTGATCCGGATCGTTCATACAGTTTCACCAAACATCAACGTTCGGGATCCGGATTGCAAATCCTGATCCGGATCGTACAAGTATAAATGTAAAACTAGTGTTCGGGATCCGGATCATGGGATGCTGCGATCCGGATTGAACCAGTGTATGAACGAACACCCTTCGGGATCCGGATTGGAATATCTGATCCGGATCCTGAACATGTCCCATGTCCAGTTTTTGATTTTTATGCAATGAAAAATTCTTCCAGGTGTTTCTACACTACAAGAAGTATTCGGATCACCAAAAATCTTTAGTTAAACATACCTGATCCTTTTGAATTCTTCTTTCTTGAGATTGACTTAAATGATCCAACCTTCTTCACCTTCAATCTTCAAGACTTGAACCTTTCACGAAATTACGCCAACTCAAATTCCGTAACAAGCCGGAGGGACTGCATCGACAAGTCGCGATAGCGAGCAACAGGCCCAACTCCGGAGTGGCACTCGAGGGGCGCGATCCCACCGAGGAAAGTATCTGCGCATCTCTGTCGAGCTCAAATATGGCTCATGCAGGCTATAGTCCAAACCACGATCACAAGATCGACTAACAACACCAACGCTCACTCACCGGCTGGAAAACCACACAGCCGGGGGCCACCGTCCACCAGACGGCTCCCACAACAGAACACTAAACTCACAGGAAAGGCCGACACCATAAGGGTTCGGAAACCCGATAGGCCGGTGCTTAGAACCCTATCAAACACGAACAGACTCTAGGCTCCGCCTATCGAAGTTCCCGACCCCCTTATAGTTCGGGAACACAACAATCTCGGTACTACACGCAGAAGACACCAACAGGGCCCGAAAGTCCCGGGAGACCTACACCTACAACCCTATCAAACAAGAACAGGTTCCACGCTCGGCCCCCGTGGCTTTCGTCCCGACAAAGGAACGGCCCCTAGAACCCAGACCAGTCGAATCCTTTCGAGTGGTGAGATTTACAGGAAAAATGTGACATTTGTTATTGAAAACTATTTTCACTCAACCCACACAGGGTGAGGATTAAAAGTAGTACCCTTTTTTTTTGAAAAGTTATCTTGTTTTGAGAAGAAATCTATTTTTAATGATTTTTAGTTTTTTTATTTAGAAAAACAGTGAGAAACAAGTGTTTTACCCAAACCCCGAAGGGCTGATGCCTTTGTCCAATCAAACAAGAACAGACTCCAGCGGCCCTTCGATGCTTGGAAGAAAACATTGGTAGACTAAAATCATGTGTATGTCGAAAAGGGTTCTGGGTTCTAGGTCCGGCTAACACTAGTAAACTACTGCCACTAACACAGTGGCGACAACCCAATAGGGGAAAACAAGACCTCCCGGGACCACCGTTTACCCCAAACGGTTCCCGGTACAGACAAGCGATCCACTACATCTACCAGACTCCACTCTGCTTCCAAGCACGAGTGTAAATGCATCCCACACTAAAAAGAAGTCCCGACCGCTCGGCCCACTACCCGGGCGAGGATAACACTAAGTCCAGGAATGAAACATAAAGTGTGGATGTCTAAACATAAATAACCCTAGCCCAAGTGAGGGTTTTCTACTGGTCTGGTTACACATGCAACATATGACGAGGGTGCTAGGTCAGGTTCCAAGATAACAAATATTTAACATGTGGTAGGAAGCAGAAGAGATCATACGATCATCAGATAAATACAAAGAATAATAACATTCAAATTCTAGCATGCTACCCAGTCCAATCCCTATCATGCATGATTCTATATCAATATAATTAGCGCACAGACCATAGATCCTGAAAGCAAAGCCACCCACCTGAAGGTGCTAACTGTCTAAAATCCCACAGCTAAAGAATACCAAGAGAGCAACAACTCCAAGTCCAAAGGGTCCAGCACGATCCGCAATCTCCCCTGGGTGCAACACAAGGCTAAAATTACACTTAAATCCCAAAATTTAACCAAGTATTACAGTCTATAATTTCAGCCGCAAAGATGCCAATTTTTCACCTGCAGACAGGGCTTCAAAAAATCTGAAATAAATACCACAGCGTTCCTCGCGTCGATAGCTTCGAAACGGGTACCAGCACGCCCAATTCCGAGCACCGTACGCCAAGTTACAAATTCCATAGTATCGGTGCGCAAAATCCCAAAACCATATAACTGTAAACTCTTGTACAGATAACAAGGAAAATGTATACCTTCGGGAAGGTCTCCAAAAATTCCAAGAAAAATACTATGATGATCCTCGCGTCGAGAAGATGAAAAAAGTCTATAAGAGCGTCTCAATCCGATGTCCGAGCGCGGAGATAAAATTCTGTCAATCCGCTGTCCTCAAAAATCCACACAGCAAACAAGGTCCTCAGTGAGCATGGAAGAACTCCTCGAAAAGCGTGAAACCAGGAAATACGGAAAATAATAAAATCGTAGCCTTACCTGTCGAGAATCCAACGGCGAAGAAATCGCTCGAAAAAATGGTCGGAGTAGGTCGAGGGAGCTCGTGCACCAAAAAACGACGGAAGAAACACCGAAGAAGAGATGTCGCGACGCGCCAAGAAAATGGGAATCTCGAAAACCGTGCCCCGAAAAATCTCCAAACTTTGCAGAAAGGTGCAGCACTGCGTGGGGATCAACTTTGCTGAAGAACTTCAGTCGGTTTGAAACTCGGAAGTGCTAAAAATCCCATGGTGAAGCGGGCTCGCGCTATATATAGGCCCCAAAAAAACAATTGAAGAAATACCGAACAAGTCCCCGGATTCGGGCGCTCCCGAAGATTCGGGCGCCCGAATCCGACAGAAAAAGGGGATTACTATAGCCGCCCGGATCTTCCTGGAGCGGCCACGTCACCCGCATAGCAAACAGCTGTGCGGGGCGTACCGGGAGCGGCCACGTGGCCCTCCCGGGGCCCGACACGTGTCCCGCACAGCAAACAGCTGTGCGGGGCGCGCGAGCTGCCGCCGCGTGGCACCTACCCGGTCAAACGGGTAGGTGGCGCCCGCCAGTGGCAGGGCGCCACGCGTTCCTACTACTGTCGCGGTCACACGTGCGGGCAGGCGCCGCTCTGGCCGCCTGCCACGCACGTGCCCCGAGGCACCCGTCCGCGACCCCGTGCGCCGCGCCTCGTGAGCCCGCGAGTAGCACGCCGACACGTGTCCCCTGCACCCGGTCCACGCACCCAAGTTCGGGTTCCGTGGACCGCGCCGCGTGCACCGACCAACCGGGGGCTGCCACGCGTCCCCCCGCCTGGTCCATGCACCACCGCGCCAAACCCGTAGACCGCGCATCACGAGCCCGCCAATCAGGCGGCGCCACGTGTCCATGCGCCGGGTCCGTGCACCCAGCCGCGCCCCTCTGTCGACCGAGTTCTGCGGACCGGCCAATCACAAGCCGCCACGTGGCAGCCGGCGGTCCACGGCCCCTCCCATGCACCGAAATTCAGCAAAAACTTCCGGGAGTCCGTTTTTGGGCATCCGGACTCAGAATCAAACAAGCAAATAGCAGTTTTCAAGCGTTTTTCCGCGCTGAATCCAAATCCAACCTCTGTTTGGCCCAAAACCATTTCAAAAATTCGGCAAATGCAGCCGAAGGCCAATCCAGCTGTGGATATCACACAGGGTCCATCTGTGGCATCCCTTTGATGCACTATGGGCCAGACACACCAACACTAGGTGTTCTACACCACGGTTCATGGGAGAAGCTACACGGGGATCGGGGGCACCACACCATGTTTAAACACGGCTAATAGATAATTCTCCGTGTTTAAACATGGTGAACAGTTTATCGTGTTCAACTTACCGTACAACCTAGCCGCCCAGCCCGCTCACGTGGCACATGCGTGGCAGGTATAAAATTATTTTTATAAATTTAAATTTTGTAAAATTATTATTATTATTTTTTAAAAAGTAGAAGACTAGATGCAAAAAAAATAATCTCGAAATATATATATTTTTTCTCCCTTAAATTATGAGCTGGCAGTGGGCTGAGAAGGGGATTTTTTTAAAAATAACCCTCCCAAATATTGATATTTGCCAAATAACCCTGTAAATTTTTTTTTTATAAAATTAACCCTCCTTTTACCAGCAGGGCGCCACGGAGGACGGACGACCTGAAGGCGCTGAATCGTTCAGCGTCTTCACAAAAAACCTGTGAAGACGCTGAATGAATCAGCGCCTTCATGCTATATGTTGAAGGCGCTGAACCATTCAGCGCCTCTAACATAAATGTTAAAGACGCTGAACCATTCATCGCCTCTAACATAATATTAAAGGCGCTGAACCATTCAACGCCTCTAACAAGTATATGATTTAGCGCCTTTATATCTGAGGACTTAGCCAATTTTCGCAAAAATTGGCCAAGTCCTCAGCGCCTTCATATGTGTTGCTGAAGGCGCTGAATGAATCAGCGCCTTCGGCATATATGATGAAGACGCTGATTAAATCGGCATATACTATGAAGACGATGGTTCATTTAGCGTCCTCACAGGTATTTGTGAAGACGCTGAATGATTCAGCGTCTTCAGGAAGTACACTGAAGACGCTTATTTCAGCGTCTTTCACAGGTTTTTGTGGAGACGCTGAATGATTCAGCGTCTTCAGGGAGTATACTGAAGACGCTGAACGATTCAGCGCCTTCAGGTCGTCCCTCCTCCGTGGCGCCCTGCTGGCAAAAGGAGGGTTAGTTTTATAAAAAAAAATTTCAAAGGGTTATTTGGCAAATATACATATTTGGGAGGGTTATTTTAAAAAAAAATCCCCTGAGAAGGGTCATGATCAAAGAATAATCGTTGACTCAGACCACGTCAGCAAGCATAACTGTAGCCGTGTGATGTCAATCCAACGGTCTGAAACCTCGCAACCATATCACAAAACACCGCGCTGCCCCCCGCGCACGTACCGGCCTCCGCCCATCCCAGCAAACTAATAAAACTCCCGGTACGGCCACTACGAGTTTACGGTTATGCCGTTCGGGCTTATGGACGCCCCCGCGATCTTCATGGATATGATGAACCGGATCTTCAGACCCTTCCTAGACCGGTTCGTAGTGGTCTTCATTGACAACATCCTGATCTATTCACCCACCGACGAGGAGCATGAGGACCATCTACGAACGGTTCTCCAAACCCTCAGGGAGCAGAAGCTGTACGCTAAGCTCAAGAAGTGTGAATTCTGGCTACGCGAGGTGGGATTCCTAGGGCACGTGATCTCGGCGAAGGGAATCGCCGTGGATCCCAAGAAGGTGGAGTCGGTGATCGACTGGCAGCCGCCGACGACGGTGGCAGAGATCCGCAGTTTCCTGGGCCTGGCAGGATATTACAGACGCTTCGTCGAAGGTTTCGCGAAGATTTCTACCTCTCTGAACCGGGTGACCAAAAAAGGGGAGAAGCTTGTATGGACAGCTAAATGCCAGGAGAGCTTCGAGGAACTCAAAAGAAGGCTAACCAGAGCACCAATACTTGTACTACCGACACCTGGAGTGGATTATGAAGTGTACTGCGACGCATCAAGGATCGGCCTTGGGGGTGTCCTGATGCAACAGGGGAAAGTAATAGCCTATGCTTCCAGACAACTGAAGGATTACGAAAAAAAAATTACCCGATACACGATTTGGAACTGGCTGCAGTGGCCTTTGTTCTAAAGTTATGGAGACACTACCTCTTTGGTGTCCACTGTAACGTCTTTTCGGACCACCAACGTCTTAAGTACCTGCTCACGCAAAAGGAGCTAAATTTGCGGCAGAGGCGGTGGCTTGAATTATTGAAGGATTACGATCTGACAAATTCAATACCACCCCGGGAAGGCAAACGTGGTGGTGGACGCTTTGAGCAGGAAGGGGCAACCGGAAGAGGCGTCGGCACGCGCGATAACTGGGCAGAGCACATTGATCGCGGGATTCTCACGACTGAGGTTGGAGGTGGTACCGGCAGGCACAGTTGCACAACTGATAGCTGTGGTGGTCAAGCCGACGCTATTCGAGAAAATCCGAGAAGGCCAACAGACGGACTCGCACTTATAGCTCGTGCGAGACAAGATCCCCCCGGACCAGGAGAACGACTTCGCAGTGGGAGGTGACGGCATCATGGGGTTCCACGGGCGGATTTGCGTGCCGGATTCGTCGGAGTTGCAGGAGGAAATTCTGGCAGAGGCACACCGCGCTCCTTATGCGGCGCACCCAGGGGGCACGAAGATGTACAGGGACCTCAAGCAGACCTTCTGGTGGCCCAAGCTGAAGAGGGATGTGACCCGACATGTGGCTCATTGCCTGGTATGTCAGCAGATAAAGGCGGAACACCAGCGACCGGCGGGAAAGTTACAGCCCCTACCGGTGCCAGAGTGGAAGTGGGATCAGACCACCATGGATTTCGTCACAGGGTTTCCACGTTCACAGCAGGGGCACGACACGATGTGGGTTGTAGTGGACCGGCTAACCAAGTCAGCGCACTTCCTACCCATTCACACAACCTGGACCCGAGAGCGGTTGGCTCAAGTCTACCTCAGCGAGATTGTGAGACTGCATGGAGTGCCGGCATCAATCACATCGGATAGAGACACGCGCTTTGTTTCGAAGTTTTGGCAGAGTCTGCAGCGGGCCTTGGGGACCAAACTACAGTTCAGCACGGCCTTCCACCCGCAGACGGACGGACAGTCGGAGCGAGTGATCCAAACGCTAGAGGACCTGCTGCGGGCCTGTGTACTTGACTGGGGGGTCGGTTGGGAGCGTTACCTGCCCCTCGTCGAATTCGCCTACAACAACAGCTACCAGGCCAGCATCCAGATGGCACCCTACGAAGCCTTATACGGGAGACGCTGCCGATCCCCGATCTGTTGGGACGACTTGGGAGAACGGAAGTTCTTGGGACCCAACTTGGTGGAGGAAACTGAAGAAAAGGTACGCCTCATCAAGAAGCGCCTGCTGACCGCCCAGGGTCGACAAAAGAGCTACGCGGATCGGAGACGCCGCGACCTAGAATTCCAGGTGGGAGAACACGTGTTTTTGCGGGTCTCGCCGTCCAGAGGAATCAAGCGCTTCGGACTGAAGGGCAAGCTGAGCCCACGGTTTGTGGGGCCTTTCGAGATCCTGGAGCGCATCGGCCCAGTGGCTTACCGCCTTGCCCTACCACCGAACCTCAGCCGAGTCCACGACGTGTTCCACGTTTCGATGCTCAAGAAATACCTCCCCGACCCATCGCATGTTCTGGACGTCTCGACACTCGAACTGAAGGAGGACCTAAGCTTCGAGGAAACCCCAGTGCGAATCCTAGCAAGGGAAAACAAGACGCTGCGAAATCGAGCCATCCCTATGTGAAAGTACTCTGGAGCAACCACGAGGAGCGGGAGGCGACGTGGGAGCTGGAGGCAAAGATGATGGAGGGCTACCCCAATCTTTTTGCCGCAAACCAGGATTTGAGTTTCGGGGACGAAACTCGTTTTTAAGAGGTGAGTGGTGTAGTAGCTGCTGGTTTTAAAATGCTTAGGATCTTTTAAATCTTGGGTTCTGTTGATTTTGTGCGCCGTTTTTCGCTTCGGGGGTCCGGAGGGTGAACTAATATTTCTTTATTTCCGACCAGACCGTCGGGGCTCGCGGGTATTTTTAGACAATAAAGCTCGCGAAACGTAGAACGGCGGCGCGATCGGTTTTGGATTCTGACTCCGGAATCTCCCAGAATAAATTTCGGAAGGCTACAAACGGTTCAGGCGGTCAACCCAGTTTTCAAGGCGAACCGGACCCTGGTTCACACCCGACTTGTTAAGTCCTTTTGTTTTGGTGTTGGGTTCATCCCCAGTTCTCTTTTGGACCGCTGGGTTTAATTAGCATTTTGGGGAACAGGGTTCGACTCATTTTCTCAACACCCCTCACCCTAGGCGTACGCAACCCCAAGCGCAACGAGGAACCGACTTCCCCAACCCTACTCCTCTCCACCGATCGCATGGAGAACCAAGGCAGAGCGACCGAGGAGATGGGAGATCGCCGGCACGCCCTTCGATACCGGGCACGCAAGAACGGGACGATGCACCCCTCGACCAACCTAAGCCGCCGAAACCGAGGTGAGCCTAGCTTAGGGTTCTTGTTTTTCTTGGCCTCTTGTTTCTGTTTTTAGCAAACGGAGGGGGGGGAGAGGCGACGTCGTCGCCTGTTTCCGGCGCGCGCGGAGCCACGCATGCGGGCAGCACCGCATGCGGGCGGCGCGGCCGCACGGCCTCGCGGGGCCACGGGCGCGCAACCCGCATGCGGGCAGCACCGCATGCGGGCGGCACCCGCATGCGGGCGGCGCGGCCGCACAGCCGCGCGGGGCCGGGCGCACGCACACCCGCGCGTGCGGGCAGCACCGCATGCGGGCGGCACCCTCATGCGAGCGGCGCAGCCGCACAGCCCGCGCGGGGCCGGGCGCACGCGCACCCGCGCGTGCGGGCAGCGCCGCTTGCGGGCGGCACCCGCATGCGGGAGGCGCAGCCGCACAGCCCGCGCGGGGCCGGACGCACGCGCACCCGCGGGTGCGGGTAGCGCCGCATGCGGGCGGCGCGGCCGCACAGCCCGCGCGGGGCCGGGCGCACGCGCACCCGCGCGTGCGGGCGGCGCGGCCGCACAGCCCGCGCGGGGCCGGGCGCACGCGCACCCGCGCGTGCGGGCAGCGCTGCATGCGGGCGGCACCCGTATGCGGGCGGCGCGGCCGCACAGCCCGCGCGGGGCCGAGCGCACGCGCGCGGGCAGCACCGCATGCGGGCGGCGCGGGGAGGGGGCGGGGTTTCCCGCGGGAGCCGTGGGCCCCCCGCGGCATTGGCCTCGCCTGGGGACGCTGCCGTCTTCGCCAATCGGCAGGTTGTGCCCCACGATCGACCGGAAGAGTCGGACGTTCCGCAGTCCTTTACCTGTTCAGAGTTGTGAGTTACTGACTCTTGTACGGCAGGTTCGTGTAGGTCCGGGCGGACACACCAAGACACGAAAGAACCTAGCATCGATCAGGAGCGCGACAACAAAAAAGGGGGGTTTTTCTTTGAGACTTAGCATAGAATCGGCATCGTTGGAAGATTACTAATTGCTTGTTATCGGTACTAATGCTGACGGTCTCTGTGATTTGCGATATTACCCTGTATCTTGGTTACTATGCTCGTAGTTGCGACACGCGCACCCGCGGTCTGGCCACCGCAAAGGGTGCTATTTTCCGGGAAAGCGGTCTCCGACCCGTGTAAACCCACGAGGTGGTGTAGTGGGGGCCCCTGTAGGTGTGGGGTTTGAGGCATCAAGGTGGGAGCGGTGCGATCCGTCGGGGTAGGTGCCCGACGAGGTCAGGTACTCCAAGGTGTGAGCGGTGCGATCCGTCGGGGTAGGTGCCCGACGAGGTCAGGTGTATAGGTGTTACAGGTGTTACGGGTATTACAGGTGTTGCAGGTGTTCGCGTGTTATTTTTCCCTTGAGCAGAGTGGTTGCTCCGGATAGTCTTACATTGGGTTTGGTATTCTTTCCTGCTTATTATTATTATCATTGTGTCGCTGACTACCCACTCCGTGACAGGTTCCTCCAGGGGTGAGAGGTAGACGACGGTGAGGCCGAAGCAGGAGTAGTCGGGCCGTGGGGAGCCCTATTCTGTACCTTCTTTACTTTTCCTTGCATTTCATTTGATATTGTAGGCTACGGTGTGGTTCTCGATACCCTCGTGGGGTCGGTGTGGATGTTGATTGCTTTTACTCTGGATATGGAATATTAGTTCTTTTCATTATCTCCGTTCGGCCGTTTTCCAAACCATGTGGATTTATGGCATCTTTCCAAACTGTTTCAAAACCTTGGGTCGTGTGGACCTGTTTTCAAAACTGTGAGTTTATCCTTTCAACTTGACCGGCCTCGGGCATTGCTCCTAGTCTGCATTCGTAGTTATGTCCCGAACTGTTGTGATTGAATGAATGCTTGTGTTTAACTGTTGTATTAGCCGCGACGCCGTGCATATACAGAGGAGACTATGCCCGTTTGTCGAGTAAATCTGTATATGCGGCGGGTCTGGGCACGTGCCGGGGAGGACCGAACTTCAAAAAAATTTTACACGCCAAACAAACAACTCCTTCTTTTCCGCTGAGCGAAACCCCCGGGGCCTGACAGGACACCAAAGAGGTAGTGTCTCCATAACTTTAGAACGAAGACCACTGCAGCCAGCTCCAAATCATGTATTGGGTAGTTCCTCTCATAATCCTTCAGTTGCCTGGAGGCGTTGGCTATTACTTTCCCCTGTTGCATCAGAACACCCCCAAGGCCGATCCTGGATGCGTCGCAGTACACTTCATAATCCTCTCCGGGTGTCGGTAGTACAAGTATTGGGGCCCTGGTCAGCCTTCTTTTTAGTTCCTCAAAGCTCTCCTGGCATTTAGCTGTCCATATAAACTTCTCCCCTTTTCTGGTCAACCGGTTCAAAGGGGTAGCAATTTTCGCGAAACCTTCGACGAAGCGTCTGTAATATCCTGCCAGGCCCAGGAAACTGCGGATCTCCGTCACCGTCGTCGGTGGCTGCCAGTCGATCACCGATTCCACCTTCTTGGGGTCCACGGTGATTCCCTTCACCGAGATCACGTGCCCTAGGAATCCCACCTCGCGTAGCCAGAATTCATACTTTTTGAGCTTAGCGAACAGCTTCTGCTCCCTGAGGGTTTGGAGAATCATTCGTAAATGGTCCCCGTGCTCCTCGTCGGTGGGTGAATAGATCAGTATGTCGTCGATGAAGACTACTACGAACCGGTCTAGGAATGGTCTGAAGATCCGGTTCATCATATCCATAAAGACCGCGGGGGCGTTCGTAAGCCCGAACGGCATAACCGTAAACTCGTAGTGGCCATACCGGGTCCGGAAGGCGGTCCTCGGGATGTCCTCGTTCCGAACCCGGAGTTGATGGTAGCCCGATTATAGATCAATCTTTGAGAATACCGTCGCTCCCCGCAACTGGTCGAAGAGGTCGTCGATTCTGGGCAGGGGGTACTTATTCTTCACTGTAACCTTGTTTATCCCTCTGTAGTCGATGCAGAGACGCAGGCTTCCGTCTTTCTTCCGTACAAAGAGTATCGGTGCACCCCAGGGCGACACACTCGGCCTGATAAACCCTTTGTCCAAGAGGTCCTCCAGTTGCGCCTTAAGCTCCTTCAACTCCGCGAAGGCCATTCGGTAGGGCGCCTTCGTGATAGGTTGAGTACCCGGTAAGAGTTCGATAGGGAACACCACCTCTCGTTCAGGGGGTATCCCGGGCAGTTCCGTCGGGAAGACATCAGGAAAATCCCTCACCACTGGGATGTCTGAAGGTGTCGCCGAGGGTCGGGTAACCAGATCCACAGATGCCAAGTAGGCCACACACCCACCCTCCACCAATCTTCTAGCCCGTGTCGATGAGATGATTGCTGGGAAGGAGATGCTCTTACACGCCAGGTACATATTCTCAGGGAAGCTCGGTTCTTGTAATTGCACCATCCGCTTCTCACAGTCGATGAGCACTTGGTACTTTGAGAGCCAATCCATGCCCAACACTACATCGTACTCCTTCAGGGGAATTACCGCCAAATCCCCAGGGCAAGCCAGTCGCCCTAGTTTAATCGGGCAGGCGGCCACAAAGCTGACCGCCTCCAAAACCCCTCCCGCCGTTTGGACCGTCAATCGATTTTGGAGGGGCATCACCCCAAGACAATGCACAAAAACGAAGTCACGAGAAATGAAAGAGTGTGTTGCTCCGGTATCAAAAAGAGTTCTAGCGCGGGAATTTGAAACAGAAGTAATACCTGCAAGTGCGTCCTCCGGGGGTCCGTCTCTTGGCGGGTCATCGAGAAAACCCGCCCGCCAGGTTGTGGCTGCCTATCCTCCTCTCGCCGTGGTACAGGGGGTATAGAAGTCGACCCCACAGGAGCTTTCCCCCGCCCTGACAACTGTGGCGTGGGCGTAGAAGCTGCAGAGGACGCAGATCCCCAGGCTAAGGGGCAGTTGCGGCGAAAGTGCCCCGGTTTCCCGCATCGGAAGCAATGGTCACCCCTTTGGGGGCAATCTCCCACTCGGTGCCCTCCCCCACATATAACGCAAGGCCTGTCTCCCGTCCTCGGCCCTCCTGCCGGTGCGCTCCGAGATCCCGACTGTGGCCTCCACCGCTTGGGGGTCGGCTTCCACTAGAAAAGCCTCCCCCGGAGTACTGCTGCGGTCGCTTCCTTTCCTCATGGTGTGCCGGGCCTTCCCTCCTGGCGCGTGTAACGGCGAACCCGTGCTCCACCACCGTGGCCCTGTCGACCACTTTCTGAAAAGTGTGCAAATCGGCTGCTTGCACCACTTGGAAAATATCACTCCGTAATCCATCCACGAAAAGTTGCGCCTTGTGGGACTCGTCCCTTATCACGAAAGAGACACAGTTGGCCAGTCTTACGAATTCGCGCTGATATGCCATCACTGTCTTACTCCCCTGCTGGATGTGGTTTAGGTCGTCCTCCAACTTCTTTTTAACGCTGCTTGTGAAGAAGGCTCCAAACAGCTCCTGTTTGAACACCGTCCACGATGGAAGCACGGCGGTGCCCTTTGTGGGATCAGGGCGTACCGTCTTCCACCATAAGCGGGCGTTCCCCTCTAGGAAGTGAACCGCAAGGGGAACCCGCTCGCTATCCTCCATGAGTAAGTCCTCAAATAACTTCTCCATCGATCCCACCCACTTCTCAACGACCCAAGGATCAGTAGTCTCCCCTTCGAACGTGGGTGGGTCGTACTTCTTAAAGTCGGCCAGGTTGGCCCGCACGCGGTCCCGCTTAGTCAGCGGAACTGGCCCCTCCCCCGTGGTGGTGGCAGCCACAGTAGGGGAAGGGGTGACTACGGTCTCCCTCGAGGTACCCCCGCCGGTGGTTCCCGGCGCCGGTCCCGCAGTTGCTGTCGCGGGTACCGTCGCTGGTGCCGTCGTCTGGGGTGGTGGTACCTCGTCTGCTGCAATCGCTGTAGGGGCCACTCCTGCGCTGACCCCCGTCGTCAGCGCGCCTGGCCCCTGCGGAGGGGCTGTGGCGACCGTCACCGTCGCGGCCGGTTGTTGCTGCGTCAGCTGACGCACGTGATCTGTGAGAGTCGCCATCTCCCTCAGTTGTTGTCGCATGAGCTGGTTCTCTGCGGCCGCCGACGTCGTCGCATCTGTCCCTGCATCCTCGGCCGATGATCTAGTACGGGCCATGTCTGTACACAAAAACATAAATCAACTCTAGACTCCGCTAACAAGCCATGAACCACCTGTCGAGAGAAAAGGACCCAGACTCTTCCCCCCCCCCCTCCCCCCCCTCGATCACTCGCGTTCTACTCTCTTATGCCCTATCCATTCCATTCATTTGTAGCCTGGTGAGGTATTCCCGTGGACGTCGGCACAAACTGTCGTGGTTGTCAAGCAGGATTTTCGTCTCTGATACCATCTTAATCTGTCACGCCCCGGGGGATTTATTTCAGCGGAAACGATTCAAAAAAAGGTATGTGTTTGGCGTGTATAATTAAGTTTTTTTTTTTTTTTTTTTTTTTTTTGAAAAACCTTCTTCCCCGGCGTGTGCCCAGATCCGCCGCATATATACAGGATCACTCTTCAAACGGACAGAGTCTCCCCTGTATATGCACGGCGTCGCGTCTCATACAATGTCCACAAACAGATATACAATCAATCACAACAGTTCAGACATACACCCATTTACAAATGCAGAATAAATCTCACGGCCGATCAGTTTAAAAGGATAAATCCACAATGGTTGAAACGGCGCCCACCCGGCGGCCATATTTTTTAAAACACTTTTCGAAAGCAACATAAACCCAGAGGTTTTGGAAAACAGTGCCCACACGACACTTAGGTTTTGAAATCCATTTTCGAAATCCATAAATCCACAAGGTTTTGAAAACGGTGCCCACACGACACCCATACTTTTGAAAATGGTTTTCGCAATCTTTTCTTTTGTTTGCTCTTTTATTTTTCTTAAAGCGGCCAACAGAGATAGAAAGGGATTAAATAATTTAATAATCACCATGCCGACATCCACACCGACCCCACGAGGGTATCGAGAACCACACCACAGTGTACAACGTGAATGAAATGCTAAAGAGAAAATAAAAGTACTATTCGGGGTCTCGAGAGACCCAGGAGCTCCCGCCGTGGCCTCACCGTCGCCTATCTCTCTCCCCTGAAGGACCCTGTCGCAAGGTGGGAAGTCAGCGACTAAAAAATAATAATAAAGTAATGCAGGGTAAAGTAATATGTCTAACTGTAACCAGCCGGAGCAACCACTCTCCCGAGAGGGAAAAGATGACACGAACACCTGTAGACCTGCAATACTCGACCCCGTCGGACAACTAAACCAACGGATCTCACCGCTCCCACGTCGGGCAACTAAACCGACGGGTCGCACCGCTCCCACGTCGGACAACTAAACCGACGGGTCGCACCGCTCATCCCTTGGGGCATCCCGCCCCACAACTACAGCGACCCCACTCCGTCCTAGTGGGTATACGCGGGTCATGGACCACTTTTCCGGAAAAGCGCACCCTTTGCGGTGGCCAAACCGCGGGTGTGCGTGCTGCAGCCTCGAGCCAAGTAACCATAATACCCAGTATACTCATCCAACAAGACCATAGGGACTATCACGTTAGCATGATTAATTATTCAAAATAAGTACGTTACAACTATCGGGAACCCGGCGCTAAGACTCCAAATAGAACCCACCTGTAAATACGGTGACCCACGCTCAATTCCTCCGCGTCCCGGTGCGCTCGCCCGGACCCACACGGACCTGCCGAAGGAAAATTAGTAACTCGGAACTCAAAAAGTATTACGAACTGCAAGGCCCTCCCGGTCGGTCGCGAGGCACGGCCCGCCGATCTGGCGGCGGCGGCGGCGACGTCCCCCGGCGAGGGCGAAGGCACGGACGGCCCTGTGCGGCTCCCCGACTGCATGCGGGTGTGCGCATGCGCCCGGCCCCCGACTCACCGTCCGCATGCGGGGCTGCGCACGCGCCCAGCCCCGTGCGGGTTCCCCACCTGCATGCGGGGCTGCGCGCGTGCCCGGCCCCATGCGGGCTCTCCACCCGCATGCGGGGCTGCGCACGCGCCCAGCCCCGTGCGGGTTCACCCCCCGCATGCGGGGCTGCGCGCGTGCCCGGCCCCATGCGGCTCCCCACCCGCATGCGGGTTTGCGCACGCGCCCAGCCCCGTGCGGGCCGCACGGGCGCGCCGCCCGCATGGGGGCTGCGCACGGGCGCCGGATTCCGGGGAATCCGTCGCCTGTGCCCCCCTTCCCCCCCTTCCCCCCCCCCCCCCAATTGCAAGAAAAAAACAAGAAAGCCAAGAACGGCGAAACTACGTCTCACCTCGGTTACGTCGACGGAGGTTGTGAGAGGAGGGATCGCCTCGTTCTTGTGTGCCCGGTTCCGAAGGGTGTGCGGTGTCCTTCCCGTTCCTCGATCGCTCCGCCGCGATACCTCGCGCCGATTGGTGGGAAGAGGAGGGGTTGGGGAACGGTTCCTTGTCCGCGTTCAGGTATTGTACAATTAGGGTGAGAGGAACGGTAGGGGAACTCAAAACCTAAACCCAAACAAATACGTATTAAATTAGCCGCTTAGGTACACAGGGACTTAACCCTAAGTCCCAAAATTTCAATTTATGATCGGCGAATTGAGTTTGGGAACCACTTAAACCCACACCCCGATCAACAGAAAGGAAAGGTTCGGGTGCGAACCTGGGTCCGGTCTGCCTCGATGAACGTGTAAGTCGCCTGAACTGCTACAAAACTTTCGGAATTTATTTCGGGAGATTCCGGGGTCAGAATCTAGAACCGATCGCGCCGCCGATCTCCGTTTCGCGAGCTTTATAGTCTAAAAATACCCGCGAGCCCCGACGGTCTGTCCAGAAGAAAAACGACAGTTAAGCCCCAAACCGGACCCCCAAAACACTATTGACTCTGAAAAGTATTAAAACGAGCGGTTATCACAGCCACAGTTGGCGAAGAAGGCACAGGCGAACTCTCAAGGGGTGCTACCACTGGCTGCGCCATCTGCTCTAACAGAAGCATCATCCGACCCAAGGCCTCCTCCTGGCGCCGAGAAGCCTCCTCCTGGCGCTGAGAAGCCTCCTCCTGGCGCTGTGAAGCCTCCTCCTGGCGCTGCACCGCCTCAGCCAACTGTGCCACCTGGGCACGGAGCACCAGAACCTCCCTCTGCTGTCCCTGCCCCGAGTCCTCCTGCTCGGGCTCATCGGAGGGGGAAGGCTGAGAACGCGTCTGTACCCTACATCGGGAAGACATCGTGCCCACCTGCAACACACATGCAAACATCAGAACAGCACCAAACAACACTCGACCCAATCCAGCGAAAGTCTAAGACATGTCATCCATTCCCTAGCATTATGTTGTCTGCAGCCAACATAATCGCTTAGGAGAATAAACATGCCAATCACTCATCCCGTCCCTTGGAAGAGGTATAAAACTCAATCAGGACTCTCGCTAATAGTCACGACTCTCACGTAGTCATCCTAATGTCCAACCACAAGCCTAGGGTTCCTAAGTCCACAATGACCTACAACCTAGGCTCCGATACCACCTAATCTGTCACGCCCCGGCGTCGAAACTGCGACCCGGGCTCGCCAACAGATCCGCAGCCCATACGGAGGCCCCGTATAGACGAAGCGACTAACCTGCAAAAGATCAACTATACTATACAGATATCAGAGCTGAAAGTAAACTGCTGAAAATGAAAATATATACAACTCAAAATCCTCCCCAAAACTCATAAATCTCTCAAGCAGTAAAATAAAATACAACTCTATACCTCACTACAAGGGTCTCTCAACATGAACTCTCAAAAGTAAAGGGGGTACATCTACTCTCGGGACGACGACGACTGGTAGGGATCTATCTCGCGACTCCCTTACCTCGATCAGCCGGATCAGCAACTAGAGCAGCAGGAACAGGAGTAGAAGTCCCTGGGGAAAAGACACCACGACGGGTGTGAGAACTACGTCCCAAGTAGTTCTCAGTGGGTGCCGCCAACAAGCCCGACGGTCTGCCCACTAAGTCTACTAGAGGCATAAAGTAATAATATAAAACTGAAATGAAAGGGCAGGAAAAGTAACTCTACAGCTACTATGCCTCTATCTAGATGCTCAAAAAAAGTGGAACAGATGGAAACATGATGCATCTACTAACTCCCAAAGTACAGTCACCCAATCTACACTGACTGCCGCATAGGGTCCAGTCAAACCTGCGCCCACCTACTGCCGCACATCCTCAACCGGACGGGTCTACCGTAGGGTGTCCGTGACTGCCAAAACTGGCCCAGCCAGAGGGACTGCGTCGACAAGTCGCGATAGCAAGCAACAGGCCCAACTCCGGAGTGGCACTCGAGGGGCGCGACCCCACCGAGGAAAGTATCTGCGCATCTCTGTCGAGCTCAAATATGGCTCATGCAGGCTATAGTCCAAACCACAATCACAAGATCGACTAACAACACCAACGCTCACTCACCGGCTGGAAAACCACACAGCCGGGGGCCACCGTCCACCAGATGGCTCCCACAACAGAACATTAAACTCACAGGAAAGGCCGACACCATAAGGGTTCGGAAACCCGATAGGCCGGTGCTTAGAACCCTATCAAACAAGAACAGACTCTAGGCTCCGCCTATCGAAGTTCCCAACCCCCTTATAGTTCGGGAACACAACAATCTCGGTACTACACGCAGAAGACACCAACAGGGCCTGAAAGTCCCAGGAGACCTACACCTACAACCCTATCAAACAAGAACAGGTTCCAGGCTCGGCCCCCGTGGCATTCGTCCCGACAAAGGAACGGCCCCTAGAACCCAGACCAGTCGAATCCTTTCGAGTGGTGAGATTTACAGGAAAAATGTGACATTTGTTATTGAAAACTATTTTCACTCAACCCACACAGGGTGAGGATTAAAAGTAGTACCCTTTTTTTTTGAAAAGTTATCTTGTTTTGAGAAGAAATCTATTTTTAATGATTTTTAGTTTTTTTATTTAGAAAAACAGTGAGAAATAAGTGTTTTACCCAAACCCCGAAGGGCTGATGCCTTTGTCCAATCAAACAAGAACAGACTCCAGCGGCCCTTCGATGCTTGGAAGAAAACATTGGTAGACTAAAATCATGTGTATGTCGAAAAGGGTTCTGGGTTCTAGGTCCGGCTAACACTAGTAAACTACTGCCACTAACACAGTGGCGACAACCCAATAGGGGAAAACAAGACCTCCCGGGACCACCGTTTACCCCAAACGGTTCCCGGTACAGACAAGCGATCCACTACATCTACCAGACTCCACTCTGCTTCCAAGCACGAGTGTAAATGCATCCCACACTAAAAAGAAGTCCCGACCGCTCGGCCCACTACCCGGGCGAGGATAACACTAAGTCCAGGAATGAAACATAAAGTGTGGATGTCTAAACATAAATAACCCTAGCCCAAGTGAGGGTTTTCTACTGGTCTGGTTACACATGCAACATATGACGAGGGTGCTAGGTCAGGTTCCAAGATAACAAATATTTAACATGTGGTAGGAAGCAGAAGAGATCATACGATCATCAGATAAATACAAAGAATAATAACATTCAAATTCTAGCATGCTACCCAGTCCAATCCCTATCATGCATGATTCTATATCAATATAATTAGCGCACAGACCATAGATCCTGAAAGCAAAGCCACCCACCTGAAGGTGCTAACTGTCTAAAATCCCACAGCTAAAGAATACCAAGAGAGCAACAACTCCAAGTCCAAAGGGTCCAGCACGATCCGCAATCTCCCCTGGGTGCAACACAAGGCTAAAATTACACTTAAATCCCAAAATTTAACCAAGTATTACAGTCTATAATTTCAGCCGCAAAGATGCCAATTTTTCACCTGCAGACAGGGCTTCAAAAAATCTGAAATAAATACCACAGCGTTCCTCGCGTCGATAGCTTCGAAACGGGTACCAGCACGCCCAATTCCGAGCACCGTACGCCAAGTTACAAATTCCATAGTATCGGTGCGCAAAATCCCAAAACCATATAACTGTAAACTCTTGTACAGATAACAAGGAAAATGTATACCTTCGGGAAGGTCTCCAAAAATTCCAAGAAAAATACTATGATGATCCTCGCGTCGAGAAGATGAAAAAAGTCTATAAGAGCGTCTCAATCCGATGTCCGAGCGCGGAGATAAAATTCCGTCAATCCGCTGTCCTCAAAAATCCACACAGCAAACAAGGTCCTCAGTGAGCATGGAAGAACTCCTCGAAAAGTGTGAAACCAGGAAATACGGAAAATACTAAAATCGTAGCCTTACCTGTCGCGAATCTAACGGCGAAGAAATCGCTCGAAAAGATGGTCGGAGTAGGTCGGGGAAGCTCGTGCACCAAAAAGCGACGGAAGAAACACCGAAGAAGAGACGTCGCGACGCGCCAAGAAAATGGGAATCTCGAAAACCGTGCCTCGAAAAATCTCCAAACTTTGCAGAAAGGTGCAGCACTGTGTGGGGATCAACTTTGCTGAAGAGCTTCAGTCGGTTTGAAGCTCGGAAGTGCCAAAAATCCCATGGTGAAGCGGGCTCGCGCTATATATAGGCCCCAAAAAAACAATTGAAGAAATACCGAACAAGTCCCCGGATTCGGGCGCTCCCGAAGATTCGGGCGCCCGAATCCGACAGAAAAAGGGGATTACTGTAGCTGCCCGGATCTTCCTGGAGCGGCCACGTCACCCGCACAGCAAACAGCTGTGCGGGGCGTACCGGGAGCGACCACGTGGCCCTCCCGGGGCCCGACGCGTGTCCCGCACAGCAAACAGCTGTGCGGGGCGCGCGAGCTGCCGCCGCATGGCACCTACCCGGTCAAACGGGTAGGTGGTGCCCGCCAGTGGCAGGGCGCCACGCGTTCCTGCCACTGTCGCGGTCACACGTGCGGGCAGGCGCTGCTCTGGCCGCCTGCCACGCACGCGCCCCGAGGCACCCGTCCGCGGCCCCGTGCGCCGCGCCTCGTGAGCCCGCGAGTAGCACGCCGACACGTGTCCCCTGCACCCGGTCCACGCACCCAAGTTCGGGTTCCGTGGACCGCGCCGCGTGCACCGACCAACCGGGGGCTGCCACGCGTCCCCCCGCCTGGTCCATGCACCGCCGCGCCAAACCCGTAGACCGCGCATCACGAGCCCGCCAATCAGGCGGCGCCACGTGTCCATGCGCCGGGTCCGTGCACCCAGCCGCGCCCCTCTGTCGACCGAGTTCTGCGGACCGGCCAATCACAAGCCGCCACGTGGTAGCCGGCGGTCCACGGCCATGCACCGAAATTCAGCAAAAACTTCCGGGAGTCCGTTTTTGGGCATCCGGACTCAGAATCAAACAAGCAAATAGCCGTTTTCAAGCGTTTTTCCGCGCTGAATCCAAATCCAACCTCTGTTTGGCCCAAAATCATTTCAAAAATTCGGCAAATGCAGCCGAAGGCCAATCCAGCTGTGGATATCACACAGGGTCCATCTGTGGCATCCCTTTGATGCACTATGGGCCAGACACACCAACACTAGGTGTTCTACACCACGGTTCATGGGAGAAGCTACACGGGGATCGGGGGCACCACACCATGTTTAAACACGGCTGATAGATAATTCTCCGTGTTTAAACATGGTGAACAGTTTATCGTGTTCAACTTACCGTACAACCTAGCTGCCCAGCCCGCTCACGTGGCACATGCGTGGCAGGTATAAAATTATTTTTATAAATTTAAATTTTGTAAAATTATTATTATTATTATTTTAAAAGTAGAAGACTAGATGCAAAAAAAATAATCTCGAAATATATATATTTTTTTTCTCCCTTAAATTATGAGCTGGCAGTGGGCTGAGAAGGGGATTTTTTAAAAAATAACCCTCCCAAATATTGATATTTGCCAAATAACCCTATAAATTTTTTTTTTATAAAATTAACCCTCCTTTTACCAGCAGGGCGCCACGGAGGACGGACGACCTGAAGGCGCTGAATCGTTCAGCGTCTTCACAAAAAACCTGTGAAGACGCTGAATGAATCAGCGCCTTCATGCTATATGTTGAAGGCGCTGAACCATTCAGCGCCTCTAACATAAATGTTAAAGACGCTGAACCATTCATCGCCTCTAACATAATATTAAAGGCGCTGAACCATTCAACGCCTCTAACAAGTATATGATTTAGCGCCTTTATATCTGAGGACTTAGCCAATTTTCGCAAAAATTGGCCAAGTCCTCAGCGCCTTCATATGTGTTGCTGAAGGCGCTGAATGAATCAGCGCCTTCGGCATATATGATGAAGACGCTGATTAAATCAGCGTCTTCAGCATATACTATGAAGACGATGGTTCATTTAGCGTTCTCACAGGTATTTGTGAAGACGCTGAATGATTCAGCGTCTTCAGGAAGTACACTGAAGATGCTAATTTCAGCGTCTTTCACAGGTTTTTGTGGAGACGCTGAATGATTCAGCGTCTTCAGGGAGTATACTGAAGACGCTGAACGATTCAGCGCCTTCAGGTCGTCCCTCCTCCGTGGCGCCCTGCTGGCAAAAGGAGGGTTAGTTTTATAAAAAAAAATTTCATAGGGTTATTTGGCAAATATACATATTTGGGAGGGTTATTTAAAAAAAAAAATCCCCTGAGAAGGGTCATGGTCAAAGAATAACCGTTGACTCAGACCACGTCAGCAAGCATAACTGTAGCCGTGTGATGTCAATCCAACGGTCTGAAACCTCGCAACCAGATCACAAAACACCGCGCTGCCCCCCGCGCGCGTACCGGCCTCCGCCCATCCCAGCAAACTAATAAAACTCCCGAAATCGAACACGGGTTTTTGAAGAGAGAGAAGAGGTGAGAAGAGAGAGAAAAAAAAGAGCAGGATTAAACGATCACACTATGGGTCGCATACTTAGGGTTAAACACTTCTTGAGCGCTTTTGAGATGAAGCGATTCTTCTCCCAGTTCATTACCCTCGGTTCGTTGAAATCCCTCTCCCGTCTTAATTCCCTTCATTTTTTTTTGGAGAATTTTTGTATTAATTTTGAAACAATCTCTTTGTTTGAGACTTTTTGATAGACGCTAGAGGGGGATTTGAATTAATTGAAAGAAAATTAAATTGGACTAAGAGACCAGTGAGATTCAAACTTAAAACCTCTAGCTCCGTTTATCTCTGGAAGCTTAAGCTGTCGAAACCTCAATCTCTTGTTTTACATCTTTAATTTCTTGGTATCTTTGCGTGGAGGAACAATTTAATTCTCAGTTGTTACCCAAAAGATCGATTTAATACTAATGCATAATATACATCTGTTGAACTATGTCACGTGCACTTATAAAAGATTGATTTAATACTAATGCATAATGCACATCTGTTGGAGCTTAGGACTAGCTCTCATATCATATTATCAAAAAGATTGATTTTATAAGAAATGATTTAGATAATTTTAGCAAATCACTAAATTTAGTGGTAATCTCGAAATTTTCTCTTTTGTTTGATTTGTGATCTAGGAGTGGTTGTTACTTCAGCATTGATGATATGGAAGGGTTTGATGTATTTTACGGGGAGTGAGTCCCCTGTAGTGGTGGTTCTTACTGAGAGTATGGAGCCCGGATTCAAGAGGGTAAGTTTGTTTCCATTGGAAGAAATATTTGCCCTAACACTATTTATTGGAATTTACTCTGATACCAATTGTAGAATTTTGCCTTAATGTTATTGTATAGGGGCCCACTCAACCGAAATTAAGGAACTCAAACCAGTTGAGTATTCCGCCTTAATGTTATTGTGTAGATTGCTTAAACAATGTAGTCAAGTAGTGAATTGCCAAGCTCTCCTTGTTAATGAAAGGACATCATAATGTTTGAAAGAGGCATGGATTTTGTAGTTTATCATGCACAAGGATTTGTTTTGGACTTATTTGTTGTGCTGAACTAGTGATAACTTACACTGCTAGTTGTTTTCTCTTATACAAAACTTGGTTAAATTGTGAATTCGTTTTGCTGTAAAATGTGTGGGAATTTGATTGTATGGATTTGTAGTCACTGATTTGATGCCAATAATGATGCCATCTAGATCAGTCAAATCAAGTTTTTCTCCTTTTTGCTGTAGGGTGATATTCTATTCCTTCACATGAATAAAGATCCAATTCGTGCTGGTGAGATAGTTGTATATAATGTCGATGTAAGTGTTTATTCTACAATTCTAGTTTCTTTTGATTTATCATCTTGCATACAATCCACACAAACTCTAGGGTATCCCTCTGCGTACATTGTATAAACAAAGAAAATAAAGTTTTGAACTAACTTTTAACAGTTTTCAGTTTGTCTTATGAAGATTTCGAAATACAAAATCAATATTCTTAATATTTTACTTGTGCAAACAAAAAATGGTTCCCTGATAAATGCTTTGGAATATTTCCAATGGAATGAATAAAACCAATAAAAACATTTCCTCTTATTTTGCTTTTAGCAATGTCTGTCGCCACGAACAAACCCACCCGCAGCAAGCGGTCATTCATGGTACAGATTAGATTTGGTTAAATTTTAATTTGTTATCAGGTTTGTAGGCTCATGGCTTCTAGCAAACTCAAGAATCTGCTGGTAATTATCCCACATTAGCAGTGTTAAGGAATCCTCGATTAAGAGACCAAAAATGAAATGCTAATAATGAGAGAGACCAGAGCGTAAAAATAAAATTTTATTAATATAATGTATTGTGTACATGGCTTAAGCAGGGGCATACCCCCACTGTACATAAGTAAAATTGCTCAGTTTATGTACTTGGCGGTCAATCGAAATTAAGTTGCTCAGTTTAATGACATGGCGGTCGATTAAAGTTAGGTAGTTCTGTTTAACGACTTGGCGGTCAAATTGAGTTGAGTTTGAGTTTGATTAGCTCAGTTTAATAACTTGGCGGTCAGGTTGAGTTTGAGTTTGAGTTTGATTTGCTCAGTTTAACGACTTGGCGGTCAGGTTGAGTTGAGTTTGAGTTTGATTTGCTTAATTTAACGACTTGGCGGCAAGGTTGAGTTCGGCTTGTGAGTCGATGAAATTAACTTAGCCGATTAAGTTGAATTCAACTCGGTTTGAACTGTTGATCTGCTTCAGTTCGAGTGGAGTTGGTTTACTTGATTCGGTTCATCGCTGAAGTCTGGTATAAACCTTTGCTTTGGTTGGGTTTAGGTTGAACTGGTTTGAACTTTTTGTATTTGATTCGAGTTGAGCTGCCTTAGGCCTTCGCTCGATTTGTCCCTTTTGAATTTGGTTTGGGTCGAACCGTTATGCCTTGGTTCAAGACCCGTTGAGACTTGATTTAGGTCGAACCCTTATGACTTAGTTCGAGACCTTTTGAATTTGATTTGGATCAAGCCCTTATCGTTCGGCTCAACTTGGACCCTTTCATAATTCAGTTTGGTTCGGATCGTAACCTTATGGTTTGGTTTGAGATCCGTTTGATTTTGATTCGGGTTGAGCCAGCTTAGGGTTCAGCTCAACTTGGAACCCCTTTGCATTTGGTTTGGATCAAACCCTTATGGTTTGGTTCGAGATCCGTTTAAGTTTGATTTGGGCCGCCTTCTTTGCGGCTTGGTTTAGAGCCCTTTGATTTCGATTTGGGATCAAGCTGGTTCATGGTCCAGTTCGAGTTGCTGAACCGACATATGGTTCCGTCCAGTTTCGATTTAGGTTGAATCAGCTTACGGTTTGGTCCATCTTGGCTTGATCCTCCTACGGTTCAATTCGTGTTGAACCGGTTTGTAGTTCAAGTTGAACCCTGTATGGCTCGGTTTAAGTCGAACTAGTTTGTAGTTCGGTTTGGGGTCGAACCTCATGTGGTTCGGTTACGGTTGAACCGGTTTACAACTTGGACCTCCTATAATTCGGTTCGAGTCGAACTGGCTAGTAGTTCAGTTCGGCGCAACTTGGACCTTTTGTGGTTTAGTTTAAGTTGAATCGCTTAGGTTCAAGGTGAATCCTTTGTGGCTCGGTTTAGGTCGAATCGGCTTGTAGTTCGGTTCGACTTGGCTCGATACTCCTGTGATTCTGCTCAGGTTGAACCATCTTGTAATTTGGTTCGGCTCGGCTTGGGCCTCATGTGGTTTAGTTTTGATTGAACCAGCTTCGGTTTAGGTAAATCCTTTGTAGCTCAGTTTAGGTCGAGACGGCTTATAGTTCGGTTTGACTTGGCTATGTCCTCTTGTGATTCCATTCAAGTTGAACTGGCTTGTAGTTTAGTTCGGTTCGGTTCGGCTAAGACCTTCAGTGGTTCAATTTAGATTGAACTGGCTTATGATTCGGTTCAAATTGGATCTTTTATGGTTCGATTTAAATTGAACCGGGCTATAGTCCGGTTCAGTTCATCATTATGGTTTGGTTCACTATTTATTTCGATAATATTTATCTTGAATTATGTCCATGTTGGGTTTAGCCGGCGAATCCGATTTAAACTAAACCCAAGTCAAGCCTATCACAAGGATGGTTATTTGGTTTTAACGAACCGAACCCAAATCAAGCCTATCACGAGGATGGTTGTTTGGTTTTAATGAACCGAATCCAAATCAAGCCTATTACGAGGACGGCGATTTGGTTTAACAAACCGGGTGAAGACGGCGACCCGTCTTAATGAGCTGAACCCAAATCAAAATTATCACGAAGACGACGATTTGGTTTAACGAACCGAAACCGAAATCAAGCCTATCACGAAGACGGCGATTTGGTTTAACGAACCAAGTCAAGCCTATCACGAAGACGGCGACCCGGCTTAAGTCATATTGTATCGAATCTATCACGAAAACAGTGATCCAAGACGAATATTTATTATTTTATTTTTTATTTTTATTGTGATCCAAATCGGAGTTCAACCACGTCGAGCCAATCACGAAGACGACTGCTCGATATGATCACGGGTCCAACGAGGGTAATGATTCGATGTCGAGTTTGATTATGTCGAGCCTATCACAGAACGGTCGCTCGATCAAACCGACACAAGATCGTTTGCGCACACGTTGATAATAGCGGAGGTGATATCGGTACCACGGCAACTTGATGATGGTGAATACACGCTTACGACAATAGTAACAACCTAACGTCGATTTTGAACGTGTCGAGCTTATCACGAAGACGGCCGCTCGATCAAATCGACGGTAGGATAGTGTTTGTGACCACGAATGACTCACCTTGCACGATACATAATTTTGTTTAGTCCGTGGGGTAGTATTCATGATTCAGATTAGTATTTAAATATATATACAGGTATTAGGTATTGTGGATTCATGGCTTCCAATAGATGCAAGCATCTATTGTTAATTACCCCCATAACATTTTGGGGCACCTTCGATTAAGAGACCTTGAAAATGCTGATAATAGAATAGACTGGAATCAAATAAAATATAAACTTTATTATATAGATTGTTGTCCAATTACATGGCTTAACCAAGGGCATACGCTCAGTGTACATGAATACACTATAAAAAAAAAGTACTCATTTTAACGACGTGGCAATCAAATGATTGTTCAGTTTAACGACATGACGGTCATATGATTGTTCAGTTTAACGACATGACGGTCGAATAATTGTCAATGTGCTTAGTTTAACGACATGGCGGTCAAATGACTGTTCAGTTTAACGACATGACGGTCGATTGAATGTGATTTTAATTTTGAATGCACCTTAGTTATATGTTCTAAAATGCAAAGAAAACCCTAAGTATATATGTTAGGGTTAATCAAATTAAATATGATTGGGCTCTAAGTTTATATTTTAGAGCTCAATGTCTCCACCTTAAGGTGTAAAATTAAATAAATCCTAATCATATGTGTTAGGACTTAGTTGGATACGATTTAAATTAAACTCTAATAATATGAGATTATATTAGGTTCAGATTTGAGGCTTGGAATGAGTTTGGGCCCATATTTTGGGTTGGATTAAGTGTTGTAAAATGAGGGTGAAAAATATTAATGATAATTTCACAAACACTTAGTGGACAATTTTGCAATTCACACCCTAAACACCCAAATGGAGATCCAAGCACCAGAGCAATAACAATAAAAATTAAACCACAAAAACACAATGATTTTATGTGGTTCGGCTATGCCTACATCCACGGGAGAATAAGCAAAGAAGCTTTCACTATCAAATCATGGAGATTACAAGAGAGATATCACATTTTCTCAACGATAAAGAGAAGCTCCAACAATCTCTAACTCTATCTAAATGGTGCAAACCATACATCACAAGGAAGATCTCATCTCCTTGATAGAACCAAGATGAAACCAAAATCCTAGGGTTTTCTCTTTTCTCCCACTTTTTTTTCTCTCTCTATATTTTTTCTTAATATTCTAATCACCCGTACTTTAGCCTTTAAAAGATGAAGCTATTAAATATGGGTCGTTGGATCAAAAAATTATGATCCAAAGGTTTACAAGTAAGAGGCACAAATATATAATTAGAAAATATAAAAATAGAAGATTTGACTTCACCAAATTACATAGCGCAAATTACAAGGTCTAATGTAATTAAATCAACAATCTCCCACTTGAAGGCAAATATCCATTCATCACAAGGCATTGTTCTCCAACCACTCCATCCACGTCTCGATCAATCCGGAGTGCTTCCTACAAAATTTGAGCTTTTTCGTAGGAACAATCTTTGTCAACATATCCGCAAGGTTTTTCTTTGTATCGATCTTTTCTACATCCAATTATCGACAATCTAATATCATCCGAATAAAGTGGAAGCGAACGTCAATATGCTTAGTTCGGGAGTGATACGCCGCATTCTTTGCAAGATGAATTGCACTTTGATTATCCCAATGCACGACATATTTATTTTGCTTCACTCCGAATTGTGCAAGTAATCACTTCAACCAAATCATTTCCTTCGCCGCTTCGGTCATGGCAATATATTCGGCTTCCGTAGAGGACAAAGCTACAATGTCTTGCAATCTAGACATCCAACTAACCGCACTACCTCCAAATGTGAAAACATATCCCGTAGTGGATTTTCTTGTCTCTCCACAACCAACATGATCGGAATCAACATATCCATTCACCTCTAAAGAAGTTCCACCAAAGCACAAACAAATATTTTGTGTGCCCTTTAAATACCGAAGAATCCACTTAACAGCTTGCCAATGCTCCCATCCTGGATTGGACATATATCGTGAAATAACTCCAACCGCATAAGCTATGTCCGGTCTTGTACAAACCATAGCATACATCAAACTCCCAACGACGGAATTATAAGGAACATTCTTCATTTTATCTCTTTTGATTTCATTTTTTGGAGAGTTCTTTTTGGATAACTTGAAATGTCCGGCTAATGGAGTAGAAACCGGTTTACAATCATTCATTTCAAATCTTTCAAGCACCTTGGAAATATAGCCCGATTGACTAAGCCATAGCTTGCCATGCTCCCTATACCTTTTAATTTGCATGCTCAAAATCTTCTTTGCTTCACCAAGATCCTTAGTAGCAAACTTCTTCGACATGTCTAGCTTCAACTTTGCTATATCATTTTGATCATTACTAGCAATCAACATATCATCCACATATAGTAACAAAATAGTGAATGAATTATATGTTGAACCTTTAAAATAAACACAATGATCAAAAGCACATCGTTTGTAGCTTTCATCTTGCATGAAAGAATCAAACTTCTTATACCATTGTCTAGATGCTTGCTTTAAACCATACAATCCTTTCTTTAGCTTACATACTAAATTAGGATTAACTTCATCAACAAAGCCTTCGGGTTGAAACATATAAATTTCTTCATCAAAATCACCATGCAAGAAAGCGGTTTTAATATCAAGTTTTTCAAGCTCAAGATCCAAATTTGCAACCAAGATAAAACAACTCTAATTGAGCAATGCTTAACAACGGGAGCAAATATTTCATTGAAGTCAATACCTTGCTTTTGTCCATAGCCCCCTTAACAACAAGCCTTGCTTTATACCGCTTGGATCCATCGGCTTCATTCTTGATCACATAAACCCATCGATTTTTCAATGCTTTCTTTTCAATCGAAAGCTCTACCAACTCCCAAATATGATTTTGATATAAGGAATCCATCTCATCCTCCATTGCCCTTTGCCACTTTGCTTCTTCGGGACAATATTTTGCTTCCTGAAAACACTCGGGCTCACCCGAATCAGTAAATAAAGTATAATATAAAGAAGGGGAGTACCTTTGGGGTGGGTTTTTGTGGCCTAGTTGATCTTCTCAATTCATGTGCCGACGGGGTAGACACATTATCTTCACTCTCATGAGAATCGTGTTGAATTTCAATAGATTGTGTGGTTTCTTCATGATTATCATTACCATCATGACCAACATCACTATCATGAAGTGGAGGATGAACTTCATGTATATCTTGAAAAAAAAGATCAACTTGTACATCAACAACAAGCTTATCCTTCTTTTGCTCTTCTTCTGTGCCTTCTTTAAACATTACATCCTCTCTAAACACAACATCCCGACTCCGAATAGTTTTTTCTAACAACGGGATTCCAAAGCCTATAGCCCAACTCATCACCTCCATAGCCAAGAAATACATATTTCCTTGATTTCACATCAAGCTTTGTTCTACTTTCTTTCGGAATATGAACATAAGCTTCACACCCAAATGTTCTCAAGTATCCATAGGAAATGTCTTTGCCACTCCATATAATTTCCGGAATGTCTCCATCCAATGCAACACTAGGTGATCTATTAATCAAGTAAACGGCCGTATTTGCCACTTCAGCCCAAAAAGGTTTTGATAGGCCGGACTGAGACAACATACTTCGAATCCGCTCCACAATGGTTCGGTTCATTCTTTCAATAATCCCATTTTGTTGAGGAGTATAAGGAACCATCTTCACTCTTTTAATGCCATTTTCTAAGCAAAAATCATCAAAGGCACTAGAGCAAAATTCACGACCATTGTCAGTTTGCAAGCACTTAATAAAATATTCACTTTTCTTTTCAACACGGTATTTAAATTTCTTAAAAGTCTCAAAAACTTTATCTTTTGAAGCCAAAGGATAAATCCAACACTTTCTAGAATAATCATCTAAGAAAGTAACAAAATAGTATGCACCTCCAACAGACTTAACATTAAAAGGACCACAAACATCGAAATAGACCAATTCCAATAGCTTGCCCTTTCTATGCATCTCATTTCTTTTGAAGTTAACCTTATGTTATTTTTCCATAATGCAATGCTCACAAAAATCAAAAAATGAATGCTTAAAGGAAGGAATAAGATTATGTTCTTGTAATACCTTCATACCATGCTCACTTAGATGACCAAGCCAATTATGCCAAACTTGCATATCTTCGCCTTTACTTGTGATAGCAACCACCAAATTTGAATCATCATCTTTTTGAGCTATTCCATGAAGTGTATAGAGACTTCCATCCTTTTGCCCTTTTAAAATAGTCATACTACCCTTTGATATCTTCCAAGTGCCCTTTCCAAAAGTGATAACAAAACCGGAAACATCCAATTGTTCCGCCGATATTAAATTCTTTGTGATCTCCGGAACATGGCGCACATTCGTCAATGTACGTTTCTTGCCATTTGTTTGTTCTATAACAATATTCACAATGCCCATAATTTTACATGCCCGATCATTACCAAGATAAACATATTCACCATTTACTTCTTTATATGTAGAAAAATATGATCAATCCGGACATATATGAAAAGAAGTACCGGAATCTAAAACCCAAGTGTTTGCACAAGAAGAGACCGTGCACACAACACTTAATGTCACTCCACCTTCACCATCCGAAGCGTTGTTAACTTCATTCTTGATGTCCTTGCCTTTACCCTTTTGCTTTATTTTCAAAGCATAACAATCCTTCCTCACATGGTCCGCTTTGTTGCAATACCAACAAGTAACCCTTCTACCTTGTGATTTTTACCTTCCTTTACTTTGAAATCTTTCTTTTGTGTTAAAAAATTGGCCTCGCTTCAATGACCTTCCTCTTTCATCAATAGTTAGTGCTTAACTCATATCACTAGACAATTGATTTGTGGCTTTACGAGTTTCCTCATTCAACAACGAAGCAACAATATCATTCAACTTGAATTTGTTCCCCATTGTGTTCGCCACCATAGTAACAAGAGTATCCCAACTTGAAGGTAAAGAACTCAAAAGGAGTAAATAAAGGACTTCTTCATCAAGATTGATTTTGAGAGACTTCAATTGTGCCGCAATAGAGTTGAACTCACTCACATGTTTGCGAATAGTCGAACCTTCTTGCATCTTCAAGAGAAAAAGCCTCTTCATTGCATGCATCTTGTTCACACCGGAAGGTTGCTCAAATGATTGCTCCAAAGTCTCCCATAACTCGGATGCAGTCTTGCATTGATAGACATCAAATAAAATTGATGGTGAAATGCATGGCCTAATCGCCGCTAAACATTTTCGGTCAAGTATGTCCCATTCATGATTATCCATAGTAGTGGGTTTTGCACCTTCTCCCAATATTGGTAAATCAAGCTCTTTTGCAACCAAATAATCCTCTATCATGATTTTCCATATAGCCTAATTGCTCTTATTCAACTTCTCAAATTCCATTGCTTTCTCCATTAGAAAAATGAGTGAATGTACACAAGTAAATGTTTAGATAACCACAAATCAAGCTCTGATATCAATTGTTGTAAAATGAAGGTGAAAAATGTTACGGCTTTTTGGTGTTGGCATATTTCGTGAGTCAAGTCAGTGAGTTGAGTCGGAGTCTTAAAGGGATCAAATTGTCAATCAGCAATTAAAGACTTAGAGAAGATTCAACAAGAGCTCAAGTTGACACTCAGTGTCTTGAGTCTTGAAGATTGAAGTTGAAGAATTGTGGATCAGTTACATCAACCTCAAGAAGAAAGTATTCAAAAGGATCAGGTATGGTTAACTAAATAATTTTGGTGATCCGAATACTTTCTTATAGTGTAGAAACACTTGGATTAATTTTTAATTGCATAAAAATTAAAAACTGGACATGGGACATGTTCAGGATCCGGATCAGACAGTCCAATCCGGATCCCGAAGGGTGCTTGTTCATTGGCAAATCCGATCCGGATCAAAGGTCATTTCGATCCGGATCCCGAACATGGGTTTTTGCTGGAATATATGAACGATCCGGATCGGGCATTTCAATCCGGATCCCGAACCCTGTTTTTCTGGAATAGCCTGACTCGTTACGACGATCCGGATCACAGTAAATCCGATCCGGATCGCCGTCCTGAAAATTTCCAGATAAGGTAAGTTTTTGATTCTTATCTTTTTCCAAAGGTTTCTAAACTATAAATAGACATTTAGGGTTTCTCAAAAACGTGGGGAGCACGGCCGATCAATTGATAAAACACTTGAGAGCAATCCTAGAGGCTAGGTTTTTATCGTTCTTCTTTATAGCCTCTTTTAGGTCAATTCGACGGTTCTTTCAAGAACATATCTTTTGTCGAATTGATCTAATCTTTGCTTAGAGATTTTTCCCATGGATCTTCATTGATAATCTAAGCAAAGGATCACCATCGAAGCCAATATTCTTACCGGCTGAGTTTGCGTCGTGGATTCGACGTGGCATCGTGGATTCGGTGTGCTAAAGGCGTTTCGTGGATTCGAAACGTGTGCTCGTGGATTCGAGTGGCGTTCGTGGATTCGAACGTGTGCAGTGGACGTGCAATCGTTGGAGCGCAAGGTCCGAAGAAGTTGAAGGAGGGGTTAAATCCGTGGAGACGGTAATCACCTTGTTATTCTTCTTTTCTTAGTGGATTGTTATTGCGTGGACATCCAATCGGTGAGCGCAAGGTCCGAAGAAGCTGAAGGAGGGGTTTGAGTCCGTGGAGTCGGTAATCACCTTGTTATTCTTCTATTCTTAGTGGATTGTTATTGCGTGTTGGTCCCGTGGTTTTTCTCCTGGATTGGAGTTTCCACGTATATCTCGGTGTGCTGTTTTTATTTTCCGCATTGGTTTTTATTTTGCACTGAGATTTGGTTTTATAAGTATTACACCTATTCACCCCCCCTCTAGTTGTTTGATAGTACCTATTTAGATCCTTGTGGATCCTTCCTATATATAAACCTACAATTGGTATCAGAGCGGGTTTTAGGTTTATCTATCATGTCGGGTGAAAGTGGTAATATTTATAGACCTCATCTTTTTGATGGGACTAATTATGCTTATTGGAAAGTGCGGATGAGAGCTTTTCTCATCGCAATTGATGAGCGGGTATGGCAATCCGTGGAATACGGTTGGGTGCATCCTGTTGAGGAAGTAAGAAATTCTACTACCCCAAAACCTCGCTCTAGATGGTCCAAAGAGGAACTCGAAAGATCTTCTTACAATGGGAAAGGTATGAACGCTCTATTTAACTCTCTTTCCTCGACTGAGTTCACAAGAATTTCCGCGTGTGAAACCGCGAAGGAAATTTGGGATATTCTCAAAATTACACATGAGGGTACTAATCTTGTAAAAATTCAAAAGCTCCAGATGCTTACAAGTCAATTTGACTCTATTCATATGGAAGAGCATGAATTGTTTACAGATTATTACACTAGACTTCAAGATGTAATAAATACATGTGCTAATTTAGGAGAAAAGATCCCGGAGTCGAAAATTGTAAGAAAGATACTTCGGACTCTTCCGGAACGGTTTAGGGCAAAGGTTACCGCCATTGAAACCGTTAGTCATTCGGATGAGATGAGTGTAGAGGAATTAGTAGGTGCTTTGCAAACTTATGAAATGACTTTTCCTACTAATCAAGTTTCTTCCAAGTCTTCTTCTAAGCTTACAGGTATTGCATTCAAATCAACAAAGGAAGAAGATAGCGAATCAAGTTCCGACGATGAAATCTCTTTTGCCGATTTTGAAGAACAATTGGCGCGGATCACAAAGAAATTTCGTCGGAAATTTTGGAAGAATCGAACCGATGGATCTTCATCCACGAAACCATCTAAAGGATCATCGGGTTCTAAATCCTCTAATCTCAAAGGCGTTGCAAAACCTTCTAAAGAAAAAGAAAAAGATGATTTCGAAGGGGAAATCCAATGCTATCGATGCAAAGGCTACGGCCATTTTTCAACGGATTGTCCTTCTCCGAAATCATATAAAAAGAAGGCTTTGCAAGCGAAAACTTGGGACGATTCTACTTCTAATGAATCGACCTCAAGTAAAGAGGAAAAAGCCGTTGCCTTACATGCCTCTCAAATTCCCTCCTCTAATGTTTGCTTATCATCATTAATCACTGACTCTATTCCTTTGATTTTGCATGAAACATCAACATCCGGCGGAGAGTCATCAAGTGAGGGGGAGTCGGACGAAGAAGAACTCGTTGAGGCATATCAACAACTTCTTGCGGAATCTAAGAAGATGGCCAAGCATATCAAGAAGTTGAGGAAGCAACGACTTGAGAATCAAGACGAGAATCATGCTTTAAAGATAAAACTTCATGATCTCGAGGAGAAACGAGAACGCTTATTGGATAATAATAAAATCCTCCAAGAAAAGCTAAACCAATCGGAGACAAACGCTACATCATATATGGACAAGATTGGTTTTCTAGAAAAGCAGTTTGAGGAAATTCATGTCACCAACCAAGCTTTGACCAAGCAAGTTCATCAACTCAAATCCGACATACAAAGGCTTTCAACCGGTTTCAAAAACTTTGACGGTATGTCCGGATTAGGTCAAACAAGCAAGATTGGTTTGGGTTTTAAAAATGATCAAACTGTGCATGCTTCAAGTTCCACATTCAAATTGAAAGGAAGAACGTGTCACCTTTGTGGACTTGAAGGACATTTGGTGAAGACGTGCCCGAAAAAGAGAAAGAAGAATTCTTCGGCAACTTCATCTACGGAGCGAACTCAACGGAATCAAAAGACACATCAAGTCAATGGAGTTCACTCAAACCACCAAAGGTCCGAGCCACAACATCAATCATACAAGTGGATCACTGCGAGGCAAAGACCTAAGGTGGATCAACAGTCAAAGCTATCATCTCCCAACCACAATGAATCAAGACAACCCAAAATTCGACAATTTTGGATTCGGAAAGGTGATATCTTTCCTTGTCTTAAGTTCTAAATAGCTTATGACTGTATGTAATGCTTTGATTGGTTTTTCTTTCTTATTTTTCTGAATCTCTGCATTACATGTTTTCAATGCTCTTCGTTTTTATGTTTTGTCTTTTTTTTTAAACAAAAGGATTTTAACGAACAAGTGCATTGAATAAAAAGGGTTTTCACTTTCAATCACTCCAATTTAATTTTATTTGAATTATCAACTTTACTCCATAATCATAATTCTTGAAGATATTTCATTATAGGAGTTTTTGATAATTATATTCATCAAATTTTAGAAATCATGTGTGATCTTTAGATGATTATTCTATCTCGGTTGTGTGAATTCATTGTGATAAACGTGAGACAACCGATAGACTAAAATTTGGGATTTAATTCTTTCACGTAAGAGATTGCATTCTTACAAGGGTAAATAAATGAATTGTAAAAGATGTGGAAAGAGTTACATCCGAAAGGAGTGTGAAAACTACCACCACATGTTGGAAAAAGTTGCCACATGTTTTGGATGCTTGAAAAATATTTTATGAAATTTTGTTTAGTTGAAGCATTCGGAGATTCATATTCAAAGTTCTTATATTCTGAACAATCTCCTGGTTGGTATAAGGTGGGATAGTTGAAAGATACTCAAAGAGCCACCCTTAGGTATTTTAGTGCTTATCTCAAATTTGAAAGGGTAAGAAATCAAATTGATGTCATTTGGAAATCTCTGTAAGTCATCTTTGTACATCCGTTACATCTTGATAGACTTTGGATCTCAAGATTATTTTTGATGACTTGTGTTTGACGTATATAATGTGAAAAACGGTTTATAATGTTTTATCTTTATTTTTCATGATTTCGGAGTAAATCTTTTTAATTTTTGTGAAATTAATTGGATTGAATGACATCTATGTGATCTCATATTATTCTCAAGCACTTAAATTGTTTTCTTGATGGAATACAAATCGGTAATTCAAATATTTCAAAATCTGGATTTGTTTCAAGAAATTATTTGATTTTTGCGTTCGAGTACCGGTACGCAATCTATGTTTTTGTTATATACCGGAACTGAGCTTTTATCTCTTTTTCACTATGGACTAATGCTGTTAGTGATTTCCTTTTGTCTAGTATGTTCACTGTTTGACAATTTGTGACAAAAAGGGGGAGAAGAGAAATAGGGGAGAAGAGAGAAATAGGGGAGAAGAGATCATCGAGATAGGGGGAGACAGAGATGAGATCATCGAGATAGGGGGAGACGGAGATGAGATCATCGAGAAAAAGAAAGGAGATGAGAAAAAGGAGCCGAAAAACAAAAGAACCAAAAGGACGAATCAAATGTAGGATTTACATTTAATTTCTAACGACTGACTTTTGATTTGTTTGGAGTTTTGTTTTTGCAGGATCTACATCACTTTAAGACTCCAAGTCCTAAGTCATAGAGTTTGTTCTAAGACTGGTTCAAATGTATTTTTGTTTATTGGATCTTTCACGCAAAGAAAGTCAATATTTTGGTGATGACATTGAGTTTCGATTTTTTTTTGGTTTAAGATGAGTGACTTGAGCGCTTTTATGTATTTTTGGGTTTTGTCACGAAATTGCCAAAGGGGGAGATTGTTACGGCTTTTTGGTGTTGGCATATTTCGTGATTCAAGTCAGTGAGTTGAGTCGGAGTCTTAAAGGGATCAAATTGTCAATCAGCAATCAAAGACTTAGAGAAGATTCAACAAGAGCTCAAGTTGACACTCAGTGTCTTGACTCTTGAAGATTGAAGTTGAAGAATTGTGGATCAGTTACATCAATCTCAAGAAGAAAGTATTCAAAAGGATCAGGTATGGTTAACTAAATAATTTTGGTGATCCGAATACTTTCTTATAGTGTAGAAACACTTGGATTAATTTTTAATTGCATAAAAATCAAAAACTGGACATGGGACATGTTCAGGATCCGGATCAGACAGTCCAATCCGGATCCCGAAGGGTGCTTGTTCATTGGCAAATCCGATCCGGATCAAAGGTCATTTCGATCCGGATCCCGAACATGGGTTTTTGCTGGAATATATTAACGATCCGGATCGGGCATTTCAATCCGGATCCCGAACCCTGTTTTTCTGGAATAGCCTGACTCGTTACGACGATCCGGATCACAGTAAATCCGATCCGGATCGCCGTCCTGAAAATTTCCAGATAAGGTAAGTTTTTGATTCTTATCTCTTTCCAAAGGTTTCTAAACTATAAATAGACATTTAGGGTTTCTCAAAAACGTGGGGAGCACGGCCGATCAATTGATAAAACACTTGAGAGCAACCCTAGAGGCTAGGTTTTTATCGTTCTTCTTTATAGCCTCTTTTAGGTCAATTCGACGGTTCTTTCAAGAACATATCTTTTGTCGAATTGATCTAATCTTTGCTTAGAGATTTTTCCCATGGATCTTCATTGATAATCTAAGCAAAGGATCACCATCGAAGCCAATATTCTTACCGGCTGAGTTTGCGTCGTGGATTCGACGTGGTATCGTGGATTCGGTGTGCTAAAGGCGTTTCGTGGATTCGAAACGTGTGCTCGTGGATTCGAGTGGCGTTCGTGGATTCGAACGTGTGCAGTGGACGTGCAATCGTTGGAGCGCAAGGTCCGAAGAAGTTGAAGGAGGGGTTAAATCCGTGGAGACGGTAATCACCTTGTTATTCTTCTTTTCTTAGTGGATTGTTATTGCGTGGACATCCAATCGGTGAGCGCAAGGTCCGAAGAAGCTGAAGGAGGGGTTTGAGTCCGTGGAGTCGGTAATCACCTTGTTATTCTTCTATTCTTAGTGGATTGTTATTGCGTGTTGGTCCCGTGGTTTTTCTCCTGGATTGGAGTTTCCACGTATATCTCGGTGTGCTGTTTTTATTTTCCGCATTGGTTTTTATTTTGCACTGAGATTTGGTTTTATAAGTATTACACCTATTCACCCCCCCTCTAGTTGTTTGATAGTACCTATTTAGATCCTTGTGGATCCTTCCTATATATAAACCTACAAAAAATATTGATGATAATTTCACAAACACTTGGTGGACAATTTTGCAATTCACACCCTAAACACCCAAATGGAGATTCAAGCACCAGAGCAATAACAATAAAAATTAAACCACAAGAACACAATGATTTTACGTGGTTCGACTATGCTTACATCCACGGGAGAACAAGCAAAGAAGCTTTAACTATCAAATCATGGAGATTACAAGAGAGATACAAATAGGAGAGATATCACTTTTTCTCAACGATAAAGAGAAGCTCGAACAATCTCTAACTCTATCTAAATGGTGCAAACCACACCTCACAAGAAAAATCTCATCTCCTTGATAGAACCAAGATGAAACCAAAACCCTAGGGTTTTCTCTTTTCTCCCACTTCTTTTTCTCTCTATATATTTTTTCTTAATATTCTAATCACCCATACTTTAGCCTTTAAAAGATGAAACTGTTAAATATGGGCCGTTGGATCAAAAAATTATGATCCAAAGGTTTACAAGTAAGAGGCCCAAATATATAATCAGAAAATATAAAAATAGAATATTTGACTTCACCAAATTACATAGCCCAAATAACAAGGCCTAATGTAATTAAATCAACATTAAGTTTATGCCTGGGCTTAACTTGGGTCAATATGGATTAAATGCATATTTGGGTTGAATTTGTGTTCCAGTTTTTGGTTGGACTTGGGCTCATTTGGAGATATAATGAGATTTTATTGGGTTCAGATTTGCAGCTTAGAATGAGTTTGGGGCTGTTGGGGCCAAAAGTGGCTGCATGCGATCGGCCCCTGGGAGTGACCCTCAGAGATGTCGAATGCGCCGCGTGCCAATGGATCAAGCGATCGGGCCGATGAGGGATCCGCTCAGCTGGGTTCTCCTCTGGTATCTCTCACGACCGTTCGGCCTAGAATAGCCGAATCGGGTTTACGGAGGTTGAGAGGGATTGCTGGGTTCGACTTAGAATAGCCGAACCGAAAGAAAGGATAATGACACGGCTGAAGAGCCGATAAAGCTTCAAAGAACAAGAACAAGGTGCCAAAAATGACATAGTTGATTGGCCGATTATATCTTTATATTGCTTGGGAAGGGGATACGAGGAAGAAGGTAGAGATAGAAGGATTACAAGTATGCCTACTCCTAGGAAAGCAGTAAAGAAAGCGGTAAATGCAAGTATGAAAAGTTAAGTTAACCTACTCCTAGATATGAAGAAGCTGGGGTGGTACCGGGCTTGCGAGGTTATCGGACCTCTTTTCCTTCGTTGGTTCGCTTATTTATATAGTTTTGAACCAAGTGTATAACCGCCGATTCTGGGAATCGGCGTAATCAAAGGGGAATTATCGTGAATTTCTCAACCACTTCCTTTTGAGTCGATTATCCTCAAAAGAATAGTAGCTGTTTCTCGTCTAGGTTCATCCCCCGATCATCGTACCGGTCGGTAATCCTCGTCGCTTTCCAATGCTGGACGGCGCTTTCCAATGCTGGACGCCGCTTGTCGTTCCGGGTCAATTGCGAGATTCGCGCCCAAATCTCGCACTCCTTCCTTTCAAGATCTTCCCTTCTGCATTTCCGAGCAGCTGAGGATTGACCTTGACTTCGCCTCTTCCGTCGCTTGACTAAGGCGGTTTGGTACCTTTCTTCAGCTGAGAGACAGTCTTGGATGAGACGGTAATCCTCCTGTTAACCGCTTCTCTTGTCGGCTGGTGCCTTCAGCCGATGGCATTCGTCGCGTCTTATGCCTTTATGTGACCGAAATCGGTCCGGACCGGAACGCAGACCCTTTTTTGGTTAACTCGTCTTTCTGTCAGCGGGTGTCTTCGTCCGATGACGTGCGCTTCGTACTGCACTGCTGCGCACCTAAAACTGGTATGAAAACATACGTGGGTCCTTCCTTCTTCGGCTTGATCAACCGAAGGTTGATTCCGACTCTGCTCGCTTCGTCGTCTAATCGGGGCGGTTCGATATCTGGTGGCAGCCGAAGTTAGTTCTGGACGAGGCACTGGTCCTCTTCGTCGGCTGCTTCTCCTATCGGCTGATGTTCTTAGCCGATCACCTATGTCATGTACCGTATTCTTGCGCAGCTGGGATCGGCCCGGATCAGGGCGCGGATCCCTCTTCCTTCGTCGGCTGATGTCATTGGCCGACGACATGAATCACGCGCTGTTCTCTTCCGTGTAATTGGGTTTGTATGACTAAAATTTAGGTTTATATTTACAAGGGTTAAAATTATGTTTATATATATATTTTTATCTGAATATAACCTAGAACATTATTTGAGATCAAAACTGAAAATTTTGAATTTATAATTGATGCCCTGACAATCATATTTTTAAACTTGAATAGGTTTAAACAAAAATTGAATTTTAAATATAGGTTCTTATTCAAAAAATTTTATATACGTGTATGAAATTTTAAAGAGATCTTTTTTTATTGAAATAGCTAAAATATATCCTTCAGAATGAGTTTAAATTTTGAATTCTCAATTCAAAACTTAAAATTTAATATTTTCTCTCCTTTGCCTTCATCTCAAAAGAAAATAACTTTTTTTCTTCCCTCTCTCTTTTCCTCTCTCCTGTTGTAAGTCTTGATTGATATAGTTAAGAGTAATATATTGTCGAACGACCACCAACTTGATAATGTATATCCACGAATGGCCATCAATTTTTTTTTTTTTTTTCGTCGACAACAAAACGTCCGCGGATACTACCATTGTCGTTGATTTGTTGATGGGTGGTCACCGTTCTTCTCTTCCGCCGACGACTAAGCGCCAAGCGGAAGGTTGTCGCATCCAACCTCCTTCGAAGTGATTGTCGATGTGTCGTTGCTTCCGTCGACGGCAAAGCGCTGACGGATAATAATCCAATGTTGTTGAAGAATTGATGGATGGCTGCCATTCTTCTCTTCCGCCGCCGGCTAAGTGTCAAGCGGAAGGTTGCCACGTCCAAACCCCATAGTGACTATCGATGCGTCGTTGCTTCCATCGACGGCAATGCGCAGACGGATAATAATCCGCCATTGTTGAAGAATTGATGGATGACTGTGTAATATCACAGTTTTCATGTAACGTTTTACCCTCCTGCTAATAAAGTTTAAGTTATGGGAAATTGAATTATCGGGTTTACTTAAGTTGATAATCTGGAGGTGCGGGTATTTTTCTGTGATAGAGCTCGAAAAACGGTGAACGGCGGTGCGACCGGATCCGGATTCCGACTTTCGGATCCCCCAGAAAGGGGTTGTTAGGATCGCGGTAACCGGGATGTGCATCAAAATCCGTGCAAGTGATCGTGCACGCTTTTCGAGGAGATAAGGGATTATCTCTAAGGAATTATCTCTAAGGAATTATCTCTAAGGGATTATCTTTAAGGAATAATAATAATAATTAAAGATTAAATACCCGATGTGGATTTTGACGGTACGTACATATGAAAAGGGAAAATAAAAGAAATAAATTAATAATAAGATTTATTTATTCCCCGTATATCGAAAGGAAAATCCTAGTTTTAAAAAATCGCCTCCTCAAACCCTTCCCTCTTGTGCGTGCCAAAAACCGAACGAAACCCTAGTTCGAAAAGTGAGAAAAGGGAAAAGAAAAGGAAACCCTAACCGGAGGAAAAAGAAATAGAGAAGGAGAAAGCGGAGGAGCCCGTTCGTTCCCGATCAACGTGCCGGAGACCGGAGAACGAGACGTCACCGCCATCGGAGGGCGGATCCGGATTCTCACCACCGCAAGGAACGGAGATCGGGATCGCGTTGCCTCCTCCATCGGAGCAAGGTTAGTGATCGTTATCTCTTCTTCGTCGGTTTAATCGTGGGTTTTTCCGTGAGATCGGGTTAATCGGTAAATTGATCACGGGTTTTTGATTGGTTTTGATCGGTGATTTGTTCGTGTTCTTGACCGGGTTTAATCGACGGTTTTTAATCGGTCTTGATCGGAGGTTTGATCGGGTTTCCGATCGATGTTTCGTTTGGTCTCCGATCAATGGTTTTATCGTTGGAGCGATCCGGGGTTTTTAGTTGGGTAAATGGAGTGTTTCGTCGGAGCATGGGGGATTTAACGGGAGGCCGCCGCCGCCGTTGTTAAACGGGAGGCCGCTGCCGCCGTTATCATGTTCGCGGGGTCATCACCGGAGACGCGGGGGGCGAAAACGGAGAAGAAAACGCGAAACGGGAGGTTACTGTTCCCTGCAGCCACGCGGTCCACAGCCTGGGCGTGCACCCGGCGCACGCCTCCGCAGCCCGGAGGCATGGACCCGGCGCACGGGCCCGTGCGCCAGCACTGCCCCGCAGCTGCATGGTGCACACTCTGAGCGTGCACCCGGCGCACGCCTCCGCAGCCCGAAGGCGCAGACCCGGCGCACGCCTCCGTGCGCCAGCCCGGCCCGCGTAGCGCGGTGCACGCCTTCAGCGTGCACCCGATGCGCGCCGCCGCGCCCTGCGGGCCTGAGCCCGGTGCGCGCCTTGCCCGTGCACCGGCCCGGCCCAAACCGCCTGGTGCACGCGCCCGGGGTGAGCCCGGTCTGCGCCGCCGCCTCCACTATGCTGTAAACCCGGTCCACGCCTCAGCCGTGCACCAGCGCCCAACGGAAGAGTCCGGTAGCTCCGTTTTCGGCCCGTTTCACATCGTTTTTGAGTGTTTTTTATCACGACGATATTTTTAACAACGATGTAGTTCTTTCGGGTCAGTTTTTGGTTCGACGGTTTTTTTGTTGGACGACACGGTCCGCTTGGCACAGTGCTTTTGGTTTTTCGTTGGTCTATTGTTACAGTGGTCGGGACCACTGATTTTTCCTGTTTAGGGTAAAAGTGTTAAATGGTGTTCTTGGTTATTTTATTAGGCCGCGTGAAGTTTTGATTGCCTAAGAGGGTCCCGGGCGCAGTCGTTTATCTTCGTTTCAGGTGGGTACCTTTGGTTATTTTCGGTGTAATGTCGTTCCCGAGTATTTTGCGTGATAAAGTAGATGTTTTGGTAAACTGTCTAACCCCATTGCATGTAAATTCTGTTTTATATTCTAACTGAGGCGACTGAGGTCGCAATACTGTTATATGTTCTAACTGAGGCGCCTGAGGTCGCATGGCAGTTTATATGCTCATATTGCTTACACGCACACCGGCGGTTTGGCCACCGCACAGGGTGTATTTTTCCGGAAAGATGGTAAGGTTTACCCGTGTACCCCACGACTAGCGATGATGGGGACCCCTCACGGAGAGGCAAACTGCTACTTGGGCAGTGGAGGGGTTGGAGGCACCAAGAAAGTGAGCACGGTATCTTGGGTTGACGCCCAATATATATATATTTTAATTCTGGGGTTGGAGCCCAGCTTGTTTGGTGACAGGGATTTAGCGGTACATGAGGGGGAAGTAAATGCTCCGGTGTATCGGTTTGTCTTTTCAGTTATTGCATTTACTGTTTATATCTACTTTATCAGTCACAGACTACCCACGCTATGACAGGTCCGAGCAGGGGTGGGAACCGGGACGACGGTGAGGCATCGGTTAGAGGACCCTAGCCCTTGAGGCTATTAAACTTTACTGTTTTATGGTTATCTTTTATTGTGTTTGGTTAGTCTAGCTGTGATTACTTGTGCATGGGTTGTCGTGGATGTTGGATTGAGGACTTAGTGTAGGAATATCTACTTAGATCTGTGAATCTTAAGATGTGTGGATGCGGCTCGTTTTTAAATACAAACATGGTTTCAAAAGCATTTTCAAACCAAGTATCGTGTGGGCACTGATTTCAAAACCTGTGGATTTATCCTTTCAAGCAAGGTGGCCGCTTAAAAGAGATTGCGAAAATGTTTTGTAAAACCGGGTGTCGAGTGGACACCAACTTTCAAACCTATGGGTTTATGCTGTAGTTTCAATATGATAAATGTGACTGTATGGTTAAGTGTAGTCTCTCCTTATTGTCGTTCAATGATTGTATGGTTAAAGTATTTGTCGTGCTCGGAACGCCGTACATTTACAAAGGAGGCTCCGCCCGTTTGGGGGATGAATTTGTATATGTGGCGGGTCTGGTGCGCACCGGAGGCGATGTTCATTTAAAGAAAAAAAAAAATGGATACGTTTTCCGCTCTTTTAGAACCTCCGGGGCGTGACAGACTGTCATTCTTCTCTTCCGCCGACGGCTAAGCGCCAAGCGGAAGGTCGCCGCGTCCAACCTCCTTCGAAGTGATTGTCGATGCGTCGTTGCTTCCGTCGACGGCAAAGCGCCGACGGATAATAATCCGCCATTGTTGAAGAATTGATGGATGGCCTCCATTCTTCTCTTCTTCTCTTCCGCCAACGGCTAAGCGCCAAGCAGAAGGTCGCCGCGTCCAACCTCCTTTGAAGTGATCGGCTATCGCCGATGCATGGTTGATTGATGTAGATAAGAGAGGGATAGAGAGGGTATATTTTTTTTAAGAAGAGGCAAGAAAAAAAATGTAATTTTTTTTTTTTTTTTTAATGGGTATCTTTACCTTTTGTTTTAACACGTTTTTTTTTTTCTCCAAGAGTAGTTGATTGCCTAAAATTCTCTCTATGATTCTTCGTTGATAACCTTCTCCATATTTTTCTCTTCGTTCCTTTAAATAAGGTTTTAGTTAGTTATACGTGAATGGACGTGGTGGGGATCGTGGGAAAACGGTGGGTGATCGTGGACGATGAAATCGTGTTAACAACGGTAACATCTGTAAAAAAAATCGTGTAGGTTGAAAATTATTTATTTATTTATTTATATATTATTTTGGTGGCCCCACAAAAAGATAAAGGATATATTCTTTTTTTTTTATATCTTTTCTTATTATTATTATTATTATTATTATTTGAATTGTGGCCCCCATGTCTTTTTATACACGTGAGAGAAAAATATGGGTGAAATCTCAACAAACTATATTTTTTTATTTTTATATATTTTTTTGAATCGTGAATCTCACGTTTTCCTCAGATGTGAGAAAGAAAAAGAGAAAAGAGAAAAAATATAGGGCCCATTGAAAAAGAGAAAGAGATGATTTCTTTTGGAAGCGGGTAATAGAATGGGTAGTTAATAGATAGCGGAGTAATAGAGAGTTTGGGGAGTTTTTTTTTTTTAGGCTTGGAGAGAGGGATAGTGAAAAGTTGGAAGGACTTATCTTTTTTTTTTATTATTATTATTATTATTTTTTGGCAGGCCCCAACATTAATTGGATATGGGCTAAATCTATCAAAAGATACTTTCCACTTTCTAATATTTTATAAAAAAATCTAAATCTTGGCCCAATAAAATATTTCTTGCAGATATAAATATTTTGGTGTCACCTTTTATAAACTAGCTCAAAATTCGGTTAATAAATATATTTTTTTCATCTTCTAATATTTCACGAAGGTCTAAAATTCAGTATAATAAAATGTTCTTGTTTATATATATATATATATATATATATAAATCTTCTGAATAAGGTCCAACAGATAGTTCCTACGTCATTCGCGCGTATTTACCACCTCTTCGTTGCCGTGGTGACTGAAGTTGTCTGTGAGTCGCCGTTGTCGGAGAAGAGGGAGGGGCTTGGGTCCGTTGTCGCCGCCGTCATCATCGTCGTTGAAGAACAATAGGTCCGGAACCCCTCTTTGCCTCCTCTTTTTTTTTGTTTTTTTTTTGTTGGAACAAACGAAGGGGAGGGAGGGTGCGCACACCCCCTCCCTCTAGTTGCCGCTAACGCAGGAGAGGAGAGGAGAGGAGAGGGGTGTGCACACCCCCTTCTGTGTACACGTGAGAGAGAGAGAGAGAGGGAGAATAAAAAAAAAAATTTTTTTTTTTTTTACCCTTTTTTTTTCTTGATGATTTTCTCTCATTTTATATTTTGCTGTTCTTCTTCCTTTCTTCTCTTTCAAATTTTTTTCACCTCTCTTTCTAAACCTCTTTAATCCTAAGCTCACCATTCAATTTATAATGATTTCATAGAGACACTTCTTTTAGGAAATAATTCAAAGAAAATTTTCAAAGTAAGGAAACTTGATTAGTCTTTTTATTTTTAAGGTATTTGATGCTAATCAAATCTTCTAAAGAAATTTTGATTAGTCTTATTTGTTTAAGTTGAATCCACAAATTTTGAAAGAGAAGAAAATAAGATGAACAGTGGAAAAAAAAAGGATAAAATCATCAAGAAAAAAAAAAAAAAAAAAACCCCTAAACCCTAAAAAGAAGAAGTTTTTTTCCTTTTTCTTATTCTCTCTCTCTCTCTCTCTCTCTCTCTCTCTCTCTCTCTCTCTCTCTCTCTCACGTGTACACAGGAGGGGGTGTGCACACCCCCTCCCTCCCTTCCATTCGTTCATTCCAACCAAGGAAAAAAAAAAAAAGGCGACAAAGAAGGGTTCCGAGCCTATTGTTCTTCAACGACGGTGACGACAACTATCCCAAGGCCCTCCCTCTTATCCGATGACGGCGACTCAAAGACAACGTCGGTCATAACGGCATCAACGAGATGGTAAATGCGCGCAAATGACGTAGGAACTATCCTACCGTCGATTTGATCGAGCGACCGTCTTCGTGATAGACTCGACACTTCAAAATCAACGTTAGGTTGTTACTATTGTCGTAAGCGTGTATTCACCATCATCGAGTTGTCGTGGTCTCGATATCGCCTCCGCTATTATCAACATATGCGCAAACGATCTTGTGTCGGTTTGATCGAGCGACCATCTTCGTGATAGTCTCGACACGGTTGAACTCCGATTTGGACCACAATAAAAATAATAATAATAATAATAATAATAATAATAATAATAAATATTTGGCTTGGATCATTGTCTTCGTGATAGGTTAGATCCAATATGACTTAAGTCGGGTCACCGTTTTTGTGATAGGCTTGACCCGGTTCGTTAAACCAAATCACCGTCTTCGTTATAGGCTTGATTTGGATTTGGCTCGTTAAGCCGAGTCGCCATCTTCGCGATAGGCTTGATCTGGTTCGTTAAACCAAATCACCGTCTTCGTGATAGGCTTGATTTGGGTTGAGCTCGTTAAGCCGGGGTAATTAACAACAGATTCTTGAGTTTGCAAGAAACCATGAGCTTACAAACCTAATTACAAATTTAAATTTAACCAAATCTAATATGCACCATGTATGACCGCTTGTTGCGGCTCGCTTTATTCGTGGCGGCAGACAAGCAAATGTTTATTGCTTAGTTTCATTTGCCTGCAATTTGTACCTCTTGGGTATAAATTCTTTGGTAGCTTAAGTTTTTAAAGAAAAACAATATTTTCACATGGTATCAAAATAGGTCCTGAGTTTGAATCCCGGCAAGCTCCCAATCTTATTTGATTTCCTCCCATTTAATCCAAATCCATGTCCTAGGCCATTCAGAAGTCTCAAGCGCAAATGCAAGATAGATTGTTGAGTATAAATAAACTATAAAAATATCATTCTCTGACAGCTTAAGCTTTTAAAGACACAATTGTCTACTCAACAATATTGAGCTATAGTTTCTTTCATTGCTTCTATCTATTCTTTGAAATGTTGTCTACTATATATTAAACAATTGTATATACTGCAGGGACGTGATATCCCTATTGTCCATCGTGTTATCAAGGTGAGGCTTTCTTTTTTGGTTTACCTTTTCCATTGATCTTTCGATTTCGGTGCATTCATTCCCTATGAACCATATTCTTGGTTTCTGTCTTCATCAGTTTGGCCATAATTTAGTCCAATTATTGATGAGTGTATTTGTTGCTTTATCCATTGTCATCAATTTGTAAATAGCCTAGCCTTTGCCTTTGAGCCATTTTAATGTTTAAATATGATAATATAGATTTTGCTTTTCTACTTCAAAGAGGACAAGCACTATTCTTGTTCAATTGGATTTACGAATGTTGCATATATTGGTTATATGATAGTTCTTACCATGATGAAAGAAACCTGCTCCTGTCACTGGATGCTCTTCTTGCACTGTTGTGTGGACTCTTAAGCTTGTTGGTTTTGATCAGAAATTAAAGAATCACCTATTCCCTATATAATTGGATTTAATAATAACTCTCTTTTGGTTTCCTTATGAGTTTCAATTTTGTATGCAGGTCCATGAACAGAAAGATACAGGGGATGTATATATTCTAACAAAAGGTTTTGATGTTTTGAGTTGTTTATTTTAACTGTTTTAAAAGTGGGGAGTGCAAGAGTTTGAAGTGCTAAAAGTAGTAATCGACACAATTAATATAGTTGAGTTTCTTACTATGTTCAAAATCCGGTTATCACACTATCTTCCCACCATATAACAAAGCGAATATCGTCAGTTCACAGAAGAATACATATACGTATTAGGTACAAAGTTAAATCCCATAGGAGGTTTACAACATGGATTATTTGTTCCTACTTTCTTGCAACAAAAATTCTTAGTTCTGTCCTTGATGATAGCTCTAAAATGCATATATGTAGTTAAGAAGATTCAAAATCCTGCAATTCCTTTGTTGTTTTTATGTCTTTAACCAAATAAGTAAAATGATTGCTGCCTTGCATATCGATTTTTTTTTTTTTTTCCCAAAAAGAAGCTTATAAGGGCGATGCCCTATACATGCATTAATTTGTTAAATATCTGAAGAGCATTGAAGCCTGTGACCTAAATCCAAATTAGGATCAGAATCAGTATTAATTGGAATCTACTCAAAATGGCAAAACGCAACCACATCAGAGCCAAATGGCCTTTCCCATTTTGCTCTGCATTTGAGGCATAGGAAATAATCCTTAATATGTTGAAACGAACAACAAAATACTTTGGAATACTCTATATTAACTATCTTTTTATTTTTGAATAACTTTAAGCCATTTTGTCACACCATGAGACCGCCAATTTGGTCAGTTCGGGCACGCCAACAAACCCGCCAATCGGGCAATACCTCTCCTATACCCGAAAGGAACGGTAACCATCTCAAACCATACAATGTGTACAATAAGATAACTATATCAGAATAAACTACTAAACTGTAAACATTCAACTTTAAACAAATAGTTATAAGAAGTTGAAAGTAAATGGTACAAGAGTGAACGTCTTAATATATCATTTAATTACAATTTTTCTCTCTTTTTTTCTTTCCTCACAAAATACAAGGTTCACTCAAATGCAAAAAATAAAGTACTGCTAGACCCTCTAGGTCTACTAAGCTATCGTGCTCTTGCCCCTGTCGAGTGCCTCACCGGTTGTACCTGAACCTACAAAAAGGTGGAAACCACGGAGTGTGAGAACTTTGAATAGTTCCCAGTGGGTTCATCCACCGAGAAACATGTTCTACACCCTTTGGTCCAATGGAAACATTAGTAGCAATATAATAGGGAAAGCAGTAAATACTACACTAGTATGCAGGCATGAAATCGCTACACTACTAGTCCATGCTCGATGCCATAATGCTACTAAGCCATGCCACACTACGCTACTCAACTATACTCCGGCCGCTATGCCTGTCACGCCCCGGGGGTTTCATTAAGCAGAAGACGACCAACGAAAAGATTGAATTTGCGTATACATTTTTTTTTTTTGAAACCAACCTCCCCCAGTGCGTGCCCAGACCTGCCACATATACAAATTCACTCTGCGAACGGGCAGAGTCTCCTTTGTATATGCACGGCGTCCTGACTACAACAACCATACAATCAACACTTTAACCACACTAGTTCAACAGTCGAATACATACAACTATTTTCCATAAGTATTAAAGAGGCCGGCTAATTTTGAAAGGATAAATCCACAAGTTTTTAGAAACGGTGCCCACACGACACTCAGGTTTTTCCAAACGGTTTTCGAAATTCATAAATCCACAGGGTTTTAAAATGGTGCCCACACGACACCGAGATTTTCCAAACGGTTTTCGAAATCCATAAATCCACAGGGTTTTAAAATGGTGCCCAGACGACACCCAGATTTTCAAAACGGTTTTTGCAATCCATAAATCCACAGGGTTTTAAAATGGTGCCCACACTACACCTATATTTTTAAAACAGTTTTCGAAATATTTTCTTTTTCTTTTCTTTTGTAGTTTGAAAGCGGCCAATCGGGAAAAGCAAAACAACCACCCACAAGGATAATAAAAAGACATTCCAACATCCACATCGACCCCATAAGGGTATCGCAATCCACATAGTAAGCTACTAACAAGTAATGAAATGCGTAATATAAGAAGTAAATACAGTCTATGGCCTCGAAGGACCAAAAGTGCTCCTGCCACGGCCTCACCGTCGCCCTAGCTCTCACCCCCGAGAAACCTGTCACAGAGTGGGAAGTAAGTGACCAGAAAATAAAGCACGAAAGCAACTAGGGCTATAGATAAAGCAAACCGCAGTAAAACTAGAGCAACCGCCCTCCTCATCGTGCAATCGACAGTATCCCCTCCTCCTGCATAACCTGGACCGGGCACCTGCTCCGGCAAACCAGACCGAGCACCAACCTCGGAAAACCAGACCGAGCACCTACCTCGGTAAACCACGCCGAGCACCTACCTCGACGGGTCGCACCGCTCACACCTTGGCGCCTCAAAACCCCCCACCTACAGGGGCCCCCCCACTACGTCACCTCGTGGGGTAACACGGGTCATCGACCACTTTTCCGGAAAAGCACACCCTTTGCGGTGGCCAAACCGCGGGTGCGCGTGCTGCAGCCTCGAGCATCGTAACCAAGTACACGAAACAAAACCAATAATAATGAACCATAGAGAGCACCAAAGATTAACACAGTTAGTTAAGCAAGTGAAATATATTTACAGTTTTCAAATCCCGACACTAAACCTCAGAACGAGTACCCACATACGTATGCATAATATAGGGCACCGCGACACTTGGTCGCTATAACATCGATAAGAGCATATGATAAATGATAACGGGAGTTAACAATATTAATTGATGCAACCACTTACTCTTACACCTCTCCCACAATACCGTAATTCAAACACCGGAAACATTCCCCACAACGGGATGTATCCTCGTGCACCGTGACCCTCGGTCACCACAAATATGATGATAATGAAACATAATAGTAACGAGAATATGCACAAAGGGGTTCTAAGGGGTACCCACCTCAAACACGAAGGAGAAGACGTGCGGGAGCTCCAACTAAAATACCCTAACCCTTTGCCCGAAAAGCTACAATAAGAAAATATTGTTAAAAATAATCATCGTCGTGGTCAAAAACACTCAAAAACGGGGCGAAACGGGCCAAAAACGGAGCTTCTGGATCTTTTCCTGAAGACTGGTGCACGGATCCAGGCGTGGACCGGGTCCACGACAGAAGGCGGCCGCGGCGCGGGCCGGGAGCACGCCGCAGCGGTGGACCGCTGCGGCTTGGGCCGGGCCGCGCACGGGCAGGGGCGCGCACCGGGTCCACCGCTTCCCCGCTGTGGTGGCGAGCACCGGGTGCACGCCTAGGGCGTGCACTGCGCGGCCTGGCGCACGCATCCGTGCGCAGGGTCTGCGGCCCCGGGCCGCGGAGGCGTGCGCCGGGTGCACGCCGGTCCGGTGGACCACGCGGCCTGGCGCACGCATCCGTGCGCCGGGTCTGCGCCCCCGGGCCGCGGAAGCGTGCGCCGGGTGCACGCCGGCGCGGTGGACCGCGGCCTGAATCCTGCCTGAACGAACAGTAATCCGCCTATTTTTGGCTCCGGTTGCGACCCCGCGATCACGGCGGCTGCGGCGATGACCCCGTGAACACGGTAACGGCGGCAGCGGCCTCCCGTTTAACCACGGCGGCGGCGGCCTCCCGTTTAGTACCAAACTCGCCTCGCACGCGACACAACAAGAAAGAAAACCTCATACCAAAAAACCGGAAAGACCCGGACCGCTCACCTCGTTTTCGCCGGTAAGAGAGGAAGAAAGAGGATCGTCCCGTTCTCGTTCGCCGGATTCCGCAGGAAGTGCGATCGTCCTTCCTTCTCCCCGTCTCGTCGCCTCGGTTCTTCACGCCAACCGATAGAGGGGGAAACTGGGAACGGGGGTTTTCCGCACGCGTTCAGAAAGACCTAACATACGACAAATGAGAAGTGAGAATGAACCCAAAATCCCCAGCTCAAGAATAAAAACGATCGGGGTGCGGACCAGGGGTCCGATTTACCTCGAAAAGCGTGCCGATCGCCCGCACGCCTTCTGATGCACCCGGAACTGCTAGCAATCTTCAAAAATTTATTCTGGGAGATCCCGGGGTCGGAATTCGGATCCGATCACGCCACCGTTCTCCATTTCGCGAGCTCTAACACCTAAAAATACCCGCGAGCCCCGACGGTCTGCCCAGCAATTCTCGAACTTTCAACCCCCCCTAACAACTAAAAGATTCAATTAAGACCAAAACGGAAAACCGGAAGGTCGAGGTATTACAAAAATAATTAAAATAAACCAATAACATAAATAAGATAAAAGAAACTGATCATAGAAAGATCCCATCCGATCGCCTCGAAAAGCGTGCCGGTCACTTAGCACGGATTCCGATGCACCACTCAAAGGCAAACGCTTTGACCCCCATTCCGGGAGATCCGTAAATCGGAATCCGAATCCATTCGCTTTGCCGTCCTCCGTTTTCCGAGCTCAATCGCAGAAAAATACTCGCGGTCCCGGCCAGTCCATTGCAGAAAACACAGTGAAAAATTTTCCTAACAATCCCGTCATAAAAAGAAGGTATACAAAGGCATTGAAACGCCAGGACTCTACAATGCCGCTACTCAATGGTCATATCTAACCCAACCACATTCGGTCACTTTATATTTTCTTTTACTTTTAAACCTTTCCGAAGTATCGCGTCTGATGAGCCTCTACCCTAGGAATCACGCTCCCAATTGACGAGTCTCAAATCCGAAGGTGCCATTTATATTTTCTTTTCATCTTTTAATCCTTTCAGAAGTATCTCGTCCGGTGGGCCTCTGTCCTAGGAGCCGCTATACGCACTCACTCCCAATGACGAGTCTCAAATCCGACGGTGCATTTACATTCTCTTTTTACCTTTCCCCCTAGGGTCACAACATAAACCTCATGGACATTATCTTGTTCTTTTAATTCCTGCTCACTTTTAATCCTTCCGGAAGTTTCTCGTCTAATGAACCTCTACCTTAGGAGTCATACTCCCAATTAACGAGTCTCAAATTCGGAGGTGCACTTTACATTTCTGTCACGCCCCGAGACCGCCAATTTGAACCGTTCGGGCACGCCAACAGACCCGCCAATCGGGCATGACCTCTCTATACCCGAATGGAACGACAACATTCATCTCAATGAAAACAATCAATCAATGAGGGATAATATCAGAGTAGACCACTACTAACTAAACACTTTCATTCATTAAACAACAAGTTTAAACGATAAATGAAAGCAACCACATGAGTGAACCACAACATAAAATTAATTATATTTTTCATCTCTCAACTTGTATTTAAATGAATATTACAATTTACATCAATTTCCTCACAAATACAAAGTTCACTCAAAATAAAAACCCAAAATGTAAAATGGCGACCCTAGACTGCTAGGTCGCTAAGCTGCCGGGCTCTTGCCCTGTCGCGTGCCTCGCTCGATGTACCTGGACCTGTAATGATGTCACCCAAGGGTGTGAGAACTACTTAAAGTTTCCAGTGGGTTCAACCACCGAGAGAGAATGTTCTACACCACTAGGTCCAATGGAAGCAAAATAATAGATATTGACATAATATTGAAAACTGTAAATTTATTAACTAGTATGCTCATTAATATTTCTACTTGCCATGACACGACTCTATGTCGCTACCAAGGGTGCCACACTAGTCCAACCTACTAACCTACTCGTTCATTTAGTTTTCCATGATTTAGTTCAAGTTGCTAACCCCTTAGAAAATTCTCGCCCAACTGGCCCAAGCCCGGTAGTCATGCTACCATAAGACGAGATTATCCATGATTGGCGATAGCACACGTATGTGCTACCCCGCCCAACGGAGGACTAGGTTATACGGGTCACTGCCCGGGAGATGGTCCTTGCTCTTACTCTCCAATACCAAGTCAACTTGCTTTGGAACGTTCACAATTTCCTTTCATTTGCTTTTGTACTTAGCCTCTTTGCACTTTATACATTCTTTTTATTTCAAACATTTAGCTTATTTTGCTCTTTAGCAATTTCTTTCACTTTCACTTTGCTTTGCCTTTTCTTTTCCACTTTTACCTCGAATGAGTTTAAAGCACCTTGGCACTCATTCACCCGGGAGTCGAAGCAGATTCTTATGTAGCCCCAACCTACGTCGTGCTTCATGGGTCGTGTTCGGCATCCATCACCTTATTCAGTCGTGCTATGCATCCATCACCTGAGGTCATGCCGCACATCCATCACCCAATCAACCAAGAACAGATTTAAGGCACCCTCCCGTTGGCACTTTGCCTTAATACTTCCTCTTTTAACTCTTTAGCCACTTTAGGCTTTCTTTCATTCTTTTCTTTACTTATTCTTATTCCATAACCCTATGTTCATGACTTTAGGGTTTCACTATGTCTCGAGGACATTAACCATTTACAATTTTCTTTGGCCTAGAGTTTATTAACTCTACATTCACTTTACATTTGGCCTAGAGTTTATTAACTCTACTTGCATTTCAACATATTCCTAGAGTTCATTAACTCTATTTTCCACCTTTCACATTCACCTAGAGTTTATTAACTCTATATGTATTCCACATTGACTTAGAGTTTTATTAACTCTACCTTTTCCATGCCATACATAGCCTAGAGTTTTTTTTTTTTTTTTTTTTTTTTTTTTTTTTTTTTTTTTTTTTTTTTTTTTTATTATTATTATTATTATTTTGATTAAACAGGGGAAAACCCTATTTGAGAAGCGAAAAGTAAGGGATGGACCATACAAAAGGGGCACCAAACAGAAGCCGGAAGGGGAGGCTGCTAGTGGAAGCCGCAGAAAAAAAAAAACCACTCAAACCCACTAAACCACTAAACCAACCACCCAAAGCCCTCAACTACCTACACCCCTAGAGCGTGAACCCAAGTGTTAATTGTGCTAACAGCTCTCCTTCCGCAATCCGCACTACGAGATAGACAATTATCGAAAATTTTGCAGTTTCGCTCTTTCCATAATTCCCAGCAGATGGTGGCGATGCAAAGGTCAAAATTGTCTAGCGCTCGCCCCTTCAGATGCAATCTAGCCCTTCGCCACCTGATAGCTAAGTCCCCGGAATTGTTTAGAAGTGTGAGGTGTGATCGGGGTTCATCGTGCAGAATCCAACTCCAAACGGACCTTGCACAGGAGCAGCGGAATAAAATGTGTTCCAAAAATTCTTTGTCGGACCGGCATAATGGGCAGATTGACGGTCCGTGCCAACCCCGTTTAGCCAGCAACTCAGCAGAGTTCATTGACTAGAGTTCATTGACTCTAATTTTCTTTTTCATTTTTCCTTTAGCTTAGAGTTTCATTAACTCTATTTTTACATTTCTCTTTTTGCTTAGAGTTCATTAACTCTATATTCCCATTCCTTACGTTAACCTGGAGTTCATTAACTCTATTCACATTCCAACATTAACCTAGAGTTCATTAACTCTATTTTACATTTCACATTCAGCTTAGAGTTCTTTAACTCTAGTTGCATTTCCATCATTTACCTCGAGTTTATTAACTCTATATGCTTTTCAACCTTCATTCATTACTCATGTTGAAGTTAAAGTGAGAATGCATTTTGCCCAAACACACCCTAAGACCAACCCTAGGGTTACTTTCACTTAACTCTTTAACCTTAACTCATTTATACCTCTCCTTAGGCTGCGTTTGGTTCGGGGATAAGAAAAATTTAGTTATACCGGGGATAGGTATAAGTTATGGTATTAGCAGGAACTAGTGTAAATTTTTGTTTGGTTGGGTTTAAGAGTTATACCGGGTATAAAAAAAATTGTGTTTGGTAAATTATACAGGAATAAGAAGAATAAGAGGAATAAGAGAAAATTATGTTTGGTTGGGTATAGAGGAATAAGAAGAATTGAGGGGATAAATATTTTTATTTACTATTTTGCCCTTTATGATATAATTTAAAATTAAATAAATTTATGGTATTAATCAACCTTATAATTAATTTAGATTAATATTAAAAAATTCAAATAATATTTACAATTAAATATTAAATATTTAAAAATATTTATAAATGATAGAAAATTTTATGGTAAGGAGATGGTAACAGGAGTGCAACCAAACTAATTTCTGGCAAAAAATGGCAATAGGAGTTCAACCAGCACCCATTTCTCTCTAAAACAAGATGGCAATATTACTACAACCAGCACACATTATCCCTCCAAGATGGCAACTAGAGTGCAACCAGCACACATTTTCTCAAAATAAAGATGGCAATATTACTACAACCAGCACACATTATCCCTCCAATATGGCACTATTAGTTCAACCAGCACACATTTCTCTCAAACAAGATGGCAATATTAGTTCAACCAGCACACATTCCTCTCAAACAAGATGGCAATATTACTACAACCAGCACACATTATGGCACCAAGATGGCAACTAGAGTGCAACCAGCACACATTTCTCTCAAACAAGATGGCAATATTAGTTCAACCAGCACACATTCCTCTCAAACAAGATGGCAATATTACTATAGGTCCAACATAATAATTAGCAAATTCAATCACATAAAATTCAGCCCATTAGGTTCATACGATCACACATTAGACGGTCTTTTACATTCACATTTCTTACATGCAATCACATATAATAGACAATTTTACAACCCCATTGTAAGCATAAAATTCAATATAATACAATCCATTATATATCTAACTTCGACTACATAATTTCGAAAATCTAAATTTCGAAATTATAATCACAATCAAAATTAGACTTATGGTTCTGGAGGGTTGAATGATGATAACTGCATGAAACTGTAGACACATCCCAGAATCGAAAACAAAGAATTTACAGAAAAAAAAAAAGGAAAGGAAATCTAAGACAATGCTGTCACCCAAATCGTGAGAATACGGTGAATATTGGAAGCATCATTCTTTGAAACGAAAAAAAAGCATACATCGACAAAGAGAATTTAAGGAAGTTCTTCAATTTCACTATTTCTACCAAATAAATTAAGTAAGAAAGTAGCAGTAATGATTCTATGCAGAAATTGTTTCTCTCACTCTCTTTGTCAACAGGACAGATGATGCAAGAACTTCATTGATTAAAACAAAATTAAATGAAAAAAACATTCAACTACAAAAAGAAAGGTGCAATTACAGGTAACCTGTAAATAGTTTATTTTTGGTTTGGAAAGCTCATGGCTCCAATTAATGGCACAAGTTTACAGCTCTACATACATACAAGGCCGAAAAAGACTCGTTTTTCTGAAAGATACTATGCGCGACACATAATTAACCTTATTCCCTCCATCACTTACTAATAGCTGTTACGCAATTCGTAGAAGAAAGTAAAGATACTTAGCCTTAATGCGAAGGAATTCGCGAGCTACTGCATTTTTAGAAACACAGTATAGTACTCTCTATTACCCAATTCATGAGGTACTGCATTTTCAGATAGATACTGTAATTGTAATTAGCTCTTCGAAACTTAGAAGGGGCAATGGCCCCCCCTTTGCAGGGGTCAATAAGATCTCCTCAATATATCATCCTTCTTTCCTTCTTCTTCTTCTTTTTCGTGTCGCCATTCCTAAACAATCCCTTCTCCATCACCCAATCCTCGATCATGGCCTGCGCGGCGGCGCCCTGATCGGCAGGGACCAGGTGCCCGGCCCCGGAAACGACGACATTGCTCAACGGTCCCCGCTGCTGCACGTAGCCGAAGAGCTCCCCATCCACCTCCCACACCTTCCTCTCCACACCCAAGAAGCTCCCCAACCCTTCCCACTCCATCTCCCTCACCCACGCCTCCGTTGACACCACCCCGTCCCTGAGGTCGAACACCCCCTGGTACAGCAAAATCCTGACCTTGGTCAAGAGCTCCTCCACCATGAATTTGACGCTCTTCATCACGTCCTCGTGCATGGCCTTTGCGACCTCCCCGCTGCACTCCTCCCAAGTTAGCTCCTTTGGGACGCCGAGCACCTCCTTCACCTCGTCCCTGTTGAGGAACTGGCCAACAATGGCGGTTTGGTAGGGTTTCTTCTTGGTTAGGTCATAGAGGGTCGCTAGACCGGTGGTGTTTTGGAGCCAATCGAGCACCTTAGCGCGCGCGTCGGACGCCTCGGCCCATTTCTCCGCGAGGGTTAGGTTTACTGCGGCGCCCTGAAGGTGTTCGAGGAAACGCCGCTGCCGCTCGTTGATGAGGCCGGAGAAGTACGCGGAGGCGGCGTGCGTGGCGACCTACACGGCGGGGTGGGTGAGCCCGTTCCCAACCGCGATGCCGCGGAGGTTAACGCGGTGGCTCGGCGGCGCGCGCGCGCTCTGCGCGGCGATGAAGGCGCCGGTGGCGGGGATGTACTTGCCCGCGTAGCTCTCTCGCCCGTGAGGAAGAGGGGCCGCGCGCGGAGCGTGGCGTTGCGTGCGAGGAACCCCTGGAGCGCCCCTCAGAGGTGGGCGGCGACGGTGGACTGGTCACGGGGGATCGCGGCGGTGTCGGCGACGAAGCTGAAGCCGCAACCGAAGGGGTTGTCTACGAAAAGGAGGGCGAAGCAGCGGTTCCAGGAGAAGGGGTTGGGGCGGAGAGAGGGGGAGAGGAGCCATGGGCCGAGCTCGAAGAGGTTTCCGAGCATGGAGGAGCAACCGGGGCCGCCCTGGAGCCAGAGGAGGATAGGGGTGGAGGTGAGCGGGGAGAGAGGGAGTTGGGCTTCGTAGAACGCGAAGAAGAGAGATGGGGAGGAGGAGGAGGAGGAGGAGGAGATGGGGAGGTAACCGGACATGGTGGAGCGGAGAGGAGAGGAGAGGAGATGGGAGCTGCGATGGAGATGGAGCTGCGATGGAGATGGAGTGAAGAGGAGCTGCGATGGAGATGGAGTGAGAGGGGAAGCTTGGGAGCGAGGCCCACGTGATGGTGCATCGGTTCCCGAGCCAGGCTTCAAAATAACCCTATTTCGACTGGGGGCTGTTCCCACCCCTTAGCGGGTTATCCCAGGATAACCCGCTAGGGGTAGGAACAGCTATTCCCACCCCTACTTAATTGCGTTTGGGTATAACTAGGGGGGATAAGCCCTTATCCCCCCCTAGTTCTTGTTACCAAACGATGCCTTAGAGTTTTGACTCTAAATTAAAACTCTAGCTCACAACCTTAGTTTAGCTCTTTATACATATGCCACGAGTTAAATCCTAAGGTTAATGCCACTCATCATAACTTAATGCTAAGTTTTTCCTAAGTCATCATGATCATTGTTCAACATAGACCCTTAAAATTAAGCTTTTAACACTTAACAATATACAACCTGCATCATATACATTAGGTTTATTAAAACCCTTCATGCTCAAGAGACTCTTAGCCCACAATGATTCTCATTCTAATAACCTACTTTAGGTCATTTACACATTCATTTTACAAGATGACTCTTAAAATCCCATTTCTATAATATAGACCTTAACATTAAACTCATATCATGCATTCATACTAAACTTTAATCACAAATGATATGTTCATTGCATTCATTCTTGTGCAAATGAAATTCTACAACTTAATAACCATAATGACATTCACATACAATGGTTTAACATAATCTCTTAAAAACTCAAGAGACATCTATAATCCCAATTCTATAATATAGACCCTTAACATTAAACTCATATCATGCATTCATACTAAACTTTGATCACAAATGATGTGTTCATTGCATTCATTCTGGTGCAAATAAAATTCTACAACTTAATAACCATAATGACATTCACATACAATGGTTTAACATAATCTCTTAAAAAGCTCAAGAGGCATCTATAATCTCATTTTTATGTATAAACCCTAAATGATCTATTATCATGCTTCTAGGTCATGAAAACAAAGGAAAAGGGGAGAGACCACCCTTTTTCGGAAAATATCCTCCACCTCGGTTTACCGCCAATTGCTTGTAGACACTTGCAATTGGGCTCCCGCGGCTTACTTGTTCCTTTCGAGGCCGTACTTACAAAATCGCCGAGATCGTGTTAGCTCCAAATTAATGCCGCTAGACGTATCATTTTAACCTTCAATTTAGAAAGTTAAAGGATAAATTAGTTTATGATCCCGAATCCAAAAACACTAATTCACACCTTTATACTTATGCCCATATGACCGATAAAGAGGAATCGGACATAGCCGGAAACTCGACCGTTCCGGATCGCACCAACTATCTCGTTTCGATACTAAACGATAGGGAATTAAATTAATTTTAACTCCCGATGTCGTTTCGGCACATTACGGTGCTAACGAATGCGAAAACACCTATTTCGGCCATTTTTGCAATTCGGCCGTTGGAACTCTGCCGATTTACAAATTAATGTTGCTAGGCGTGTTTCTCCAACCTCTAATTAGAGATTTGCATGATCAATTTAGATCAAAACTTCAAAAATTCAAGATTCTAAATTTTAAGCCCTAGGTTCAAACTTCTTTAATTTCATCACGATTTCTCCGCGATTTTCACCGATTTCTTCGACAAGAATTCTTCACATAAATTATAGATCTAAAAGAATTACGGCAAAACCAAATTTATTTTTTGCAAAACTCACCTCAAAGAGCCATGATTCCGAGCTTTTCTTGGTTCAAAAGCTCGCCCTCGCTCGCCGTAGGCTCCTCGCAAATCGCTCCGCAATTTCGTGCGCGTTGGAGTGAGAAATCTAGAGAGAGAAAGTGAGGAAGAAGGAGAGAGAAGCTCTCCATGGCTGTGCTCCAGTGTGCGTGCGTGCGGTGGAGAAGAAAAAAAAAAGGGAAAGTGGCTTTTATGCATAAAGGACCTCCCCCCACAATAGTGGTAATTCACTATGTAGTCCAATTTTGATCTGATACTTGCCTGCGGAGCCCTTCTGAACGTCCGTTTGAGCTCAATTTTGACAGGCAGACTCAATTTAACTTAATTTACCATGGGTTATCTTAAGTTTTCAGTTTGGACCATTTCTGGGTCACCAAAAGTCCTGCTGTATTTATAATCACTGGCAGATCTCTTTCTCATTGCTCGGGTATCTGATTGATGCGAAACTTTTATTGTAGCCTTAGAACCTAAGTACGGACCACCCTAATTTTTTTCAGAATTTTTTGACACTGAATTTTCTGCCAAAATCTGAGCCCTATTTCTCATATAAAATTATAAATCTTTCCTTTTTATTCCAATTTTAGCACAATTTACTTCCAAATTTTTCTTTACTTCTCTAAGTTCAATAAAAATAGTATCTCATACTATTTTTATTTATACTTGCTTATTTATCGAAAATCTGGTATATTACAATTTCTTTTTCATCTTTACCCTAGGTTAAGACTTTAAAGTACCGTTTGGTAACGGAATAAGCTAGAACTAGCTATTCTGGGAATAGGTATAAAGTACGGAACAAGAGCGAAAAAGCGTTTGGTTCGGTTTCAGGGATAAGAGATTTTGTGTTTGGTATGAGAATGGGGAATAAGAAGAATAAAGAGGTTGTGATGATGAGAGTGTATTGGGAAGGAAAAGAGAGAGAGGAGTGAGAGAGATTTGTGATGATGAGAGTGTATTGGGAAGGAAAAAAGAGAAAGGAGAGAGAGGGATTTGTGATGATGAGAGTGTATTGGGAAGAGAAAAATGAGGGGAGAAGGGGTAGTTTGGTAAAAAAAAAAAAAATTATAAAATAATAGGTAAGAACTGTTGTTTCAGTTTATTCTGCTTGTACTAGAACTACTATACCGAATAATTCTTGGTGCGTTTGGTAGAATAAGGAGGATAAACCTCTTATTCCCTGTTCTAGCCCCGAAACAAACGGTAGCTAAGGTTCCATAGTGCCCAAAGGTCACCAATCTCGTAACATGCCACTCTAACCTAGAGTTCATTGACCCGACCTATAATCCAGCACACACTCTCTCAACATATCCTCGAAATTTGGTTGGTTCTCTCTGGCTGCCCATCACTCTGAGGATGATATGCGGTGCTAAAATCGAGGCGTGTTCCAAGAGCCCCATGAAAGCTCTTCCAAAACTGCGAAACGAACCGTGGATTCCGATCCGAAACGATAGAGACGTGCACTCCATGTAGGCGCATAATCTCATTAATGTAAAGTTGCGCCAGCTTGTCCCTCGACCACGTGGTGTGGATTGGCAAGAAATGTGCCGCTTTGGTCAATCGATCCACAACCACCCATATCGTGTTGTGGCCTGCTTGCGATCTAGGCAAGCCTACGATGAAGTCTATCGCGATATTCTTCCACTTCCAAACGGGTATCGGTAGACTTTGAAGTTTGCTCGTCGGAAGTCGATGCTCAGCTTTAACTTGTTGGCACACTAGGCACTGAACCACATAGCGCCCAACATCTTTCTTCATGCCCGACCACCAAAAATGTGTCCTCAACTCTTTATACATTTTGGTGCCGTTAGGGTGAATAGTATACGGTGATCGGTGTGCTTCTTGGAGTATCTCCCTTCGGATTTCCTCGATATTTGGCACACACAACCGAGCTCGAAACTTCAAGACTCCCTCTGAGTTCTATGATGAACTCGATCTCCCGATCCTCCAACATACCCAGCAACTCCGCAGGAAATACATCTGGATACTCCCGCGCCACTAGAATTCTCTCCATTGCCGGTTCCTCTTTCCACTCCTCTATTATGGTGGCCAAATAGACCACGTATCCACCGTTGACTAACTTCTTTGCTCGAGACGTGGAGACCGTCATAGCGAACAGTGAGCTTCTACATCCCTTGTAGATAAACTCTTTATGTCCCGGTTCCCGAAAGGTGATGACTCGACTCTCGCAATCGATTGTGGCATAATATCTCAAGAGTCGGTCCATCCCTAACACCAGATCAAAATCTCCTAATCGCCTCAGGACCAAGAAATCCACTTGCATAATCCAGTCGCCTATCCGCACTGGACAGGCGGGGTTGTACTCAGTGACCACAAATGAATGTTTTGGCACTTGCACCGCGTAATACCCTTAGACTTAAGCATCTCTAGCCAGTATGTCATCGCAAAGGACCTACTGATGAATGAATGTGATAAACCTATGTCGAATAAAGCCATGTATCGTACATCGTTAATTGAAATTATACCTGCCACGACGTTGTCCACGACTGGCTCCTCCCCCACCACCTGAGTAGCAAAAACCCGCCCACTCGGTGGCTAGCGCGATGCCGATGGCCGCCCGCCAGATAGGGCCGGTGTAGCCCCCATGCTCTGCCTCGGGGCAGATGGAACTAAAGCGGTGGACAGGGCCGGAGACACGCCCCTGTAGTACCTCCCATAGCGCTCCTCGCACTGCGGCGCTTGATGCGGACCTCCGCAAATGATGTTCTTCTCGAAGGTCGTGGGCTGACGAGACTCCCGAGAATGCAACTGCTGGCGCGGATGCTTAGGGGGGCGCTTGGAGCTAGACTGACCCCCAGAGCCACCCGGTTGTCTTTTCAATTCCTTCCCCTTTTCCTTCTCGTAGGCCTCGCACTGCTGGCGCACCACGGCCTCACCCCGCTTGACGAGACAAGAACGATCCACTATCTCTCTATAAGTCGTGATGTTTAGCAACTGGACCTACAGATATATGCTGGGTCGAAGGCCCCGCTCAAAACACCGCGCCTTGTCCCACTCACTGCGCACAACGGAGTGGAGGCAACTGACGATACGGGAGAACTCGTACTCGTAATCCTGAACTGTACAGCTCCCCTGCTTGAGGTTCTTGAAATCCTCCATTTGTTGTTTGGCGTTGTCGGGGAAGTAAGTAGAAAATAAGAATCCCCAAAACTCCTCCAGGAGGCATCAGCCCGCCTCGCTCGCTCAGCCTTCCACCACCGGTATGCCATTTTGTCGATGAAAGGGATTGCCAATGGAACTTTATCCCTTCCGGCATTCGGAGGTTCTCGAACAATTGCTCTATAGTCGACCCATGACTTCACTATCATCGGGTCGGAGCCCTCGCCGCTGAATATCGATGGATTGAACTTCTTGAAGTTGTCGAGGCTCTTCATCGCCCTCTCCTGCTCCGCCTTTTGGGCCTCATACTCGGCTTCAGATGTGCCCGAGTCGGCCCATCGGGGGATCTTTCTAGTGGCCCTAACTGATGGCGCAGGACGCGCCGACATAGCTTCGACCGCCACTGCCACTCCCTCTGTCGTCGCCCCCTGTCACGCCCCGGGGTTGAACTCCGACCCGGGCTCGTCAACAGATCCGCCACCCATATGGGAAGCCCCGCATTGGCGAAGTATCTAACCTGCAAAAGATAGCATCTACGAAGCTAAACAGATATATCAGAGCTGAAAAAAACTAACATAAACTAAAACATAATCCACTGTACGTCTGAAACACATCCAAAATACAGAGTCATCTCCCAGAAAGCATAAAATAAAGTACAATAAAATACTCAGACCGTATAATAAAACAACTCCAAAACGATCACCGTAGGGGATGACTCGAAGTCCAAGTACACTCGGGTAGGGATCTAACTCGCGACTCCCTTATCTCGATCAAGAGTGGCTGTCAGCGGAGGAGCAGGTGCAGAAGTCTTTGCAAAAAAGGTCACCAACAGCGGGTGTGAGAACTACGTAATGAAAGTAGTCCTCAGTGGGTACCGTCACCAAGACCGACGATCTACCCACTAGGTCTACCAGAGGTAAAGTAAACTACTGCTAAACAATAGAAAAGTGAAAGTTGAAATGGATCTACAGCTACTATGCCTCTAGCTACTATGCTTAAGAAAGGAGAAAAATAACTGCATCTATATCACAAAACGTTCATAGTCAACCCAATCTCACTAACTGCCACTATGGGTCCAATCAAACCTGCGCCCACCTACTACCATTACATCCACTAGGGACTGGAATTACGTAGGGCCCCCAAACAGGCTACATCGACATCACACAGAAAAACAGGCCTAGCTCCGGAGCGGCACTCGAGGGGTGTGACCCCACCGAGGAAAGCTGCGCATCTCAGTCGAGCTCAATATGGCTCATGCAGGCTATAGTTCAAATCCAATGATTAACCAGATCAACTAACTCAAATCTCTCAACATGCCCAAGGCATAGGCCGGAACACTCAACAACCCGGGACCACCGTCAACCCGAACGGCTCCCAGCACTAGAACTCAGTCTATACACTGATGTAAAAATCCACTCGACCCCCAGGCACGAGTGTAAATGCAACCTATACTAACCCGACCACTCACAACCCTCTACCCAGGGTGATAAAAATATTAAAGCGATGAACATGTACAGGCATGGTACAGATATTTAATCGGGTGTCCAAATGCAGGTAAAAATATTATTTTAAAAGTTTTTCTAGTGTCAACTACTCTCTATTTTTTATCAAAAATATCCAGAGGTTCAAATATAATTTTCTACTATTTTTTAGATAGTATCAGATTTAACAGAAAAATCCTAACTATACTTTAGTATGCTGGATCTCAAAATAAAATAGACATAATAGGGAGTTCGTCTATTTTGGCGAAATCAAACCCACCTCAAACGCTAATCCAATCCACGGCCAGAAATCGGGGCGGCTCGATCCTCAAGCAGGGAGACGTACAGAAGCTTCAGCTCAACCTAAGTGCTCAGGAACATCAACAATGGCTCAAACTGCTCCTCAGCTAGATCCCTCCAAGATCTCTGTAGTCCACGATCCAAGTCCAAAACACCCAAGCTTCTGCTAGCCTCAAGCAAACAAAACCCACTCCAGAGAAGAAGAAGAAGAAGAAGTCCTCAACCAAGCTTCACAGCAAGGTTCGAAGTGCCGTGGCACGGGGGCGTGCCGCTCGCCGCCTGGCACGGTACGGTACCGGCACGCCCCCGTGCCGACACGTGGCACGCTTGCGTGCCGATGGATACGCATGACCTCCCAGTGACACGCTCTGGCACGGTTTTTTTTTGTTTTTTTTGTTCCCAATAAGCTCTTATAATATTGTTTTGAACTGCTTAGTCAAAAAATTATGAATATTGACTATATATAGCTTACTACACTTACCAATTGACATACTGATAATTGTTTTTAATATATAAAGTACAACTATATCTCATAGAGAATAGAAATAACAATATAATAAATAAATTCTAAATAGAAATAACTATATCTCATAGAGAATAGAAATAACTATATCTCATAGAGAATAAAAATTGTGAATATTGACTATATATAGCTTACTACACTCACCAATTAACATACTTGTTAGTTGTGACTCAAAATCAGAATCGCTTCGATATTATGATTCAGGTTCGCCGACGGCTTCGCGGTGCGACTTCGAAATTTTGTGGATGTCTGTGGTGGAAGCGAAGGGCTCGGGCCCTAGAGTGACTAAAAACCTTAATTTGCCCTAGAGTGAGATCGAGCGATTGTACAGAACATAACTCTTGTATTCCCTCTTTTCTACATAGTGACTAAAAAAAAAAAGAAAAAAAAAGAAAAAAAAAAAGCACCTAACTATGCCTGTTTTAAAAAATACAGAAAAAAATCTAAAGAAAAAACAAAAAAAAAAAAAAAAAATGGAAAACGGGGCGTGCCGGCCGGCACGGGCCGGCACGGCACGCGATACCCACCAGGGTATCGCTCTGTCTCGAGCGATACCCTGGGGGTATCGTTCGAGACAGGGGGGGTCCGAGACCCCCCCTGTACCGTGCCCCTCTTTGAGGGGCACGGTACGTGCCGCCCGTGCCGGCCCGGCACGGGCGGCACTTTAATCCTTGCTTCACAGGAAAAAGGAGAAACCCCAAAAAAATTGAGCATGAGGGCTCTGTATACCATGGATGGAGGAGCTCAAAAATTCAAAGAAAACCAGCTGAAAGCCAACCAAAATCCCAATAATCAGGCACACCTACCTCGATCGACTAGTAAATCAACCTCCAGTCTCTCCGCTCATCCACCCGCACAGCCTGTGTGCGATCCGCTCCTCAAAACGAAGCTTATGGAGGAAGAACGGTCTTCTAAAGTGCTCAAACAGCTCTCTAGTGAAGTCTTCGCCGCTGCAACTCTTCTTCTCCCAGGGATCCAAGGAAGCTTTGAGGGGGTTAGGAGAGGAAAGAGAGCTCCAAACAAAAGGAAAAAGCCCTCAAAAAATCCCCCTCTGAGTCTACATATAGGGAAAAATAGTTTCGAGTAAAACGGACCTGCGGATCAACCACAAAACTAATCTGGATCCAGCACCCTCCAGATATTTTCGGGCGCCCTAATGGGAATTTGGGCGCCCGGAAGACCAGGGCCCGAATTGGTCCAAGTTGGGCTTTATCTGTCACCCGAAATAGGGGATTCGGGCGCCCGGAACCATGATTCGGGCACCCGAATTCACTGAAACCTCAATTTTCACAAAAACATCAATTTCCATGATTTCGCCCTCCCGGTGCCCGTTTTCACGTCGATTTTGCGCAAAACAATTCCCGCTCGACCCGACCATCTCCCGATGTGTCGGCTAGCTAACTGCGCAAGTCCACAAGGCCCCAAAATACTAGAACACTACACCCCCAGATACGGGGACACCGTGCGCTCGTGCATCGTCTGCGTAGCCTCAGCTTGTTGCACAATCATCTCCTAGAGCCTCTGGATTTGCTCCGCTCGGCGCTTCGACACCTCTTGACACCGTGCAACTTTTTCCTGACGGCGGAAAGCCTTCTCCTGTCGACGAGAGGCCTCCGCCTGCTGCTGGACTACGCCGATGAGCGCCGCCACTTGTTCGCGCAACTCTCGCACCTCGCTTGACATCAAGCCCTCCAACAGCTCTACTCGCGTCAGTCCTGTCTCATTGTGTGGTGCCATTGCTTTTTGCACACCACAACGAAAATATTAGTCCAAATCCAACAATTCGGACAAAAGTGTAATTATAAGCCAAAACTAAGGTCCGTAGACTCAATCATACGAAAGCCTATGAGGGATACTTCCTCTCACTCCCAAAGTTTTGTTGTCGGCCGCTCAACATATCGTTAGCAAGTGGAAGTCCATTTCCCTCGATCTACCCCCAATATCCATTTTGGGAACATCCCAATACCAAATCATGACTCTCGCTCAAAGTTCACACACGCTCACGTGCCTAGTCCCTAGCGTCTTCCTAAGGTCTGCTAACCGCCTAGAACCACTCCTAGGTCTCTGATACCACTCTTATCTGTCACGCCTCGAGAATACCAATTTGGTCAGTTCGGGCACGCCAACAGACCCGCCAATCGGGCAAGACCTCCCTTATACCCAAAAGGAACGGTAACCATCTCAAACCATATAATGTGTACAATGAGATAACTATATTAGAGTAAACTACTAAACTTTAAACATTCAACTTTAAGCAAGTAATTATAACAAGTTGAAAGGAAAGAGTACAAGAGTGAACATCTCAATATATCATTTAATTACAATTTCTCTCTTTTTTTTCTTTTCTCATAAAATATAAGGTTCACTCAAATGTAAAAAGTAAAGTACTGCTAGACCCTCTAGGTCTACCAAGCTACCGGGCTCTTGCCTCTGTTGAGTGCCTTATCGGTTGTACTTGGATCTGCAAAAAGGTGGAAACCATGGGGTGAGATAACTATGAATAGTTCCCAGTGGGTTCATCCACCGAGAAACATGTTCTACACCTCTTGGTCCAATGGAAGTGTTAGTAGCAAGATAATAGGGAAAGCAGTAAATACTATACTAGTATGCAAGTATGAAATCACTACACTACTAGTCCATGCTCGATGCCATAATGCTACTATGCCATGCCACACTATAGGCTACTCAACTATACTCCGGCCACTATGCCGCTACTCAAGGATCATATCTAATCCAACCGCATTCGGTCACTTTACATTTTCTTTTACTTTTAAACCTTTCGGAAGTATCTCGTCCGATGGGCCTTTGCCCTAGGAGTCATGCTCCTAATTGACGAGTCTCAAATCCAAAGGCGCTAATTGCATTTTACCTTACCTTTAGACCTTTCGGAAGTACCTCATCCGATGGGTCTCTGCCCTAGGAGTCGCGCTCCCAATTAACAAGTCTCAAATCCGAAGGTGCCATTTATATTTTCTTTTCATCTTTTAACTCTTTTGAAAGTATCTCATTCGATAAGCCTCTGCCCTAGGAGTCGCTATATGCGCTCACTCCCAATGACGAGTCTCAAATCCGAGGGTGCATTTACATTCTCTTTTTACCTTTCCCCCTAGGGTCACAACATAAACCTCATGCATATTATCTTGTTCTTTTAATTCTTGCTTACTTTTAATCCTTCCGGGAGTATCCCGTCCGATGGGCCTCTACCCAAGGAATTAAGTATCTATCCGTGCCTTACGGCACGAAGCGATACATATCGTGCCACCAATTAGGCGGCACGGTACAAAAGGGGTCTCTCTTGGCCCTCCTGTTAAGTATCTATCCGTGCCTTACGGCACGAAGCGATACATATCGTGCCACCAATTAGGCGGCACGGTACAAAAGGGGTCTCTCTTGGCCCTCCTGTTAAGTATCTATCCGTGCCTTACGGCACGAAGCGATACATATCGTGCCACCAATTAGGCGGCACAGTACAAAAGGGGTCTCTCTTGGCCCTCCTGTGCCGCGATACCCTCTAAGTATCAAACGAGACAGCGATACCTAGAGAGTATCACGGAGCGTGCTGCTGTGTGCCCACACAGGCACTTTTTTTTTTTTTTTTTTTTTTTTTTTTTTTTTTTTTTTTTTTTTTTTTTTTTACTTCGACCTTTTGTATTTTTTGGTTTCTTGCATCGACCTTTATCTCTCTCTCATCTATTTTTTTTTTTTCACTTCTACCTTTTCTTCTATTCTGCACTTTTTTTCCTTTCCTCTCACATCTGTTACTCTATTTTTTTCCTTTCTAATTTTATTTTCCTTTTTTTCTCATAATTTTTTTAAAAAAAATTTTCTTTCAATCTCTTATTATTTTTTGATCATTTCGATCTTAAAAGAAAAAGTAAAGAAATAGTAAAATCGAAGATCTACTTATTAGGTAAGTCGAAAAATTTACAACTTAAATTTTTTCTCCATACATTTAGAATATATTTAACTTCTAAAGTTTCTTTTGTAAAGAAATATAAAATTATACAAATTTTTATTAACAATTTACAAAAATCTGAAAATATATCCACTTGATTTGATCATTATATGGTCCATTTTTTTTTTTTTTTGTACGGATTTAGTATTTTGTACGAGATTTAAGATATTCTTAACTTTGAAAATTTTATTATTAGATTTAGAAATATAAGAATTCTAATAAAATCGAAAAGTAAATAGAAGCAATTGATATTTAAATTTACTTAATGTATATGTCATATGGTTTAGTGTTAAATTTTCATAAATAAATTGCACAAGTTTTCTTATTTAAATTTAAGAAAAATTAATTTTTTTGAATGGACTTACAAATTTTTCATAACAATTTTAAAAAAATTAATTTTCTCGAATTTATATTTTATAATTTTTAAAATTCTAAAAAATAAAAGATAACTAAAAAAAATTAAAAGTTAATCAATTTTTAGTATTGCTTAATTTATTCATAGTATGGTTTATTATTAAATTTTCATAGACAGATTTTATAATTTTTTAAAAATTTTTAGAAAAAATAAATTTCTTTAATTTTTCATAAATATTTTATAAAAATTTGAAAATGAAAAGAAACTATCGGTGCACTTGGGGTCTCATTCTAGTTTAGTCTAGTCATCATATGATCCTTCATCGAATCAATACGAATGGATCTTGCAAATTTTTATAAAAATTTAAAGAAAAAATAATTTTCTCTATGAGTTGTAGTTGTATTTAACTTCACCTGTAAAGAAGACTACTACTATATTAAGCTATTAACTAGTAAGGTAGTAAGTTATTATTGATATTAGATCAAGACAAATCGATACATTGCCAAAATTTATAAATATTACTCTAAAACTTTTAAAATAATATTTTAAAATCTTATTGGACAGAAAAAACTAAAATAAGACCGTGCCAAAGCGTGCCACTAGGAGGTTGTGCGTGTCCGTCGGCACGCAAGCGTGCCATGTGTCGGCACGCAAGAGTGCCTGTGCCGTATCGTGCCAAGCAACGGCCGGCACACCCCCGTGCCACGCCACTTTAATCCTTGCCTCTACTCTAGGACTCATGCTCCTGATTGACAAGTCTCAAATCCGGAGGTGCACTTTACATTTCTTTTTCATCTTTACCCTAAATTAAGACTTTAGGATTCCAAAGTGCCCAAAGGTCACCAATCTCATAACATGCCACTCTAATCTAGAGTTCATTGACTCTATGTTGAGACTACTATTTCTACCTTAAGTTTATCCCTAAGTTCAATGCCACCACTCATTTTAACCTAAATTTTTTCCTAAATTTATACCACACATGACCAACCTATCACTAGGTTTTATTTACACATACCTTTTAGGGCTAAACCCTAATTTGCTCAATACACATGTGTCTCTACACATCTACTCTTACTATTATACTTCTTGATTACAAGAAAGCAATGGAAAAGAGTCGAGATCACCCTTTTCGGTGAAATTTCCCACCTTTGATGCACTCTTGCAAGAAAGGTGGCTTAATCATTTGAACCTCTAAGGAAATCTCTAAAAATAGGATTAAAATCTATAAGAGATCATATTATCTCTTTTAAAACTCACAAAACTCAAAAACTGCAAAAATCCTAATTTTTCTCATATACCTTTCACAAGCTTCTAGCCAAAAGAAGTGGAGAAGGGTTCCTTTCTTCTTCCAAAGCCTTCTTAGAGGTTTTCTATAACTTCTCCAAGCTATTTTGGAGATCAAACCACAGCTACAGGGCATCCACTGTCACGCCCCGGGGTCGAAACTGTGACCCAGGCTCGCCAACAGATCCGCCGCCTATACAAAACCCCGCATAGGCGAAGCGTCCAACCTGCAAGAAAAGGGACTACAGCTAAACAGATATCAGAGCTAAAAAAATAAAACTGCTGTAAAACCAAAAAGCAACCAACTGTACAACGGGAAACACTGATACAATATCCATCTCCCATAAGTGATAATCATACAATATCCTCAAATACAATAACCCAAAAGCTCAACAGGGAGGTAAACCGAAATAATACATCAGTGTACAGGCTCTCAGTACAAGTCAGATCCTCACAATACAATGATCTCTCAAAAGTGGAAATAAAATAATCTACTGACTGTACTATAAGTCTCCAATGTGGGGGTACAGCTACTCTCCAAAGATAGGTAGGGATCTAGCTCGCGACTCCTTCGCCTCGAACAGCAACCGCAGAATCAGCAACACCCGCTATGACTCTGCAAAACAAAGGAGAGGAAAGAAAGAGGAAGGGGAAAACCCCCAACGGGTGTGAGAACTACACCAAAACGGGAGTTCTCAGTAGGTACCGCCACCAGGCCCGACGGTCTGCCCACTAAGTCTACTAGAGGCATAAGGTAACCATGCAGTAAAAACTGAACAAGAAAGCTGGAGATACTCTACAGCTACCATGCCTCTATCTAAATGCTCAATGGTGAAAGCCGACGGAAGAAATGCAACCACTCGCACACGAGGTGCTCAATCGACCCAATCGAGCTGACTGCCACATCTGGTCCAGTCAAGCCTGCACCTCCCTAGTGTATCAACGTAGGGTGTCCAATCGGACTAACTCACTATCGAATAGTGGCACATGCAGGCTATAGTCGAAATCCACGCTCTCTCTCAGAACGGATAGACTCATAATCCTCAACGTCTCGCACAACGGTCGAAGTACTCTCAACGACCACGGGACCACCGTCACCCCGACGGTTCCCAACAACACTAGCACTGGTCTAAACACAGCCACTAGACTCCACTCAGCCCCCAGGCACGAGTGCAACAATAAAAGTATCTGCCTGAAATAAACCCAATCAATGGACCAGTAAAAACTGGCACTGCCTGCTCAAACTGTCTCAAGTATCTGGTAACAGATCGGCACTCATCTGTCCGGTACTCACTGGCCGCTGTGTAAATCGCCTACTCCGGAGTGGCACTCGATGGGAGCGACCCGCTAGAGTAAATAAGTAACCCATGTCAAGTATCTCTGTCAAGTATCTCAATATAGCAGGACTGGATCACGACTCTGATCGAAGTGGGAAACTCCATCCACTAAAGGAAACCCGATCCCCAATCTGATGCAACAGTAAACAATAAGTGGGAAACTCCAACCACTAAAGGAAATCCGATCCCCAATCTGATGCAACAGTAAACATACAGTCAACCGCCCAATATCCGCGGTCGCCGCAATATCCTGCCATCCACAATCTGGTACCATAACCAGCATCCGGTCAACCACCCAATATCCGCGGTTGCCGCAACACCCACAACCCACAATCAAATCCAACCTGTCCCAGACTTGAAGTCTCGACTACACTATCCCAAACCCCTGCTCGAACCCGAGCAACAAGAATCACCTGACTAACGAATAAGGAGAAAGAAGCAAACATGGTTTCTCCTAAATCAAGTTCCAACATGATAGTGTAGCGATAAAAGATGACCTATCTAGATGTCCATACAAGCATGCATCTGTCCTCAAGAAAGATAAAAGGGAGTATAACAAATAGTAGCTCCACATGCCAAAATCACTAATCCACTACAACCGTCCATAAACCATGGTTCATAATAAATCATCCAAGTGATATCCGCACATAGATACATAATCCTGCTCCATCGCATAATCAAATCTCATAAAAGGCTATGTGCTAACATGGCATGCTAATAAATCACATAGGGTAACAATCCCTTAGGTAAGCTTTCACTAATCACCAACATGGATATCCGAATGATGCAAGTCCTCAATATATAACATGAATATTAATCTTGCAATTCTTTATACAATCATCATTGTTAAGCTTACCTCTCAATCACAAATATTGTACCCTAAACATGCATGCATTCTATCAGATAGAATTAGAGAACCGTCCACCGGTTCTGGGGACGAAGCAACCCACCTGAAACGCTTTCCGCAGGCAAAACCGAAGTCGGTGAAGCGCGTAGTCACACGCTATCCAAAATCCGCCGAAACCGCACCCTTGGTACACGGTCACGCAAGCCTTTGCTCCGACCAACATCAGAACCACAACACACAAATCAAAACCCCACACACACCAAACAGCATTTGCTGTTTTTACAAAACAGCACAGAGAAAGGGCCTTTTCACCTGCGTGCAGTCCTCCGAAAAATCCAGAAAAATCACGGTTGCGATCCTAGCGACGAGTAGATCCAAATCGAGTATTTATACTCCTCGTTCCGACACCTGTAGGCCAAGATACAAATATAACTTCGCGGTAAGCCGAAATATCCACCACTCTCAAAACTGCAGAAAACAGTACCAAAGAACCTTAAATATCACCTTCGAAGAGTCCTCCAAAAATTCCGGTAAAAATATGGTCGCGTTCCTCTCGAAGCATAGATGCCGATCGAGTCCTCATAAGCCCCGATCCGATGCCCGTAGGCCGAGAAATACCAACAATACTTTACCGCTGTCCCGTACCTCGCAGCAGTACAATGGGGTCAAGAGATGCCTCGGGAACACCACCAAAAACTCGAAACGGAGCGAAGTGATCAACACGGAAATCGAAGGCGTACCTCTCGTGAACGCGCTGCCGCAAAAATCGGCTCAAAACTCCATCGGGGTAGTCCGGGGGGCCTCGCGGACTGAAAAGCGACGGTAGAAGCCAAAATCGAAAGTGCGTCGAAGTGCGCCGCGTCGCAGAAAACGCCGATGCCGCGGCCTCCAAAAATTCCCAAGATCCAAGGAAGGGTAGAGGACAAGGTGGGGAGGGGCTCAGCTCACAGGGGGGCTCCAGAAAAATGGCCAAAACCCGAATACCGGGAGAGGGAAGGCCTATTTATAGGCACAGCCGGACAAATCCAAAAATACCGAATATGTCCCGAGATTCGGGCGCTCGGACCACTTTCGGGCGCCCGAATCCCCCACGAGGTCCCCCGAGAGGAGCGCCCGAAACCACCTCCTCGCGCCACGTCGCCCATAACAGGCAACAGCCAAACCAGCCCTCCGCGACGCGCCGCGTGGCCCGCGCCCACCGCGCGGGTGGTTGGCGCCAGCCAACCACGCGCCGACACGTGGCGGGCCCCCGCGCCGTCAACGCCTCGGTCTCCGCGCCCACATGCGCGCCTGACGCGCTGCCTGCCACCCTGCCACGCACGCTTCCCGAGGCCCCCGAGCAAACTTCCGTGGACCGCGTCCACTCCACCAACCAATCTGCTGCCGCCACCTGTCAACTGCGAGCCAACGAAAACCCGCCACGTGGCACACCAGCCTCCACGCGCCGCGCCCTGCCCGCACGCCTGCCCGGCCCGCGCCTGCTCCCGTGGGCCGGGCCGACTGCGCCGCGCCTCCAGCTCCGCCACGTGGCGTACGGCACCAACGGGAAGCCGCCACATGGCACACCCTCGGTCCACCGGTCCACCGTGCACCCGAAAACACTGAAATCTTCCGGGTATCCGTTTTCGGGCGTCCGTACTCCGAAAAATACAACCAAGTAGTCGATTTCCATCGTTTTTCCGCGCTGAATCCAAATCCGATATCCGTTTTGCGCGAAACCACTTCTAAAATTTGACGGGGCATCCGAATACACTTGGGATCCATTTTTCGCACTGAGTCCATCTCTAGGGTTCGATTCGTGCACAAACACATCCAACACCCAACAAGGGCCTCCAGAAGCTGCTGATCCAACAGTATCCTATCGCGGGGATCCGGGCCCTCACATCCACAGCTGCTGTTGCTCCTCCCCTCCCTTTACTATTTCTCATTCTTCTTCTCTGGACAGTACACAGGGAGAGAGAGAGAGAGGAAATAGAGTGTGTGAGAGGGGAAAGAGAGAGAAAGAAGGGTTTGAAAATGGGTTTCGGTCGGGGGGTAGGCAGGGGTGATAGAGGGGGTGAAATGATCCATTTGCTCCCACGAAAATTCCTTATTTATCACAAAACCATGTCAGTATTCGTGCGTTTTGGGTGCCTGCGACCCTGTTCCAAGTGTCTAAAACTTCGCGGCTACAGTCCTGCGAGGCCTCCAGGGCGCCCTCACCTGCGTCGCTACTATTGATTCGGGCGCCTGCAGGACACCCCGGGCATCCGAAAGCCCGTGCACACTAAAACCCAGATCTTGAATTGGGAGTCCGAAAGTGCGGACTGGGCGCCCGCCTCAGCGCCCGCTATTGTAGCGCCGAGCACCGGCACCTTGTTTAGAGCGTCCGAAAGTGCTTAGAAATTCAGTTTGAGTTCTTTTCGCCCGTTTTCCGACTCAACTTTGGTCCAAATGTATTTTGTTTCGAACCAAACTTGCTCTAACTCATTTTAATCATGTTTTTAAATATATTTAAGATGACTTAACCGCACTTTACTATTTTAGCGAAAACCGGTGCACCACACATTTAGCTCCATTGGTCTTTTTGTTAGCTAACCGCCATTTAATTGAATCCTCAGGAGACAATAATTCTGTAGATGACATATCTTTGTACCCTCAAGGACAATTTTGGCTTGAGAGGCATCATATAATGGGACGAGCCATAGGGTAAGAAACGAAGAGGCCGTTTGGTTGAACAATTTATCTTTTACTGTTATAGCTTTTTCTTATCTACTTACTGCTTTTGCTTTTTCTGCATTTCCTTTGTTCCATGATTTGGGTTGATACAGATATTTACCGCATGTTGGCTGGGTTACCATTATCATGACTGAGAAACCAATTATTAAGGTATGTCAACTGTCATCTTGATATTAATGAAAATAGATGCTATTAGGTAATGCTATGAAGGGAGAAATTTTTGGCGCTAAATTTGTACATATCTTACTGGAACTTTAACAAATTGTGAAACAGGTATTTGAACTTCAAAATATTTGATTTTACAATCTAATCTTAATAATATTTTCAAAAATAAGTATTTGGAGTTTTGAAATTTTGATTTCGCTACCGAACCTTGCAGTACTAATGTAAAAGAAATGTGCTATAGTTCAGCTTAGGTAGTAAACTTGGAAGTTTAAAACAAATGGACCTATTTCAACATGGATTATAGTTCAGTCAAAGTCTGTACATTCTGACCTTTATTACTTTAGATCACATCATGCTAACACTAACATTTGTGGATGCTTAAAATTCAAATTACAATATAATTCTTTTTGATGAACCCTTTAATCTTGAGGGTTTTTTCTTTTTCTTTTCCTCCCTTGCAGTATTTGTTGATTGGTGCTTTGGGATTGCTGGTGCTAAGCTCTAAAGAGTAGCAATCTTATAGAAGAGATATAAGTGTAGTTTGTAACCTCACATCAATTGTAGAACCTTTTTTTTTGGTTTTTATGTATAAAATAAATTGTCAGCTCAATTTAGAGATCCAGTTCCAAGTTTGAACATTTGGGAGCTCCAAAATGCTCTGATTTGTGGTATAAACATTGTTGTTTATTCTCCTAAACGAGTTAGATATGTAAAGAAAAGAAGAGGAAAATGGAAAAAATGCACAAAGATCCTGTGAACTCAAGCTCTTTTGTAAACAGAGCCTTGGACTTTTAATTTTGACAACCAAATCTCCTAAACTTGACCAAATAGTTCAATGGGCCTCTCTCCTCAATCGAAGTAACTAACTAAATAACTGTTTTGGTCGTATGTCTTGCACATAATCTTACAAAGGTTCAAAACAAGGAGAAATTTATTTCTTCAATTCTAACAAATAAAATAAGCAATACAAATCAAAGTGAGGCTCCCTTTTTTATGATTTTCATATTTATTTGCAAGGACTAGGAGAGAAAAAATAGGATTATTTGCAAAACTAATCATTATAATTATTTTTATTATAAAAATAGGCTTACAAAAAAAATATTTGTAAAAATATGCCTGTGGTAGATGGGTGGGCTAAATGCGGTGAATCATTCACCGATTTCTTGAAATACGGTGAATTTAAAAAAAAATTAGACTCGTAAAAGCGGTGAACCATTCACCGCTTTTAAAAGCGATGAATAATTTACCGCCTTTATGGCATCTATGTATAATACCTTATTTATCTTTGAAAAAAAAAATTCCATCTAGCCTTTATTTTAAAAATATTCCTAATCTAGCCTTATTTGGATGATTAGAAAAAAAAATAGTAAAATTAATATTTTATTGCTAATTAGGAGAAATAAAAGAGAAAAATATTTAATAATAATAATACTAATAATTACAATAAAAATAATTTTATTATCATAATAATTATTTTGATTATGATTACATACTAAATATGACAGTTGATATAACTAAAAATATATATAATATAAAGATGATATAATTATACAATGTTTATAAATAAATGTGATAAAATAATAGTCCTTGTGAAGAAGGAGAGAGAAAAAAATAAATTTTTTTTTAATTAATATATAAATGTATATAAATATTATTAAGCTATTTTTTTTCTCTAATCTATCAAAATAAGATTAGATTAGAAAATTTTTTAGAAAACAAAAGGGCTAAATTGGAAAAAAAAAAAATTTAATAAGGCTAGATAAGATTTTATAAATTTTAAATGAAAACGATGAATGATTCACCTCATGTAAAATTTTATCTAAATGCGGTGAATGGTATTCAACGTATTTATAAGACTATTTTTGTAAAAAAAAATTTAAGGATACTATTTTTAAAATAATAATATTTTATAAGATTATTTATAAAAAAAAATTCAAAAAAATAGATTTATTTACATTTTGAACTCTCACAAGACTACGCAAGACATGCAAACAAAAAAGTTGTTTAATTAGTAACTGCGATTGAGAAGAAGTCTATTAAACTATTTAATAAAGTTTAGAGGATCTAATAGTCAAAACTAAAAGTTGAGGTGTCTATTTGCAAAAATGTACAAGTTCAGGGGACTATTGTATATTTTTTCCTCGTATTAACATGGACAATTTATATTATGCTGATTGAGAGTAAGTATGGATGTGGCAATTTTGGGTTACATTTCAGATGGGAATGATAGAATCTTTAGAAATAATGTTTCGGAAGAGTTTCCTTTGTAACAATAGAACCATTTGAGAGATTTAAATTTAGCTTGACATACAATGAGGTTGGCTCGATAAATTATGAACAGAATGGAATGCAGCAACTATTAGCCTACAGCTGATGGAATCAGATATATATATATATTTTTTTTTAAAAAAAAAAGAACACTTTTTTCTTTGTATTGCCTGTTGTTTGTTTTTTCTTTTAAGTCTAAATATCCGTCATGAAACGACCAGTCATTGGATGTAACCCAGAGCAATTTTCATGTTAGACCTGCGTGAGCAGAACCTTTTGATTCTACTGACTTTGCTTTATACAGTGGTTGCAACCACAGACTAGTACAGGAGGCATCATTAAATGGTGTAGATTCGTAATACATAAAATACGTGAGACATTAAGGAGAGGGGAATAACAGGGGGTCACCCAAGCACATGATGCCTGACAAATGAGAACTAAGGTCTTATTCGGAATTATCGTCACTTTTTCAATTTTAATGTTGCATAAGGGAGCTGTTAGTGGGATTCTGGCAGTTTTGTGTGTTTTGCAGACAACTCTGATCAAGCAGCAGCAGTTCTTTTCAAGCTGCCCACAGCTAGTATAAAGAATTACCAGCGTACAGAGTCCATTTCAGAAAATATGTTCTTGGTACATCATTCCAAGTTACGTAAATCTTACAACATAGAATTTGAATATTGTGCATAGAAAAGCAGCAAGTGAGAATGGTATATATTCTTTGTACTCAAAAGGATGGTCACTGGATGGTGTCGTAAGATTTACATCATTGTATGCTGGTGTTGTAAGATTTACATCATCAAGGACGATGTTCATGCAGCATTGCTCTATGACATTCAATACAGAGGACAATGTAAGATCTAAGAATCTAAAGCAGGGCAATATCATCTTTGCACTGGTGATCCTGACAAGAATATTAATTGGCTAATCACATTTTCTACTTAGATTATAATGCCTCTCCAACTTCATGTGTAAAATGTGATTTGTCTTTTACTATTCCTAGCTGAAATCACCAGTGTAAAGAAAGAAAACTTCTTACAAAAGACTGATTAAAGGTTTTCATGCTATTCAGCATTTCAAGTACGATTGCACAATTAAACTCCGTTATATTACCCCCAAAAAAAAAAAAAACAGACAGCCAGTGGATCTGGCTAACCAACAATGTTGACAAAACAATAAAGGTGCAATAAATTTTCTATTACTGAGTTAACGACAAAAGATCAAATAGCTGAGCACATCATCAGTTCGTAAAAGCTTTGATAGAAGGCAACCTTCACTGTCCTTCAGCACGCACTGAACTTCAACACAGAGAACAAGCAGAGATGAGCAGTCTTCATAAGTATCATTTACTTGTTATCCTCATTTTCCGGCTTTTTTTCTTCTTCCTTTTTCTGAGGTTGAAAAACCAGCATGAGTAAAAATTTGCCAAATGACAACAAGACTAGAGCTTTGCAGACACAAAATATACACAAAATAAACAACTACGAACAAATTTAGGTTTGATATGGTATAACCTGGTTGACAACAGAAAGTAGCAACCACTCGCAGATAAATAATTTATGGTTTTCGATTTTACAAGCAAATGATTAGAGTTCAACTTGGCAAACAAATTTTAGAAACTAGCATGACCAGATATCAAAATGGCTATACTCGAGCAACACTTTATGCTTCTAAACTAATCATTGCATGATGATATACATCTCACCAAAAACTCAATTTGTTAACTTCGAAGGCGTTTGATAAGATACATCCAATGCTGTGACTTTTTTCGCTTAAATATAAGCCATTTGTGCCTTCAGGACCCTAGGCCACATTAACCCCTCCCTAACCTATCCTATTTTATAATCCAAGAAGCCAGGAGATGAAGCCCCACATTTTAAATACCCACTCAAGAGATCAAACCCCGAACCTCTTAAGATGGCAATCTTGGTAACACTAGCCTAATTAGTGGTGGTTGACCAATCATCGATCAAACAAAAGAAGCACAAGAGATTAATACAACACACATACAACTGGATCAACCTTCCTAGATAAAATTATTCTAGACTAAAAATTTCTTCTAACATTCGGTTAGGTAGGATAATGACATCACATGGAAACAGAGGTCCCAAATAAAGCTCATACCAACTCATAGATGGAACACATAAATTTGAAGTCACACGACAGAAGCATTTGAGTTTCTTGTGACTATAAGAAATAATTATCTCTCTGGAAAAATATATTTACTCATAAACATACCTCTGATTGGCCTTGCAAAGATGCTAATAATTCTTTCACAGAAGGGTCATTAGGATCAACACCAGGAAGCTGCAGGAGACAAAAAAAAAAAAAAAGGGAATTTTTTTTCCAGTAGTTGAGGCATCAAAAAGTAGCTAATTATAGTCAATCACAAAATTCAAAGGAAAAATCATACCGAAGTTAGGATCGATGAAACAAATGCCTGATCCTCGACCACTTTCCGCATTTCAGACTCAGAAGAATCTTTTGCACTGTCCTGAACAGACATTTGAAGAGCTGCATCCACAAGGTGTAAAATTGATGAATCAGCAAAGCCACTCATAGCATAAAAGCAGATAAGATTTGAATGTTTTTTTATTTTTTTAAGAAAACAGAAAAATAGGGTTCATGGAGAACAGCACCAATAGAAGGAGATGCACCGACTGTATATAATCTCTAAAGATAAGGTCTTTTATTGTCCATTTCATGCAGTAAAGTTGGTTTGGTATTACAAACAAGTTTTTCAAAGAGAGAATTTTTCTAAGTACAAGGGTATTTATGTAATGATCTACAATTTTGAAGGGCATATAAGAATTTAGTTTTGGTAGGGATGTATACAAAAGTAGATGATTTTTGCAGCTACATATGTATCTGATTAAAAACACAATATTATCACCAAGCCTTTCTAAAAGACAAATTATATACGAACCCTATTTCTCGTAGTTGAATGAAGATGTATAAACCTGATATTCTTGAGCTAAATAGTAGCTAAGTGGAGAACTACTAACCTAATGCCAAGTCTTGGTCATCTACAGAGGGATCTGACATGGCAGCGTCTGCTATAGCTCCACTCCCAGACTTAACATCATCCATGGACATTGCAAGAGCCTGCTGTAGCAATGCAGCCTCATCATCCTGTAAAAATATCAAGTACATCAAGAAATTTTAGCATGATTACTTTGTCCGATAACTATGAAATCCAAAGTCAATACTAGTACAAAGTGAGAACTGTACTGTCTATTGTGATTCATTGTGAAATAATCATGGTTGTGCAGTCCATTAGAATAGTACTTCTAAGGCATATCAAACATGATGGAAATAAAGCCTTCTGAAAATTATATGCATTTCCCAAAGACAAGTCTCAATATATATATATATATATATATATATATATATATATATATAGACTACTATACTATCAATAGTACTAAGCACTTGGTACTATTGACTTTTTGACGTTTGGATGAAGGGATGTGCGGTTAGAACTATAGTGTTCCCCTAGGGTTTAGTGGGTTGTTGGTGAAATAGTATAAATCCTAGGAACCACTATAATCTTAACCGCACATCCCTTCATCCAAAAGTCAAAAAGTCAATAGTACCAAGTGCTTAGTACTATTGATAGTATAGTAGCCGGACTCTATATATATCGAGAGAGAGAGAGAGAGTAATGCTCCTATACTATTGATAGCATTAGGGCCTTACTACTATAGTCCCATTTTCGATTTTAGGATGTTCAAATCAACGATCCACACCGTTAAATATGATCTAGGGTATATGAAGTTCTTAAGAAAAAAAAAATTATAATTTTTCGACATCGTTTACTTAGTAAATCATGTCAAAATGAACGGTGAAAATTGAACAATTTTTAAAATTTGAGAATAGCACTTTTGAATTCAAGATCAAGAATGTTGATCTTGATTTAAATGGTTTAAAGTATTTTCTATCAAAATTTGAATAAATTTAGATTCTTCTACACCATTAAACTACAAACTCGCCATAGTAGCCATTGAAAATTAATAATTTTGAAATGGTTTGATCATAAAGTAAAATATGTCGAAAAATTATAATTTTTTTTTTCTAAAAACTTCATATACCCTTAGATCATATTTAACGGTGTGGATCGTTGATTTGAACACCCTAAAATCAAAAATAGGACTATAATAGTAAGACCCAAATACTATCAATAGTATAGGAGCATTACTCTATATATATAGAGAGAGAGAGAGTCCGACTACTATGCTTGTAAAAGTATCAAGCACTTGGTACTAGTAAGATTTTCACCCTTAGATCTAACCCTTTGACTAATTCCACCCCTTAGATCATGCTATTCTACCAACCACCCACAAAACCTAAGAGGCCCACTATCATCCTAACCACACATTTTATAAATTTTCGACATCATTTACTTAGTAAGTAAATCATGTCAAAATGAACAATGAAAATTGAACAATCTTTAAAGTTTGAGGATAGCACTTTTGAATTCAAGATCAAGAATGTTGATCTTGATTTAATGCGTCAAGGATGGGAGGGCTAGAACAGGCATACAAAAGATTATCCCGGATCTACGCCGAGGTATTGACGGCGATTCTCAAATATCGTAGAACAGAATGTGATACGATGAGATAGAATGCAATAGAAACAAAGATAGGGAACGGGTTACCTATGATTTAAAGTATTTTCTATCAAAATTTGAATAAATTTAGATTCTTCTACACCGTTAAACTACAACCTCACCATAGTAGCCATTGAAAATTAATAATTTTGAAATGGTTTGATCATAAAGTAAACGATGTCGAAAAATTATAAAAAAAAAAAAAAATTAAGAGCTTCATATACCCTAGATATTTAACGGTGTGGATCGTTGATTTGAACACCCTAAAATCGAAAATGGGACTATAATAGTAAAGCCCTAATACTATCAATAGTATAGGAGTATTACTCTATATATATATATATATATATATATATATATATTCATACCACAGACCAAGATCATCGACACATGCGTCATGCACAACAATTGTTAGCACATATGACCATCTTAAAGAGAAGACTTCAAGAGACAAATCTAGCATTGCAGACATTACCTTAATTATTCAAATATCTATTAGTAAAAGCCTATTACTGAAGAAATAGTTACAGATTATGCAAACTTTCCATAGAAGTCATTTGTCTATTTGTACAACAAAGAAACCTGAGGATTAGACACTAAGCAAGTAAGGCCAACATGCAGCTTAGAAAAACAGATAATGCTTGATCCAACAACGAAAAATAAAGCTGAATGCTTAAATATGTTACAGAAAAACATATGCCAATATAAAAGAGAAAATAGGAAATGGACAACAAATGTCACTGGGAGAGAACTATTTACTACGTTATTTGACTCAAATATAGTTCAGAACCTTGGCAACCTTTTAGCCAACCACATAGACATTAGTTGAAGAGGAATACATTTGCAGAAACAAATACTTTGTATAATTTTTAGACCAAATTTAAAGTATTACAGTTAACCTCTTAGTTATTTTGATCAAAAACAAGTTTGTATATATGTAAAGAAGATACAGAAACTAATTACAAGGAATTATGAATTGAAAATACCATTAACTGGTGTCTCTTATCATCGGCAGGAAGAGCAGAACTACTTTCTACTTCAGTCATAGTAGCATCACGAGAGCTCGACGCTTCTTGCTTAGTGGCTTCTTCAGCAGCTTTTTTTGCAGCAGCTTCTTGTCTCGCTCTCTCCTCTTCCATTGAAACCCTAAGTGCAAGGGCCAACTCTGGATCTACATTGGGGTCCACACCAAACTCAAACCCACCTGCTGCGGCTGCAGCAGCTGCAGCAGCAAAACCACTTCCCCCATCTCCATCTCCCGTGAAGATTGGTGTGCTGTGAAACAACAAACATATCAGATCATTTGCAAGCCTATGCTATAAAACAGATTTAGGGCCTTGTTGGCATAGGAAAAAAGAAAAAAAGAGCGTATGTAAGAGTGCTATTTCAGTTGATCTGCTCAAAGAAGCACCAGCACCATTTGCATTACAATCACCCATGCAGAAGAAATGGAAGCTTTAAATTAGAGCTTCTCCTTTTAAATGTCTGTTTGGCCTGCTAGTACTTTAGCATTTCACTGCAGTTATCTCTAGTAGAGCATTTGGCAAACTGAAAATTCTGGAGGAATGAGACCCTAAGCCCCAAAAGAAGAAATTTTATTTTGAAGCTTCTCTACTGCAAAGATAAGTTGGTCAAGTTCAGTCTATGAATCCAGAGTGGGATGTTCTCAATCCCAAGCAGAATCAGAGTTTATTCAAGCACTCATTCCCATAGGATAGGAGCATTGGATAGCTAATCTTTCTCCTCTTAGATCTCTCCTCTTATTCTATATTTCTAGGTCGAGGGAATCGGGGCAGAGAAGGTCTAAAAGCAGCCGAAAAATAAGCCTTTTTTCTTAATAACTTAATAGCCCGATGAAATCCACTCGCCATCAGGCTACTTTAGTAAACCGTTCAACTCATGCTTCTGATAGGAAGTTTTTTTTTCTACTAGTCTTCCTCTTATGATTACGATTTCAAATACATACCAAACTTTCCACAGGAGATGCCAGTGAAGACTACCAGCCAATGATGGACCATATGTTAATATAGTGTTTTTCCTAATAAAACTACTAAAACAACAAATCATCGAACAATATTATCTGCAGAGAGATGTTGCAGACTTGCAGTGATATTAATATAGTGCTTCTCCTAATATAAGTACTAAAAAAACATACCATCAAACAATATTATATCATACTACAGGGCAAACAGGCCTCTAGAGCCCAGAATCTCATTTCAACCTCTTCTGCCATTCTAGAAATTCCAGAATTGCTTTGTTTGTCAAGCATCTTGTACTAAAAGCTTCAGCCTTTTGGAGTCAACTCCAGAAGCCAAACTAGCATGGTAATTAGAGGAAAACATGAATACTAGCCTTATAAGAACATCAGAGAGAGCATTAGGACCAGGAGGGGCATGAACTATGTGGCTACTATCACTGCTGTTTACAGAAGAAACAAGGGCATCCAGTTTCTCAGGTTTCCCCTCATCCGATTCTCCAAAATCGACAATGTCAAGAGAGACGCTGTTCTTCTTCAACTTTCTACCGATTGCCTCCAATGCTTTCTTGTCATACTTAACTGGACTGTACCTCGAAAAGATTGGCAAAAAAGTTTAACAAAGTCACAGAACAATACAGGTAAAAAATCACAATGACATATTACATACCTTCCAACAAAAACTATAATTCTTTGTTGCTGCTTCTTATTTTGGCGGTGTTTAAGAGCCAACTGAGCTATCTGGATTCCAGCAGGCAAGTTTGCCTCACCACCAACTTCTAGTCCTAAAGTAAAAATATAGGTAAAAGTATGCTGAAGATAATTGGTATGTGTTACCTAACACATATGCCTACTAATAATGGTTAAAAAGTTAGAAATAAGAGCTCAGATTATAATACATTACTCATAGGGAATTGTAGATTTAACAAAGGACAATACTAAGTATAAAATGCTTAATGTGTACGCTATGAATAGCACCAATGTTTAAAAATCGGGTCAAACAACAATCCGAAAATATTACTAGGTCAAGAATCACTGGTTCAACTAGTACCAATGACATCAGTATGACGTCATAAATATTTAAATTTTTTTAATTTTATTATATAGAAACATATGTATGTTATCATTCTAGTATCATAATTATAAAATACTGATTTTTACACCAAAATAAGTAGACACTAGTTTTCAAGTTTCACTTTTCATAATAAAAAATAAAATTAGGAAAAGTCAATCATAAATAAAATTAAAAATTACACTAATAAAAAAAAAAAAACAAAAAAAAAAAAAAAAAAAAAAAACAAGCAGGCTTGTTTAGAACAGGACTAGTTCATTGGTTCACTGCCGTCAGTTCTAATGGTTCAAAGCATGTTTTTGGCATATCCATTTTAAAGGGTTGAACCGAACCGCTTAATTAATTGGGTCACAGTCAAACCGGTTGGTTCAATCTGGGTTTTAAAACATTGTTTTAATAGCACATAGATATGTATTCACTTACCGCCAATTGAAAGGAAACTACAATTTACAGAAGAGGAGCTCAGGGTTACTGCCTAGGGCTTTTATTACTATGTCAGGATTCAAAGATGTGAAGGGAAATTATAGTTTGGATAGTGCATTTGTATGCCCCAATAAGCCTTTGGCATTAACTTCTCTTCTATTTTGATTGTAATAGTTTCATTTCACATCATTTCATTTTTATTTCTGCAGGAGATAATTAAACATTTTATTCTCAATTTTGACCTCTACTGATCTGTGAATATGAGCTGAAAAGCTTATAAAACAGGATTTTCAATTCACCATGCCGCTAGGCCAAACTTCTCACACTTAGGGGTTGTTTGTTTCACCAATTTAATATTCCAGTAATTCTCTGGATTCCCTATTAAATACAGTGACATTGTCAACGTGCAACTTAGGTTGGGCAAGAGGTTAAGGGGAAGTGATGGAAATATCCTAGGTTCCCAACTAGTAGGCATATTACATTACCATGGGTAAGAGGGTTTTGCCACTCCCATCCCCATTGGGAATAAGCACTTCATTAGCAAAAATTCAAAAGTCCCTCGCACCTTTCTAACCCAAGTAGCAAGGTGACAATCTTGTCATTCCTAATATAAAATGTAGAGAAATTCTTGCAATGCCATGAACCGGCAAAACAAACAACCCCTTAGTAGTAAGTCAATCTGAATAGTCAGGGTAGGCTCTGACCTAAATTTCAAATGCTTATACAGTTCTAAGAAACAAATATGTCCTTTAAAAAGTTTAAAGTGGCAACTTCACTTGGCAGTTTCTAGAGTTTAGAGAAAGGTATTTCTGTTAATAGGAGGCAGGAAACCACCATCTCTCCATATTCTTCAACTTCTTATAAAGTTTGATCATTATGACAACCCTGAGAAATCAATTGCACACTACACTGCTTCACCTTTATGCTTTCCCTCTGCCACCCCCCAGATTAACCAAATACCAAAACAAAAAAAAATACAACTTAAAGGAGGTCTGCTTGATCAATTTAGTAATCAATAAGATGTCGAGGTCCCAGTACCTAAATAAATCAAGGCACTGAATGGTATGGTAAAGACTACTGCTAACAACCGACGAAACACCAATGTTTTAAATTTTTTTAAAAAAATTTACAGAGAAATAACAATCCTACCATGCATGCAAGCGAGGATCTTCCCAAGATCGCTGGTGGGCGTGACCAAAACCCTAACCCCCTTCCCCGCCATCGTCAGCACCCCAACTGTGTTCTCCGGATTCGACTGCACCAACAACCGCAATCAGAACCAACCTAATCAGAAACCCTAACCCTAGGATCGACGCGCTCCCCAACTGAATTGGATCAAAGGACAAATTTACCTGCGTTTTGGCTCCGCAGATGAGATTAACGGCCTCGGCTTGGGCCTGGAACCGGGAGGGGGAATAGTCCCCGTTCCGCATCCACTCCGAGTTATCGATACAGATCATGGTGGCCTGCAAGAGATTAAGAGAAAGAGAGAGATTTGTGTGAGAAAAGCCCTAGAGTCGGAGGTGGGAGAAAGGAGAAAGGGGAAAGAGAGGGGATCGAAGTTAGGGTTTCGAAGGAGGAGGACCTCGAGAACCATGGTGAGCGACGAAGTGAGAGGAAGAAGGGAAGAGTTGAAGGAGATCGTGGGGCGGTGAGAATGGGGCGAAGGAGATTGCTTGAGGAGTAAACCAACTAGGATATACGATGGAGATTCGATTTTGCTTTAAAATAATTTAATTTAAAGGTTTTTTTAAAAAAAAAATTAAATTTAAAAAGGCAAATTTGCATTAAAAAAATTTGTCAGCGTTTTCACAAAATTTTTTTTATTTTTATATATTCAATCAAAATTTTTAATAAATTAATTAAAGTATTTTTTTTTCTTTCTTTTATTTTTTTTTGCGTTTTTTTTTTTCCGGATTCATTTTCCTCCTTTTTCTCCTTCGTGAACTCGTCGCCTCGCTCTCACTCCCCAGCACTCTCGCCCTACGTAATGTCCAAGCCACAGCCACCCCCCACCGCCATGGATGTTCTTTCTTTTCTTCGCACAAGATTCATCTTTCTTCTTTTCTCCTTTCTAAGCTTGCCGCCTCACTCTCACTTTCTAGCACTCTCGCCTTACGTAATGTCCAAGCCGCCGCCACCATAGACACTGTCGGAGCGTCGCCCTTCAACCTTGCACTCACTCCCGCCACGCCCACGCGCACGGAGTATCTGATGAGCACAACGTCGCGGGCGAGCGCGGGCGCGGTTTCATGGGGCAGCACTCCAACGGGGCCTATGGTGGCGGTGAGGGCGATGGCTGTGGTATACGATGAGGAAAAGTCTGCGATAGTGAAAAAGGATATAAAAAGTAAAAAAAATATAAAGACAACAAGAAATTTTTTTTTTTTTTTAAAAAAAAACTATAGAAAAGGTCAAGAACAAAAAAGAAAGCAAAAAAAAGATGAAGTTGTACTACTTCAAAAGAATTTGGTATTGTTTTAGACGAAATTTATATTATTTGAGACAAAAATTTTATTTTTTGAGATGAGATTTACACTCTTCAACTGAAAATTACACTATTTGGGTGAAAATTACACTATTTCTCCTCCTCTTCCTCTTTCTCTTCATTCCGTTTTCTCGTACTTTTTCTACGCCCATCCTGTCACGCCCCGAAATTTAAAAGCGTTTTAAATTTTTTTAAAAAAAATTAGATTTAAAAATATCAATCCTTAGGACGTGAGCAGATCTGCCCGTGTATAAAGAATTTTCGATCCAAACGGACAGAATCTCTTCTATATACGCACGGCTAGGCAACGTACAATAATACAATCAATACAATCAGAGTTTATTAGACATAAATAATTCATGATCTTAAACAACTAAATCATGATCCAATCATAACGATAACCTAAGCATCATAAATAAATCAACAGCTACTAAAATCCATAATTCAATAAGAAAACTAAATAGCATGATAATGAGTCATGAACACTAAACTGCTAATCTAGTCAATATGATAAAGTCGACGGTAGAAACATCTGGAATCTGAATAAATATGGTGGCAGGCTAGTTATCTAGCTAGCGTATAAGGAAAAGCTCTACTGCGGAGCCTCACATCACCGTCCCGACATCTCACCACCAGACGGACCTGAAAAAAGTGTTAATAAGAGAGTGTGAGATACAACTGAATGTATCCTAATGGGTACAACAAGCCGGGACCAGCAAGTCGTACTAAATGGTATACAGTAATCGAAAGGTAGACAAAACATGATCAAAAAGCAAGTATAATGTCAGGTAAGTAATGCTGAACAATAATTAAGTAGTAAACAAGTAGTGTAATTGTCACGCCCCAGGGTTGAAACTGCGACCCGGGCCCGCCAGCAGATCCGTCGCCCATACAGAAAGCCCCGTATGGACGAAGCGTCTAACCTGCAAAAGATAATACTACAGCTATACAGATATCAGAGCTGAAAAGTAAAATACTGAGATAAGAAAATACATCTCCCAATAGTACAAGTCTGAACCTTACTACATAAGTCTCTCAAAATAAATAAAACTCTCAACAGCAACTAACCACAATAACCCAGCAGACTGTACTACAAAGCTCCAAAAAGGGTACCACTATACTCCAAGGATGGGTAGGGAACTAGCTCGCGACTCCCTCGCCTCAATCAGCAACAGAAGGATCAGCAATACCCGCAGAAAACTCTGTAAAACAAAAGAGAGGAAAGAGAAAGGGAAGGGGGAAAAACCCCCCAGCGGGTGTGAGAACTACACCAACACGTAGTTCTCAGTGGGTACCGCCACCAAGCCCGACGGTCTGCCTACTAAGTCTACTAGAGGCATAAGATAATAGAAAAACTGTACTAATGTAAAGATAAGCTGGGAAGAAATCTACAGCTATCATGCCTCTATCTACAATGCTCAATGGGTGATACAGATGAAAATGATGCATCGACTCTAACCCGAAATACTCAATCAACCCAATCACAGTGACTGCCACATAGGGTCCAGTCAAACATGAGCCCACCTACTGCCATTACATCCACGGAGGACTGGACTTACGTAGGGCGTCCGTGACTGCCTAAAAGAGGCCCAGCCAGAGGGACTGCGTCGACAAGTCGTGATAGCAAAGTAACAGGCCTAGCTCCGGAGTGGCACTCGAGAGGGGCGACCCCACCGAGGAAAGTATCTACGCATCTCTGTCGAGCTCAATATGGCTCATGCAGGCTATAATCCAAATCAATGATCAACAAGATCAACAGTGCCCAAAACACATCTCTAACTCACTAACTGGAAAAATTCGAACAGTCAGGACCGCTGTCAACCCAACGGTTTCCCAAATATAACATCAACTCAACATACAAACCTACTAGACTGGAGATACTCCACAGTCGACAACAATGAAGGGTCCGAAAACCCCGAAAGAGTAGAACCTACAACCCAAATCAAACAAGAACAGGCTCAAGGCATAGCCTCTCGTTGTTCTCGACCTAAAGAAAAAGGCAGCCCTAGAATCCAGATCACTCGAACTCTCTCAGGTGAAGAAGTTTACAAAAAATGCGACATTTATTACCGAAAACCATTTTCACTCGAGCCCACGCGGGGTGAGGACTAAAAGTAGTTCCTTTTTGTAAAACCATCTTGATTAAGAAAACCCATTTTAATAAATTTTAGCTATTTTAGGAAAATCAGTTAGAAACAAGTTTTATTCCCAAACTCCGAAGGGCTAATGCCTTCGCCCAATCAGACAAGAACAGACTCCGGCAACCCTTCGACATTTGGAAGAAAAATATTAGTTTACTGAAATCATGTGTGTCTAAAAAGATTCTGGATTCAAGGTCCTGCTATCACTGGTACACCACTGCCACGAACACAGTGGCGACAAACAAATCGAAGAACTCGACAACTCGGGACCACCGTTTACCCAAACGGCTCCCGCCACTAGTACAAGACTAGCTACATCTACCAGACTCCACTCGGCCCCCAAGCACGAGTGTAACATGCATCCTATACTAAGAGAAATTCCGACCACTCAGCCCACTACCCGGGCAAGGAAAACACTATGTCCAGAGATAGAATGTAAAGTGTGGATGTCTAAAGCATAAATAAACCTAGCCCAAGTGAGAGTTTTCTACTAGTCTAGTGACACATGCAACATATGACAGGGTGCTAGGTCACGTTCCAATAATAGCATTTAGTTTAACTAAAGCAAGATCAGGAAACATTAACCAACATGATTTCAATAACGACACAAGAAAAACAACATCTCTCTCTCTCTAACATGCATTCTAACATATCTCACAATCATGCATGTTTTCTATACAATAGAATTAATGAACCGTCCACCGGTTTTGGAGACGAAACAACCCACCTGAATCGCTTTCCGTAGGCAAAGCCGAAGCCGGTGAAGGGCGCAGCCACTCGCTACCAAAATCCGCCGAAACCGCACCCTCGGTACTCAGTCACACAAGCCTCTGCTCAAACCAACATCACGGCCAACAACACAATCAATACCCCAAACAGTAATTGCTGTTTTGCAAGCCAGCACAGAAAAAGAAATTTTTCACCTGCGTGCGATCCTTCGAAAAATCCATAAAAATTACGGATGCGATCCTCGCGACGAGTAGATACAAATCGAGTATCTATACTCCTCGTTCCGACACCTGTAGGCCAAGATACACCCAAAATACCGTGGTAAGCCAAACTCCCCACAAACACAACTCTGCGCACAAACAGTCCGGGAGAAGTCAAAATATCACCTTCTAGATGACCTCCAAAAATTTCAATAAAAATACAGCTGCGATCCTCGTGAAGCGTAGATGCCAATCGAGTCCTCACAAGTCGAAATCCGAAAACCGAGCACCAAGATAAAAATTCGACAATGCTCCGCTGTCCAAGAAAATCACCAGCAAGAAAGGGGTTCAAAGATGTTCCAGAAACCCCAATAAAAACAAAACTGAGAGGAGCGGGAAACACGAAAAACGGAGATCTACCTCTCGTGAAACCGATAACGCAAAAATCGTCGAAAAATTCTTTCGGGATAGCTCTGGGGACCTCGTGGACCGAAATGCGACGAAATGGGCCGCCGAAGAAAGAATGTCGCACTGCGCCGACTCGTCGAAGACGTCGATGCCGCGGCCTCCAAAAATTCTAGAACTCCCTCGAGAGATGAAGCACAAGAAGAGGAACAATTTTGCTAAAGCACTCAACCGCAGTGGGGCTCGGGAAAAGGGCCAAAAGGCCGAGTAAATGGGCCTATTTATAGGCTCTCCCAAAAAGAACCCAAAAATTCCAAGTTTTGGGCTTTTGGGCCCAACATTCGGGCGACCGGAAATTTCCGAACGGCTACAGTGCCCCACAGTGGCCCCGCACACCGGATCCCATCAGCGCCCGAATCATCCTGGGCACGCCGCGTGTCCCGAACATGGGACAACGGGCGCCCGGCCATTCGGGCGCTGCCACGTGGCCCGACAGGGGGCACGGAGTATGTGGCGCCCGCCAATCGCAGGGCGCCACGTGGCGCCCCACGTACGGCCGCCACCTGCCCGACGTGGTCTCTCACCTGCCCCGCCTGCTCCCCGCATTGCGTGGACCGCACGTGCGTGAGTCGCCACTCACAGGACGCCACGTGGCCCGCCCCGGTCCACGCACCAGCCCGCGCGTCGCCATGGACCGTGCCACGTGAGCCCGCGAATCCGAGGCTGCCACGTGTCCCCCGCGCCCGGTCCATGCACCTGCGCCTTCTCAGTGGACCGCGTCGCTTGCGCCGGCCAATCAGAGGCCGCCACGCGGCATCCGCCCGGTCCACGGCTTCCACCATGCACCAAAATGCAGAGAAAATTTCCGGGGGTTCGTTTTTGAGCATCCGGACTCCGAAAAATATAAGTAAAGCCGATTTTCGACATTTTTTCGAGCAGAATCCAAAACCGGTCTCGGATTAGCCTGAAACCCTTTCTAAAATTCGGCGAAAGCAGCCGAAGGACAGGCTTGATCCAGAACCTCACTGAGTCCGTCCAACGCGTCCATTTGACGCGTTGCAGGTCCGACACACCAATAATAGGTGTTCCACAACATGTGTCATGGGGAAAAGCCGCACGGGGATCGGGGCCACTACAGTAATAACTGAGCAAAATAACTGTAAAGTAAGTAAATGCGTCAAGTGTACTGATAATCAAATCAACCCAATCAGGTGCCACTGTTGGTCCCGAGGACCTTAGGCTAGTGCCTGACCAGACTGACATGTACCCCATACCTGCAGGAACAAGCAAAGAATAGGGGCTCAATATCACTCGGAGTCTACAAAGGCTCAATAATGGGGCTCGATATCGCCCGGAACCTGCAAGTGTAGCTCAATAATGAGGCTTGATATCGCCCGGAACCTGCAGGTGCAGCTAGATAACGGGCTCACGGGTCGATCAAACCAATCTACCAGTAAAGAACACCATAACGGGATCCAGTCCGCTGGTGTACGTGAAAATAACATCTTGTGCATGCCGATCACAATGCGGATGCTCAATGCTCACAGTCGAAAGACCGGAATGCGGCAAGTAACCGGAAACTCCCAAACGGGATCATAAGTAATCAACAATGCAAGATAATGTCATAATGAACCATAACCTCCTACTCTATCATGCATGCAAATCAAGAGATAATAATGTGTATAATAAATCATATGTAGGAGATATATCAATAAACAAACTAGAAATGTCAACTACACTGTGTAAAGTCATAACCATCATATGGTGTAGGGATCGATTAAGATATAAAAAAGCAATAACTGAAAGAAGGGCTAGCAAAAGTGTCACGCCCCAGGTGTAAACCAGAACCCGAGTTCGACAACAGATCCGCCATATACGCAGTATTTTTTACGTATACGAAGCGATACAACAACTCAAGCAACAAGGTGATGTATACAAGAGTGAGTAAAGCCACAACAAGTGGTATAGAGCGAGAAATAAATCATAGACTAACTGTATAAGTACATAAATCAGCTCCAACAAGAACAACCCTCCAAAATACCATCTCAACAAAAACTTCCAATAACACCACTAAGCAACACAAGAGCAACTCCAATATACAATAAGTACAACTTTACTAAAAGAAAAACCAAGTACACAACTACTAAACCACTCCAACACAACTCTCCAACATCAACACCAAAACACAAGTCCAACTAAAATAAGTCTGCCACAACATCATAACACAACTCCAAATATAAACAAATCCAACTCCACAAGCACAACTACAACATCAACAACTCACTACATTACCAGTACACAACTCTGAAAATATACAACTCCAAACTATACAACTCTCAAAAATATAATACAAGTCTACTACCTCAACATGATATGAACTCTGATACAAAACCCATCTCTCAACATAAAATAAATACAGACAGCTGACTCCAACCAGACCAGATATATACAATAGTCTGAAAGTCTAAAAACTGAAAATAAGGAAACTGTGGGACAACCTCTATCCAAAACGTCAGGGTGGAGCTCTATCTAGTCCGCAACTCCCTTGCCGCGCTTTGCCTGTGCTGCTGCTCCTGAAGAAGTCACTGGGTGTCACGCCCCGGGTGTAAACCAGAACCCGAACCCGTCTACAGATCCGCCGTGCACACAGAATTTCCCGCATACACGAAGCGCCAGTAACCTACTCAGATATAAGAGATACAATGAGCAATAAAAATATAACTGAACTAAAACTACTACATCTCATACTAAAGCTGGAAGTAAAATATAGTACATCTGGAAATAATAGTACAAGTGTCTCTCCCAGCTCACCAAAATGATACAACCAGCTGGCTAAAGCCAAACCCAAAAGATAAAAGTACAACCGTCAGAGATAAAAGGGATACAAGTCCAGCTAACTCACTGTCGGGCTGACCGTCTATCTACTCAGCTGTCCTCTCTCCTCGATCCGCCGTTGTACGCCCAGCAGCACCCGCAGAAGAGACTGCAAAACAAAGGAGAAGAAAATGAAGAAAAGAAGAGTGGGGGTGAGAATTACTAGTAAACCAGTTGTGAGGTCCCGGAATCCCCCACGTAGGGTCGCTGGTTGTTTGACAGCTTTTAGTGGCCGTTGGGAGTGGTTGTGCGCATGTCGGGCCCGAGAAATGGATTTGTGATGCAATTTGGAATTTAGTTGCATCACTGGAGGCCTGCGTGGTGTGTCAGTGATGTTTGCGCGCAATTTGGACACAAGTGGTGGACTTCGGGTTTAAAATGAGATCCCGTGGGTAGTTGGAGGACCCGTCGGGTGTTTAGAACTGGTTTCGCGCGATTCAGATGTCAAAATTGGACTCCGGGCGAAGTTTGGATAAAAGATTACCTCTCCGGTCGCCTTCAGGAATTTTTAGAGTTGGAATTTGGCAAATCGGACTTCAGAATTGGACCCGGCGCGAAAATCGGATCGAGTGGGCTTTCGGCAAATTTTCGGACGAGATTTTGGAGAAACGGACATCGTTTCTGGATTCAGCGCGCGAAATCGCTAAGAATGGACTATTTATTTGTTGGTTTTGGCGTCCGGTAGGCGTGCGCGTTTTTCGAGGCGACACGACACGCAAACCGAGGCGTTGGTGCGACGCGAATTTCGGGGTGGCGTGGCACGTTTCCCGAGGGCGTACGGCGGTTGGCGCGGCTGGCAGGCGCGCCTGCGACGTGGGGCGCACGCGGGGGGGGCCGCCACGTGGCGGGCCCCCACTGGCGCCCGCTCGGGCGCGCGTGACACCGCGCCCGTGTGGCGCCCCCGTGTCCCGCGCTTGCGCGGGCATGGTGTCACGCGCCCGTGTGGCGCGCGGGCTGCGCGCCCGCGTGGCGCGCAGGGGCGCGGCCACGTGGCGCCGACCGCGGTGCAGCGCTTTTGTGCCGTGGACCGTCGGGTGGAGGGCCCCCATTGGGCGTGCACCGTGGACCCGGTCCACCCTGACCCTTCTCCCCTCTCTTTTCTTCTCTTCTTCTTCCTTTTCCTCCCCGCGCACCTTTTCTCCTCCATTTTTCTTTCTTTCTTCTTCAACCGAGCGAGAGATGAAGTGAGGAGGGGACTTTGGTGGGGTGCGGCGGAGCGTCGTGGGCCTCGTGGAGCGTGCGAGTTCTTCCAACGGAGCGTTTCGGCGGCGGCGGCGCAGTCGGGTAGGTCCCGTGTGCTAATTTTACGATATTTTTAGCACAGTTTTGGTGCGATATTTTGGACTGTGAATTGACCCCCTTGCTCTTATCTGTGTTTGGGACTGTGTTTTCTGCACCGTTTTGCGTGCGATCCCCAACGGCGTGCTCCGTTTTGCGTGCGGACTCCGTTTTGGTGCGGACTCCGGCACCGTGCACCATTTTGTGTGCGGATTCCGGCACTATGCACCGTTTTGCGTGCGGACTCTGTTTTGCGTGCGGACTCCAGCACCGTGCACCGTTTTGCGTGCGAATTCCGGCACCGTGCACCGTTTTGCGTGCGGACTCCGTTTTGCGTGCGAATTTCGGCACCTTGCTTCGTTTTGCGTGCAGATTCTGGCACTGTGCACCGTTTTGCGTGCGGACTCTGTTTTGCGTGCAGATTTCGGCACCGTGCTCCGTTTTGCGTGCGGACTCCGGCAGCGGACATCGTTTGCGTGCGGATCGCGTGGAGGCCAATTGCAAGTGTCTACGAGCAATTGGTGGCACATTGAGGTGGGTGGCCTTATCTCCAAGTTTTATGGACTGTACAGTATTTCTACTGATGTAGGACTATGCATGATAGCTTATTTTCTTGTGTAGCATGCTAGATTGTAGGAATTGTTATTCCTTTTATCATCTGTTAATATAGTTATCTTGGAACTTGACCTAGCACCCCCGTCATATGTTGCATGTGTAACCAGACCAGTAGAAAACTCTCACTTGGGCTAGGGTTATTTATGCTTAGACATCCACACTGTTCTTTCATTCCTGGACATAGTGTTATCCTCGCCCGGGTAGTGGGTCGAGAGATTGGGACTTTCTTTTAGTGTGGGATGCTTTTGCACTCTTGCTTGGGAGCAGAGTGGAGTATGGTAGTTGTAGTGGGTTGCTTACCTGTGCCGGGAGCCGTTTGGGTAAACGGTAGTCCCAGGAGGTCTTGTTTCCCTGTTGTTCCGTCGTGGAGGGAGCCGTTGCGCAGACGGCAGTCCCGGGCCGTCGAGTATCTTCCGGTCAGTGATGTTGGGAACCGTTGGGGTTAACGGTGGTCCCAGGTCGTTGAGTGTTGTCCGACTAGTACTGTTGGCCTGAGTTGTGGGTCGTTCCTGGCTGTGGAGTACCTCCAGCCAGTGTGCTTTGTGCTGCGAGCTGTTGGAGAGGCTAGTGTCTCGTGTTTCGTGTGAGCTGATCAGCTGAGTCGTCAAGAGTGCTCCGACTGTTGTGCGAGATATTTGGGGATCTTGAGTCCTACCGTTCTGGGAGTGAGCGTGGTTTTTGACTATAGCCTGCTTATGCCAATTTGTGATACTCTATGCCGCGCCGTTTTCCTCAGTTGGAGTCGCGTCCCTGAGATGCCGCTGTGGATACGATGGTTGGCCTGTTGAGGCAGTTTTCCGCAGTGGATGCAACGATAGGCCTGTTGAGGCAGTTTTGCGCGAGGGGTGAGTTAGTCGGGCAGGACGCCCCACGTAAATCCCATCCTCATGTGGATGTGTGGTAGTGGGCAGGTGCGTTCCTAGTCGACAGGCGCAGGCTTGACTGGACCCTATGAGGCAGTCAGTTCGATTGGGTCTATTGAGCACCTTGGGTGCGAGTGATCTTTTTTACTTTCATCTGTTCCACTTTTTGAGTATCTAGATAGAGGCATGGTAGCTGTAGAGTAGCTCCAGCTTTTCTTGTACAGATTTCATTGCACTGTCATCTTTTACCTCTAGTAGACTTAGTGGGCAGACCGTTGGGCTTGTTGACGGCACCCACTGAGAACTACTGTGGGAAGTAGTTCTCACACCCGTCGTGGTGTCTTTTCCCCAGGAACTTCTTCTCCTATTCCTGTTGCTCCAGTTGCTGATCCTTCTGACCGAGGCGAGGGAGTCGCGAGCTAGTTCACTACCCGTCGTTGGAGTGTAACGGTACCCCTTCAGAGGAGAGCTTCAGTAGATTAGTTTACTTCTTTTTCCTCTGTTGAGAGACCTTTATTGTGAGGTATAGAGTTGTACTTTATTTTACAGTTTGAGAGACTGATGTAGTGAGGATATTTTTGTAGTGAGAGCTTGTACACCGATGTAGTTTATTGGAGATATCTCCCTTTTGAGTTTTGTATCAGATGACTTTGTATACGATCGTATTTGGGAGATGGATATTGTATTATTTTCAGTTGTACAGTGTTTGGTTATCAGTTCTTAGTAGTTTACTTTCAGCTCTGATATCTGTATTTCTGTAGTTGATTCTTTTTGCAGGTTAGACGCTTCGTCTGTACGGCAGTTTTCGTACAGATGGCGGATCTGTTAGTGAGCCCGGGTCCCCCGGGGCGTGACACCAGTAGCCTCCCCTAGTGGGTAAAGCCTCAAACTCCGACGCACCCACTAGGTCTACCAGAGGCAAAAAGGGGAAGAAGAGTGGTAAATAATAAAACTGCTGAAAAAGGAAACTGCCACTACTATGCCTCTAAATGCATCAGTAACCAAACCGTCCCGGTAACCCAATCTAGCCGCCAGTAAAAACTGGTACTGCCTGCTACCGCCCTCATCATCGGGCATATAAAGCCGCGCCGATGTAATAGCAAAAACTCCTGCTGTCGTCCTCATCATCGGGCAAGTAAAGCCGCACCGATGTGATAGCAAAAACTCAATCACTGTCTGAGCCCCACGCTCCGGAGAGGAACTCGAGGGGAGCTACCCACACGAGGAAAGTAACCATGTCATAAGTATCATAAAAGCAGGACTGGATCACTACAATGTCTAAGTGGAACAAATCCCCCCACTAAAGAAAACCCCGATCCCCAAATCTGATGCATAAGTAAACATCCGGCCAATCGCCCAATATCCGCGATTGCCGCAATATCCCCCAATCCACAATCAGGTCAAACAACCGACCTCCGGTCAACCGCCCAATACCCGCGGTTGCCGCGAACTCTACCGACTAACATCAAGTCCAACCCCTGACCTCCGGTCAACCACCCAATATCCGTGGTTGCCACAAAACCCCCTAGTCCATAATCATGTCCTACAACCGATGTCCTATAACCGACATCCGGTCAACCGCCCAATATTCGCGGTTGCCGCAAAACCCACAATCCACAATCCAGGCCCCGGCTACACTATCCCAAACCCCTGCTCGAACCCGAGCAACATGAACCACCTGACTAACGAAAAGGAGAAAAAAAACAAACATGGTTTCTCCAAAGTCAAGTTCCAGCATGATAGTGTAGCAATAAAAGATGACCTATCTAGATGTCCATACAAGCATGCAAGTGTTCTCATTTGGAAAGAAAAAATAAGGAGTAGCAACAATCCTAAATCTCACATAAACCACTACTCATATGAATCATCCACCTATGCATGTCCAAATATCCCTACGTAGCACCCACTAACAGGATAAAACACCTTGTCCCAATATGACAGTAAATTTCACATGCAAGGGTAAGTGCTAACAATATATCCATATGTACAAATAAGCATACATAGTTCCAACCCCAATTGTTAATCCATAATCCTAACACAGGGGAATCACTCTAATAATCCTAGTGAGCATGTCGAAATAGAGAGATATAGCAACCACCTACTTGGAAACGCGCAATCCACAGCTATAAAAATCTCCTTGCTGTCCAACACTCTTTTCCCCGTAAAACACCCAAAAACTGCGAACCACAGCACAACAACTCACACGGCGTACAATTAATCCAAATAATGTACAATAAGCCGCTATCAAACAACCAGTCCCGAGAATGGCTAAATTTTACCTGTGAGATGAACTCAGAAAAATCCGAAAAAATAACCGTTGTGATCGTCGCGGCGAGCCGATCGAAACGAGTACTTGCACGTCCAAATCCGACACCTGTAGGCCAAGATACAAAATGAACACCGCGGTACCCGCGAAACTCCCAAAACACCAATCTGTAATAATCCGCCCAGACAAAGTAGGATTTTCACCTTCGTGCCAACCTCCAAAAATTCCAGAAAAATCACGGTGATGTTCCTTGCGTCGCGTAGATATGAATCGAGTACTTGCACACCTCAATCCGTCGCTCGAGCGCGAAGAAAACCCAAAAAAACTCCATTGCTATCCAAAACTCCGCCCCAGAAAATGAGGTCACAAAATAGTCCAAAAAGCCCAAGAAAACCTCAAAATGGGAAGAAACAGTAAACACGGGAATCGTAGCCCTAATTGTCGTGAAAACAACGAGGCAAGAATCGTCGAAAAATTCCTTCGGGGTAGCCCGAGGGAGTCCGCGCACCGAAGCACGACGGGAAGGGTCGCCGAGAAGAAGCGTCGATGTGCGCCGCAAAATCGAAAACGTCGATGTAGCAACCTCCAAAAATCCTAGAACTCCATCAAAGGGTGGAGGGGAGGGAGATGAAGAAGTTCCCTGTAGAAGTCCCCCAGAGAAACAGGCCAGAAAAACCCAGAAACGAAACTCCAAGGGGCCTATTTATAGGCCCACCAAAACAATTCCAAAAAGTCCCTTTGGGTCCTCGGATTCGAGCGCTCGGACCAAATTCGGACGCCCGAATCCGCTGCGAGATCCCAAACACGAAGCGCCTGAATCCTCCTCGAAGCGCCACGTGGCCCCGAACAGCTGACAGCGGCCCCGGCCACCCAGAAGCGCCACGTGGCCCGCGCCCGGTCAAGGTGGTGGGTGGCGCCCGCCAATGGCAGGGCGCCACGTGGCCCGCCCTGACAGGCCGCCCGACCGCGCCCACGTGCCCGCCTGCCACGCCGCCTATCACGTCGCCTGCCGCGCACGAATCCCGAGGCACCCCCCGTGCCTCGGTGGACCCCGCCTACATGAGCCCGCCAACCGGAAGCCGCCACGTGTCCCGCCCGGTCCATGCGCCACCCCGCGCCCCTCCGTGGACCGCGCTCACAGAACCAGCCAACCCGCAGCTGCCACGTGTCCTCAGCCTGCAAATGGGAATCAGCCGCGTGGCACACCTGCTCCGCTGCACCGCGCCAGCCCGCCCGCCCTGCCCGCGCGCCTGCCCGGCCCGCGCACCTGCCCGCGCCCGCTCCCGTGTGCCGAGCCCACTGCGCTGCCTCTCCTGCTCCGCCACGTGGCGTACGGCACCACTAGAAAGCCGCCATGTGGCACACCCCTCGGTCCACCGGTCCACCGCGCACCCGAAAATACAGAAAACTTTCGGGTGTCCGTTTTCGGGCGTCCGGACTCTGAAAAATACAATCAAGTAGTCGATTTCCATCATTTTTCCGAGCTGAATCCAAATCCGATGTCCATTTCGCGCAAAACCACTTCTAAAATTTTGACGGGTGCCTCCGACTACACTCGGGATCAATTCAACACACTGAGTCCATTCCTTGAGTCCGAAACGCACACAAACAACTCTAACACCCAACAAAGGCCTCCAGAAGCTGTTGATCCAACAGTAATCCTCTCGCGGGATTCGGGTCCTCACACTGGGTAGCAACAACAGGTATGAGTACTACAATAAGTAGTCCTCAGTGGGTAAATTATCGAACCTCCGATCTACCCACCGAGTCTACCAAAAAGGCAAAGTAGAAAATGATAGAAAGTATAAAAGTAATAGCTAAAATAAAAACTATGCTACTATACCCAATGCCAAAAGTATAATGTCCAGAGTATGTATGTATCACTAAAAGAAACTACCGGTAACAACGAAAGTTCGAAAATCTCGAAAAGCTCAAAAATCTTGAAAATGTAGGGCCTTCACCCTATCAAACAAGAACAGGTTTCAGCACCTTCTCCATTTCTGGAGCAGCCATTCGAAATTGTCGAACTATTCGCGTGACAGTAGATCATCCTCACCCTCGTGTACCAATGATGTCCTCAAATGTATGATGTCAAATATATGTATGTATGAATCACTAAAAGACAACTGTCGAAATATAACCCAATCAAATGGTCCTGTATAAAACCCGGACCTGCCTGCACTCGTATCACAAATAGATCACCCTCACCATCGTGTATCAACGACGTGGCATCACAACCGTGTATCAACGGTGTGGAATCATACTCAGGTATCAACCTCTCTGACGGGCTATCACGGTCCAGCCTACTCCGGAGTGGCACTCGATGGGCGCGACCTACTCGAGTAAATAAGTAACCCATGTCAACCATATCAGTACAGTAGGCGAAAGTCATCACTATACTCAAGGTGGAAACTCTCTATCCACTAATACAAACCCGACCCCAAACTGGTGCATAACACTAATCGACCAACCGCCCACGATCCGCAGTTGCCGAACAACTCCTGAGTCGATAATCCAATGTTATCCCACCCGACTCAACAACATAACTACACTATTCCCGACTCTGCTCAATACCCCGAGCACAAAAGAATAATATAAGAAGAAGAAATGATTTTCTCCTAAGTTTTAATCCAACATGAATAGTATAGCAATATGTAAAAGAGTGTGGCCTATCTAATGTCCAAGCAAGCATGCAATAGTTCCCATATAATATACATTTAGTTCACCTTCATAAGTTTCAAGTTGAAGTATGATTTAACTAAGTATAGATAATAAACATCATAACCACACAATGTTGAATTTCTGGTTGAGTCGACTTGTAGGCCGCAATTTTGATGTGCTTAATAACCCACCTGTTTGCTCGATGATATGAAGTCCGATCGATCTGATTTTTGGCGAGTACACTCCTCAAGTTCTCAGCTTTCCAACAAACTTGAAATCGCCTCAAAACTCATGTCGGATTGAAAGTTATAGCGAAAACATTACCAGCTGCGCATAAATTCAATAATTCGAACGAGTAATAAAGGAAACCACAATATGCTATATATGTCCCATTAGACTCCATCATCACAGCCCAACATGGATTCTTAAGTTCTCAATCAACTTAGAAACATCAAGAAATCCTCAAAAAGCTAATTTTATATCTTTTAATTCAACTCTTAACCAAAATATACCAATGCTGTCCAAGAACTAAGCATATAACTAAAAGCTGAATTTCAACTTGCTATGTAACCCAAAACAACCATAATTATAAGCTGAACCCAAAAGAGAAGTTGTTCACTAAGCTCATAACATTGCATTCAACCACTTGAATTAACCATAATACCATAATTAACCATAACATTAAGTCCAACATTCAATTAGCAAACAAGGTATTCCAATTATACATGCAGATTTCAACAACACTAAGTTTGAGAAGAAGGTTAAAGATGGTATATCAATTATCATCCAAATTTCGAGTTTAAGGTGTCAACATTTTTTTTTTTTTTAGAGAAAGGTAGCACGCTACCCGCTTCATTCACCAGGAAAATGAACTAAGCCACATGGGTGAGACAACTAGGTCTCCCAAGAGAACGAAAAAAAGAAAAAAGACGATTCCTTGTTAAACTCCTAGGTTCCTCCAGAGCGCCAGCTCCCGATCGACCCAACTAATAGCGCTAAGGGGGGTCCGTATTAGACTCCCGAAAAATGACCATGTTCCTGATTTTTCACAGCACCTACCATAGCGCTAAGGTGTCAAAATATTCCTCTTGAAGCCTAGAAGATCACCCAACTTTTAATTTCTCCAATTCATAAAGGGAAGAAAGGAAAATTCCATAATTACCACAAGCTGTCCAAAATTGAAATATGTAAACAGGGGCTCAAAGATGGGCATACATACCTGGTTAAATGCAGGAATTAGCTTCTCTCAACAATATCAAAGTTGTGGAGCTTCAAGTCTTGAAGATTCTCCCACAACAATCAACTCGAAACTCCCATCCTAAAGTCCAGGGGAGGGAAAACACTAGGCACTACACAAAACTTCAGGCTATGCACAATAGTCTCCTCAAGTCCAGGGAAGGGAAAACACTGGGCACTACACAAAACTTCAGGCTATGCACAATAGTCTCCTCAAGTCCAGGGGAGGGAAAACACTGGGCACTACACAAAACTTCAGGCTATGCACAATAGTCTCAAAGATGACTTAATTTACCTGACTTGGAGTCCAAATTAGAGTTCCATGAACATATAGAAGTTGTAGAGCTTCGAATGCTGAAAATTTCCCTCCAAGAAATAGCTCAAAACTCCTCTTGTACTGCCCAGGGGAGGAAAAACACTAAGCACAGTCCACAGTTGTATGCTGTAAACAAGAGTCTCAAAGATCATAGAATTTACCTGGTTTAGAATCCAAACTAAGCTTCTCTTCAAATATGAAAGTTGTGGAGCTCAAAGTGTTGAAAATTTTCCCGCAAAAAACACCTCAAAATTCCACTCCTACTGTCCTGGGGAGTTCGTGGAAGAAAAGTCGACGGAGAGGCCAAACTGTGCAAGATGTCTTCAAGCTCCAACCATGGAGTTTAGGGCGGAGGAAGAAGATGATTAGGGTTCTTAGTAACCTTCAACAATAGGGAGAAATAAGCTAAGATAGTAAAAGGCTTCTTAGTGAATTCACAAGTCCCATTTTATAGCTCTAAAGTGTTCCAAATCTGTTCCCAAGGATCAAAATACCCACAAATCCTCAAAAAATCTCACTCATAATGAATTCGGGCGCCCTAGCTGGGCAGGCCCGGCCCGCCAAGGCTTCGGACACGCGGCGCAATCGCGCGCGCCCACGCGGCCCGGCCCGGCCCGGATGCGCGCCACGCGGCCCGCACTCTGGCACGCACTGGCGTGTGCGCTGGCGCACGCCCGTGCGCCCCCGGTCGTGGACCTGGCTCACAGCGACGGTCCGGACCCTGAATCTCAAGGTCCGAACCCTGAGCTGGAAAAATACACAATAATAGTGTATTTCACACAGTTTTTCGCGCTTGGTCCGTTTTTCGCATTCGAGTTGCGCGCTAACGACTCCGACACACCGAAAAGGTGTCGTCAAGCCACAGATCCACCAGTAGAAGTATCCATAGTGATCCAGGACTTCACAAAAAGTCACAAGGGTTCGATCGTGTGGTGTCCCGAAGTCCTGTATGTCTTGACTGTGTGGTCGGCGGTGAGAAAATACCTATTTTTGGTGTACTAAGTGCGTTGCGTGTCAAACAGATGCCAAAAACGGACTCAGCGCGTGAAAACAGTGAAAAATAGCTATTTTCGAGCTAAACGGGCCTTTGGGCCGATTTTTGGAGTGGGTCGGTCCACGGCCCACTTACGCGTGCACCGGGACCAGCGAAGACGCGGGCAGGGACACGTGGCATTGTGTGGTTGGTCGGGCGGCGGCGCAGGAGACAAGGCGTAACTAGAGCCGCGTGCACCCGCCGTGGACCGCGCCATCCACGTGGCGCGTTCCGATTGGTCAACGCCAACCACCGCACAGGCGCGGGGCGCATGGAGCGCGGACGTGGGACATGTGGCGCGATCCTACGCTGCGCGGAGGCGGCGCGGATGAATGCCACGTGTTCGGGCGCCGCACTGTGCGGATTCGGGTGCCCGGAACACCCCCTTGATCCGAATTGTGTTTTTTTGGGTTTTTTTTCTTTAAATAGCCCCCTTTTTTCTCCATTTCGGTTTTTTTTGGAGAACCCCTTGGAGCCCCCTCTTGCTGAGAAGAGGTTCTACAAGTCTTTTACACTTCTAGGATTTTTGGAGATCGTTTCATCAGCTTCTTCCATGACTCCGCGAGCTTCGACGTTCCTTCGACTACTGTTTTCTTCGTCGACGTTTCGTCCGCGGACTGCCTAGAGCTAACACTTTGGAGATTTTTTGCTGATTTTTTATTCTGGATCTTCACGACTGGTAGGCCTTCGGCTTTGGTATTTATTGATCCTCTTTGCTGTGGGTTTTTATGGGGTTTCTTGCAGCATCTTTAGACCCTTTTTGTGTTGTAGTTTTTCTAGACAATGAGAAGTTTTTATGCTTTTTCTCGGCCGTGTGTTGGCGAAATTAGATGTTTAAGGACTCGATCTCCATCTAAACTTCAAGGGGAACGCAGCCGTACCTTTCTTGGATTTTTTTAAAGTCATTATGAAGGTGAACTTTTTCTGTCTTTGGAGCTCTATGACAGGGTTATGGTATTGAAATCTGCGTTTGAACTCATCGCGATATTCGGCTTTGTATTTCAATTTTCACTGGGATTTTGGACTGTGGCTGAGAAAGGAAAAGTTGGGACTTCTTCTTACGATCGAGGTGAGCATCTTTCTTTTTGGTTTCGGGTGAAAATTGTGTATGGTTTGGCTTCTACACACCGTTGATGCGCACGCCGAATTTTGCAGTGGACCGTTTGGGCAGCACTTGGTATTTTGAGCATCGCCGTTCATCTGGGATGAGTTTTTTTGGAGTTTTTTGGTTTGTTGGAACCGTGAGAACCTGTGGAACGCGCACGTTCAGTTTCAGCCAGTTCGGACCCCGGATCATCGCATTTCAGGTGGGTTGAATTTTCTCTAAAATTAGCGGGCGGCGTACTAATTCTATGACTTAGTAAGCATGCATGATAAGAAATGTACTCCTTTTGTGGACCGAGATGCAAGAATGTATGATAGAATTAGCAAATTGATTATTTCTTATGATAATCAAGCATGCATGATAGAATTAGCAAATTGATTATTTTTTATGATAATGAAATATTGGAATCTTGACTAGCACCCCGTCATATGTTTGCATGTATTTAACCAGACTAGTAGAAAACCCTCACTTGGGGTAGTCTCCTCTATGTTCTAGACTTCCGACACTCTGTATTCTTTTTCCTTGATTTACAGTTTCTCCTCGCCCGAATAGTGGACCGAGTGGTCGGGATATTGTGGGATGCATTGACACTAATGCCTGGGGGCCGAGTAGAGTCTGTTAGCTGAGGCTAGATCAGAGACCATTTGGGTCGACGGTGGTCCCAAGTCGTCGAGTATTCTCCAACCAGTGTCATTGGTACTATGCTCGTAGTAGTATTGAGCTGGTGATAGCAGCATCTTGAACCCAGACTGTTTTTGGGCACACAAATGATTTCAATAAACCAATGTTTTCCTTCCGAATTTCGAAGGGTTGCCAGAGCCTGTTCTTGTTTGATTGGGTGAAGGCATTGACCCTTCGGGGTTTGGAAAATAAAATTTGTTTTAACTAATTTTTCTTAAAGAACTAAAATTCATTAAATTTGGTTTCTCAAATCAAAATGATTTTCGATAATAAAAGCCATCTTTTCTTATAAACTTTCTCACCCGAGAGGGTTCGAGTGATCTGGATTCTAAAGGTTGTTTTCATATTTTGGGTCGAGAGCTACGGGGGGTTGTGCCTGGAACCTGTTATTGTTTAATAGGATTGTAGGCACTAGTCTTCCGGAACTTTCGGACTTTTCTTTGTGGTTGGCGGTTGAGTACCTCCGGCCAGTGGATTTAGTGTGGTCAGTCGAGTGGTCTGTTCTGGGAGCTGTTTGGGGACGGTGGTCCCGAGTCGTTGAGTGTTTCCGGCTGATGTTGTTAGTGTTGAGTTATTATTTCCGATCTGATTGATCATGGATTTGGATTATAGCCTGCATGAGCCGTATGGAGCTCGAAAGAGATGCGCGGATACTTCGTCGGTGGGGTCGCTCCCCTCGAGTGCCGCTCCGGAGCTAGACCCGTTACTTATCTTTCGCAGCTTATCGATGCAGTCCGAGTGGGACCCCCTACGTAAATCCCGTCCCTGTGGGGATGTGTGGTAGTAGGTAGGCGCAGGTTGGACTGGACCCTATGTGGCAGTCAGTGTGATTGGGTTGATGGAGCATACTGGATAGTGTAGATGCATCATTTCCATCTGTATCATTCTTTGAGCATTATAGATAGAGGCATGGTAGCTGTAGAGTTATTTCCAGCTTTTCATTTCTAGTTATACTGCATTGTTATCTTATACCTCTAGTAGACTTAGTGGGCAGACCGTTAGTGTTGGAGATGGTACCCACTGAAAACTATTGTTTGATGTAGTTCCAACACCCGCTATGGTGACTTTTTCTAGAGGCATCTACCCCTGTTCCTACTGCAGTTGCTGCACCTGCTAATCGAGATAAGAAAGTCGCGAGATAGATCCATGCCCCTTCTTGGAGAGTTGTTGTACACTTTTGGAGATTTCTAGTACTGTTAGAGGATTTGATGTATCTTGTATATTTTACTTTTGAGAGTTTTATTTTGAGAGATATATGTATTGTGATATATGACATATACTATTTGGAGTTGTATATTTTTTATATTTTAGCAGTTCACTTTCCACCTCTGATATCTGTATTGTAGATAGCACTATCTTTTGCGGATTAGAAGCTTCGTCTATGCGGGGCTTCCCGTATGGGCGGCGGATCTGTTGGCGAGTCCGGATCGCAGTTTCGACCCTGGGACGTGACAGATCGAGTACGGTACCCAGTGACGTTATACTATGCTAATGCTCAGATTGCATATTTTCTATAGATGTTGGAGATAAGTTCATATCATACAGATTACAGAATGATTGGTTTGGGGACCTAGATTATCTGGTGCCTGCGGTATGTTTTATTTCTTAAGCCCCCGTTTGGAAAAGGTACAATATCCCCCCCCTTTGTACCCAAACACTTTTGGTATAAGGGGGGGATGAGATATCCCCCCAAACGGGGATATCCTCTCCCAGTATTGGGGGGGATATCCCACTCCACCTCCCCCCTCCCAAGGTAGAAATGCCTTGGGAAGGAGCATTTCTTCTTTTCTTTTTTTTTTTCTTTTTTTCTTTTTTTTTTCTTTTATACTTCGTTTGATTTTTTTTTTTTCTTTTATACTTCGTTTGATTTTTTTTTTTTATTAAATTTTTTAAATTTTAATAAATATTTAAATTTTTAATTTTTAATTTTATAAATTTTAATTTTTTTAATTTTATATTTTAATAAATCTAAAAATTTTATTTTATTTTTAAAAAATATTAATTTTAAAATTTATACAATATTTTTATAATTTTTTTAAAATTTATATAAATTTAAAAATTAAAATTTTTACTTCTACTTAAAATTTTAAAATTAATTTTTTTTTTTTGCTTCCGCTTAAAATTAATAAATATTTAAATTTGAATAAATTTTAAAATTTTAATTTTGAAAAAATTATTAAAAAGAAAAGAATATTTTAATTTTTTAACACAAAAGTCAACTCTCTATTCCTCTTATTCTTCAATCACTACCCAACGCTTTTTTACTTATACCTGGTTTAAGCCTCATTCCCAACCAAATACAATTTTATATTATACCTAGCTTATCCCTAATTTTATACTTATCCCTGTTATAACTCATTCTAGCTTATTATCCCCAATCCAAACGGTGCCTAAGGCGCCTCAACGAGAAAACAACCAGGAATGGTACACAAAAGAAGAGAAAGGAAATAATCAATACTTTGAGCCTCATTCTTACTTAGAGGGATCTGTGCATATACCTCGTGCGCCTCTCACTTCTCCCTTATCCCTATCAATGGCAATTCTTCATCATCAACAGCAGTGTATTCCACATCAGATTCTGCCACAGCTCTGCTGCAGAAAGTTAACATCATATGCAGACATTGCAAGAACTAGCTACCAGTGCAGCATCATCGTCCTGTACAAATGTCGAGTGAAGTAATAGATTTTCATGATTATTTTTGTATGATGAATGTGAAGTCTGATATCATTACTTCAGTACAAAACGAAAAGAATACAGTTTATTATGAAATGATCATGGATGCCCAATTTTAGCATGTAAGATCATTCACAAGCAAAGACTTCAAGAAACAAATCTAGCATCAACAAAATTAACATAAACATGGGAATATAATAGTTTATGCCCATTACTGAGTAAATATTTTATAGATTAAGCAAAGTTTTATGGCAAGGTTTTGGCTACATGTACAACAAGAAATTCAAATATTAGATACTTAGATAATAATGTCATCGTGCAAAAACAGAGAATACTCAACAGAACAAAGAGATATAGAGCCTAAAATGTAAATTTAATACAAAAAAAAAAATCCAACATAAGTGGATCTTTCCAGAAAATTGTTCAACAATCACTCAACAAGATAAACAATAGAACAATATCTAACTTCTACTGTTAAGGATCTTGAAAATAATTTAGCAAAAGCCATATACATGTTACTAGAAGAAATATAAAGTTGCAGGAAAAGAAATACATATATTGGGCAGAATGGTTAGACCAAATTTGGAGTATCAGGATACAACTTTCAGTATCTTTCAATCAGAAAAAAGTTTGAATAGAAGCAAAAGGAGATATATAAAAAATTTTACAGGGAGTTATGGATTAAGTGTACCATCAGGTGGTGTCTCTTATCTTCTGCAGGAAGAGCTGAATGCTGTCTGGTTCATGCTTATTGTTTAGCAGCTTCTTCGGCAGCTTTTCTCGCACGAGCTTCTTGTCTTACTCTTTCTTCCTCCATTGAAACTCAAACTGCGAGGGCTAACTTGGCATCTACACCAGAATCTACCAAAACCGATCCAGCAGGAGAAGGAAAATTTTCTCTGCAGCTAAATCTTGGGATGATTCTATGCATGTTTTCCACGTCCCAAACTGTTGCGTTTGAGAGAATATGTTAGCACGGGCTTCAAAATCTCGCCAGAGTGCATTAACTTTGCTACCAGTAATCCCCACAAGAGCATACTCCATCCTCGAAGTGATGAAACCTATTAGTATCCCTAACGAGTATATCCCTTCCTTCGAACCTAGATATGAACTTGATAGCAGCATGACAGTCACCACAGATCCTGAGGTTCTTAATCACCCGAAGCGAAGTTCCAGGACTGGTGCTTATGAGACCCAATGCCACCGCCAATTTCTCGCTGTGCCCGCATAGGATATGCTCCTTCTCTTGGTCCTCCACATCCTGCAATACGAAGTCCGTACTCGGAAGGTATCCCAATCTCCTCATTTCCACAGCGAGTTTCTCCAATCTCTCGGTAATTTGCTTCATCTGCGGGTGAGAGTTATCCCCTGCCAGCAGCATATGCACTTTATCCTTAATCTCAATCCAACTGCAGCCCGGGTCTTTTCTCAATCCCATGCTCCTCATCATGCCCCTTATCTTATCCGCCTCAACCCACATCCCCTTAGCAGCATAAATGTTTGAAAGTAACACATAATTCCCAGCATTCCCTGGCTCCAATTCGAATAGCTTCTCCGCAGCAATCTCCCCCAAACTCACATTGCCATAAACCCGACAAGAGCTCAATAAAGACCCCCAAATACAGGCATCGGCCTCCATCGGCATCTGTTTGATTAAATCATATGCCTCCCTGAGCTTGCCCGCGCGGCCGAGGAGGTTAACCATGCAAGCATAATGCTCCATTCTCGGAACGAATCCATACTCGTGATACATTCTGTCGAAGTAGAGTTGCCCCTCTTCGGTCCGACCGGCTTGGGCACAAGCAGATAGCACACAAGTGAGGGTTATGAAGTCGGGATTCTCCTTAGATCTCTGCATCAGCTTGAATAACTCTATACACTCCGCCGCCTTCCCGTGCATCGAGTACCCACTCAACATTGCATTCCAAGAAACTATGTTTCTCAAGGGCATCGCGTCGAACATAGTTCGCGCATCCTTAATCCTTCCGCACTTTGCATACATGTCTACAAGAGCGCTACCCACGTAAACGCTATTGATAAAGCCTTTCCTGAGAGAGAAGCAGTGGGTCGACCTGCCGTGCATCAGAGCAGCGATGTTAGCAAACGCCGGCAAAACGCAAGGGATCGTCACCGAGTTGGGCTCTATTCCTACTACTTGCATCTCCCTGAATAGCTCCAACGCTTTCATGTCCTTTCCGTTCTGCGCACAGCACGTGACGATCGAGGTCCACGACACAACGTTCAGTACCATCCCTCGATCGCCGAACCGCCTAAACGCACGCAACGCATCGGCAACAAGGCCGTTCCGGGAGAGGCCGGCGACGAGGGCGTTGGAAGAAGGGACGTCCGTCTGCCCCGTTTCGTCGAACACTCGGACCATCTCCTTGGTGCAGCCGCACTTCCCGTACATGTCGATGAGCGCACAGAGCACACAAGCATCCGTCTGCCAGCCAATCTTAATCGAATAGCCATGTATTTGCCCGCCCAGCCGGACATCCTCCATGTCGCCGACCGAAGGAAGAGCGCTCGAGATGCTCACCGCGTCAGGAAGAAAGCCTTGGGCGTGCATTCTCCGAAGCATTAATACCGTCTGCCGGGAACACCCGTTACGGTTAAAGCCGGCGATCAGGCCGTTCCAGGTGATCAAATTGGGAGGGACGCCGGCAGTCTGCATGTCTTCGAACAGATTGATAGACTCATGGATACGTCCGCCGGCCGCGTATCCGGCGATCATGGCGCTCCAGGCGACGACGGTCCTGGGGCCCATTCTGTCGAACACGTGGTGGGCGTCGCGAAGGGAGTCGCATTTTAGGTAGGTGTGGACGAGGGCGGACTGGGTGAAGGGGTCAGAGGATAGGCCGGAGACGGCAGCAATGCAGTGGAGCTGGCGAGCAAAGAGGAGGGAGCGGAGGGCCACGCAGGCCTTGAAGGTGGAGGGGAGGAGGAAGGGGTCGGGCGGGAGAGGAAGGGACCGAATGAAGAGGACAAGGGGAGAGGAGCGGAAAGAGACGATGATGGGACTCGGCACCATACCATCTGTGTGCGTGTGCGTGTGGGTGTGTGCCAAGTACCAACACCAAGTGATGATAAATTGATTTAGTTTTTATTGATTCGTCAGTTTCAATACTTAGATTTAAAAAAAATGATTTTCATAGCATATTAGTTAATTATTTTAAAATTTTAATTTACCAAATTAATTTTTGTTTTATGTATTAATATATATTTATGCATAATAAATATTTATAAATAAAAAATTATGTGTCTTGTCCCAATTATACCAAAATCCGGACTTCCCGCTGGATAGGCCACTTATATTAGAGTCTCACACAAATAAAACGTCTAAAATATAAAAATATAGAAATGGTTAGATTTAGAACAATCAAAATTTATATTCAGAAAAAATAAAAAATATAAAAAATACTATTATGAAATAAATTATAACAAAAGATTGATATACAAAAAATATAAAATTTTAAAAAATTTGTTTGCCTGCTCAAAAGTCAAAATTGTGATGGATGTTCTTTTAAGTCACAAAACTTTTCGATAATTGAACATTTTCTTGTGTTTAATTCAATTAAAACTCTATTGAAGTTAAAACTCTATTTTATTTGAATTAAAAATTCGGTTTCTACAAAATTCTTTTACTTAAGTTTATATATATTAAAAAAGTTATAACTTAGATATTTAATTTCTAAAACTAACGCTATATGCCAAATCACTTTGGTGAATTTTTTAATCCAAATTTAATGATTATTCTAAATATTTATGATTTTATTTGAAATAGTGTTAGTATGTAAATTTTAAATTCAAGTAGTCTTATATAAGAAGTAAATTTATATAAGAGGTACATTGCAAGGAAGGATTTTGTAATTTAGTCAAAATATAAACTAGGGAGCTAGGTTTGGCATTTCTTGTGTTGGAATTGTGTTATGAGGAATGCTAAGTTTATTACTCAAAATGAATTGGAATCATACAAACCTCCACTTTAGGATTGAGCCAATCCTTTCCAAATTTTAGTATTACACAAAATAAATAAATAAATAAAATTAGTGTGTAAAATTTATCATGTAGATGGTCAAGTTATAGGATTACAATTCCTTTTTGAGTTGTAAACCTACCTTTGCTCACTTTGAGAAATGCTTATGCATTTTACACCACCTTACATTTTTTAAAGAAAAATGTTTTGCCCATTTACTAATTTTACAATTTTTAAAATATGCTTAAATGATTTCCTATTAGCTTTTATCTATTATTTGTATCACCCTAATCATAAATTAAACCAATCATTTCATAAAGTGTATTAACTATTCAATTAAGAACCTCCATTTCAGCGTAGCGTATTAATTAAAATGTTATAAAATGTATACACGAATATAACATTTCATGCTTTTTAAAATTTTGTGATCTTTGCTTGATCAAGAATCCATGCTAATGAAAATAACAACAATTATCAAATTTCAGTTAAACAGCAAAGCGTACAAAAATAAACAACAAACAGCCATACACCCATACAATCATGGAAGAAAATATCCCAGTTCACAAAGTAATCAGAGTCATACAAAATAATAAATAATAAAATCAATTAAGTATAAAGATCTATAGAGTTAACAGTTGGTACCAGTATATTCTTGTACATACAAAGATAAGAAGATGATAACCACACCATCTCATATTTTCTACAAATGCATAATACAGATGTAAATATATCATACAAAATTGATAATTTAGTAGCTCGAGAATGCATTTACTGGACATTTTGAGGCGCTAACACCATGCTTATTTCGTAAATCACCTCAGTGATAAGCAAATATTTTTAGACTATTAATGGACTTCTATTGCTAAGAGGGGGCCTGTGATTCCTACTGAGAGGGAGCTGTACATAAACCTCGTGCACGTCCTGCTTGTTCACTTCGCCCTTGTCCCTATCGATGGCATAGCACACATAGACGGTGTCGACGACATTATCCAACACATGTACAAAGTAACCCAACACGGCCACAAGGAGAAGCCATGCGAATGCTGCGACTAAGTACATCTTGACACCGAGAGCGCTGACAGCCTTTAGGATTGCGCAGACCTGTTGGAAGACAAACAATTAGGAGATCTGTTATGATGCATCTTAGAGAGGGATATTAATTAATGCTTAGACCTAATTGGTGATCTAAACTAGCTACGTAAATAATTGAGAGCCTCCGAGAAAATGTAAACAAAATAAAAGAAAAGTAATAAGAATCAAAATGACACTGCAACACTTGTAGTAGCCTATATACAGATAGTTGAAAAGAAGGAAACAAACAAGATATCTACAATAGCAATAGAACAAGTTATTAGGTGCATAAAGGCCAGTTGCTTACCAAGGATATAACCCTGAAGATCCTCTTACCCGTTATTTAATCAAAGTTGTCGTTAACTAGTAGAAATTTCATTACTAGATGAGAATCAGTTTCGCGTAACCTTTTATGGAACAAAGAATTTTACTTAGTTCTTCAATAATTAGGCCAACATGCAAGACTCTAAGTTCATAGTTTGCGGGCTACCAACTTAAAACTCCTGCCTGCAGTCATTTCAGTTCTAATCTAATTGTTATTCTTGCTTATGACAACAAGGAAAAGCATGAAATCAAAAAACAAGGTCTCTTTATTGATGTTGCATATCAAATGTAGTGGTAGTCTTATAGATTCACTTGGGAAAGGTATTTCAGAAATGTAAGGATCAATCAAACTTCCCTAATTTATTGCAACTATGTCACTACCCTTTATGCATATGCACCCCTTAAAACACACATATTTGTATATATGCCAGACATAAAACTCAATTCCCTGAACCAGAAGTATTTGCAATTCGTTACCTCATATTTTTAATGCTCATAATCTACTACTTGTAATATGACCTATTTTATTGTATGACATAGATGAAATAAGAAGAACCAAGTATTCTTTCCCCAGCATATGAACAGCTAAAGCAACTCTCATTAGTTACTAAAAGTTTGTCTAGCAGAGTTAAACAGCATATGGCATAATTTACAGGAAAATTTGAGTGAGAAAGAAATATATAGCGTCTAGACAAACTTGAGACGAGACGTGTATCTTTAGTGAATAATTTATGTTTATGTTAAAAAATGATTGGAACAATCCTTAAAGAGCAATGTTACCACCTGGGCACCCAAAAAGTGAATGTAAATCTAACACCCCTCAATCTAAGAGGCATTTTTTCACACTAGTCTTATAAATCCTTTTTTTTTATTATTATTATTGCTAAATACCCAAAAGGAGTGTTTAAACCATTGGATGGAGTGTAAGATTTACACCCACTTTTCGAGTGTACAAGTAGCATTTCTCATCCTTAAATAGTTTAGGGCTGCGATAGAAGTAGAAGCTTCAAATTAGATACTTGGATTTAGGGCTAAAAAGCTAATTTTAGCTTCTCGTCACAGTAAAAGCAACACAATAGTGCCCTGTTTTAAAAAAGCTTCTTCTGAACTAGAGAACCTTCTTTAGAATCCAGGCCAAACAGGGACTACAGCTATAGCAATAAGAACTTACCACAATAGCATACAATGCTGAGAGGACAAATATTATCCCAATTAGCACGCGTGTGGACACTGTCTCAACAAAAACAGCGGACAAGAGATTCCGTTTTAGAAGATCATAACTCATCCTTGCAGCAGAACAATAAGTTTCGCCCGTTATTGCAGCAAAATTTATAGTAAATTTGTTGACAAAGTCAAATGCCGAGAACAAGAAATTGGCACAACACTTGAGAACGAGGTTTACAAATCCTCGAGCTTCGCTCTCTTGGTTTGCACTGTCTACAACAGCACGTACAAAGCGTATGGCACCCATAACCATTCCTGAAAAACAAATTGTGCCAAAAGAGGGGCCAAAAGCATTCCTGCATAATTACGTAGAAAAATAAATTAAGACAGTTAAAACCAGGAGAAATGTCTAAATTAGAAGAATAAGTTCTTGTATTCATAATCAGAAGAGCAACAGAAAGACCATTAGATCTTTGTCTGGAAAACCTTTAACCACTTCTCTATTTGACAACAACAACAATGGATAACACTACCCACTAGGCTAACTAGTGCTTGTTAGTCCAGATTCAATTCTAGTAAAATCCAAGATAAATTCTGGAATTGCAAGGTGCAGACAGGATCTAGTATGGGTTATTTATTTGTTTAGTGATACCTAAGACATAGATGTCGGTTGGGCAGAGTTATGATATGATCATATGAATGACAGAAAACATGGACTCTATTGGTCCCATCAATACACTGACATTAGCTGTTGTAGAGCATCTTAGCAAAGTTTTGAGCTTTCAGTCGCACAATAAGCATTTCCTATTTGTTCAGTTGAGGCAAAGCAACCACTCCCTAGCCTAAAATGTTGTATGAAGCTATTATATTCAAATTGAATCCATTCCATTCTCAGTTCACGTCCACTAAAGTCAATTCTGGATAACATAGGGGCATTCATGCATAAGGTGATTTACTTAAAGGGGGGAACCATGCTCTATGCATCTGAATGTATTTTAGCAATAAGCCTCAATTGCTAAGGATTGCATGTCTGTGAGAAAAGTTCAATCCCATCTTCAGCAAATTGTGATAGATTTACAATTTCTTCTAAAAACTCCATTAATTATAGTTAGCTAACTTTTCTCAGATACTGTATGGACAGAATAAATAAGAAAATAGCCTCATGTTATTTTGATATGTGGATTGTAAGTGCTAACCAACTATCCCAAAAGCACGTGCTGATAAAAAGGGCGCAGCCACCACACTTAAGGACTCAACCACAGCACTCGACCTAACTCAACCTATCTGAACGTTAAGCCTATTGTTGGGTCTCTTACCATTAAGTCTATTGTGGACCGCAACCCTACTCAGCTTATTAGGCTCACAGAACTCAACTTATTAGTCTTCTAAGTCTATTATCACGGGATAGGAAGTTGAACCTATCTTAGTCAATAATAAATAGCCAACAATCCCCTACCCCTCACAAACACCTACACCATTAATGAAGTACGTGGAAATCGAACCCGCACCACTCGCTCTGATACCACTTGTGGATCGTAAGGCTAACCAACTATCCAAAAAGCACATGCTAATAGGAATAGCACACCCATCATACTTAAGGGCTCAACCATAGCGCTCACAAGCTTCACCTGAACGTTAGGTCTATTGTTGGGCATCTTGTTGTTAGGTCTGTTGGATCGCAACCTCACTCAACTTATTAGGCTCACCCAACTCAAGTTATTAGTCTCCTGGAACTATTATCATGGGGTAGGAAGTTGGATCTATTTTAGCCAATAATAAGTAGCCAACACAATACCCAAATTATCAAAGAATCAAAACAACTCGATATTTGACCCTATGCAACCAAACATTATCTTCTACATAGATCAATCATTATAGTTGTTGCAGTTTATTTCCTTCAATACATAACCCTGAAATAATAAGATTTAGTGGTTGGACCTTTGGAGTTGTAACATTAAGCTTGGTGCCAAAGATCAGCTTCGGTTCAGTGTGTGCTCAGACTTCATATTTAGATAATTCAGCAATTTCAGCAGTCCCAGTTTTCACTTTTCAACAACATCAATATAAATAGAATTAAAATCATAATGGAATTTAATATCATTTTCTAGCTTTCAGCTGCATAATAAGTATTTCCTATTTGTTCAATTGAGGCAACCCAACCACATCCTGCCACTTAAAGGTTCTATGAGGCATATTTTAATCAAATTGAATCCATCAGATTCTCAGTTGAAGTTCACTGAAGTCAAATCTGGATAATGTCGAGGCAGTCAAGCACAAGGAGCTTTTACTTTAAGTGGGAAACCATGCTCTATGCACTAAATGTATTTTAGCATTAAACCTCAAGTGCTAAGGATTGCATGCCAGTGAGAAAAGCTTAGTCCCATTGTCAGCAATCGTGATTGATTTACAATTTCTTCCAAGAACTCCAATAATTCTAATTAACTAACATCTCATATACTATATGAACACTGTAAATAAGAAAATGCCTCAAGGTACTTCGATGCCCGAATTATCTAAGAATCAAAACATTTCGATATTTGACCCTTCACAGTTAAACAGTATCTTATACATAGATCAGTCAGAAGAGTTGTGGCAGTTTATTTTCTTCATTACATAAGCATGAAACTAATGAGATTTAGTGGTTGGAGTTATTACATTAAGCTTGGTGCCAACGATCAGCTTCAGTTTTGGTCCTTGCTCTGACTTCAGATTTAGATAATTCAGCAATTTCAGCAGTCCCAGGTTTCACTTTTCAAAGAGATCAATATAAATAAAATTAAAATAATGATAACAAAATGATATTTTGTGCTTTTCTTAACAATCATGTTGCTGTATATCAAAAATACCAAAAAAAAAGATTAAAGAAATAAGTAAACGAGGTTAATCTATGTATAAAATATTAGGCCTTAAAAGATAGTTTCAATTAATTTGAGTAGATGTTTAAAAACTAGGCCTTTATAGACTCTATCCAATTCAATTTGAAAGGCCTCACTTTCATATCAGCACCTATCTAATCCGAAATGTTCCATTTTAGTTTCGGAATTTTCACCAAAACTTCAAACACGACTTTCAGTGCCAGACAACTTGACAAAGAAAGGCATCTCTTCCATTCATGAATGTAAGTGTAAAAATGGAATTTTGCAAAGCATAATAAAAAAATGCTTCCATTTTTTAAAGGTGAATGTATAAAAATTACCTAAACTATAGACTATTTTGATTCGATCACCCAACCTTTCAAAATTTTTATTTTAGCACTCGACTTTTTAATTTGTTTGATTTAAGTAATTTGATGGCTCTTTGGATACAAAATTTAAGCTAATTGCTTATTTCAATGAATTTACAGTTACGTAAATTGAATTAAATATACTAACTAAACCCGTAAAGATAAATGGTGTATTTAAATTTTGAAGTTAAAAGAGTCCCGGAATGGCTCAAATCAAATAAATTAAAAAGTGAGGTAGTAAAATCAAAATTTTTCAAAGTTAGGTAGTCAAATCCAAATGGGTGATAGTTGAGGTTAGTTTTATACATTTTACCTTTATTTAACGGCTAAAACCTTGCCTTATAGACAAGATAAGAATATAATCAGAAAACAACCCATGAGAATCTGCAATTGATGGCTCCTACACTGAAGCCCCTAGTGCTAGCAAAGTCCTCCTAATCATCCGAATTACATCCAAAAACATTGATCCTCCTATACTGGAGCTCCTAGTACTAGCACAGTCCTCCTAATCAATCTAATTACATCCCAAAACATTGATCCTACGGACCTGTTTGACCATATTATAAGGTGTAGTGTTGTTTAATGATGTGTGGTTTGAGTAATGCTATTAGAAAAGGTACTATTTTAAGTTTCTCTAGACAGGTTTTTAATGCAGCATAATCAGAACTCTACTTTTGAGTCTATTGATCCTCCTATACTGGAGCTCCTAGTGCTAGCAGTCCTCCTAATCAATCTAGTTACATCCCAAAACATTGATCCTACGGACCTGTTTGACCATATAATAAGGTGTAGTGCTGTTTAATGATGTGTGGTTTGAGTAATGCTATTAGAAAAAGTACTATTTTAAGTTTCTCTAGACAGGTTTTTAATGCAGCATAATCAGAAGCTCTACTTTTAAGTCTCAATAAAGTATTGCATTTACTGCTCCACACTATAGCAGAAGCTCTGAAATTTTCTAATTGCCAAATGCTCTATTAGGCCAAACAGGCCTGAAATGACATTCCCTGATACAAAATGTTCAATCTTTCTTTGACAATTCACATCTTCCATATTTCATCAGTTTCCCGGCAAACTAGAAGACTAATATTTCCTAAATACCAAGTGCAGCGTCTGGCAGCTACCAAACCCTAGAGAGGGCAGAGGAGGCGAGTAAGGAGAAGTGCGGCGAAGAGTGGGGAGAGGAAGAGGTGGTGTCCAACAGGATCTAAGAACGGGAGAATATTCCAAGTAATAAACACTATCTAGTGGAGTGGGTAGTGGAGCGGGTGACTTACCAGGAGGATCCGCTCCACTACCATATCTCAGGCCCATTACTCTTGAGAAGAGGCCTTAACAGCCCATCTATTGTTTAAGATTATTTACTCTTCTTTTTACAAGATAGTCCTTTATTTCTTTTACAATTATGAGTTAGTACGAAGCTAGGGGAAGTATAAGGAGAATTGTGTGAAGTTTACAACATATACAGAGAATAATAACTTTTTCCCCAATCCTCTTCCCTCCTCTCCCTTTTCCTCCCTTATCCCTCTCCTCTCCTATCTCTCTTCTCTATCTTACCTCTCACCTCAAAGCCCAATCCCCTCTTTCATCCAATTCGGTACACCTTCCTCGCCGCCATCCTCACCTCACAGAATTCTCATCATCGACAAGTTGCGGCAAGTCCAAGATATTACAATTTTTGGTATCATAGCCAACCGATCCTAGGGGAAGGTACAGTAGAGATGCTTGCTGATTCCGATCTTCAGATTATTGAATTGGATTCGCAACGGCTTATCCGAGCTGCAAGACTCAACCGCAGTTGAGGCTCGACAAAGGATACTGTCAAGGTATCATCAACCTTAGATCGGCAATTCAGGGTAAAGAATCCCTCACTATTTGTCAGATACCTTCAGGGTGTGCCACAAAACAGCAGATTCAATATGGCACTTGAAAACAAATCTGGGCCAACGAGCACGTAGTAGTCTAACATATCCTCGAACAGCTGGTGTACAAGGCTCCTTTGGAGGAATCCTTGCCACTGCCGAAAATAGGGGAGAAGAAAGGAAACAGGTTCAAGTTCAATAGCAGAAAACTCGAAGAAGAGACAGAGATGGAAGAAGGCACTAGGTTGAGAGAGATGCGAAAGAAAGAATGCAACAAGCCAACAACTCACCGAGGATTATAACGAGAAACTAGAAGAGAAGCAGTTTAGTGTGGACTACAGCAAAAAAATTGGAATACTAGCGCAGCGGTTGGATGAGCTACAGCAAGATGGTCAGCAAAGGTATGAAACATTGCAGATTGAAGCTGTCAGGCGACATAAGACATTGCTCCAGGAGAATGCACGTAGACATGAGTAGTTGCTCAAGTTGTTTACAGCACAACTTCAGCCATCCAACCCATATTCCAGGGGTAATTCCTCTGCAAGCAATAACTCATTAGTAATCAAAGAGGGTAAATAAACTTCTAATATCCATGTTGGGGGTAGCACTTCTAAGGCACAAGGAGAAGAGAGAGGTAAAGGGATAATGCCAATTCCTTACAAACCTCAAGAGAGAACGGAAAAACCTCAAAATAGAGTCAACTATCACATGCCTTGCCTTAAACTAGAGTTTCCTTCCTTCTGTGGGGAGGGGCCCAGGGAATAGAGCAACAAATGTGAACAATATTTTAGAATCTACCAAATACTTGAGCCACAATGGGTGGAGATTGCTACGATCCACTTCGCTAGGAGAGCCTATAGGTGGAAGGAGGGGTACATCATAGACAAACCCAACATCACTTGCGAAGATTTGGTTGAGGCAGTGTGCAGGAGGTTTGAAGGCTCATATATGAGGAGATTAGTCAGGGAGATTAACAAATTTGCATAGACGAGCACCGTGAAGAGATATCAAGATAAATTTGAGGAATTGAGAGCAAAGATGCTATACCTCAACCCTGCACTAAGTGAACAACACTTCATAGAAAGTTACATCAGCGGGTTAAAAGAGGAGTTAATCCTATTTATCGATTTATCTCAGTCAACCACACTGGAAGAAGTATACGAACAAGCTAAGCTGCATGAACAAGCCTTATCCATTATAATGCAAAAGAGCAAAGCATCATACAGGCCAACTGGAACCTAATACCAGGGTAGTAATGTAACCAAGGCAGCTGCACCAGGAGAAAGCAAAGTCAACTTACCGAAGGCAGGTAACAAAATCAACCACAAGGAATTAGTAGACAAATATTTGAGCAAAGGAGAGTCGCTGGGTTATGTTACAAGTGTGGAGAGAGGTACTAGCCAGGGCACCACTGCCAGCAAAAGACCCTACACAATATTAATGCCCACTTGGAACTGGATGAGATATTTGATGAAGAGTTAATGCAGTGGGAGAATGAAGAAGAGGAGGCAGCCATGGCAGTGGAGAAAGAAAAGGAAGTGGGTATTTCTGTGCATGCACTCAGTGGGCAGAACCAGCACGACACAATCAAGGTGCAAGGGGAAGTGGGCAACAAAACCGTCACTATCTCAATAGACGTTGGGAGTACACACAGCTTTATTGACTTCCGAGTTGCCAAGGAGGTGAGGGCCAACCTGACAGCTGCCAACCCCTTTATAGTGACGGTAGCAAATGGCCACAAGGTTAAGAGCAAGCTCAAATGCTCTAACTTTCAATGGACAATATAGGGAGAGCCATACCAATCTGAGTTGAGGGTAATCGGATTGGATAGGTCAAGCATTATCCTTGGTATCGACTGGTTGAGGATGTACGGAAAGGTCACCTTCGATTATAACGACAACTCAATATCCTTCGTGAAGGAGGGAAAACAAATTAATCTCAAAAGGATAGCTGAAGGATCCAAGGTAAGAGCTGCAACTGCACAGTTGAAGTTTATAAATGTTGTATAATGGTATAAGGCTAGCCTGGAGGGAAATTGATGTGCCATTGGTCAGTATTACTCAATTGAAGCATTAAAGGAGGAAGGAGGCATACCCCAAGAGATACAGCAAGTTCTGAACCACTATGAAGATGTATTCCAAGAGCCCAAGGGATTGGCCCCCAGCAGACCGCAGGACCACAAGGTCCCTCTGCAGGCTAAGGCCAGGCTAGTCAACCTTAGGCCCTACAGGTATACCCATGAGAAGAAAGAAGAAATAGAGAAACAGATAAAAGGAATGATACAAACTTCCATCACTCGGCTGAGCACAAGTCCCTATGCATCACCAGTAATGTTGGTCAAGAAGAAGGACAACAATTGGAGACTGTGTAGACTATAGACAATTAAACAAGGCAACTATAAAAGATAAGTACCCGATACCATTGATAAACAACTTATTGAATGAATTGGAAGGCTCTCAGTATTTTTCCAAAATCGATTTGAGATCAGGTTACCATCAAGTGAGGCCGAGTTCAGAGGATGTGCATAAAACAGCTTCAAGACTCACCAAGGCCACTACAAGTTCCTTGTGATGCCCTTTGGGCTAACGAATGTGCCGACAACTCTCCAAGCTATCATGAACAATCTATTTGAGCCATATCTCCGAAGGTTTGTGCTACTATTTTTTGATGACATACTCGTATATAGTAAGGAACTAGGGGATCACCTAGAGCATTTGAAGATTGTGCTCGGCATGCTGAAAAAGAACCAACTATTTGCCAAGCGAACTAAATGCTTCTTTAGGCAAAAGCAAGTGGAGTTTTTGGGACACCTGATATCGAAGGAAGGAGTGGCAACCGACCTAACTAAGGTAGAAGCCATGAAAGAGTGGCCTGTACCTATCACAGTGAAGGAATTGCGGGACTTCTTGGGCCTTACTGGGTACTACACACTGTTTGAAAAGGCGCGCCTGAGGCGCACGCCTCGGCGCCTAGGCGCGAGGCACGTGCCTCAGCGCCTTAGCAATAGCGAGGCGCAGCGCTATTGCTGAGACGCGCGCTTAGGCTCTGAAGCACGCAGGCTTTGAGGCGCGCGCCTCAAGCGAGGCGCGCCTCACAATATTTATACTTAGATAAATTTTGGGTTCAAGTTATCAAGTTGTCGGGTCTTAATTTGATTCTTAAACTTTAACCCGTTAAGATACTCAAAGAAATTTTAAAAGAAACCCCAAAAAACTCTAAAAAAAAAGGAAAGAGAATTAAAAAAAGAAGAGAAATTTAAAAAGGAAAGGAAATAGAAAAAGAAAAGAGAATTAAAAAAGATAAGGATAAATTGTCGTCATCTCAATCATCTTTATTCATTGATGAATAGCCAGATTGGATTGATTTTGAGGATACAGAAGAAGAAGATATTCGGAATGAAAAATCTGAAGAAGAAGAAGAAGAAAAAGATTATGGCGATGCAAGCGATAAGGATGAGCATGAGGATGATGCTTGAAGAACGACCAAATGAGAGCATTGGTACCACAATCACTTTTAAGTTTTAAGTTGAAAGTTGAAATATATTTTTTAAAAATTTGAGAACCTATATGTATGTGTTTTCTTTACTTTTTGATGATTATTTTGTTTTTGTATAATTTTTTTTATTTTTTTATGTAGAATATTAAATTAAACTAGACTTAATAAATATGAGCCTTGCCTTCTTGAGGCGCGTGCCTCACGGTGCGCCTCGCGCCTAGGCTCCAGAAGAGCTTTGCACCTCGCACCTTTTCAAACACTGGTACTACAAGAGATTTATTAAATGTTATGGGGATTCAGCAAACCGCTCACAGAACTATTGATGAAGGATAACTTCGCAAGGAATGAAGAGGCGCAAAGGGCATTTGAGAAGTTGTAGGAGGTGATAACCACAATCCCAATACTAGCAATGCCCAACTACACCAAAGCCTTCACCATAGAAGTAGATGCTTGTGGAAATGGTATTGGAGCTGTACTCACTCAAGAAGAAAGACCAATAGCCTACCTCAGTTCGGCTACTAGTCAAAAGAACATGGGGTTGTCGACGTATGAAAAGGAATTCTTGGCCATAATGCTTGCCGTGTCAAAATGGAAGCACTACCTCAGTTCCAAACCATTTACCATCAAGACCGATCATGAGAGTCTGAAATACTTGCTGGAGCAACAAATAACCACTGCTATCCAACAAAAGGGATGATCAAGTTGATGGGACTAGATTACACCATCCAATATAGGAAGGGGAAGGAAAACATAGCTGCTGATGCTCTCTCCAGGAGAAGAGAAGAAGGACATAGCTAAGCCATTACTGCTATCATTCCCTCGTGGGTCTATGAAGTAGTAGAGAGCTACGAAGGTAACCCCCAGATACAGCAGATTATCGCCAAGCGGTTGTTAAGTCCAGAATCCCAACCAAATTATTCTTACAAGCAAAGGGTACTCGAATATAAAGGTAGGTCCTGAGATGTTGAAGGACATAAGATCCTGAGATGTTTCTACCCTCTAGTTGGATAAAAAAACACCATGAGTTTTGGTGTTCTGGAAGACATTTGAAATCTAGGGTTAGAATTGAGGGTTTTTGTATCCAAAGGGTTTTGAGTCAAATTGACCCTCTATTTCTCTAATTGAAGGTTAGGGGAGTGTGCCTAACAACTTTGATTTGGGAGATGACGAGGTCTTGGTAGTTGATTGAAGAAATCGGGCCAAAAAGAGCAAATCCCTATTCGTTAGCATTGTAACGTGCCGTATCGATACCGGGAGCCTAATTGCAAGTGAGTAGAAGCAATTAGGAGTGAATTGAGGTGGGGGATATCACCAAAAAGAGTGAACTATCACTTGCTCCTATGTTTTAATTGACTTAGAAGCATGCTAGTGGGTAAAATAAAGAGATTTTAGCATCTTACATGTGTAGGATATAATTCTAGGGTTTAGCCAACCCTATGTAGAGCTAAAGAGAAAAGTATGTGTTTTGCTTACATATGTATATGTGTATGAACAACCTAGTTGTAGGTTAATTGAGTGGCATTGAACTTAGGAAAAACCTAAGATGAGTATATAGAGTTATGAACTCTAGGTTACAACATAGAGTCAAAGAACTTTAGGTTGTGAAGTGAGCGAGTTGGTGCCCTTGGGGCATCGTGTAACCCTAGAGTCTTGAGCTTAGGGTCAATGTGTGGGAAATGTAAACAAGAGAACAATAATTAAATTGGTGTCCTTGGGGCATCCTATGCGCCTTAGAGTCGTGAACCTATGGTTAAAAAGAGAAAAGAAAGGATAATAATAAAGCCGTTCAGAAGTGTCAAAGAAATGGTAACGAGAGGGTACGCGCATTAGTCAACTCCCGGGGAACGGGCAAGCATATTTCAACTTCCTTTGGTACTTGAGTGCCGGTGTTGCTTTGAACTCATCTACTTGCCAATAGGAAAGGGTACGCGCATAAGTCAACTCTCCTCGTGGTGTTCTAAAGGAACATAATCTACCACCAACTAGAGAGGGTACGCACATAAGTCAACTCTCTACACGACACAGTTATGAAACTTAAATCATAATAAGATAGTGTGACCAAGAGCGGTCGGGTTAGAGGTGACCCATGAGTAGCAACATAGCGGCCGTGTTAGCATAGTGGCCTAAAGTGGTGTGGCATAGTAGCAAAGGGATATGTGTAAATGAACTAGTAGAGTAGATATATTTATTTGCATACTAGTGTAGAAATATCTGCTTTAAATATTATCTTGCTACTAATACATTGGACCAAGTGGGTGTAAAATATGTTTCCCGGTGATTGAACTCACTGGGAACTATTCGTAGTTCTCACACTCTATGGTTTACACTTTTTACATATCCAGGTGGCGCCGATGAGGTGCGGGTCCACAGCAAGGGCCTAGCAGATTAGTGGACCTAGAAAGGTCTAGAGTAGTACCATTTTGTATTAGAGTGAACTTATGTATTTTTGAGAGAGAAAGATCAATTGTTGTAAATTGTATTAAGTTCATTCTAGTAATGGATTATGTTTCAACTTTACGCACTTGTGTTTTATGTTAAAGTTGAATGTTTAAATTTAGAAGTCGTACTCTGATATTTATATATCTCCTTATGCATGTTGTATAAATGAGATGTTACTGTTCCCTTCGGATAGAAAGAGGTCATGCCCGATTGGCGGGTCTGTTAGCGTGCCCAAACCAAGGATTTAAGTGCCGTGGCACGGAGTCGTGCCGAAAACTTGCCGACACGATACGGCACGGTGCATGCCGAGCCGTGCCGATGAGTGCCGTTCACAAAAAATACATGTGTGCCGACACATAATAGCATGAAATATTTATTTTCTTTACCAACAAAATTTTCTAATTGCTTATTATATATTTTAAACTTTATTGAGAAAATTACTTAATAATTTAAAGAAAAAAGGGTTTTGAATTGTGCCATCAGCATGGGGGATGTATCGTGCCGGTATCTTGTTGGCACGATACGGCACGGTGGATACGGCCCGTGCCGATGGATACTTAAATCCTTGGTCCAAACCAACTAAATTGGCGGTTTCGAGGCGTGACAGATCAGATGCATGCCTCTTCACTCGGCAGGCACTCCAGCATGAACCACACCTATAAAAGAACGAAACAACTATTCTACTGACCAAGAACGAAACAGTATATAGAGAAAAAGGTAAAAGAGTGTGAAGTATGCATCAAGAACAAGGTTGATGGAACACCTTACGCCGGATTGCTACAACCCCTATAAATTCCAACACAAGCATGGCAGCATGAATTTTATAGAAGCACTACCCAAATCAAAGGGCGAAGATACAATATTGGTTGTGGTGGCCAGGCTCACAAAATACGCACACTTCATTCCCTTAACTCACCCCTACAATGTGCAAGAAGTGGCTAGGGCTTTTCTAGACACAATTTACCGATTGCATGAGCTCCCCCAAGGAATTGTATCGAATAGAGATAAGGTTGGCAAGATCTATTCAAACTGATAGGAGTCAAGTCGCAGATGAGCACTACTTACCACCCACAATCTGGCAGACAAATAGAAAGGGTCAACATGTGCATAGAAACCTACTTGCGCTGCATGTGTTTCCAATATCCACGCAAGGGGCACAAGTGGTTAACCCAGCCTGAGTGGTGGTACAATACCAACCACCACTCCTCCCTAGGGATAACCCCTTTTCAAGCCCTGTATGGATATCCTCCTCTGCCAACATATGCAGTGGTCAACATGAACATGAGTACGGGGCCGACAGTAGAAGAGTACAATCAAAAGAGGAAAAAGGTGATATGCATGCTGCGAGCAAGGTTGAGGGAGGCACAAAACAGAATGAAATAGAACGTCGACTGGAAAAGGATAGATAAGGCGTACATAGAGGGAGAGATGGTTTACCTTAAACTCCAACCTTACCACCGGAGCAGTGTCGCCCTGAGACGCAATATCAAACTTACGTCAAGGTACTATGGACCCTTCAAGATAGTTGCTCGAATCGGACACGTAGCTTACCAATTACATCTTCCCGAAGGGTCCAGGATACATCCAGTGTTTCATGTCTCCCTTCTCAAACGTGGGACTCCCTCGACTACACAAATCACACCCACGGTGCCGATGGTAGGAGAAGAAGACCAATAATTAGCAGAGCCAGAGAGAGAATTAGATCGTCAAATGGTCCGTTGAGGCAACAAGGCTGCGATACAAGTTTTTGTCAAACGGCGCAACTTGGATGAAACCAAAGCCACCTAGGAAGACTACTGGACCCTCAAGAATCAATTCCCCTACTTCGATCATTGAGCGCAAAGATCGTTTTAAAGGGGAAGGAGCTGTAGCGTCCGGCAGCTACCAAATCCTAGAGAGAGCAGAGGAGGCGAGTAAGGAGAAGTGTGGTGAAGAGTAGGGAGAGAAATAGATGGAGTCCAACAGGATCTAAGAAGGGGAGAGTATTCCGAGTAATAAACACTATCTAGTGGAGCGGGTGACATACCAGGAAGATCTGCTCCACTAACTGAGATCATGGATCAGGCGGGGGCCCATATCTCAGGCGCATTACTCTTGAGAAGAGTCTACTATTTAGGATTATTTACTCTTCTTTTTGCAAGATAGTTCTTTATTTCTTTAACAATTATGAGTTAGTACGAAGCTAGGGGAAGTATAAGGATAATTGTATGAAGTTTACAACATATACATAGAATAGTAACATTTTTCCAATCCTACTCCGTCCTCTCTCTCTCTCTTTTCCTCTCTCATCCCACTCCTCTCCAATCTCTCTTCTCCTTTTTATCTCTCACTTCACAGCCCAATCCCTTCAATTTGGTACACCATCATCCTCGCCGCCATCCTCGTCTCAAAGAATTCTCATCATCGAGGAGTTGCGGCAAGTCCGGAATATTACACCAAGAAACAGTTACAAGTTGGTTAGAATTTGGATAAGTCAATTAAAATCATCATATGCATGCAAACATTTTTTAAACAGAGTATACCCAATAGTCATCCAATTTCTACACCTCCCGCTCCAAAAATTAAATCAAACCTCAATTAATTTACAAAAAAAAAGAAGCAAAGTAGACGAGAACAACCCCAATCATACCTTAAAGAACTCCTCAAGCTCTTACTAGGCCTTGTCCCTTCCTTGGCGAAGTACCACTGCGCTATAGTCCCACTGATCACGTACACCTTCGCCTCCACCATCATTGCCGCGGACCACATCATCACGACGATGGCGAGGGTGAAGTACGCGGGCACCCACGTGTCCTGCTTCCACACGCACGCGTAGTGCCGCTCCCCTCTCGCTCCCTCCCTCTCCCTCGCCACCACCTCCCCGTTCCATGTTGCGAACACCAGGAACACCACGATCGGGGCGAAGTACACGAGGAGCCCCAGCCCCAGCAGCGGCAGCACCGCGAGTAGCGCAAGGTTCTCCGCGAGCGCCGCGGCGGAGACCCTCACGATGTGGATCGTGAGCTCGACACGGGACCAGTTCGCGATGACGATCCAGAGGATGATCCCGACGAGGACAAAGACGAAGACGAGGACGAGGACGCGGTAGGCGAGGGGGAACGCGGCGCGGCACCCCTCAGCGAGCGTGCACGCGGCGAACCAGTAGGCGTTGAGGAGTGCCGGGGTGAGGACGAAGAAGGGGACCGCGGCGTACACCACCTGTTTAGGGTATCGCCTCAGGAGCCAGAGCAAGGCGAGCGCGATCGGGGCGGCGAGGAAGAAGGTGGCGACTAGGGTTAGGGTTAGATCCTTGACGAAGGAGGAGGACGACGAGAAGTGGGAGGAGGAGAGGCGAGGGTCGGAGAGGACGCAGGAGGAGGTGGAGGGGTCGAAGAAGAAGAGGGAGGCGCGGGGGGCGTCGGGGTTGCGGCGGAAGAGGGCGAAGAGGCCGAGGGAGAGGGTGGAGAGGGAGAGGAGGAGGAAGAGGGAGGCAACTGGGAGGTCGCGGAAGGGCCGAGGGGAGGGGACGAAGGAGATGGGGGAGGGGTAGGGTTCGGAGGTTGATGACGGTGACGAGGGGAGGAGGAGAGGGGCGGGATCGGGGTAGATGGACAGCCGAGATTCGCCAATGCTGCTCCCCATCGGGCGGTGATCAGAGGATCATGTATGCAGGAGAGGAGAGAAGAGCTGGAGTGAGAGGAAGGGAAGTGAAAGGTGGGAAGCAGGGGGCGGAGGGGAAAAAGAGGATGAAATGACGAAAATGGGCTTTCGAGAGGCGATGTCAGGCTGGGAATAAGGGGTAGAATTGTCTTTTCGCAGGGATGGTGAGGAGAGAGAGTAGAGAACTTGGATGGGTGGTTGGAGCTCTCATGGTAAGGAAATGAGAGGAGGAAGATGGTTAAATGACGAAAATATCTTTTAATAAGAGTGTAATTTTTGTTCAGATATCTAATTTTTTAATAATTTTAAAAATATTTCTAACCTTTTACTTTTTTTATATTATAATAAAAATCTCGGATGAACTTTGATAAGATTGAAGGATATGTAATAATAATTTATAATTTATAATTTATAATTTTTTAGTGTAATTTTACTTTTAAATTTAATATGCATGCGGAAAATAAATTTGATCTATATATAAAAATTTTAATAATAAAGCATTACAAGAATAATAAAACTACATAAAAAAAAATTGCATACAATATTTAATTTTGGATTAATTTCATGAAAATTTCTATAAAAATATTAAATAATAAATAAATTTATACAAAACTTAAATAATATAATTTATTATTTCGAAATTTTTTTACTTTGCAAATACAACCTTTCAAAAGTTTTGATTCGTTTATATATGTTTTTATTATTTGATTCATCATTAATTTTTTAACGATGGATATATAAAATGACTAATTTATTTTTACAAATTTATTTTTACATGAGCATATCTCATTTTGGTGCGACCGAGCGCTCGCCTTCAATACCGCCGCCATCATAGGTTTCATCGTTGTGATGAATAAAGAGAAAAAGCTAAAACGATGACGAGACTTAATTATTCTTAACTTTTTTTTTTTAACTTATAATTATCTAAATATTTTGATAACAAAAGAATATATTTATATACGCAGAGATTTTTTAAGGAATAACTTTGATTACTTAAGTAGAAATATATTTATTATTTGATATCTTTGTAGGAAGTAATATATAATTATTTTTTAAAATTTTTTATAAAGTTAAATTTGTAAAAATAGAGATTAAATTTTAAATTTAAGTATGAATTTTCATAAAAAGAAATTGTATTTTTATAAAAATGATAAAAAATTTAGTTTTTAAGAATTATCTAAAAATTTAAAAATTTGTATAAAAATTAGCCAACATAACATAACTCAGGTAGTACTGTCTTTTTGCACGATATGAGAGAGGAGTTTTGGTTCTCCCAATGTGGATTGGCGTGCAGTGGATGGTCGGAAAATGAGAGTGGAAACGTGACGACATTTTTTTTGTATAACGATTGTATATCACGATTCTACGTGGGACCTACATGTTTTATATGTATTTCAAAAAAAAATTAAAAATAATATTACTTATTATAAATCTTAATAAATTAACAAAATTTTATTTAATTATAATTATCTAATTTAGTAAAAAAATAAACACAATTATAATGAATTTGTTTAAATTTGATTTTCTAAAAATTTAAATAATGTTAGTCCATAAGTTAAAAATTTATTAGGGGATAAAATTAAACATAAATTTTGAAGGGTATTTTTAAGTATAGATATTGTAATATACTCTAACTCGATTAAAATGTATCAAATTTTAACCAAATTGGCAAAGTGCAAATTAAGGTCATGCTACACAAGATTAAAATAAATTTGGAAAAGCTTAAACTGAGTTTGGAACGAGTTAAAATCAATTTAGATAGAAACAGAGTTCCGAAAGATGTTGGAATCTGATTTCAGACATTCCAAACGCCCTGGACAGAATTTCGGGAGCCCAAAATCTTTTGAACTGCCTGACCAAGTGCCTGATTTGAGCAGACGCTTTACTTGAGAGCTTGAGTTCATGGAGAAATAAACATTTGAGCATTCGAATGGTCCTACGAGCGTCTGAAACATCTTCTGGATTGCACTTGCGAGCACCCAAGATCACTTCCGGATGCTCAACCCAAGAGGTGGGGTAGTTCGGTTTGTTAATTAGTCGAGCGCTTAGTTTGTTCTATGGTCCGAAAGGAGTATCAAGCGATTAAGCGGGCACCCGAATCATCTTTTGGATGCTGAACTCGAGGATTGTAGAACTACTGCTTAGGGCTTTTGGGCGCCCAACACTTAGCGTGGAGGTAGCAATTTTTTTAGTTACAAATAAAAATAGTTGGAGGGCCTAAGTGCAATTATAACACTTTTATAAGTACCATTTCACAACCAACCTCTCTTCCACACCATTATTTGTCACACCCCATGAATCACCATTTATGATTTGAAAAACGTGGGCCATTTCTCGATTTGTGCGTGTCATTCTTACGCAGGGCCATGCTAATCTTCTCTGTATCGTTCTAATTTTATCGAATGTCTTGGTCGAGTCTTTATATTATTTCCTCTCTCTCTCTCTCTACCTTTTCTTTTTTAAAAGAAGAAAAAAAATCCTAAGGGCACCATTATTGGATCTTGTAACTCTACCTTTTTTTCAAACTTGGAGAAGGATAAGGGCACTTGAAAGGAGCTCTAGGAGGAAAACGGCAACCAACCCTCCCTCTATTTCTCTTGTTTGGTGGAGAAGAGGTGACTTCGAGTTTTTAGGGTTAATTTAGAAAAAAAGTTCAAATAAGGGTTTTAAATGTTCTAACTTAGTTAGAACTCTATTTTTAGTGTTTCTTGAAAGTCTCAAAAGTTCAAGAAATATCTCCAAGAGGGTTTTCAAGACAATGTAGAAAATATCATCGAAGTGAGTTTGATATTTCCTTTGTCTAAACTACTCTTGTTTTTATGCATATGTTTTCTTGAGTAAGAGTATGTTGACTTTGATGGATTTGCATGTGACAAAATTTAAAACTTCATGAAGGGTTATGGTATACGACATGCATATAGGATTTTTACTCTCTTTTATGCCATATCATTTGAATAGTATTCTTCATGTACATGTAGAATGCTATAATGTAGACATTTGAACTTAGTTGACATGATAGTAGCACTAAATATAGAAGAAAACTATGTGATTAACATAGCAAAGTATAGGCAAAATTATGAGGATTTGGTTGTAGAGGACATGTGAATATGTGATTGAACTCATAGATTAACCCTAGCGTCAATTGGAACCTAGAGTGTGAACAAAGAAATAAGTATTGGCATTGCTTGTAGGGATCACGATCCTACAAGCCACGACCTTTTGAAAAGTAAATATGGAAGTAATACAATCACTCTCGGCTTTCTATACCTTAACTTGGGTCGTACGATCACCCTCGTCACTAAATGCTTACCGATTGGAGGAGGTATGATTCCCTCAACTAGCTCTCCATGAGATGTTTAATAATAAAATGAAACCGAACTAATAAGTTGGTTGGAGTTAAGGGAATGACTGGAGTAACCTTTTCTTGGACATTGACATAGTTATACCTTGCTTAGCATAATGACATGTAATACTCACGAATTTTAAATTTAGAAATTTGAAATTGAATTTGATTTTCTAAAACTTTTAAATTCAAAATTTTGAATTATTGGGGGTGTTCCTGAAAAATCGAGTAATGTGACTTAATGAAATCCAAACACAATGAAACAAAATTGCTACTTGAACGGCCTCATTGAGTTGAATGACGCGGCGACTTTCGATTTTGAATTTGGCAAGCCAAAAGCATCGAAAAGCATGAAAAATATTTTTTTTACAGTATATTTTTGTAAGAAAGCTAATACTTTATGTATCGTTTTGCATGAAATGCCATGGGCAGGGGCCTCTCATAATGTTTCACCTCTAGGCAAGGACCCAAGACTAAATATCAATGATAGAGGGGCTATTTTGCATTTTGTGCATGTATTATAAAGGAATCCTAGGGTTTCCTCTTAGTCGCCCAAGACCATAGCTCCATATCCTTCCCACATGTCACGCCCCGGGGTCGAAACTGCGACCCGGGCTCGCCAACAGATCCGCCGCCCATACGGGAAGCCCCGTATAGACGTAGCGACTAACCTGCAAAAAGATCATCTATACTAATAGATATCAGAGCTGAAAAGCAAAAGCTGAAATAAAGATAAATACAACTCCCACATAATACAACAAAGTCCTCACCAAAATACATAAGTCTCTCAAAAGTAAAAGAAAAGTACAATTCAATACCTCACTACAAGGTCGCTCAACATATAACTCACAAAAACTGGTAAGGGGTCTATCTACTCTCTCTCAGAAGATGACAGGAAGGGATCTATCTCGCGACTCCCTTACCTCGATCTAAAGGAGTAGGATCAGCAACTGGAGTAGCAGGAACCGGAGCAAAAGTCCCTGGGAAAAAGACACCACGACGGGTGTGAGAACTACATCCCACAGTAGTTCTCAGTGGGTGCCGCCAACAAGCCCGACGGTCTGCCCACTAAGTCTACTAGAGGCATAAAGTAACAAATGCAGTGCTGAAAGGAAAAGCTGGTGAGGTAAACTCTACAGCTACTATGCCTCTATCTAAATGCTCAAGGAGTGGAACAGAAAGAAACATGGTGCAACAACTAACTCTTAACTCAGATCACCCAATCTAAACTGACTGCCTCCTCGGGTCCAGTCAAACCTGCGCCTACCTACTGCCGTTACATCCACGGAGGACCGGACTTACGTAGGGCGTCCGTGACTGCCAAAACTGGCCCAGCCAGAGGGGCTGCATCGACAAGTCGCGATAGAAGTATCAGACCCAACTCCGGAGTGGCACTCGAGGGGCGCGACCCCACCGAGTAAAGTATCCGCGCATCTCTGTCGAGCTCGAATGTGGCTCATGCAGGCTATAATCCAAATCCTCGATCAACAAGATCGGCTGTAACCAACAAAACACTGTCTCACTCACAGGCTGGAAACTACACAGCCGAGACCCACTGTCACTCTGACGGCTCCCAAAAGAACCCTGATCTACAGACTGCTATCTGACTCCACTCGGTCCCCAGACACGAGTGTAAATGCATCCCACAACAACCCGACCTCTCGGCCCACTACCCGGGCGAGGAAAACTCTAAGTCCAGAATGAAATGTAGAATAGTGGTGTGGGAATGTCTAGAGCAATAAGAACCTAGCCCAAGTTGGAGTTTTCTACAGTCTGGCTGAACATGCTGCATATGGCGGGGGTGCTAGGTCAAGTTCCAAGATAACAATAATTAACAAGTTGTAGGAAACAATGAATCACAAGATCATCAGAATACATCAGGAACATCAATTTTCACAGACTAGCATGCTATCAATATACTATTCTAATCATGCAAGTTCCTACACATATAGAACTAATGTGCAATCCGTAGATCTTGAAGACATGGCCACCTACCTGAAGAGCTGAACTGTCCAAAGTCCCACAGCTAAAAATACCAGAAAATCAATAACTCCAACTCCAACGGGTCCAGCAATACCCGCAAACCCTCCTGGGTACAACACAAGGCTAACAATTACACTTTATTCCCAAAATTTACCCAAATAATCACAATCTGAAATCAGCCTCAAAGATGCTAATTTTTCACCTGCAGAAAGGGCTCTAAAAAATCCGATAAAAATACTACTGCGATCATCGCGTCGAGACCTTCGAAACGGGTATCTGCACGTCCAATTCCGAGCCCTGTAGGCCAAGTTACAAATTCCACAGTACAGGCTCACAACCACACAACTGTAAACTCATGCACAGATAAATGGGGAAAAGTATACCTCCGGAAAGGTCTCGAAAAAATTCAAGAAAAATACGGTGATAATCCTCGCGACAAGTAGATGCAAAAAGTGTACAGGCTCGTCTCGATCCGACGCTCGAGCACGGAGATAAAATTCTGGCAATGTGCTGCTGTCAAGATGAAAACCCAGCGGCAAGGAGGGTTAAAAACGTACCAGGAACCCCTATAAAAGCTCAGATGCGAGGAAAGTGATCAATATGAAAAACATAGGTCTACCTCTCGTGGATCCAACGCAGCAAAAATCGTCCAAAAATACAGTCGGAGTAGCTCTGTGGACCTCACAGACTGAAGTACGACGATAACAGGCCTCCAATGGAATATCGTCGCTCTGCGCTACGATGCCGAAGTCGTCGATGCTGCGGCCTTCAAAAAATCCGAAACTTCTTCAACAGATGCACAAGAAGATAAGCTAAAACTTTGCTAAAGGATGCAAAGGCAAAAGAAGTCGGGAAAAGCCCCAAAAAGAAGAAGAAAGGGTATGTTTATAGGCCCTCCCACGAAAAGCCCACAAAAAATAAAGTCATTGGGCTTTTGGGCCCAATTTCCGGGCGCCCGAATCATTTGGGCGGCTACAGTGTTGGGCCCAACACTGTGCGCGCCCGGATTGCCCTGGAGCCGCCACGTGGCCGCGCGGCTCCTCCCCGCGCCCGGCGCATGCGCGCCCGCGAATCGCGGAGCGCCGCGTGTCCCGACAGCGGGGTGTGGGGCGGCTGCGCCCGGCCAACCGCGGGGCGCCACGTGGCGCCCCCACGTCGCGGGCTACCTGCCCACCTGCCCCGACCTGCTCCCCTGGCGCGTGGACCGCGCGCGCGTGAGCCGGCCACTCGCAGGCCGCCACGTGGCGCGCCCTGGTCCATGCACCAGGCCGCAAGCCCCCGTGGACCGCGCACATAGAGCCCGCCAATCACGAGCCGCCACGTGTCCCTCGCACCGGCCCATGCACCAGCGCCAAGTTTTTGTGGACCGCGTCGCATGCGCCGGCCAATCCGGTGCTGCCACGTGGCACCAGGCCGGTCCACGGCCTCCCCCATGCACCAAAATGCGCGAAAAACTTCCAGGGGTCCGTTTTTGGGCATCCGGACTCCGAAAAAGGCAAGTAAATAGCCGATTTTCGACGTTTTTTCGCGCTGAATCCAAATATGACCTCGGATTAGCCTAAAGCCCTTTCTAAATTCCGAAAAAAATTGCCGGAAGGCAGGCTCAATCCCGAAGCCTCACAGAGTCCGTCCAACGCATCCATTTAACGCGCTGCGGGTCCCACACACCAACAATAGGTGTTCCACATCACGGGTCATGGGAGAAGCTACACGGGGATCGAGGTCACTACACCACGCCTCCTCCTCTCCTCTCTGCTTCTTCTCTGACTGTTGCCACCATCGGCCACCGCCTGCCGTCGCCAGAAAAGAGAAGATAACCATATTCTTTTGTTACTCTCGGGTTGCGAAGGAAATGAGACCACCAAACCTCCTCGATCTGCTCCAGAACTTCTCTGTGGCCCTCATCCTTCTCTAGAGACACTCCCCGAGGAGCACCGTCGCCTGCCATCGTCGTGCGACGCCGGAGAAGCAAGATTTTCTTTATCTTCTTCTTCCTCAGATCCGAGGTAAGCCTGAGCTTTCCTCTTTGGTTTTTCTTGCTCCCAAGGCCCCCCATCTTGATTTTTCTTGCTCCCAAGCCCCCCCCCCCCCCCCCCCCCCCCCCCCCCCCCCCCCCCCATCTTCTTTCTCACCTTCTGGGCATCAACCCTACTCAGCCTCGAAGCCTGGAACCCTTTAGTTAGCCGGCGAGAGCATAAACCACATCAAAACCCTAGATATGGCCGGATCTCATCGCACGCCGCCTTCAGTGCCTTATCAGGTGATCTAAGGCATTTTCTCGACTCAAGTAAGGTGAGCCCTCAACTGCCCTGACCCTCCTGAGCATGGTGCTCACCTCAGATCCCTATATGGTGGGCTAACTTTAAAGATCTTGATAGTTGATCTCTTTGTGAGCTGCTAGGTTGGCCCTAGATTGTTTCTGGACTCCGGGCAACCTTCGTATAATGAGCATGACACTCGGTGTGTCGAGACCTATCTCCCTGTACCCTCGAATCAATCCAAAAGTCTTCGATTTAGGTAATAAGCTAAAACACTCTAATTTATGTGTTTTTATGCAATTTTTGGGTTATGTAGGGGTATAGTTGCAATTGTAGCCATGTGGGCTGCCTCGGGTAGTGTGCACGTGATCTCTAGATTTTTCGTTCGAGGTTCGATGGCTTTTGATAAGTTAAATTTGAATTACGAGTCGTAAATCGATAAAATCGCCGGTTTATCATCGTTTTGGCGCAAAACACGTGATTTGAGCAAATTAGTGTCACGCCCCGGGAGAGGTTTAAAGGCGAAAAGCGATCATATTTTTTTTTTCAAAATCTTTTCTCCCGGTACGTGCCCAGACCGCCACATATACAAGATCTCTCTCTACACAAACGGACAGAGTCTTCCCTGTATATGCACGACGTCGCACAAAATACATACATCATCCACAACCAGTTTTTCATACACAAAGAGCTAAATAAAGAGATAAGTTAGTCTTTTGAATCATACAAAATAAGATCGCCCACTCGGCATACTCCAAGTTGAAAGGATAAAGCCACAAGGTTTAAAACAGTGCCTACCCGACACTCAGTTTGAAAACAGAATTCGCAAATATTTTATCCTTTTAAAAAGCTCCACATTCGCATGCAACCACAAAATAATAAAACTAAATTCAAAAGACTACTATCCATCCAAAGAGTTCATATATCCCACATCCACATCACAAAGGGTCCACATCACAAAATGTCCACATCTCATGCAAATAGTGTCAACCAAATATAATGACCAAAAAGAGAGGAGTAAAATGTCACCGGGATGACGAAAACCGAATCACTCCCAAGCCGAAGCCTCCCCGCCCGAACCTGTCACACGGTGGGAGTCAGTAACAAAAACATAAGAAGGAAAACGAATAAAACGATAATTTATTGCAACATATAGGTACGATAAAGTAAATAGGACATCAAACCGAAAACTAAACTCCCAAGTCATCCACATCGCTTTTCCCGATTCCCATCTCAGAAACCCAAGAAACAACAAACATACTCATCTCTCTAGTTCCTCCCGCCTGACTGGCGTAGGGATCACGGGTCATACAGACCACTTCACCGGAAAAGAACACCCTTGCGGTGGCCAAATCACTGGTGTACGTGACAACGCCATGAGCCTCACGATCCCTGTGAAGATCCGGATCTCTGGGATGGTTTTGCAGGGCGAGCAGTGGCTTCTAGAGGCCTATGTTGTGTGATAGAGTTGGTTGTTCATGAATCGGATTCCAGATTTGAAATCGGCGTGAAAATCGGATCAAGTTTGCTTTTGCGGGGGCTTCCGGACAATTTAGAAAGAGAATTTGGCGAAACAGACAGCGGATTTGGACTCAACGCGCGAAAACGATGAAAATGGGCTATTTACTTGTATTTTTCGGACTTCGGAGCAAAAAGTTACTGTTCACCGGCCGGAAACACTGTTCCGGCGGCCGGCGGCGACGGGCAGGAGGCGGAGCGCGGCGGTGCAGCTAGTTCCAACATGATATGTAGCGATAAGAAAAGTAACCTATCTAGATGTCCATACAAGTATGCAAGTGTTCTCTTACAAGATAGGTTCAAATCACAATATGACAACAAGTTTAAGCATGATTTACATAAATAGGGAAGTCATGGATCAACAAACATCATGAAATTCAAGTAGGCTAAGTGTGTATGTCATAGTTTTGACGTGCTCTGGATACCCACCTAGAAACGCATCGATGCAAAGTCCGATCGTGCTAAAAATTGGCGTGCATGATCCCCTGTCTCCTACCGATCCAATGAACCAAAAAACTCCATAAGATCACTACCGGATTAAGCAGAAAAGCGAAAACACTGCCCTCAACACAGATTTCCAGCAAACAACAAAATTGAGGAAAGAATGTTAATTCTGTAATATTTACCTCACTAGGATGCCCCAAACGTGGTTCCTATGTTCCTCTCTAACTTAGGAACATCCAAGAATGCAAGAGACAAAATCCTCAAGTAGAAAAACTCAGGTATTAATCCAAAGTTTCAAGTGTTGTCCAAAAACAGGGCAGAATTTAGCATGTAAGGTTACAAAGGTTGAAACTCTCAAATCCAACATATCCTCAGGGTGAAACTAAAAAGAGAAATGCTCACCAAGGTCTAGGGAATGCCTCCAAGGTCCAAATGCATCATAAAATTTCCATAAGTACCACGAAATTGGATTCTAAGATGATTCCATACAAGAGGATCACAAAAATCAGCAAATAAGAAGACTGCATAGGTAGTCAAAAGATGGCTAAATATCTTATGGGAAATACCTTCAAATAATCTAGAAGAGGTCTCCCTCTGATCCTCAAGAAGTCTAGAACATCCCCATGAACTTTAATCCTCAGGTTCATAAGAAAAAGGAGAAAAAAAATCCATAAACATCAAGTTCTGCCCAGAAAACCAGACTGTGCACAAGGGTCTCAGAAATAGCATAAAATACCTAGTTTACAGTCGAAATAGGAGTTTCTCACAAATACCAAACTTGTAGATTTACGAGTGCTAAAGCTCTCCTCCAAAAATCAGCTCGAAACTCCAAGTATTCTATCCAGGAGAATCTCGGGAAGAATCGTCGACGAAGCTGCCAGAAATTGGAGAAGTGAACTAAGGTCAACAATGGTGGTGGTGGAAGGTGGAAGGAGCACTCCAAGCTGTCCAAAGCATGCAACAATGGTGGAGAAGGGCAAAAGAATCTCCTGGGGACGAAAGGGGGCTATTTATAGCCCAAAGAGTGGGTTAAGTTGGACCCTCGGAACATAAACAGAACCAGCAGAAAATCACCAAGCTGTTGCCCAAGGAGGAACTTTCGGGCGTCCGAAAACACCCCAGGTGTGCCCGAAATCGCGCCCGAATCCACATGTCACTCATCCAGCACGCCCGGAACCCGCGCCACACGTCGCCCATCCAGCGTGCGCCCGAAGTCGCATGCCCGACCAATCAGCGCCCGCCACGTGGCGCCCTTATCCACTCCGCGCCCAAGGCGGCGGCGCAGCCAACCACGCGCCGCCACACGTCGCTTAGCGCCCGAGGCCGTGCGACCAGCCAATGGCGCACCGACGTGTGGCGTTCCCTCGATCGCCACGCCCGAAGCGGGCTGCTGTGCGGTGCGGGTACAGTCCGTAGGCCCGCCGCTCGAGACCCGCTAACCCGGTCATCCCCGCGTTGGCTCGCCCTCGGTTAGCGGTACAGTGCGCCATATAACCGAGCGCCCGGATCCAAAATTGGGCGCCCGAATCCACTCCAAAAATACAAAAATAGTGTTTTTGTCCGATTTTTCGCTCTGAGTCTGTTTTTCGCGTTCATTTTGCACGTAAACGTCTCTGACAGTCGACAAGTGTGTCATAATGCCATTGACCACGAGCCAAGTCAATCATCAGGATTCGGGTCCCCACACATAATTCTAGTCCTCTATGGATATAATGGTAGTATGTGGGTGCAGGTTTGACTGGACCCGATGTGACAATCAGTGAGATTGGGTAGACTATGAGCATTCTGTGAGAGTAGATGCAGTTACATTTTTCCCCTTGTCTTTTGAGTATAGTAGATAAAAGTATAGTAGCTGTAGATTCATTTCTAGTTTTTACTTTTCTATTGATTAGTAGTAGTTTACTTATGCCTCTAGTAAACCTAGTAGGTAGATCATCGGTCTTGGTGACAGTACCAACTGAGAACTATTTTGTTTATATAGTTCTCACACTCGTTGTTGGCGACCTTTTTGTAGAGACTTCTATACCTGCTCCTTCACCGGTAGGCGCTCTTGATCGAGATAAGGGAGTCGCAAGCTAGATTCCTACCCGAGTGTTCATGAATTTAGAGTCGTCCCCTCCGATGTTTATTTTGGATTTGTAGTACTATACGGTCTGATTATTTTATTGTACTTTATTTTGTGCACTATGGGAGATGACTTTATATTTTGATTGTGTATCAGACATACAATAGATTATGTTTTGGTTTTATGTTAGTTTATTTCAACTCTGATATATCTGTTTAGTATTGGTAGATGCTATCTTTTACGTGTTAGATGCTTTGCCTATGCGGGACTTCCCGTATGGGTGGCCGATCTGCTGGTGAGCCTGGATCGCAGTTCGATCCTAGGTCGTGACAAGAGACCTCCACAAGCCGAACAGATTATGTGAGTATGATTTTGTCCTCCAATCCAGAAGACTCACAAAATTACAACGACACCAACTAGAAATCTACACATCCTTAATGTCTAACTCATCCATGAGCTCGATACACTAGCACATAGCTAACTCTTTACATAATGAGATGTCACTCGATTTATATTGTTATCACTAGGTTCTGTTCAACTCTAAGTTGTCTCCTAGTTTTACCACAAGTTTTCTAAATCCCAATATTGATCCTTTAATACATTTCTAGAGTTCTTGTTTTCGAATAACCCAATTCTCATGTATTCCACATTTTGGTTCATCGACTCATGTCACCCAATCCGAACTTGGAAGCATGTCGGTAATTGCGATCACACACACAACACTAACCCTATGTGCATCAAACATTTAATATATATATAGGGTATAATATAGGAATTTAAACATAGAAAGACATCTGTCAATTTCGGAAATCACCACCCACCTCGTTTCGATGATAACCGCCGGGGAATCCAAGGAATTTGAGTTCTGACTTCGTCTCGGCATGCTTCGGGGGTAACTAATGCAAAATCACTGATTTCGGCTCGATTCTTCAAATCAATTGTCATAACGCCGTCGCCTATCAAATTAGACGTGTTAGGCGTGTTTCAACAACCTTCAATTAGGGATTTGTAATATCAAATTAGATCAAAACCCTATGAGAATTCAAAATTTTCTTTCAAAAACCTTAAATATCATATTCTTGAAATAAACCTAAAAATCTCAAGGATTCTTATAAGAATCTTGTTTAGAATCTTGTTGGGTTCTCAATCATCTTAAATTTAAAGAATTTAAGTGAAACCCTAACTTAAAACCCATAAACTTCACCTTAGCCTCCCAAGAAAACAAGATTCTTCTTACTCCAAAGCCTTCTCTTCTTCTTCTCCAAGCTTTTCTCAAGATTTTCCCCTCCAATCTCTAGCTAGGAGGGAGCTTCGGGAGAGAGAAAGAGAAGACAGAGTGAGGGAGAGTGAAGGAGAGATAGAGAGAAGAGTGTGTGTGTGTGTGTTTGGGTGTGACAAACCTAATAAAAGGGTCCCCAACAACAACCTGAACCGGCCTCACCCTGGGCGAACCGGGTTCAGGCGAACCAGTCCGCGGGAGATGAACCGGTCCCTGAAGGTTTGTCCCGCAGGGGGCGCAGAGGCGGATTGGTCCGTGGGAGACGGATCGGTCCCCGAAGGTTTTTCCCAAATTGTCTCGCATGGAGGGTCCAGTCCTTCCCTTTGAAGTTAGGACCCAACACTACAAACGGATCTCTCAAGGGAAAGGTCGATCCCCGAGAGCATTCTAGTCCAACTTTAAAATTTTTAAATTTTGTCTATTTTCGCTTCTTAGAATTCAAATTCTCTTCTAATCATTTCAGAACTCTCAGAACAACACTCAGACCTTATCAAGGCCACTCCTCACTGTATTTTATCCAATTTGGCTAAAGTTCGGTATTGTATTCTGCAACTCAGATATTACAGGCTTATTACAGGCTCTTTATAGTTGCCTCTCATCCCCTTCCTCCCCCACACCCCACCCTATCAGCTTCTGCTTGCTTGGACGACCTTGCTTCGCCTGTTGCATCACCTGCAGTTGAGCTAGTGCCCTCTGTGGTGGGCCGCTTTGGTGTTGGGGGTCAAACGTGGGACCGAATCACAGATTGCACCATTATCAATATGTTCAGCATCTCCGGTCCTTTGTTGCTTCCATCCTGCCTTGTTCCATGGCCGGCTATGAGTCTCACCCCTAATCCTATTCCTTTGAGGCTCAAGCTATGAGTCTCACCCCTAATCCTATTCCTTTGAGGCTTGCGATGCTATTCCTTTGAGGCTTGCGATGCTCCACAGCTCGTACAGTACGATGATAATCTCCAGCCATTTTTTCCCAAAGGCAAAATACAACAACTGCACCCTTTGCTGAGTACAACCCTCAGGTTCAAAGGGGTCAATAGGCGGCTCATATGGCCGCTCCCTGTTTGGGAGTAATTTAATTTTGGCACACATCCTCCTCCTTTTCCACTTCTATCAGCTTTTCAGGTGTCCATAGGACCTGTTGTTTGGATGGCGTAGTGGCCACATGGGCCTCGAGGGCTCGCCAGTTTTCCACTGTCATCTCATCCTATAGCTACAATTTTTTTAAAATATTGAAAAAGTACGAAATTTTTGGTGTATTTGAAAGCTAAATTGAACTTCTAAAACCAAAAAATGAGAGCTTAGCTTTTTTTAGAGCATGTTCCGGTTTATTATTGGAAACATAATAAAAAAATGGACTTACATTGCATTGCAATAAAAATTTGACTGACGCCAAATTATCCAAAAATATTTGGTTCATTAATAGAATAAAAATCTAAATAGACAATTGAAATATCTAAAATTTTGAGAGAGGCTTTTGATTAAGCGAGAAAAGAGTGAAAAAAGGAGAGGAGGGGAAAGTATTTGAGAGAGAGGGTTTTGAATAATTTACTTTTGAATAGGCCAAATTAGGATACAAAGTTAGATTGGAACATAAATGAATTAAGTCATTCCTATTCCAGATTGGAATAGAAATTGAAATTCGATTTCTATAAAACAAACAACAACTCTCAGAATCAATGAATATCATTCCGATTTCAGAATATAAAATAGGTGATATAAACGAGCCTTTAATGTCTCACAACAGACAAAAAAAAGAAAATAGCAGAAGCTTAAGACCGACTCTCCTACTATATTACATAAAAACTCGATTTGATAGGAAACAAGCCAAGAAATATATTTAACAAATAGGATGGTGAAAATAAGATTTCGAAATTGGTGCTAACCAGGTCAACTTAATAATATATTTAACAATTAACAACGAAGCAAACAAGTAAAATTTAAGTATCGTATGAACAGGCTCCCATGTAATTAGTGCTGGGGCAACTAGAGTGATTGTTGTGGTATCTTTATGGCAAATCCATTGTCAACCCATGCAGCATAGCCCCCTCCCATGTTCTTTACATTCTTGAATCCCTGTGTTAAGAGAACATCACCTCATTGTTAAAAAAAAAAACAAAAGAAAAAAGGAAAAAAAGAAAAAAACAATCTCATTGTTAATTATTTTTCACAATAAAATTAATAACAAATTTACTTCTTTCTGAGGAGAAAAATATATTGATGGTGTACTCTCCCAGCGTTGTGAAACATTGCTTTCCAATTGTACTCCTTGAACTTTGACATATATTGCATTTTAGTCGTTGATTGTTACACGAAAACCAAAACAAGTAATAATAATAGCATTAACTTTTGCCGTAAATTGACCTTTTTAAACCTGCCTCAAAATTAAATTTACAAAAGTGATTTTACAGTAAAGATACTCACTTCAAAGAAAAATAAGATTCTTTCGATGGTAGGGAGTAAAGTGCAGTATAAATGGAATTCAGGCATTAAAATGTTTAAATCGAAAGTACAGAGACCAAGTAGGAATATAAGAATTGTAAAGAGAATTAAATCATAAGTACAGAGATGAAGTCCAAGTATCCCCATAGTAAAGAGATGATCCATACATTTTACCTTTATTTTTCTCTTTTCAGGTTCTTTGAGCATATTGTAAGAAGAAAATAGGTTCATCAATGAAGAGAGCAATGAAGAAAGAGAAAAAAATGATCAACTCACAGCATTTAGAAGATCGACACATGCATGGTGAGATCTCACTCCACTTTGACAACCCTTCAAGGAAATTAAGAATTTGTTGCATCGACATCACAAACTACTCATTCTCATTCAACCATAGGCAAATATCTACAACCTTATCTTATAAAGCTTCTAAAATTACCCAAAGGTTGGTATATCAAATTCTTCGCATTGTCACATTACATAACCTCGCCTAGTAGAACACTTTTTATATACATATATTTTCTTTTAGAACATAAATGTAATCTACAGAAACTTTTAACTTCTCGCGTATCTCATATTGTAATTTCTTTGCAGAACATCTTCATTCTAAATTGAGAAGACATCTAATTCGTTGAGAGACTTTTTTTACTCTTTCTTGTCGTATTTAAAGAAACTGAGCCTTCAAAGAGTATTTATGTTGCACCTGTTAAATGTGAGCAAAAGTAATTGTATTTTTGAAGGACATACATGAAAATTTGAAATTCACATTTGATTTCATTAATATTATAACAACCCGACCCGCTAGCAATAATAACTCGTTGGACCCAAACCACCTGTCCAAAATATTTAAGCCTAGTTATTAATAATAGCGTAGGGGCTCGAAAACTTAACCGGTGAAATAACCACAGTACTAGCAGCTGGACGACATTCCTTTCGAATGTCAGATGAGTCGAAGTCGTTTGAGCGCAACATAGATGCGAAAATGAACTCGGAGCACTGAAATTGGAGTAGAACTGAAGTTCTACAGGTTTCAGGCGCCCTAAACAGGGAACCGGGCGCCCTAATGTGCATAGGAGCTGCTGCTATAGATGGTTGGTTTTGGGCTGTGGTTTCGGGCGCCCTATAGTTACTGTAGCAATCCGGAATCCCTGTTTGGTCTCCCTTCGTGAGTATCGCCGATTTTCGACATGTGGCAGAGGGTAGGTGGGCTTTTGGGCGCAGGTTTCGGGCGCCCGGAAAACTTCCGGATGCACTGACGGGTCTAGCATGAGCCGCAGGGTGCATAATAGGGTTTTGGACTCCCAAACCAACTCGCGGGCGCCCGAAACTGCTTTTGTAGTGTGTGGACTATGTAGCCTTATGTTGTTCCTTGGGCTCATTTTATCCAACCAGTTTGCTTATAGATAGGCCTCCTGCATCCCTTGGAACCCCCTTGCCATCTTCAACCTCAGAGCTCTCCCTTTGGTTGAGAATTGGAGCTTTCTTCCACCTTTTCCACCATTGTGCTTCACCTTGGAAGCCTGCCTTTTCATCAAATCTCTAGGTATTTATGGGTTTTCTGGACTTATTGTGACTGTGCTGAGTTTCTGGTCAAGCTAAGGATTTGATGGAATTTTTTTTTATTTTTCCTCTTTGAGCTGAACATTAAAGTTGATAGGGATGATCTAGTCTTCATTTTGAGCTAGAGGAAACTTTGTTCCAGTTGATTTCGAGGTTAGTTATATGTGGTCGAGGTTAGTTATATGTGGATTTTAGTTTTTAGTAAGCTCAATAACCAGAAAACTGAAATTCTAGAATTTGTGTTCTTGAGCTTTGATCTCTTCCAAGATGCAATTTCGTGGTATTTATGAGTTCCTTTTTATGGTTTAGGAGCTTGAGGACCTTCTCAGAGGTTTGATGAGCATCTTCTTTACTTGATTTACCTTGTGATATTGCTAGATTTTTGCCCCCCAACTAGGAGAACTCAGCTTCATGGAATCCTGTAAGCATTCTGGACAGGATTGAGATACTTGGACTTTTTCTTTTGTTTGGGACTTGGTGGCTGTAAATTGGAGATTCCAGAGTGTTCCTAGGGTTCTGAGGAACCTCCATTTGAGATATGTATCGCCGAATTTTCATTTTCGCCAACCGATTGTTGTTTGCTGAAATTTTGGGCTGAAATTGGTGAGTTTTTATTTTGGCTCGATCCGATAGGGATCTTTGGGTTTTTAGTGATCCGTTTGGAGGTTTGGGACCTGAGACACGTGCACACCGAGTTTCATCGCGATCAGAGGTCGGATTAGCGCGTTTCAGGTGGGTTGAATAAGTACATCAAAACTTTGCCCTGCACATTGAGTTTATCAATTCCAGCATGAGCTGTATGTGAATCCCTGCTATTTACCCTTTATTAAATCATGCTTAAACTTGTTGAATGATCTCCTTAACTGAACCTATCTTTCTTGGAATAATTGCATGAGTTGTATGGCCATCTAAATAGGATCTTTCTATTATTGCACTATCTATACTTGGATTTAATTTAAGAGAAAACCTTTTCTTTTCTTGCCTTGTGGTTCATGTATGCTCGGAGTTTTGAGCATGGATTAGAAATAGTGTAGTTATTCTCGAGTCGGGTGGGATAGTACCGAATTGTTGGACTCTTGAGATTTTCGGTAGCCGTGGATTTTGGACGGCTGGACCGAGTGTTTAGTTATGCATCAGTTTGGGGTCGGGACTGTTATCCTAATTGTTATGGTCATCCACTTTGGTCATGAGTTTGACTTTAGCCTACTACATACTCGACCTGCTTACTTTTCTTCGAGTGAGTCGCTCCCCTCGAGTGCCACTCCAGAGTTAGGTGGCTTGATTCATTTGAGTATGGTTCCACGTCGACGATCCACAGGTTGTTAGTGTGAATAGATGTGATGCTAGTGCAGGCGAGACTAGGCCTCGTGCCGGTCGGTTGATTGGGTTATTCTCAGCAGTATTTGTAATTGATGCATATACCTTTATTATACAATTTATTCATACATGCTAGAGGCATAGTAGTGGTAGATTTATATTTCAACAATTTTTCCTTTGTTCTTACTACTTTCTCCTTTTTGCCTCTCATAGCCTTAGTAGGTAGGTCGGGATTATCGATAACGTACCCACTGAGAACTACTGGTTTTTACTAGTTCTCACACCCTCTGTTGATCCACTTTTTACAGAGTCCTTCGAGGCTGGTGCGGCGACTACGGGCCAAGGTAAAGGGATCGCGAGCTAGATAGATCTCTTTCCTGATCTTGTGGACTGTAGCGGTAGATCCGATGTTGTTTTTATTTCTTTTTAGACTACTGTATTTGGGTCTGGCTTTTCGCCAGTTGTTTGTATTTATTTTTTTTGGGAGTTGGACTTTGTATTCTGAGCTTTGTAGTATAGTTTAGCATGATGGTTTTCTTTAGTTTCAGCTCTGTTTCGTTCTATTGTATGGTTCCTTATACTTGAGCAGGTTACTGATGCTTCATGTGCGTGGGGCTTTCCGTGTGTACGACGGATCTGTTGGAAGTCCGAGGTTCTGGTGTACCCCCGGGGCGTGACAAATAGCGTGTCTGGTCTCCTATATTCTCAACTGAACTCTTTTTCCATCCGATGTGGGATTATTGGGCGTTACGGACTCCCTCGTTTAGACCCTGACATCGTCGTCAGGTCCAAAGACGTCAAGTCCAAACCCAATCACATACATAGATCAAAATTATCAGGCGATGTGAAATTCTAGAGAGGGCTCCTGCGGGTTCAAAAGGTGGCTCCCACCAAATCCGTGGTGTAGCACTTTGCCTGGCATAGCACTCAACTCTCACACTTTTGGCTGGTATTCATCTCTGATACCACAATTTCTGTCACGCCCAAAACCCGAAGCGTAGTAGACGCCGCATACCTGCTAGATAAGCAAATACGCAAGGTTACCGAACCAAACAGAGAATAGGCAGAATGATGATCACAAAGAAAACTATCGAATCCAAAGAATCAGAAATATGAGGCAACAACAAAATTAAGATCAGAATCAAACTAATTTTTACGACTGAAAAACTAAGATCTACAACGAAAATACAAATAGTGTGAGAGCTAAGCACTATGTAGGACAAAATGCTACACCATGGGTTTGGAGATGGTGGGAGCCACCTTTTGAACCCGCAGGAGTCACATCTAGAATCTCATATCGCCTGATAATTCTAATCTATGTCTGTGATCTAGTTTGGACTTAACCAGGACATCACGGTCTAAACATGGAGAGTCTATAACGTCCCAATAGTCCTACATCGGATGGATAGAAAAGGGGTTCTGATTAGGAATGTATGAGGCCACACATGCTAGTAATAATAATTGGGCTCAAGCAATTTAGGCCGGTGGTTTGAGCCCAACGAGTTATTGTTGCTAGGGGTCAGGTTGTCATAAATATTTATACTAAAGTAATTGTATAAGGGCAACTGTGTAATATGTTTCATGCAGATCAAGATGCAGATTATATGAACAAGAATTTCTTAGTCATCTACTTTCAGATGAATCCACCGAGCTAAAATATGAGAAATACCAAGAACTTGTTTTTAGTAAACTAAAATGGTAAAGAACCATCAAAACATATTCGAAAGCAAAATAATTACCACCACTATGAAATCATCTTTGCTGCAAATGGAGGAGACCTGCTCTAGAAACTGAGGGTTCGTCACCCTCCCTGTGTTCCAAAAAAATTATCACAAGAAATTATGAGAAGAACAAAGAAATAGATAACCAAAAATCTAACACCTAAAGGAGTCGGGCTCGGATAGAGGGCACACTTACAAATTAAAGATTTGTATCCAAAATAAACAAATAAAAGATGAAAATCTTTTTCACCATTTATTCCACAATATACTAGTCTACACTATTTAAGGAGTAACAAGCAATTGAAATTGACCCTTAAAATGTATCAATTTAGTGTGCAAGCTGGACTTCATCTAAAGAAATTGGAACTAAAGGCTTACCTTGTGGGGTGAAGAACATGTAAGGCAAGTTAAGGGCATTCTCTGGATGGCCTTTGTTGAATTCCTCAATTGTCCTATACGCAAGTTTCCAAACAAAGTGACCCCAAAAAAATTTCCAATCAAACACACAATTGTAAACGAGTGAATAAATAAGTAAAAAAAGAGTTTCTGAGCTGAAATTGCATATACTGGAAATGATTTGAAGTTACTAAAAACCAAAGTTCAGACTTTCTGGATGTAACTTGAATAAGTTTATTAATTAGCATAGAATTCCTACAAAGATCTGATTCTTAGTATAATCATCCAAAAGTATGTTCTAAAATTTTTAGTTATTGAAGTCTGATATTATCATTAAATTAACAAACATCTCATATCAACCTTTGATTCCTTTGTTACAACCGCTCCGCTATCCTCCTAGCCCTCACCTTTTCTCTCTTTCATGGCTATGGGTTAGAAGAGTTTGCTGACCGGATGATGACTTTTGTTCATTTTTTTTTTACCTTTTCTTTCATGGGCTTAACCTTTACAGGTTATTTCTTCTTTTCTGAGCTACTTAATTAGGAGCTACTTAATTAGGAGACCTTCTGAATCTTTCATTTGTTATATGTAGTATACTAAATTTCAGTATAATGCACCAAACTTTGACCAAATAGGTAAAGTGAGGATAAAAGTCATGTTAAACATGATTAGAATGGGTTTGGAGAAGATTGGGCTGAGTTAGAACTGATTTGAAATCGATTCGAAGCGAATAGACCTTAGTTGGGCTGATGAAACAGCTTTTTCAAACGCCCGGAATAAGTTTTCGGGCAACCAAAAGAATCGGGTCCTTAGGACGGGCGCCTGGTTCCTTCCGGATTCTTTACCTGAGAGTAGGGTCAGCTCAAATGGTAAAATATTTGGGCACCCAAATTATCCTTTTGGCGTCTGAAAACTAACGGGGCTTGCGAGCGCCCGGATCAATTCCGGATGTTCAACCTGAGAGCTCTGAAGGTAATCTGCCAAGAATTTTTAGGAATTTTCAGGCCCTTGCAAGATCAAGTGGGCTCCCAAAACCGGTCGCAGGGGCTGAGGTTGTTTTAATTGCAAATTTGAAAGATTAGAGGGTTTTCGTGCAATTGTAGTACTTCTATTAGGGAAAATGTTTCTTGTACACCTTCATAGCCTAAACCCCTCCCTATCTCACATTTTCACCACCACACCCCTCTCTCTTCCTTCTTTCTCTTTTTCCCTTTCTAAGAGAAACCAAACCATAAAACCCCATTGTTGCCATCGGTTGCCATTTGGTCAAACCGAATAGGATGCACCCACGATCAGGCTAGATCCGACAGTTATTATATTGCCTAATTGGACTAGATTTAACTTTTAATTTGGAAAACTAATTAGAAATATATTCTATCTATATTAGGATAACAATCATAAACCAATTCGACCTAATCTTCTACTATTCTATTAGGGTGTTCCGATCCCTTATAAATATACAGACGATTCTCTCATAAAGAAGACGAACAAGAAAAATATAAAAATACCCAAAACTTCGTGAGAAATTCGAGTGTCATCATGTGAACGAGAAAAATCACATATTTCATTAACCGATTTTTCTAGAGGCTCTCGAACGGTGGATTATAGATCTAACTCGTTCGTAGCTCGATCTACCGCGGGTTTGAAGTGTTAGAAGATATTCGTGGACGATTCGAGGACACGTGATCCGAGACTTATTGCATTCTAGCACGAATAGCTTCCGTAAAAAGGTACGAACGAATACCTCCGCTGCATTCTACATTGAGTGTGCCCACCCCCAGGCCTAGGCTAGGCTGGTCCTACGCAAGCCTGCCCGGTCAAGCCCTCGCGAACGCCCTGCGCGGACTGCGCATAGGTGGCGCACATAGGTGCGTCTAAAGCCCGCGCAGGCTAAGTCTACACATGTTCACCTGGACCCGTACACTATTAGCACAATATAATAATAAATAATTTTTTTTTTTTGGAAATTTTTTTAAAACATATTAGATGATTTAATATGCCTTGGTGATATAAGTTGAATGCATTTAAATATTGTGATGATTTTCATTACGCCTTTATGATGCATAGATGAATTATTTTTGCATGCTTAGTCAAGTGGGAGTTTTATTGTGGTAGAGTAAATTGTATGTTTTACTCCCTAAGGTTACAATTTTGCGCAATTTAATTAAATAGTGAAAAATTAAGCGCTGGGCGTGTAATGTGATTATAAGCACAACGAAATTTTCCTTTACGCGCCTATGATCTAATTTTTTAGTTTGTTTAATTAGAGATGCAACAAAATTTAATATTTAATATATTATATGCTAATTTTAAAATATCTTTTTCTACACACTGTGAACTTAGTGAGATAATATGGCCTCCAAACAAGTTGTTGATGATCTGATCAAGGGTGAGAAATTGGACGGTGATAATTATGATATTTGGCAGCGTAAAATTCAATATGTTCTTATTGAGCAAGAGGTGCTGGAAAACTCGAGCCGTAAGATGGACCAACCCACAAAGGGCAATAGCACTTAGGCTCGCTGAGAGATTGAAGCCTATAACTATTGGATTAAAAAAGATTGCATCACTTTGCTGAGCGGTATACAAAATGATTTCTTGTGCGAATATAAGCAGTACCCGATTGCTTATGACATGTGAGAGGTTCTCAAAACTAAATTTGGTGCAAATTCTGCCATAAGGTTGCGTAGCCTGACTATGCGGTTTGATAGTTATACGAAGCGTGCCGATCAGACCATGAAACAGCATGTGAGAACAATGTCAAACATGATTTGCGAGTTAAAGTCGGATGACAACACTTTGACTGATGAGCAATAGGTCCAAGCTATGATTCGCTCCCTTCCCAATTCGTGGGAACATATGCGAGTCAATTTGACACGTAATGAAGGTATTAAAACCTTTGAGTACGTTGCACGACATCTGAAGTTTAAGGAGGAGCGCCTTGAGGCTGCTAAAACCTCAATAGCCAATGCTGCTGAGTCAAACTTTCGCAAAACATCCGGGTTCAAGAGGAAAAGGACTATAGAGGCTCAGAGCCATAGCGGACCTACGCCTAAGAAAGCAAAAAATACTAAAAGAAAGAGAAGCAAACGAGGTGGCAAAAAGGACAAGTTGAAGATGACCGGTTACAATTGTAACCGGCTGGGACACTTCGCTCGTGATTGCACTGAGCCGAAGAAGGTATTCCTTTATCCTAATTCTCGCTCTTTTGTTTCTTCTAGCATGTTTGTTACTGAATCTCTTCGTGTGGATTGTAGACTCAAGAGCAACAGACCATGTAGCAAGGGATCGGATGGGATTCGTCGAGTACCATCGCGTACCTACTGGGAGCAGAAGAGTATACATGGGGAGCGATTCCAATGTCGATGTATTAGGCGTTGGCCAAGGATTTAAGTGCCGTGGCACGGGGTCGTGCCGAAAACTTGCCGGCACGGTACGGCACGGTGCGTGCCGAGCCGTGCCGATGAGTGCCGGTCAAAAAAAATACATGCGTGCCGACACATAATGGCATGAAATATTTAATTTCTTTAGCAACAAAATTTTTTAATTGCTTATTATATATCTTTATCAAATATTTTGAACTTTATTAAGAAAATTACTTAATAATTTTAAGAAAAAAGGGTTTTGAACTGTGTCATCGGCACGGGAGCTGTATCGTGCCGGTATCTTGTTGGCACGGTACGGCACGGTAGATACGGCCGGTGCCGATGGATACTTAAAACCAAGGCGTTGGCACATACAAATTGATCATGAGAGGTGGTCGCATGTTGTATTTTCATGATATACTTTATGCTCCAAAAATCCTACGAAACTATAGGCTTCTCTTTTAATTTTGAGAATGCAGTTGAGATTCGTCTTAAGACTATTAATTATGGTAGAGATTTTATTTCAGATGATTTTATGGTTTTGGACATTGATTATAATAATAATGATAGTAGTTCATTTTCCTTATTATCTTCTATTGAGATTATCACAATGTTTCTATTAAATGGCATGCTCGTCTTGGCCACATTGGATAGGATAGAATGACTAGATTAGCTAGTGGCGGGCCGTTGAGCTCGCTCACTAAAGTCGATATGCCTACTTTTGAACATTGTCTAGTAGAAAAAGCAAGCCGAAAACCATTTAATAAAGCTTCTAGGGCAGAATTTCCTTTAAAATTGATCAACTCGAACATTTGTGGCCCAATGAATGTAAGGACAAGGCATGATGCTTCTTATTTCATCATGTTTATAAATGACCATATGCACTTCGGTCATGTCTATCTGATCTCCCATAGGTTTGAAGCATTGAATTGTTTTAGACGTTATATTAATGAGGTTGAGAAACAGTTAGAAATGAAAATCAAAACCTTAAGAACTGACCGATGTCGCGAGTATCTATCTGAACAATTCAAGAAATTGTGTGATAAAAAGGGAAAAATCAGACAACTGACAATTTCTGGGACTCCGTAGCAAAATGGTGTAGCAGAGAAGAGAAATCGCACTTTGCTTGACATGATTAGGTCAATGATGGCGCAAACAAACTTGACTGTCTCTTTTTGGGGAGACGCATTATTAATTGTTGCATATATTCTTAATCGTGTACCCTACAAGTCAGTACCTTCTATCTTTTAAAAGTTGCGGACATGCAGGAAACCAAATTTAGAGCACCTACGTCCTTGGGGTTCGGCGTCTCATGTACACGATACTTCTCACAAGTATAGGAAGTTAAGCCCTAGGGGGAAGAAGTGTATCTTCATAAGATACCCTGAACACTCTAAGGGATACATGTTTATCGAAAAGCAGCCAGATGAAAGTTTCACTGAGATTGAGTCGGGAGATGTTGAATTCCTCGAGGAGGATTTTCCTTATAGAAGTGAGGTCCGAAATGAAATTTAGTTCCATTAAATGGACGACTCCGGTATTGACACTCCTGTTTGTTCAGTTGAGGTAGAGGAGGAAACTCCAATACCTCCTAGGGATAGTGGGAGCGACTTACCTTAAGATCGAGAGCCTCAACTTCACAGGAGCGCGCGTGTGAGTATTCCTCCTCGTCGTTTTGAGATTGAAGGGGAAGTTTTCACGGTTGTTGTACATGATGATGATGATGAGCATAGGTCTTTCCAAGAGGCTCTCTCATCGCCTACTTAGAAGAAATGGTTGGATGCAATGGTGGAGGAAATAAAATCGACGTAAGTCAAATCATGTCCGGGACTCGGTCGACATATTGCCAAGGTGCAAGACCATTGGGAATAAATGAGATCTGAAGGTTAAGCACAAGGCAAACAGTTCAATCGATAGGTATAAGGCCCGTCTAGTAGTAAAGGACTTCACACAACAAGAAGGCGTTGATTACGAAGAAACCTTCTCTCTTGTTGTAAGGTTTACTTCGATCTGCCTAATGTTGGCCATAGTTGCGATTTGAATTTTGAACTTTACTAAATGGACATTAAAACTGTATTTCTCAATGAAGAGCTAGATGAGGAGATCTATATGGATCAGCATGCTGGCTTCGCTGTTGAGGGTAAGGAGCATAAAGTTTGCAAGCTCCGATGATCCATCTATAGATTAAAGCAGTCATCCAAACAAATGGTACATTAGATTTTATTGAGCCATCACTGAAAATAGGTTTACGATGATTGAGGAAGATTATTGTGTATGTTAAACGGTTCAAGAAAATTTTTCTAATCCTTTCTTTATATGTTGATGGCATTTTATTGACTAGAAATGACAAGGAGATGATTGTCGCCACTCAGACGTGACTGTCCTCTAATTTCTAAATGAAAAACATGAGTGAAGTGAATTATGTGCTCGGAGTCAAGATCCTGTGAGATCGTTCAAAGAAACTTCAGGTCTGTCTCAACAGACTTCCTTAAAAAGGATTTTAGAATGATTTCACATGCACATTTGCAAACCCATTGACACTCCCGTTGCTAAAGGTGAGAATCTAAACCTTACACAATGCCCTAAAACTTTTGAAGAGAAAGATAAGATGAATCAAATTCCATATGCTAGTGCGGTTGGAAGCCTGATGTACGCTATGATGTGTACTCGACCTGGCATATGCTATACTATGGGCATGGTGAACCGATTTCAGTCTAATCCTAGATTGGACCACTAGAAGGCAGTTAAGAGGATACTCTGCTACCTTAGAGGATCTTTGGATTATATGCTATACTATCAGGGTACGGATTTACGTCTCCTCAGTTATAGCAAAGCAGATAGGACTGGTGACCTTGATGAGCGTTAGTCGACCTTAGGATATGCTTTCTTGTTAATAATGGTGTCTTATCTTGAAATAGCAGGAAGCATAGCTGTGTGGCTCCATCCACCATGGAAGCGGAGTTTGTGGCATACTCTGCAGCAGCTCAAGAGACTATTTGGTTGAGAAGGTTCCTTCAAGATTTTGGGGTTATCCCTTGCGCTTTCGTTCCTATCACGATCTATTGTGATAGTATGGCAATGATTGCATACTCAAAGGACTCCAAATATCATGGCAAAACTAAGCATATCGACATGAAATATCACTATATTCGTGAGGCAGTGGCACGGAAGGAAATAATCTTGCAACACATTTTCATAAGTCCCATGGTTGCTAATTCTCTAACTAAGCCCCATTGTTAAAGGATTATTTTTGGCTCATATTAAAGCTTATGGACTCCGTAAAATTTGATTGTATAGACAATCAATTATTTAATCTTTTTGTAATATTCTTTGATTATTTAAATTCAATTTTTCTTTTAGCATAAATATTCATTAAGATTAGCACACATACATATATATCCTATCTTGTTGAAAAACAGATTGATAATATGTCGTAGGCTGATTGGTTCTCTCACACGGGCAATTATTCTTTCCGGCTCTGTAGAGAGCGAGCGAAAACTGAGGCACCGCCTTGGTTGGTACCAAGATAATGTCATAAGCAAGATCACATACGGATAATCCCACAATTTGTATGGCCTGTACATTTTGAGCCGGATGTGAGATTACCGTTTGACGCTTGAGATAGCGAGCAAATTGAGAACTCAAGATAGACACTCCGAGAGTGACTAAGCTAAGATCCATATGGCATTGAGAAAGGCATATGCTTGTTAAGATTCTCTGTCATACCATGTATTTCATACTACATGTGCTAGGGCGACCAAATGAAGGAGATAAGTGAATGAATCCCTGTTTCCTCATCGTGTGAGTTCTTATGAACATCTCTTTGAGGCTATGTCCCATATATGTTCGATGCCTTTAGTAACTTTTGACTATATCATGAGGTGAAAGAATTAATGTTGCTACTTTGGCATGTTTCCTACTGCTATGAGTGATGCGGTTTTATAGGGCATTGCCGGGAAAGCAATCAGTTCTCAATTTAGCAGCATAAAAGCTCACGGAAGACTAGTTGGATTACATTGGGACACTTTGACTCATCGTCGACAGGTTGTGTCACTTCAGCATAATCATGAGTATAGTGTCATAATGTGCACAGCATAGGTTAGTATGCCTCTTTGAGGGATTAGAGATGCTAAACCTTAATGTAATCTAATGGTCTAGGGCATCAATAGTCTAATATTTTTGAGGGTTGATGTATCTATGCTGGTCTTATGCGGCTTCTAGTGTAGAGCTCCCAAAATGCAAGTTGACTCGGCGATTGCACGGTTTATTTCCCTGTATGAATGGAATCAATGGTGGTGTAATGCTAAGAAAGTGGTTACGATGGCATCGATCCCGTTATGTGTGAGTGGGAGATGTTGGCATTCGGTCAAACCGAATCAGATGCGCCTATGATCAAGCTCAATCCGACGGTTATTATATTGTCTAATTGGACTAGATTTAATATCTTGCTTTTAATTTGGAAAGCTACTTAGAGATATATTCTAGCCATATTAGGGTGTTGGGATCCTTATAAATATACGGGTGATTTGACCTAATTTTCTACTTACCTATTCAGGCGCTGGGATCCTTATAAATATACAGGTGATTCTCTCATAAAGAAGATGAACAAGAAAAAATAGAAAAATACCCAAAAATTCATGAGAAATTCGAGTGCCATCTTGTGAAAGAGAAAAATCACATCTTCCAATAACCAATTTTTCTAGAGTGTCTTAAACAGTGGATTATAGATCTAACTCATTCGTAGCTTGTGCCGCAGGCTTGGAGCGTTAGAAGACGTTCATGGACGATCCAAGGACACGTAAATCAATGTAATAACAGAGGATTTTAAACTCTGAAAATTGAATTCAATTTGAATTATGGAGTTTTTATAATTCGAAAATTTGAATTTCTGGGGGTATTCTCGAAGAAACAACTAACCTAACCTAACAAGATCCAAACTCGACGAAACAAAATCGCTACCTGATCGGTCTCGTCGAACTGAACGTCGTGGTGAAGTCCGATTTTGAATTCAGCGAACCGACACCACGGAAAAACTCGTAAAATGCTATTTTTATAGTGTATTTTTGCAAAAGTGCCCATATTTTATGCGCATAATGGAGATCGCACGTGGAGGGGCCTCTATGCATAAAACACCTTCAACGAGGGACCCATATGAAAATTCAAAAAAAAAGTGGACTTCATTGCATCTTCTCCACTTCTATTTAAGCATACCTAGGGTTTCCTGCATACCTTGGGAAACCCTAGCCGCAAAGAAACCCAGCCTCCCGCAGCACCCCACGCCTCCTCCCTCTTCTCTGTTCTCTTTCTCGAGTCACCCCACCGTCAACCGCCGCAGAGGATCGCCGAAAAAGAAAGAAACCAATCCCTTCTTCCTTGTTCTCGGGCAGGGAGGAAGTCAGGACCATCAAAGTCCTTCCAACTTCACCCAGTCCTACCCGCGGCCTTCTCCATCATCAGGAAGGCACCCCCGAGCAACTGCGCCGCCGACCGCCGCTGCACGAAGCCGAAAAAAGCAAGAATCTTCTTTTTCTTGACCCTCGGTTCGGAGGTAACTCGTGGCCTCTCTTCGTCGTTTTCCTTTACGTCTAAGGCATCCCTCTACCCTCTTCATCACCTGTGGACTCCCCCTGTGCAGCGCCGACGCCGGAGAAGCCTCGGCTAGCCGGCGGGAGCAAGAACTTGGCCGGAAACCTAGTTTTGGCCGAGCTTCTTCGTGCGCTGCCTCCGACGCCTCGGCTTGGATTTGAAGGCCTTGGTTACCCTCTGCTAGACCCCAGTAGCCTCCCCATTGAGTCTCAAGCGCAATCGATTAGCCAAGAAGCCGAAATCTCAAACCCTAGATTCCTGCTTCTTTACTTGGCCGAGCTCCGCCGTCCGCCGCCGCCGCCAAAGCACTCGGCTAACCTCCCCTCATCGAGTGCAACCTCTTGGTAACCTTGCTCAAACCCCAGAGCCCCTGGATCCCGAGGTTGGTCGAGCCTTGCTTGGTGTTGGCCGCAAGGTTCTTTCCGGCCTATCGCCGCCACCAGTCGCCGGGGTAGTACTTGGGAGGACCCCTGGCACTCCCTTGGACCCCCTGTGGCTGCTGCTTGCCTTAGCTCCATCCCTAAGCTCGAGCCTTGCAAGTTGCCATTGTCAAGCTCTTGGTGTTCTTGAACTTGGCCGACCTTGCTCCGGTGACCACTCCAGCAACTCCGCAACTTCGGAAAGGTGAGCCCCTGACTTCTTGGATGATCCTGAGCACGATGCTCACCTCTATTTGGATCCTTATGGGGTTCAGTCCGAAAACCCTCGGATCAATGTAACAAGCCTAAAACCCTAATAATTAGAGTTATTATGTAATTTTATGGAATATTAGGGGTCTACATACAATTGTAGCCATGTGGGCTGCCTCGGGCAGCGCGCACGTGACCTCTGGACTGTTCGTCCTAGGTCCGGTGGCTTTCGTTAGAGTAAAATCGATTTACGAGTCGCATTCATCTACCCCATGTTTGATATACAGCATATCAAGATCTGTTTTTACGATAAATATCAATTATATTTGTTGACTTGGAATTGCTTACCACATAGGTAAAATCATCGAAAAGTGATGACTTTGATTTTTCGTGATTTCGTATGCTTTGAATTATTTCCAACCCTATGGAAAGAATTTACATCCGAATACTCTCTAGTAAAATAATTAAAACAAACCTGACATCTAAGTAGAGATGGCCAGAACCCACCAGGCTTTTGGCTGCTCCCACATCCACAGTCTCCACTCCCTCAGAGCTACACAAGCAACACAAGCAACAATGCAGCCACAAGATAAGCACCACCATCCCCACACATTTGGGCAACAAAAGCTCCAGGATCTTAATTTGTGGTACAAATAAAGCAATCTTTATAGAGTTTTTGACAAACAAAAGAACTTAAAATTTCTGCTACAGCGGAAAACAGATTTTAAAATTCTAAGCCGTAAATTCGAAACTCTAATTTGATGCTTCTAATTTGCCATAGAAGGAAAAGGTTGAAATTACAGCAATAAAGTATTATTTCTGTCAATGGTACTAATCAGACAGCATTTTATCAAAACAACAATAGAATTTGCAGATGGCTCAAACAGGTTTGTAAAGAAAGAGAAAGCAAATGGATAAATTGTTTGTTACCTTGGAGATGATGCCATGAGAAAAGGAGAGAAATCTGTGGATTTTGTGGGTGGTGGTGCTGTGGGATTTGCAAGGGTGTGGATTTCCTATGTATCCAAAACTAAGGAAGGAAGGGGAATCCAAAGCTGGTGACGACTCACCCAACGGGAGCTGCGTTTTCTGTGCGGCAGACGAAGACGAAGAGGGCCCATTAATTAGAGGGTACTTTCTTTCAATTTGAGGAGAAATGCTTTGGTTCCCACGGGACATAAAAAGGGCCTATTTCGTTCGCGGTCTTTTCACCCAACAGGTGGCACCGGAACGAACAACTTCGTTCGGGGGTGTTTGACTTACGAGTGTTTATAGTTCTGTTTTTTTTTTGAGGGAGGTGTGTGAATTCTTAAATTATCTCTATTTTCAACCCGAGTAAGAGACTAGATTGTAAATTAAATTCGAATAAAATAAAAGTTTGTTTCGAAAATAATCTAATTAAATTTTATATTTTTTAAATTTAATTTAATTTTTAATTTTCAATTTTAAATAACATATAAGTTAAGTCTAGATATTTATTTTTTTATTTATATATTTTGATTTAAACTTGAATTGAAATTTAAATTCAATCATGTATTTTGAATTCCATGTATGGATTTAAATCTAAATTTAAAATTTATATTTAAAATTTTAATTTTAATTTTAAATTAAATTTATGGATTATAAAATTTAAATTGTAATTTTTAAGTTTATATTTAAATTCAAATTGTAAATTAATTTTATATTTTGAATAGTCAAACCAATTTTAAATTTAAATTTTTTAAAAAATTTACAATTTAAATTTTGGCCTATCATTTTAAAATTTTGATGTTAATTTTTAATATTTAAGTTTTAGTTTGGATTTAAATTATAAATTTAAATTATGTTTTGAGTTGTGATCATAATTTTATATTAATATTTTATAATTTTATTTTATTTTATTTTATTTTTAATAAAAATTGTCTTCATATCAACCAAACAATGAAGATAGTAATCAACTATTCTAATTTGATTGTTATTCTAAATGAAAATAAGAGAATTTTATCATTCGTTTTTTATTCCAATCATTCTAATTTTTATTCATTCTTATTTCTATTTTAAACCAAACAAACCCAAAGTTTTTCTAGAAAGAATTTTATTTTTTAAAAAATTAAATTTGTGACCAAAGTAGTGACATGTTAGTATCTAATTAACTAAATTAAGATTGTGAAATTTAATTATAATAATTTATAAAGTTCGAGCTAAAAATTTTATAAATAAAAATTTGAGGGCCAAACTTTGGGCCAAAGTATTTGAGAGCCAAACTTTCTTATTTTTATTCCATTTTTATTTCTATTTTAAACCAAACAAATCCAAATGTTTTCTAGAAAGAACTTTATTTAAAAGAAAATTAAATTTGCGGCCAAAATAGTGACATCACTTGGTGTTAGAGACATGTTAGTATCTAATTAACTAAATTAGATTGTGAAATTTAATTATAATAACTTAGAATGTTTGAGCTAAAATTTTTATAAATAAAAGTTTGAGGGCCAAAGTATCATGTGCCTCATAATTTGAGGACCAAAATTGTAATTTAACCAAAATTTAAGTTGTAAGAAAGGGAAGAATGGTTTATCACATTCTAAATACAATGAATGGCTCGCTACTTTCTATATTGTATGTGATACTCAATAGTTTCACATTGGATGAGAATAAGATTGTGATTGGATATATAAGAGACAATGGATATTAGTAATAATAATTGGGCTTAAGTATTTTGGGCTGGTGATTGGGCCTAACGAGTTCAGGGTGCCCTGAGGCTGCACCAGCCCTACCTGGCGGGCGACCAACTGCACCGCGCCAGCCACCGAGTAGGCGAGTTTTTGCCAATCAGGTGGTGGAGGAGGAGCCTTGGACGACGTCGTGGCAGTTATAATTTCTATCAATTATACGCGATGCAAGGCATTATTCAATACATGTGCATTGCATTCATTCATTAGTGGATCATTTGTCATGACACATGGTCTAGATGTGCTCCAGTCCATGAGTGCTACGACGGTACAAGTGTGAGAGCATTCATTTGAGGTCAAGACTCAATTACAGGACTTGTTGGACATGGGTTTCATTATGCCCAGTGTTTCTCCTTGGGGAGCTCCTATTGTTTGTGAAGAAAAAGGAAGGGTCATTGCGAGTGTGTGTGGATTATCGGGAACTCAATAGGTCGACGATCAAGAACCGATATCCATTGCCGATGATTGACGACCTATTCGACCAATTGCAAGGTTTCCAGGTATTTTCAAAAATTGGCCTTCAATCGGGTTACCACCAATTAAAAATAAAGTCGGAGGATGTTCATAAAACAACTTTCAAGATGTGATATGGACACTATGAATTCATGGTAATACTATTTGGGTTGACCAATGCCCCGGCGACATTCATGGATTTAATGAATCGTGTTTCCCAACCATTCCTAGACCGATTTGTTGTGGTCTTCATTGACGACATTTTGGTCTACTCCCGAAGTGACATTGAGCACGAGGGCCATCTTCGACAGGTTTTACAAGTGCTTCGGGAGCGGGGCCTATTCGCGAAGTTGAAGAAATACGAATTTTGGCTTCAGAAAATGGCTTTCCTTGGACATGTGATCTCTGAAGCTGGGGTGTAGTGGACGCCAAGGAAATTGAGGCAGTTAGAGATTGGCCCCAACCAACCAATGTTACTGAGATCCGCAGTTTTGTTTGGCTCACGGGATATTATAGAGGGTTCGTGGTGTGGGTTATGGAATAATGGATCTGAATAGGAAAAAAACCACCTAGAGGGGGGGTGAATAGGTGTAAACAATAAAACTCGAAAATCTTTGCGTAAAAATAATCCAATGCAGAAAATAAATAAAGTACGCAAGATTTTACGTGGAAAACTCTATCACTGGAGTAAAAAACCACGGGACCGATAACACGGTGAAATCCACTAAGATTAAACACGTACAAGGTGATATACCGTTACACTACGACTCAACCTTTTCCATACGCTCCGAGTAGATCTTCTCCGCTCGCTCTACAACGCGCCTCGAATCCACGATTTGCGTCCAACGCCGAATCCACGACGTCCTACCGAATCCACGGTCTTCACCAATATAGCACGTATCGATCACACGAACGCGCCTCGCTCCGAATCCACGAAAGCGGTAGCACCTTGAATCCACGAGGCCCCACGAATCCACGTACCGATTGTCTTCTCGGAAATCGTTGTTTTGTTGGTGATGATAATCAAATACTTAGATCATATAGATAGATAAGAAAACATCATCTAAGTATTCATCGATTTGATTCTTCAAAAGAAAAGAGATTGAAAAACCTCGAATCAAACCGATAAATATAGGGATAGAAAACCTAAAAATAAAACGGTGTTTACCTTTTCTTCTCTATATGCGGATTTATTTTTCTTACCTTTGATCCCTTTTACGGATACACTAAAAGACGATATTAGGGTCTATTTACAGGTTAGAAACCTTTTGGAAAGAAATAATAATAAAAAACTGACATAACAGATTTTTTTACCGCACGGCAGTCCGGACTGGATTTGGCTGATTCGGATTGCCGTCTTTTTTCAGCAAATTCCCTGAAAAAGAGGTTCGGGGTTCGGACTGGATTTTCCTGATCCAGATTGATTCATGCGTTTTAACAAAAACAATGTTCGTGGTCCGGACTTGGTAGGGGTTGATCCGGACTCGAATTTTGCATGAACCAAACCTTGTTCGAGGTTCGGACTGGATGTGGCTGGTCCGGATCCTGAATGTGTAAAAAATCTAGTTTCGATTTTTTATGCAATGAAAACTTATTCCAAGTGTTTCTAAACTATATGAATGTATTCAAATAATCAAAAATATTTAGTTAAACGTACCTGATCATTTTGAATCCATTCTTCTTGAGATTGATGTATGTGATCCGCAATTCTTCAACTTCAATCTTCAAGACTCAAAACACTTTACGAAATACGCCAATACAAAAATCCTTAACAATCTCCCCCTTTGGCGGTTTCGTGACAAAACATGTAATCCACAGAAATAAACAAAAAGATATTTTTGTTGCTATCACCATACAACAAAAATTTACATGAATGGTCCAAATAAAGTGTAAATACAAGAAATAAACTCCTATTACAAACTCTAGACTTAGGCGCTTGTACTCTCTGTAAAAAAAACAACTCTTGACAAAGGAAATCATTAGATACCTCATGAATTTAGAACTTCAATAAGTAATCAGAGAGATAGAGTTTATACTCATGTAACTTATGACATTATTTAATCAGATATGTATGAAAGTAGACAATCAAAGATTTATATATCATCATATATCCATAAAGTTCCAAATGTCAAAGTTCACAAGAGTTAACAAGTTAAAAGTTTTCAAAGTTTTCGTCAGGTGTCGCTAGTCACTTGTTAGAAATATTACATGCCCAAATAATTAGTCAAATAGTTTGTCATATGGCATGTTATCACAGGTTTAGTCCTACTTACCTTCAAGTTCCAAATTCTCTCAGAAGTTCCAAGTTATCTCTCCCTTTTTGTCACAATCGCCAAAACAAAATAACAAGGAGGAAAAAATTCAAAAGTAAAAAAAACTTAATGTAAAGAAACAAAAACTTGCAAAACAAAAACTGTTAAAAGTGAAGCTAAAAAAATCTTATTCTGAATCTGATTCTTCAGAACTGCTGCAACCCAACTCTGCAAAGATCTTCTTTACAAGTTTCGTCAAGGACTTGTATTTCTTCTTCAATTCCAGTTGGGTGGCTGTTATACATGCAAGGTCGAAAGAAATTCGACCTTGTTCAATTGAAATTCTCTCATGTTCTGAAGATAAGCGTTGTTGCTCCCGATAAATTGATGTCACAGAGGCTTCATCCTCTGAGGTATCGAAACATCCAAGGCCTGAAGCTGTTGCTGCTGTTGTTGCTGTTGCTGTTGCTGTGATGACCCGGATCTTCGTTGGAGGGTTACGACATGACCAACGACTTCTGGAGGACTATTTCGTGTGTTGGATGTGTTTGTGCGTGAATCGGACTCAAGGAATGGACCCCGCACGAAAAACGGATCAAGTTTACCCTTTGGATGCTTTCGCCGAATTTATAAAAGTGGATTTTGGTAAAACGGACACCGGATTTGGATTCAGCACGAAAAAATGATGGAAATCGGCTATTTGGATGTGCTTTTCTGAGTCCGAACACCCGAAAACGGACAGCCGAAAGTTTTCGGTGTATTCTGGTGCTCGAGGGGAGCCGTGGACCGGCAGGGGAACACGTGGCGACCTGTTATTGGCCGGCACACGCTGCGCAGTCCACGGAATTCAGGCGCTGGCGCAGTGGACCGGGCGGGTGACACGTGGCAGCCTCTTATTGGCGGGCTCATGCGGCGCGGTCCATGGAGACTCGCGGGGGAGTGTGTGGACCGGGGCGCACCACGTGGCAGCTCCGGATTCAACTGTTCACACATGCGCGGTGAACGCGGGGCCACGGCGCTGACGCCGTACGCACGCGTGGCAGGGGGCGCAGGCGTGGCAGGCGGCGAGTGGGCGGTGTCAGTTGGCGTGGCGGGCGGGGTGGCGCAGGCGTGCGCCACGTGGCGCCCCGCCATTGGAGGGCACCACCCACCTCGCTGTCCCGCACAGGACACGCGGCAGCGCCGAAGCCGCTAGGCGCCGCTGTCCCATGTTCGGGACACGCGTCACGCCCAGGGTGTTTCGGGCACTAACGGGCCGGGCCTCCGCGGGTGTTTTGGGCGCTTGAATTTCGGGCTTGCGCCCGAAAGTTGGGTAGGCTATAAATAGCCCACCACCTCCTCTTTTCTTCTATTTTCCAAGCTTGAGAGAGAGAAAGGGAGAGAGCGACCTGAAGCAAAGTTCTTTCTCTCTCTGCCCTCCATCTCTCCAGGGATTCCCAGGATTTTAGGTGGCCTCGACATCGGCGATCTCGGCGACACGGTGCGCTTCGACATTTCCCTTTCGCGGCCCATTTTCGTCGCTGTTCGGTCAGAGAAGTCCCCTGCGCTACCCCAAAGGAATTTTTGGACGATTCTTGCGGCAACGTTTTCACGAGAGGTAGGCCTTCGATTTCCGTGTTGATTACTTCGCTCCATTTTGGGTTTTTGGCATGGTTCTTGAGGCATCTTTTGACCCTATTTTCTGTGGCAACTTTTTAGACAGTGTTGGATTGTTTATTTTATATCCTGGCCTATGGTTGTCGGAATGGGACGTATAAATATCGATTTTCATCTACTCGTCGCGAGAATCGCAGCCGTGATTTTTTTGGATTTTTCAGAGAACTGCACAGAGGTGAGATTCCCTGTTTTCCTATGCTGTTTTGCAAAACAGCAAATGCTGTTTTTGGGGAAGGCCCATTTTTGCCGAGAGCGATTCCTTTTGCAGTGGCTCGTAGATTTTAGGTGTTGCGTGGACAATTGTTGGACAGCGAGGAGTCCTTTTATAGTTGGGGAGTTGTGCGTACCAGGTGGGTGGTTGTTGCTTACCTTACTCTACGATTTACTCACTAGGACTATTAGAGAAACCCCCCTGATTTTTGGATTGACAGTTCGCTACCCTATATGACATCATGCACTGATTAATTCTTGCCTATTGATGTGGGAATATTATTGGGAAAATACTATTGTGAAAACATGATTGTGGGGATATTATAGTAGTGATAAATTAACATGCCATGTTAGCACATAGACTTTTATGAAAATAGATTATTTTGTTGGGACAAGATGACATATCTATGTGCGGGTACCACTTTGATGAATTATTATGGATCATGGATTATAGACATGTGTAGTTGGTTAGTGATTGTGGCATGTTGGTTATACCTATGTGGAACTACTATTTGATACACTCTATTATCTTTTCACGAGGACATTTGCATGCTTGTATGGACATCTAGATAGGCCACTATTTATTGCTACACTATCATATTGGGACTTGACTTATGAGAAACCATGATTGTTTCTTTTCTCCTTTTCATTTAGACTTTTGATTCATGTTGCTCGGGTTCGAGCAGGGGTTTGGGATAGTGTAGCCGGGACCTTGGAGTCTGGGACAGGTTGTACGTGATTGTGGTTGAGGGGTAGTGCGGCAACTGCGGACATTAGGCGGTTGGCTAGATATTGATTATTTTATCAGATTATGGACTTGTGGGGTGTTGCGGCAACCGCGGATATTGGGCGGTTGACCGGATATCGGTTGTTGTACCAGATTGTGGGCTTGTAGAGTGTTGCGGCGACCGCGGACATTGGGCGGTCGACCGGGTGTTTACTTTTGCATCAGATTGAGGGATCGGGGTTTCTTTAGTGGATGGATTTTTCCACTTTGATCATAGTCGTGATCCAGTCCTACTATATTGATATACTTGTGACATAGTTACTTTACTCGTGTGGGTTGCTCCCCTCGAGTGCCACTCCTGAGTAGGCGATTGACACAGCGGCCAGTGAGTACTGGACAATGAGTTCCAGTCAGTGAGTGCCGATCTGTTAGCAGATACTTGAGATAGGGCACCAGACAGTACCGGTTTTTACTAGTGGTGAGATTAGGTTTACTTGGACAGATACTGTTTACTGATGCATGCATACAGTCATTTTAGTCGGTACTACATTTAGAGGCATACTAGTGGTGGTTTTCCAGTTTCAGCAATTTATTTACCTTACCACTTTACCTTTCCCTTTGCCTCTGGTAGACTTAGTGGGTACGTCGGAGTTTGAGGCTTTACCCACAGGGGGAGGCTACTGGTTTTACTAGTGGTTCTCACCCCCATTGTTGTTTTCCTCTTTTTCCTCCCATTGTTTTGAAGTGTCTGCTGCGGGAGTTGCTGATCCTTCGGTCGCTGTTTGAGGCGAGGGAGTCACGAGCTAGATCCTTATCTGCCCGAGGAGTGTAGCTGTATCCCTTGGTTGGAGATTTTTAGTACTGTCAGCTGGATTTTTGTATAGTATACTTGGAGAGAGATTTTTTGTATTTGAGAGGCTATTGTACTATAGTTTTAGTTTATCACCCTTTTTGGGTCCAGGGATGTTGTATTGAGGATATTGTATGTTGATTATTTATATTTGGGAGATGGATATTGTACTTTATTTTCGGATGTACAGTGATTAGATTCTTTTCTTCTGCACTTTATTTTCGCCCTGATATTTGCATAGCTGTAGTACTATTTTTTGCAAGTTAGACGCTTCGCATATGCGGGATTTTCCGTGTGGATGGCGGATCTGTTGGCGAGCCCGGGTCGCAGTTCGACCCCGGGGCGTGACAGTTGCTGTTGTTGCTGTTGTTGCTGGTGCTGGTGCTGTTGTTGCTGTTGTTGCTGCTGGTGGTGCTGTTGTCGCTGTTGTTGCTGCTTGGTGGGAGGAGGTCGAAGGTTGCTTGTTTCGAGGTGGGGTCGGTGTCTCATCCGGTTGACTTGTGAGAGACTTCACAATTGTAGAATCATTGATAGTTCCCAGACTATGCATATATGTTGATGAACGAACATCTACATCAAACTTTCTTAAAATTCGTATTATAATCAACGAGAATGGAAATCGCTCGGTAGGATGAGCATTTTCCACATATCTTGTCATCCTTGACCAGATAAGATATGGAATGTTGAAATTTGATCCCAAAGAAGCTGCGGGGTGTCCAAGAAGATATAGAAATAGCATTCTATCCCACCGTAATACCTTCGTTTGCATGTTAGGTAAAATATTATAACAAATAATAAAGTTCAAAAACCTATACTCAGGTCGAAGTTCTTTTGAAAATACAGAATTTCCCGCCGACCGAGTATTTGGCATGCAAATTCCATCAACAACTGTCCTCCAAGTTGTATTCGTCATAACATGTCCTTTCATATAATGGGTCCCTTCGGTTTGGGCACTCATACCTAGCACTTCTCCAATCAGTTTAGGAGTGATCATGAGCTTGGTGTTCCGGACCGTTGTGTTAAATTCTCTATGTCCACCCTCATGATCTTGAAGTTGCGTAGCACACATGTAGAAGGTCCTGATGAGATGGAGACAATATCCTGTAGTTTCAGAAAACTTGCAGACTTGGGCAAGTCGGGCTTTATCAAACAAGGTTCCAAACGCTGCAGAGCGTTCCTTAAGAGCCGCGACATTTACATGTCTCTCACCAATGCACTCTCGCTTCCCAAAGTCTTTCATCCTTTCGGTACTGATATGAACGAAATCCTACGGAGGTGGCTCACTCGCAAGTGGCTCTTGGATCTCAATTCCACGAGATCGACCCCTATTCCGTGCAATGCTCTTTCGCTTCATCGACATTGGTTCCATAGGAGCTTTCCCATTTTCTGCTGTGGTTGGAGGTGTTCTATCCTTTGTAGAAGCTGGAGCTTTGCCCTTTGAAGCAGACGCTGCCTTTGCTGCTGCAGTAGCCTGTGCCCCTTCAACAGTCTTTTCCCAATCCTCCGATTCAGTCTCGGATTCATCCAAAGAAACAAATTCTCTTTCTTTTTGATCCTTCCTAGTCCTTTTTAACTTGTTCGTAATCCTTGTACTCCCAAGAGCAGAGATGAAAACTATTACCTATTCAAACACCATCTGGCAAAATTTGTAAAGATCTCCTGTGAGTGGAACTTCAAGAACATGAAAAATTGTTTAATTTCAAAATTTTAAAAAATTATACCCAAACAATCCTTATCACATGTAGAAGCTAGGAATCAAGAAGGATTTCCAAAAAGAATTTTAAAAATAGATTAATCTCATGATTTTCGAAAATTCCAAAAATTTGCCCTAAAATCGTAATTTCTGTAATCGACGCCCAAAAATCCGTTTAGAAAATAAACAACAAGCATAGAAACAATTCTTAGGCATCCAGAGTTCAGATTTCAAAAGAAATTTGATAAAAATCGTGCAAAAATAAAATTATAGCATGAAAATCATCACGTTTTGAAGAACACGGGCAAAAAAATTGTGAATGAGATGAGTTTTGATCAAAATACTTACTTGGATTGAGAGAAATTGAGTCAAGAAAGATCTAATAGCTCTTTGTTCTAGAGAGAGAAACTTAGGAAAGCAAAACCAAAAACTTAGAGTGAATGAGAAAACGAAAACCCTTCGTTTTGTTTTAAAACCTAGCCGCGGTCCGGATTGGATTATAAATTCAGTCCGGATCGGCTTAGCGCAGAAAATTCCATGGTTCGGGATCCGGACTAAACAATCCAGTCCGGATTGCTTTCAACTTTTTCTTTAGAAAATTTTTGAAAAATTATAGAAAATTCAGAAAAAGCATGTAAGCATTCTTGCATATCAACTTTATACAAAAAGTATCGTTTCATAAAAAAAGAATTAGATTATGATAAATCTATCAATATATCTCAAATAATGAAACGAAAATTTTATAAAAGTTATGTCACGCCCCGGGGTCGAAACTGCGACCCGGGCTCGCCAACAGATCCGCCATCTGTACGGAAACTGCCGCACAGACGAAGCGTCTACCCTGCAAGTCAGATCTAAAACTAAAACATGTATCAGAGCTGAGACTAAAAAAAAGAAAAGCCAAATAATAAATACAGAAAAATCTGAAAAAATAAGTAAGCTCCACTAAAATATAAATCCTCAGTACAGGTCCATCCTATGAATAAAATACAAGCCTCACCCTCACAGTACAAAAGTGAAAACGTAAAAATAACATCGGGTACATCTACCTCGGACTCTCAATGCTGGTAAGGAACTAAACGGTCGCGTCCTCACCTCGATCTGCTGTCTCCGCGCGAACCAAGCCGGAACAGCTGCCTCAAACCTGTCACCGCAGCGGGTGTGAGATCTACTGCAGAAGGTAGATCTCAGTGGGTACCGTCCCAATATCCACGGTATGCCCACTAAGTCTACTGGAGGCAAAACAGATAGGTATGCAGATAGATAGATAGATAGATAAAGGAAAGCAGGAAAAGAACTACAGCTAAAAGTAATGACATCATGCTGAAGAAACTCTACTCTGACCCTGCTATGCATACACTAACACTGCTAATAATATGCCTCAAGTACTATGCTCAAAGGAAATCTCATCTATGAACATGCAATGAAACTCACTCACACAAATCACCCAAATCTCAATGACTGTCCCACTTGGACCAGTCAAAATCAAACCTGCGCTCGTCTACTGCCGCACATCCCGGAGGAACGGACTTACGTAGGGTGTCCCTCAAGGACTATCTCAGTAACCACATCGCAGCCTCGTCAGGCTCGGTATCATCATCGCATCCGGACGTAGCTCGCGGGGAGCGACCCCGCGAACTCAAGTATCTCAAGTATCTCATAACTAGCATAAAAAGCCAGGCTCAGCAGGCTATAATCCACGATCAAACAGATCGGTATCACGAGCTCAAAGTCACAACTCAGTCGGAAAAGAACCTCGACTCAAATATGAATAGCCCAAACACTCTCACAGCTATGTCGGAGAACCCTCAACGACTCAATCTGATAATGCACGACCATGGCTGAGTCGGAAACCTCCGCGACTCGATCTGTCGGAACCCCAAATGTCCTCAAACTAAGTGGGTGAACTACCTCCACCACTAAATCATAAAAACAACCCATGATCCCAACAAGGAAGAAGAACTCTCATGACACTAGAACTCGACAGACGATGCTCTAAAAATATCCTCGGCCCTCTTGCGCGAGTACACAAACAACTCAAACAATCTGGACCATTCATAGTGTTCTCGATAATTAAAAACCCTTTGAAAAAAATAGAGTTTTACTTAAAACGGGATGCTAAAAATATATGAAGGTCCAGATGCAGCCTGAAACTCAAATGAACATGTAGTCTAGTGTCAATTGACCTCTAGACCATACTAAAAATGTCTGGGGCTCAAGAATGTCATTCTACAATTTTCTAGGCAACTATCAGATTTATCAATATATATAATAAATCAGCTAATCATGATCAATACATGATAAATAAGCTAAACATGATCAATATGCTTACAGAAGCATTAGAGGGCATTTCATAAATTTTGGAGAAATTTTCAACCCACCTGAATCGCTTTCCGCAGGCAACGCTGAAGTCGGCGAAGTGCCGAAACCTCGAACAGAAGAAACCTCGAAAAACGCGTCGCGCGCGCGCACACTGTCGCGTACCCGGCAAAATCCCCGGGAGCTTGAGCAAAACTCTTGAGCCCAAAGTTCACCATAAAACTCCAGCAGCTTACTTAGAAATACAGGCTCACAAAAATCCACAACCACCCTTTACAAACTCCAAAACACTCACAATTACCCACAGCACACTAAATAATTAATGATCACATAACCATAATTTTAGACATCCAAGTCCATCACAAATAGATAATTCACTGCACACATGCATAGTACTCTCAAATCCATCAGTAAATTAACACTCACAAAACATAAATTTCCAAAAATTCATTTATACTCTCCACCTGCTCCAATTCCACACACACAACATCCCACAATAAAATCACCTATAGCTCCAATGCACACTAATAATTCATTTCCATATATACATAATTCCTTAATTCCATTTTCACACACTACCATCAATAAATGTTCATCCAACCACAATTACACCCTCACCAACTTCCAGGTTCATCTCTCGTATACACTCCACACACTCACAACACTCAAGTTCCAACACAAACACTTAAGTTCCCTTCACAACTAAAACTAAAGTGTAATTAATCACAAATGCTCACATATACAAATTACTTCAGCTCACCTCCATAGAGCATTTAAATCCACCCACAATATGCTTAAAAGCCCCAAATAGCATAGTAATAATTAAAGACCCAAAGCCCAATTAAATTCACCTCATAACCTGTAGCACACATTAAACAATAACCACACACACACCAAATCCAAAAGCACCCAGCCTCACAAGATCACAGCCACAACTCAAACACACACACTGCTAGGACGGCTCCGCCGGAAACCGCGTGCCGCGCGCTCGATTCCGGGCTCTGCACGGCCCCTCGACGAAGATCCGCACAAATGGCGACAACCTGAGAGAGAAAAGGGAACAACCCCAAGAAAACAGGTTAAAACCGGCAAATACGCGCGAATCGCCGGCGAAAACTAGCCCTAGTCACGGTAAAATCCCGCGCGCCGACGCGAGTCGCAAGCCGCAGCTCGCCCATCAGCGAGCAGCGCGGTTGCTGCCCGCGCCGTTGCGCGCCAGCCCCGCGGCATCCAGGACAGCCGCGCGGTGCCAGGCCTGCCCCCGCGCGGCGCCCTGGTGCGCACAGCGCACGGCCAGGCGCGCTGTGCGGCACCCTGCGGCCGCTGCGCAGTGCCCAGGCGCGCTGCGCAGCGCCCAGGGGCGCACTGCGCGGCGCCCTGGCGGCCGCTGCGCAGCACCCAGGCGCGCTGATCAGCGCCCAGGGGCGCTCTGCGCGGCGGTCGCTAGGCCGCTGCGCAGCGCCCAGGGGCGCACCAGCCGCGCTGCAACCGCCACCAGCGCGGCACCCACTCGCTGCGCGGTGCCCGGTTGCGAGCCCGCGCAGCGGCCCTGCGGTTATCGCGCGCGCGCGCCTAGCAGCTGCGACGCCACCTCCACGGACAAATAGTCCAAGACACCAGCCCCAAACCGAAAAAGAAAACAAGAAATAAATTCAAAACCCAAGCTCTACGAGGAAAAACTGTATAAAACCTTGATTGAAGCTCTTTGCGCGCTCCGATGCTCCACAGCTACCAAGAGGGAGTCCACCTTCAAATTCTCATCCATTTCTTTCATTTTCTTCCTCTCTCACTTCTTCTTCTTCTTCTCCCCTACTTCCTTTTCCTCTGTTTTCTTTTACTTCCTCTGCTTGCAGGTGGAGAGGGTGGTGGTGAGGTGGCGTGCTAATTAGGAGTTTGCTAATTAAAGAGGAGAGAGGGGGGTAGTTGGGAGTATTTAATGCTCCCAAAAATATCCAACATACACTCAAAATCTAATTAACATTAAACCACTCTCTTATCCCAATCACAACACTAATTCTTATCTTTCCTTCAAACCTCCCAGACCAAAGCCCCAAAACCACTAATTAAATAAATAAATTAATTAATCCATTAAATGCCCCCATCAACTCACTTTTTGCCCTCGGGGCCTCCGCACCAGTCCGAAACCTCCCGAACTCCGCTGTAATCAGAAAATACACATGCTCAAAGCTTTTTTCCCCTCAAAAAGCTCAATCGTGGAGTCGGTGTGCTCAAACCAAAAACCGGCTCCAAAACTGCCAACTCCAACTCACTCTTTGCCCTTGGATCTTCCGCGTCAGTCCGGAACCTCCCGAACTCCGCTGTAAACTCAAAGTACACCTGTTCCCAGAGTTTCCCAATTTTCCGCACTCCACTGTGGAGTCGAGGCTTCCCCGAAGCCAGCCTTCTAACGGCGGACAATGCCTGAAAAACTCCGAATCGACCTGGGGCTTCCGCGTTGATCCGAGTCGACCCGAACTCATCTGTAATCCAATATGGAACACGCTCGAGGCGATATATCCACACCACGCCAACTCATGAGGTCGGTGCGCTAACCGAAACCCCGGTATTCTACAAGTTATAACCTCTAAAGTTGAGCAAGTTCAAAACATCAATCATGATCTTATGAGTAATAAATTTATCGAATCATCAATTGAGCAAAGAAAATGAGGCACCAAGATCAATAGATGTTTGAAATTCCTAATAAATTAGATAATGCTATCTAGTCAATATGTTTTAGGAAGTGGCTCTTTGAGCATCTTTCAATTTGAAATTCCACCTTATACCAACCTTAGAATTTGACAGAGTCAAGTATTCCAAAAAATATTTTAACAGATAAACAAGTACACCATGCTTGGTAAACATGTGGTAGTTGCACACAGTACTCGGACGACTGAGGTGGTAGCTCTTTCCTCCATGTGGTGGTAGTTTTCACACTCCACTAAGGGATGTAACTCTTTCCACATCTTTTTGAGCATGAAACATTAAAAACTCCTCCTCAATTGACTATCAATTATAAAAGATATTCAGTATTCAACCGACCATTGATCTCGTGTTCATACTTATTTCAATATCAAATAAGATAAAAACAATACCAAGATATCATTGAGTGAGGGATTGACTTTGATCAATTAAAAATGAAATAATTGATATAAATGATCATTGCATTAAATGAGTTATAATGCTATCCAAATCATAATAAACTTCTCAAAATATGAAAGGATGCAAATAAAGTCAATTTAGCTAATGCTCATTTCATGTTCTATAGTACAAAAAGAACAAAAAAACACAAAACAAAACCTAACCTAAGCAATGGTTCAAAAATCGGTTATTTCAAAGAAAGCATACCAATTGCTTTTTGCAAATGAGTAAAATGTTTTTGATCCAAAGGTTTTGTTAAAATATCGGCTAATTGATCATCAGTTGAAACATAAGCAATTTGCAAAGTACTTGATTCAACTAGCTCTCTTAAGAAATGATATCTTAGTTCAATGTGTTTTGTTCTAGAGTACAACACAGGGATTTTAGAAATGTTAATGGCACTGGTGTTGTCACACAAAATAGTTACCGAGGTCGCAGGAATGCGGAAATCACTCAATACACTCTTCATCCAAATCAATTGAGTTGAGCAACTTCCCGTAAAAATGTATTCCGCCTCGGCAGTCGAGAGAGCAATGCAGTTTTGCTTTTTACTATGCCATGCAACAAGACAATGGCCAAGGTAAAAACATGCACCACTCGTGCTCTTCCGATTATCCACAGATCCAGCCCAATCGACATCTGAATATCCTATAATGTCGAGAGATGTGCCCATAGGATACAAAATTTTGAAATTAAATGTACCTTTGACGTACCGGATGATCCTTTTCACTGCTTTCAGGTGAATTTCCTTCGGTGCTGATTGATATCTCGCGCAAATCCCAACACTGAAAGAAATATCCGGGCGACTAGCCGTAAGGTAGAGTAGACTTCCAATCATACTTCTATAAAGTTTCTCGTCTACACTCTCTCCATGAGATTCACTTCCTAATCGCTTATTGCTAGTTCCCATAGGAGTCGGATAGTCTTTAGAATCTCCCAATCCGAATTTCTTGACCAACTCCATCGCATACTTGGATTGTCACAAATGAATGCCATCTTCACATTGCTTGACATGCAATCCAAGAAAATAAGTAAGCTTACCCATCATGGACATCTCGAATTCGCTTTTCATTATTTCGGTGAATTTTGAAGCATCATTGTTTCTCATAGCTCCAAACACAATGTCATCCACATAGATTTGAGCCACAATGAAATTGTCCTGAAAGTGCTTCACAAAGAGTGTCCGATCGGCTCCCCCTCGAGTATAGCCCTTTTCCAAAAGATGTTTAGTCAATCTTTCGTACCATGCTCGCGGTGCTTGTTTTAGTCCGTAAAGAGTATTTTTCAATCGAAAAATATGGTTTGGTTATGATCAATGAAATCTTTCGGTTGAGCCACATAAACTTCCTCATTTAGAAAACTATTCAAAAATGTGCTTTAACGTCCAATTGAAAAAGCTTAATTTTAAAATGACAAGCAATAGCGAAAAGGATACGAATGGACTCGAGACGGGCAACCGGGGCGAATGTCTCATCAAAGTATATTCCTTCAATTTGTGAGTAGCCCTGAGCAACCAACCGTTCTTTGTTTCTCACAATGGTACCGTCTCTATTTTTCTTGTTCTTGAAAATCCATTTAGTACCAATAATGTTTTGTTGCTTCGGGGGCTTCGTCAATTCCCAAACTTTGTTCCTTTCAAATTGATTAAGCTCTTCTTGCATTGCTTCAATCCAATAGTCATCTTGAAGAGCTTCGTCAATATTCTTTGGTTCAATCATGAAGACATAACAAGCAACTCCACATTCCAATTGTCTCCGAGTTCTAACTCCTTCTTGAGGATCTCCAATAATATTAGTTCTGGGATGGTCCTTGGAGATACGAAGCGTTTGAGGTAAAGGAGTACTCAAGGGAATTTGTGATGAATCTTGCACATTAGATAAACTTAGAAGAACCATTAGATGCATCAAAATTTTCAGAAGATTTATCATGCAAAGATGCAATATCATTAACAGGAGATTCATCATCAAGAGACATATCAAGGTAGATTTATCAGAAGAAAAATAAGAAGCTTCATCTACTTTAACATTTATTGATTCTATCATCGTTTTAGATTCAAGAATGAATACCCGATATGCTCTACTATTTGTAGAATAACCCATAAAAATTCCTTCATCACAACGAGAGTCGAAATTTCCAAGATTTTCACGATCGCGCAGAATGTAGCAACGACCCCCGAAGATGCGAAAATACTTGATATTAGGTTTTCTACTAAACCATAGTTCATATGGAGTGTTTAACGTTTCCGGGCGCAAATATATACGATTGATCACATAGACCACGGTGTTAACTGCTTCAGCCCAAAAATATAAAGGGAGTTTCCGGCTATGAAGCATAACACACGCCATCTCTTGTACAACTCTATTTTTGCGCTCGATTACACCGTTCTGTTGCGGTGTATAAGGTGCAGAGAATTCATGTTTTATGCCGTTTGAAGAGCAAAAATCAATAAATTTTGTCACGCCCCGGGGTCGAAACTGCGACCCGGGCTTGCCAACAGATCCGCCATCTGTACGGAAACCCCCGCACAGACAAAGCGTCTACCCTGCAAGTTAGATCTATAGCTAAACATGTATCAGAGCTGAAATAAAACTAGCAGCTACAGAGTCAAAACTGAACATTTGCATAAACATAAATCCTCAATACACAGTCTCTCCAGCTATATAAATAAAATACAAATATCTCAGACTTGTTACGGAATTTGAGTTGGCGTATTTCGTGAATTCGGTTAAGTCTTGAAGATTGAAGGTAAAGAAAGTTGGATCATATAACTCAATCTCAAGAAAGAAGAATTCAAAAGGATCAGGTATGTTTAACTTAATATCTTTGGTGATCCGAATACTTCTTATAGCGTAGAAACACTTGGATGGATTTGTTATTGCATAAATATCAAAAACTGGACATGGGACATGTTCAGGATCCGGATCAGACTGTTCAATCCGGATCCCGAAGGTGGTTCGTTCATACACCAGTTCAATCCGGATCGTAGCTTCCCTTGATCCGGATCCCGAACACTGAGTTTACCATTTTATTTGAACGATCCGGATCAGGCTTCGCAATCCGGATCCCGAACGTTGATGTTTGGTGAACTGTATGAACGATCCGGATCAAGCACTTCGATCCGGATCCCGAACCTTCGTTTTTCTGGAAACTGTTTTTCTCGCTACTGCAATCCGGATCGCCGATCTCCGATCCGGATCGTCGTCATGTAAAAACTCCAGAAAAGGTTAGTTTTTGATCCTTATCTTCTTCCAAGGGTTTCTAACCTATAAATAGACCCTATGATTCTTTTTCTAGGGTTAATCCAAATAGCCGTCATAATAAAATATAATCTTATATACGGCCTAAGATCCACATATAGAGAAGAAAGGAAATACTAGATTTAATCTTATGTTTCTTCATCTATATTGATTGATTTGATTCTAGGTTTTTATACTCATATTCTGAGTAGAATCAAATCAATGAATACTTAGATGGTATTTCCGATCTATTTCTAATCTAAGTATTCGGCGGATCATCACCACCCAAAAAACAACGATTTACCCCAAAATCGGCGCGTGGACTCGCGTGGCCTTGTGGATTCAAGGTGCAACCGCTCTTGTGGATTCAGAGCGAGGTACGTTCGTGGATTCGAAGCGTGCTACTGGGTGAAGACCGTGGATTCGGTCGGACGTCGTGGATTCGGCGTTGGACGCACATCGTGGATTCGAGAAGCGTCGTGGAGCGAGCGGAGAAGATCAACTAGGAGCGTATGGAAAAGGTTGAGTCGTCTGTGAGTACGGTATATCACCTTGTACGTGTTTAATTCTAGTGGATTTCACCGTGTTATCGGTCCCGTGGTTTTTTACTCCGGTTTGGAGTTTTCCACGTAAAAATCTCTGCGTGTTATTTATTTTTCCGCATTGGGTTTTTATATCGCAAAGATTTTTGAGTGTTTATGGTTTACACCTATTCACCCCCCTCTAGGTGTTTTTTCCCCTATTTAGATCCTATTATACATTTAACCCAACAAGTGGTATCAGAGCGGGAATAGGGTTGTAAACAATGGTTGAAGGTGGAAACATCAACAGACCCCCGTTCTTCGATGGAACAAATTATGCGTACTGGAAAGTACGGATGAAAGCCTTTTTAATTTCCATCGGCGAACGGGTGTGGCAATCAATTGAATTAGGATGGTCTAATCCAACTGAATTTATTGGTGATGTTCGCACCATCAAACCTAGGTCGAAATGGACCAAGGAAGAGATAGATATATCTTCTTACAATGGCAAGGGAATAAATGCTTTATTTAATGCCTTATCACAAACAGAGTTCTCTCGCGTCTCGGCATGTGAGACTGCGAAAGAAATCTGGGATGTTCTTCAAGTTACGCATGAGGGAACTAACCTTGTGAAGATTCAGAAACTGCAAATGCTTACGAGTAAGTTTGACTCTATTTTCATGGCAGAAAATGAATCGTTCACAGACTATTACACACGATTGCAAGACATCGTAAACTCATGTGCTAACTTGGGAGAGAAGATTCCAGAATTTAAAATTGTAAGAAAGATCTTAAGAACTCTTCCTGAAAGATTTCGTTCCAAGGTTACAGCCATTGAAACTATTAAACACCCGGACGAAATCCGTGTAGAAGAATTAGTTGGTTCTTTACAAACTTATGAAATGACATTTCCTACTAACTATTCTTCGGGAAAGGTATCCTCTTCTAAGTCTTCAGGTTATGCTTTGAAAACAACAAAAGAAGAAGACGCGGATTCATCCTCCTCAGGCGATGACGAGAATTTATCTATGGAGGACTTTGAGAAGCAGCTCGCTCTCTTGACAAGGAAGTTTCGCCGAAATTTTCGAAGGGGTAATTCAAGCAAAACTCCATCCTTCGGAAAGTGGAAGAAAGGCAAGGGTTCTTCAAGTTACAAGTCAAGAAAGCAAGAAGGCTTTTCTAAGGATAAGAAAAGCACAGAAGGACAAGTCAAATGCTTCAAGTGCCGAGGGTACGGCCATATCTCAACGGAATGTCCAACTAAGAATCCGTCTAAGAAGAAGGTGATGCAAGCCGTCACTTGGGATGACACCTCATCGTCAAATGAGTCATCATCAAGTGATGAAGAAGACAACGCAACTGCGTTCCACGCGTCCACATCTTCACCCTTCATGTGCTTAATGGCAAGTACATCCGACTCATTGTCCAACTCCACTGTTGAAAAGAATGCAACGGACAATGAATCGGATGATTCGGAAGGTGAAGATTTTGCTCTAGCCTACCATAGACTTTTGAGGGATTCAAAGAAACTGGCTAAGCAAAACAAGGGGTTGAGAGGGAGATTGCAGGATCTCGAAGAAGAACTAAAAAGGGTAACTTCTCTCTCGACCGATCTTGAAGTGGAAAGGGATAATCTGATAAAAGCAAATGTTTCCCTTCAAGAGTCCAATGAGCAATTCGAGAAGAATTATATAGATATGGTTAACAAAGCGAATTACTTCTTGAAGCTCAACGGCGAGGCTCGACAGGAAAAATTGGAAATAACAGAGACCATTATCCAACTCAAGGATGACTTATAGCGATTTTCATCAGGAAGGAGTAAGTTGGATAAGCTTCTTGGTCTTGGTCAATCAAACAAGTTCGGCCTCGGATACAATCGAACTAAAGACGACTTTAGTTCGGTTGGCACAGTTTTCGTGCCTCAGTCGGTATCTCCTCCTCCGACACCGGAATTCACGACAAGCAACGACAACAAGCCTACTTCACCCTCCTCGGAATCGTCAAGCACTAAGGTATGTTTTCGTTGTAATTTTGCAGGGCACATAAGGAGAAATTGCAAGATAGGAGCCAAAGGGTCAACTCAAGCACTTCTTGCAACGACTACCAAAAGGGTGATTCCTCGGAAATCGAATGCAAATTCTTTGAAGGAAAAGAGCCTCGGTAGTTCATCAAACAAGACGACGACGTCAAGGAAAAGCGACGGATCAAACAAGACGCTTTCACCAAAGGTATCAACCTCACAATCATTTCCGACGTACACCAAAACTCGAAAGGTTTGGGTACACAAAGGTGAAGTTTTCCCTTGTCTTGTTACAAATATTTCCTTGCATGCATATGATAATTCGTCTTGGTATCTGGATAGTGGTTGTTCTCGTCACATGACCGGTGACAAAAACTGTTTTCAAAATTTTGAGAAAATCTCCGGAGGACTTGTGGTTTTCGGAGATGGCCAATCTTCCAAAATTGTTGGAAAAGGAACAGTAGCTATTCCAGATGGCCCGATTCTGAATAATGTATTATTTGTTGATGGGCTTAAGAATAACCTCATTAGTATCAGTCAACTTTGCGACAATGGTTTTTCTGTTAATTTTTTATCTGTTGAATGCATTGTAACTGATAAGGATCATGTTTTCTTTTTAAAAGGGGTTAGATCTGAAAACAATTGTTATGTTGTTCCCAATAAAATTTCTGAAAATTGTAACTTAGCCTCTTTGGATAATGTAACACTTTGGCATGAAAGGCTAGGACACATAAACTTTAAGGAACTTGCTAGAATTTCAAACAAGGACGTGGTCAAGGGGGTTCCTAAACTTTCACTTGAACAAAATATTGTGTGTGGTGGTTGTCTTAAGGGAAAACAATCAAGTGCTGCACACAAGAACCTGAACCACGTCGGTACCAAACGGCCCTTGGAATTATTACATATGGATCTTATAGGGCCAACACGTCAACCATCCTTGGGAGGTAAATGGTATATTTTCTTATTGGTTGATGATTTCTCTCGGTATTCATGGGTAGCATTTTTAAAAGAGAAAGCTGATACTTTTGATTCTTTTCACGAGATTTGCCTTCGTATTATGATTGAAAAGAATGAAAAGATCATTCGTGTTAGAACTGATAGAGGTGGAGAATTCATAAATTCTAAATTCATTGATTTTTGCACTTCCAACGGCATTAAGTATGAATTCTCAGCACCCTATACACCTCAACAGAATGGTGTTGTCGAGCGCAAAAACAGGGTTGTTCAAGAGATGGCACGTGTTATGCTTCATAGCCGGAATTTACCGCTACATTTTTGGGCTGAAGCTGTGAACACTGCAATCTATGTTATTAATCGAGTTTATTTGCGCCTGGGAACGTTAAATACACCATATGAACTATGGTGTTGTAGAAAACCCAACATCAAATATTTTCGTATCTTCGGGAGTCGATGTTACATTTTACGTGACCGCGAAAATCTTGGAAAGTTTGACTCTCGAAGTGACGAAGGGATTTTCTTGGGGTATTCTACGAATAGTAGAGCATATCGGGTATTTAACTTGGAATCTAAGACGATCGTAGAATCTATAAATATTAAAGTAGATGAAGCTTTTCACTTTGCATCTGATAAATCTACCCCTGATATCTCTCTTGATGATGATACTCCTGTAAATGCATCTTCTCATGATAATACTTCCAATATGAATGATGCATCTAATGGTTCTTCAAGCTTATCTGATGTGCAGGAATCATCTCATGTACCTCCGAGTACTCCATTACAACAAACGTTACGCATCTCCAAGGATCATCCTGAATCAAACATCATTGGAGACCCACAAGAAGGAGTCAAAACTCGGAGACAGTTGGTTTGTGGATTTGCATGTTATGTTTCCACGATCGAACCAAAGAACGTCGATGAAGCTCTTCAGGATGACTACTGGATTGAAGCAATGCAGGAAGAGCTCCATTAGTTTGAACGCAACAAAGTCTGGGAATTAACGACGCCTCCGAAGCAACACAATGTGATTGGTACTAAATAGATTTTCAAGAACAAGAAAAATGAGGATGGTATCATCATCAGGAACAAAGCACGTTTAGTTGCTCAAGGCTACTCTCAAATAGAAGGTATAGACTTTGATGAAACGTTCGCCCCTGTAACTAGACTCGAGTCCATTCGTATCTTATTCGCTATTGCTTGTCACTTTAAAATAAAACTCTTTCAAATGGACGTTAAGAGCGAGTTTTTAAATGGATTTTTAAATGAGGAAGTTTATGTGGCTCAACCGAAAGGTTTTGTAGACTGTAAACTACCTAACCATATTTTTCGTTTGAAAAAGGCTCTTTACGGTTTAAAACAAGCACCGCGAGCATGGTACGAAAGGTTGACAAAGCACCTTTTGGAGAAGGGCTATACTCGAGGGGGAGCAGATCGGACTCTCTTTGTGAAGCATTATCAAAATAACTTCATTGTTGCACAAATCTATGTCGATGACATTGTGTTTGGAGCAACAAAGGATAATGATGCTTCTAAATTCGCAGAAACCATGGAAAGCGAATTTGAGATGTCTATGATGGGCGAACTGACATACTTTCTTGGATTGCAAGTGAAACAAAATGGTGAAGGCATCCATCTGTGTCAATCCAAGTACGCAAAGGAGTTGGTAAAAAAATTCAGATTAGAAGATTCTAAAGATTTTCCTACTCCTATGGGAACTAGCAATAAGGGATTAGGAAGTGAATCTCTTAGTGATAATGTAGACGAGAAACTCTATCGCAGCATGATTGGAAGTCTACTTTACCTCACAGCTAGTCGCCCGGATATATCCTTTAGTGTTGGGATTTGCGCGAGATATCAATCAGCACCAAAGGAGGTTCACCTGAAAGCGGTGAAACGGATCATCCGGTACGTCAAATGAACTGTAAACTTCGGAATTTGGTATCCTATGGGAACAAGTTTAGATATTATTGGATACTCAGATGCCGATTGGGCAGGATCTGTGGATGATCGGAAAAGTACGAGTGGTGCATGTTTTTATCTTGGCCAGTGTCTTGTTGCATGGCATAGTAAAAAGCAAAACTGCATTGCACTCTCGACTGCCGAAGCGGAATACATCTCAACGGGTAGTTGTTCAACTCAACTCATTTGGATGAAAAGCGTGTTGAGCGACTTCCGGATTTCAGCAACTTCGGTAACTGTTTTATGTGACAACACTAGTGCTATAAATATTTCAAAAAATCCTGTGTTGCACTCTAGAACAAAACACATTGAACTTAGATATCATTTTCTTAGAGAGCTAGTTGAATCAAATATTCTTCAAATTTCCTACATTTCAACTGAAGATCAATTAGCTGACATTTTAACAAAACCTTTGGATCAAAAACGTTTTATTCATTTGCGTAAAGCAATTGGAATGCTTTCCTTGAAATAAACCCTTTTTGAAACTCTTGTTTAGGTTAGGTTTTATTTTTGTGTTTTTGTTCATTATCTATGCTTAGACATAGAACATTAATTGAGCATTAGTTTTTGATTGACTTTAACTGCATCCTTTTATATATTTAGAAATCTATTATGCTTTAGATATCATAATATTTCATTTGATGCAATGATCATTTATGTCAATTAACTCATCTTTGTGTTGATCAAAGTCAATTTCTCTCTCGATGATCTCTTGGTATAGTTTTTATCTTATTTGACTGTTTAGTCGAGTATGAAATCGAGATCAATATTTGGCTGAATACTTTATATCTTGAATAATTGATAGCCAATTGAGGGGGAGTCAAAGAAAAAGTATTATGCTCAAAAGATGTGGAAAGAGTTACATCCCAATGAGGAGTGTGAAAACTACCACCACATGGAGGAAAGAGCTACCACCTCGGTCGTCCGAGTACTGTGTGCAGCTACCACATGTATACCAAGCAAGGTTTTTCAAGTTTGATTAATTAAAATGCATGTTGAAATACTTGACTCTGTCAAAATTTCAAGGTTGGTATAAGGTGGGATTTTTAATGAAAGATGCTCAAAGAGCCACTCTCTTCAATAAATTGACTAGATATATTATCTAATTTATCTGGAATTTTAGACATCTATTGATCTTTGTATTTCATTTTCTTTACTGAATTGATGATTTGATAAAGGCATTACACATAAGATCAAGTTAGATTTAATTGAAGCTGTTCAACTTTAAGGGATTTAATTTTTATAAATTTTCGTTTCATTTGTTGGATGTTATTGATAGATTTGGTATAATCTATGTAATAACTGCAAGATGAGCGCATAGTAGGGAATATTTTAGAAGGAGTTAGTGAAGTAGAAGAAGAAGAGTTGATAGGGGAAAGGTTACTTAGCTTCAGTATTTCTTTGGGCGTCGGGTTGAACAGGAGGGTTCTTCCGAAGGGTTCTAGCCGTCTTCACGAGGGCACAAGGAGTCCGTTGGTGTTGGGAGCACTGATGTTGTGGAGTCGTCACAGGATCAGGGGAAGGAGGATCGGGAAGCATCGAAGCTCGGAGCTGGAGCTGTAGTGGGTTGGGGGCGAACTGCGTAGCTTGACGGGATAGGAGCATCTGGAGGAAGGGTCTGGAAGAGGGTAGAGGGAATAGTGAGGGACAGCTGTGAAGGAGTGAAGGCCCCAGAAGGGTGTAGAAGCTTTTCTCACACGGGTCGGATTCAAGCTGCTACCCGACCCGATCCGCCACAAGGAACCGAACCGATACGCCACAAGGAAGCGGCCCAGGCCCAAGCGGTATTCTTGATAGGATGGACCTCTGGCAGTAGGAGCTATACGACGAGGATTTGGGTCCAACAGGGCCCAAATTCAATTGTTCCATTCTTTACCAAACACTATTCATTGTTTTCCTAATTACAGATTAGTCCCCAATCGGGGTCTATAAATACAGGTTGTAACAGAATTAGTAACAGCTTTTTTGGAAATACAGTTACTCATCTTCTCCAAATTTCCTCTTCTCCTTTCTCTCTCTTTCTCTCTCTTAAACTCTCTTTCTCCCACCCTGCTCCATCTCCTTCAACCTCAGATCCAGATCTGGGCTTGGATTCAACCTCCGATCAAGCTCCAGACCTTACAAGTTCAACTAGATCTCGCTCCCGCATCATCATCGACGCCTTCACGCCTCAGAAATCCCGTTCATCATCGCGTGTGCGCCTCTGATACGGGAATTCAGTTTCACTTCCTCCATCATCGTCGCCATCCGAACTCGGTTGGCCGTCCCGAGTGGTTGCGACTCAAGGAAGATCACCATCAACGTCGCCATCCGATCTCGGTTGGCCGTCCCGAGCGGTTGCGACTCAAGGAAGATCATTACAATTGGTATCAGAGCAGCCCCGATCCCAGGGAGTTGCTGATCGCCCTGTTCAACAAAATTGGGAGCATCAGGAATCATCAGTTGGTATTATCTGGATTATCACACAATTGCAACCCTCAGAAACAGGTAATTATCAGCTAAACTACAAATACTGTGATTCAGTAAAAGCAATTCTTGATCAAGTATAGAAGTAGTGCTGTAATTCTGAAGTTAGGGTGAGTTACTGAGAGTGTTGAGCAAAATTGGTAAAAAAAATCAAAACCGATTCAAGTTTCCATCTCCCACACAAATTATGGCCAAGGGAACTAGATTGAAGGATCTTAATGAACACATCACAGTGTTAGAATCAAGGGTGCAGAGGCTCACCGTGGATTATCAGGATAAGGTAGCAGAGTTATCAACTCAGATTAAGGAGGTGAGTGAAGTAGGGCAGCTTCACTTTGAAGCATTACAGATTGAGGCGACGCGTAGACACGAGCTTATGTTGAAAGACAATGCTCTGCGACATGAAGAGCTACTGAAATTGATGACTTCATCTGTTACCCATGAGACACATTCTTTTCCAGTACCAAAAGAGACTCACTGCAAAGAAGAAATTAGTAGCATTCAAGGGAAAGTTAGAGAAAATAAAGGGAAGGGAATATTACCCTTACCTGCCAAAGAATGGGAGCCCGGAGAAGATGCCCGAAGAAGCAAGTGGAATGGGAAAGCAAACAGTCATCAACACATTCCATACCCCAAGTTGGAATTTCCCATCTTTGGGGGGGAAGACCCAAGAGGGTGGATAGAACACTGTGAGAACTATTTTGAAATCTACCAGATTCCACAGGAACAATGGATAAATGTTGCTTCTATGCATATGAGTGGGAAGGCTAGAACTTGGAGGCAAGGTTACTTCATACATAAACAAGAGGTAAGTTGGGATGAATTCATTGAAGCTCTCTACCGCCGGTTTGCACAAGTCGGGGAAAGATATTTAGTAAGAGAGTTCAACAATCTCAAACAAATAGGTACAGTAGAAAGGTACCAAGAACAATTTGAAGAACTTAGAACTCAATTGTTGTGCTATAACCCCCAAATGACAGAGGAACATTTTATTTCATGTTATATCAATGGATTGAAAGAAGAACTGATTCCTTTCCTAGATATAGCACACCCAAACAGTTTACCAGAGGCTTATGAGCAAGCTAAATTGCATGAAAGGGCACTTGCGGTCATTAACAGGAAGTTAAAAGGAAATTCCAAGGGTTTCAGTAATCCGACTGTAGCCACTAACCCATTCAAGCCAGGGCAGACATTCAATGGTCCCAGGAGCTACCCCACTAATCCTCAATCCAATAATAGAACATTGATAGAACAGAGAAGAGCGGCGGGTCAATGTTTTAAATGTGGAGAGAGGTATTATACTGGCCATGTGTGTTCCAATAAATCCCTCAATGTGTTGCAAGGAATGGATGAAATTCTGGAGGTGTATGATGAAGACTGTCTACAAGAGGAATCTCCTGAGGAAGAGATGGAGAGTTCAGAGGGTATAGATACCCCTGAATTGGGAGTTTCTTTTCATGCGTTAAGTGGAGAGAAACCACAGGACACTATTAAGATACAAGGGGAATCAAAAGGGAGAACTCTTACCATATTGGTGGACACCGGAAGAACCCACAGCTTCATGGACTTCCAAACAGCTAAAGATATTAAGGCACAAATGTTGGCTGCTACACCCTTGATGGTTACAGTAGCAAATGGGCAGAAGGTGTTAAGTAAATTACAATGCCCAAGATTTCAATGGAGCATGCAGGGTCATGATTTTCAAAATGATTTGAGGGTTATTAGGTTGGACGGATCTAGTATAGTATTGGGAATTGACTGGTTGAGGTCCTATGGAAGGGTGGTTTTTGATTTCTCCCAAGATTCTATTACTATACAGAAAAATGGTCAACCACTGACATTAAAAGGAATCAAGGAAGTGGCTCACTTAAAGTTGATATCTGCCAATCAGTGGTATCAAGACTTAAGGTGTGGGGAATGCTGTATAATAAGTCACTGCCAACTAACTACTAGCTCAGGAAACATTTCAGGAGTTAACCCTGTTTTGCAGAAAGTGCTAGATCAATTTACAGAAGTGTTTGAAAATCCCACGGGGTTACCCCCTCCTAGGTCTGTTGACCACAGGATTCCGCTACAATCTGGGGCCAACCCAGTTAAACTCAGACCTTACCGTCACTCACATGAGCAGAAGGGGAAGATAGAGAAACAAATAAAGGAGATGTTGGAATCTTCCATAATCCAAACAAGCAACAGTCCATTTGCGTCCCCCGTACTGCTGGTTAAAAAGAAGGACGGTAGTTGGCGCATGTGCATCGACTACCGACAGTTAAACAAGGTTACCATTAAAGATAAGTTCCCCATTCCCATCATCGATGATCTCCTTGATGAATTAGGAGGGTCCCAGCTTTTTTCTAAACTGGATCTGCGATCTGGTTATCATCAGATTAGGGTTTACCCTGATGACATACCAAAGACAGCATTCAGAACCCACCAGGGGCACTACGAGTTTAAGGTAATGCCTTTTGGCCTTACAAATGCCCCCGCTACATTTCAATCTTTGATGAACACCATTTTTGCTCCATACTTGAGAAAGTATGTGCTGGTTTTCTTTGACGATATCCTAGTGTACAGTAAGAACTTTGAGGAACACTTGGGGCACTTAAGGGTGGTACTGGATGTAATGAGGAGGAATCAGTTATATGCCAAGATGAGTAAGTGCATTTTCTGCCAAGAAAATGTGGAATACTTAGGCCATATTATTTTCAGCAAAGGGAGTTGCCACAGATCCCGCAAAGGTGGAAGCAATGACTAATTGGCCAGAACCGCGTACACTCAGGGATTTAAGGGGGTTTCTGGGGCTAACTGGATACTATAGGAAGTTTGTAAAAAACTATGGATCTATTAGTCGCCCCCTCACTGATTTGCTTAAAAAAGATCAATTTGGGTGGTCAGAAGAAGCCCAGCTAGCTTTTGAAGCTCTAAAGAAGGCTATGTCTGAAGCCCCCGTGTTGAGAATGCCCAACTTTGAAGAGCCTTTTGTCTTAGAAGTGGATGCCAGTGGTAATGGCATTGGAGCTGTTCTTTCCCAAGACGGAAGACCCATAGCCTATCTCAGTAAGGCTATAAAAGGGAAGAATATGAATCTCTCTACCTATGAGAAAGAATTCTTAGCAATCCTGATGGCTACCCAAAAATGGAAGCATTATTTGATGACGGGATGTTTCATTATTAAGACCGATCACGAGAGTCTTAAGTATCTACTGGAGCAGAAAATAATCACACCTATGCAACAAAAAGGGATGTTGAAGTTATTGGGATTCACCTATACTATCATGTATAGGAAAGGTAAAGAGAATGTAGCTGCTGATGCATTATCACGACAGGGTTGGGAATCAGGTTGGAGCTCAGCAATTACTGCAGTATACCCAGCTTGGGTTACTGAATTGGAAGTAAGCTACAGAGGGGATCCAACTTATGAATCCATCATAAAAGGATTGGCTTTGCAACTTGAAGAAAATAAGGATTACACTTATAAACAAGGAGTACTGAGACATAAGGGGAAGGTATGTGTAGGCCCGATGGGTGACTTAAGAAGAAGGGTGATAGAACAATTCCATGATTCTGCTCTGGGGGGGCATTCGGGAGTGTTACACACCTACCAAAGGGCCAAGGGACATTTTCACTGGGCAGGAATGAAAAAACAAATAGAAGAATTTATAAAGAATTGTGCAGTTTGTGCCCAGAACAAGATGGATACCCAAGCTTATCCTGGACTCCTACAACCTTTACCCATACCCCACCAAATTTGGGAGGATATCAGCATGGATTTCATTGAAGGGCTGCCAAAATCAGAAGGCAAGGATACCATTGTGGTAATAGTTGACCGATTAACCAAATATGCACATTTCGCGCCTATGAAACATCCCTTCTCAGCGGCAGATGTAGCTAGAGTATTCATGGACAACATATATAAACTACATGGCTGCCCTAAAAGCATAGTGACTGATCGTGATAAGATTTTCACTAGTCAGTTCTGGAAAGGGTTATTCCAACTGCTGGGCACTCAACTAAAGATGAGCACCTCCTACCACCCGGAAACAGATGGGCAAACCGAACGGGTCAACCGTTGTCTCGAAACATACTTGAGGTGTATGTGTTTCCAGCATCCTAAGCAATGGGCCAAGTACCTGACCTTAGCTGAAAGGTGGTACAATACAAATTATCATACCTCATTGGGTACTACTCCCTATATGGCACTATATGGGGTGGCACCTACTTCTACCCCGATGGCCGCTGACGACACAGCTACCACAGCAGAGGTAAAAGATTGGGTTCAAGAGAGGAATAAACTCACTGCCGAATTAAGAGATCGACTCTTAGTAGCCCAGAACCGTATGAAACAACAAGCAGACAAGCATCGTAGAGAAAAAGAATTCGAGATTGGGAGCTGGGTATACCTGAGATTGCAACCTTACCGCCAATTATCCCTTGCTGCGAGGCGAAGCCCCAAACTGGCAGCAAGGTATTACGGGCCTTATGAAGTATTGGCCAGGATAGGGAAAGTAGCATATCGGCTGAAGTTACCTCCGGAGTCACAGTTACACCCGGTATTTCACGTATCGCAATTGAAGCAGAGCCCTCCATCGGACAATGTCATCACACAGGGAGAACCGCTACTAGGCACAGAAGGGGTTCCCTTAGCCGGTCCTGCAGAGATCTTGGATCGCCGTACTACCAAGAGGGGACGAAGAGAGGTACAAGAGGTTCTGGTACGCTGGTATAACCTTCCCTTGGAGTCAGCGACATGGGAGGAGTACTCCGCCATGCTCTCGAAGTACCCTGACTTTACTCCATGAGGACATGGAGTCACTCAAGAGGGGGGGTATTGTAATAACTGCAAGATGAGCGCATAGTAGGGAATATTTTAGAAGGAGTTAGTGAAGTAGAAGAAGAAGAGTTGATAGGGGAAAGGTTACTTAGCTTCAGTATTTCTTTGGGCGTCGGGTTGAACAGGAGGGTTCTTCCGAAGGGTTCTAGCCGTCTTCACGAGAGGGCACAAGGAGTCCGTTGGTGTTGGGAGCGCTAATGTCGTGGAGTCGTCACAGGATCAGGGGAAGGAGGATCGGGAAGCATCGAAGCTCGGAGCTGGAGCTGTAGTGGGTTGGGGGCGAACTGCGTAGCTTGACGAGATAGGAGCATCTGGAGGAAGGGTCTGGAAGAGGGTAGAGGGAATAGTGGGGGACAGCTGTGAAGGAGTGAAGGCCCCAGAAGGGTGTAGAAGCTTTTCTCACACGGGTCGGATTCAAGCTGCTACCCGACCCGATCCGCCACAAGGAACCGAACCGATACGCCACAAGGAAGCGGCCCAGGCCCAAGCGGTATTCTTGATAGGATGGACCTCTGGCAGTAGGAGCTATACGACGAGGATTTGGGTCCAACAGGGCCCAAATTCAATTGTTCCATTCTTTACCAAACACTATTCATTATTTTCCTAATTACAGATTAGTCCCCAATCGGGGTCTATAAATACAGGTTGTAACAGAATTAGTAACAGCTTTTTTGGAAATACAGTTACTCATCTTCTCCAAATTTCCTCTTCTCCTTTCTCTCTCTTTCTCTCTCTTAAACTCTCTTTCTCCCACCCTGCTCCATCTCCTTCAACCTCAGATCCAGATCTGGGCTTGGATTCAACCTCCGATCAAGCTCCAGACCTTACAAGTTCAACTAGATCTCGCTCCCGCATCATCATCGACGCCTTCACGCCTCAGAAATCCCGTTCATCATCGCGTGTGCGCCTCCGATACGGGAATTCAGTTTCACTTCCTCCATCATCGTCGCCATCCGAACTCGGTTGGCCGTCCCGAGTGGTTGCGACTCAAGGAAGATCACCATCAACGTCGCCATCCGATCTCGGTTGGCCGTCCCGAGCGGTTGCAACTCAAGGAAGATCATTACAATCTATTTCTTGTTGTATGAAACGATGATTTTCGTTTAAAGTTGATACACAAAAGTGCTTACAATCTTTTTCTGGTTTTTCTAGAATTTCTCTGAAATTTTCTAAAGAAAAAGTTGGAGCCGATCCGGATTGGACCTGCCGATCCGGATCCCGAACGCAGATATTCTTCTGCGGGCAGACGATCCGGATTGGACCTGCCGATCCGGATCCCGAACGCAGTTTTTCACTGCGGGTAGCCGATCCGGATCGTAATCACGAACTGATCCGGATCGCGGCTAGGGTTTTATATAGAACAAAAGTGTTTTGATTTCTTTTACTTCAATCTTTTGTTCCAAAGTTTCCAGAGCTTCTCTCTCTAGATTTCATCCATCTTGGAAGCCTTCAAACTCAAGTTCTTCAATTCCAAGTAAGTTTTATTGATCAAAATCTCGGTTTTTCACAGTTTTTCTTATTCCTCCTCAAAACGTGATGAATTTCTTGTATCAATTTCATTTGTGGATGGTTTTTGATCAAATTTCTTTTGAAATAAGAACTCTGGGTAGATTAGTTTTGATTATATGCTAGGTATTCTCAAGATAAACGGATTTTTGGTCTTCGATTTCAAAAATTTCGGTTTTAGGGCATATAATGGGAATTTTCCAAAATCATGCAATTGATCTATTTTTAAATTTCCTTTTGCAAAACTAATTTGATTCCTAGTCTCTCTACACGATAATGATTGTTTGGGTACAATTTTTCTAATTTTTGAAAATTAACAATTTTTTCGTGTTCTTGAGGTGTTGCTCACAGGATTTCTTTTCACAAGAAACTAATAGCAATGGTGATCACGTGGATCATTTTTCTTCTGGCTACTATGGTACATACGAGAGACACTGTCAAGCCCAAGAGGGCTAAGAAGGCGAAGAAAGCGAAAATTGATTCCGATACAGAATCTGAAACGGAATCAATTGATTGGGATGAGCTTCAAGTTGAAGCAACAACTGTTCCCACTGCTTCAAAGGGAAAAGCGCCTGCGGAAACATCGAAGGCTCCGCCCACTGCTACGGAAAAAGGAAAAGCACCAATGACCTCTTCATCCATATTCTTAAAAAGAAAAAGACTCGCTCGACGACCTGGACGAGCTCGAGGTATTGAAATAAATGAACCATGTCAAGAGAATCCAAAGAATATCTCTCAAATTGACACTGAATCTGAAGACGAAGAAGATTGGGACACATTTCTTGATGAAGTACAACAAGGTATTGATGAAGAAAATAAGGTTTACCTAAAGAACAGCAAAGGCTTTCCAACGATCAAGAACGTATATCAAATGAACTTATTGAGGTAAAGAAAGAAATAAAGAAGGTAAATAAGAATCAGTCATCAATGAACAAGCGATTAAAGAAAATCTTCCAAATTCTCGGCTGTATCAGTTCAGATGAGTCTGAATAATCCGTATCCTTCCAATTTCTGTTTATTATGCATATGTTTAATAATTCTCTTGTGCAGGAACTTCATTTTTTTTAACTTCTTTTGTGCAGGTTTTACGTTTTAGTTTTTAGTTTTTTTTTGTTCTCAAACTTGTGGTACTTGAACTGTTAACTATTCTCTCCATTTTGGTAATCTTTGGCTAACTTTTGTGACAAAAAGGGGGAGAGAGAGATAAACAATGATACAATGTGTGTGAGAAAGAAACTTGAAACTATAGAGGTAAGTAGAACTAGGTAAGTAGAACTTCAACTTTCGGTTTTCATTTGTGTTTAAGTGCATGCCTCGACTAACTATTCGACTAACTATTTGGGCATGTAATATAACTAACAAGTTGATGTTCACTAACATGACATTTGGATTTTGATTGCATAGAAGATATGTTGGTGTTTTAACTATGATCAATTTACATATCTGAATGTATAAATGTCATGGTAAGTATAAATGAGTATAAACTTCATCTCTGTAGGTGGTTTTTGAATGATATAAAATTCTTGAGGTATCTAACGATTTCTTTTGTCAAGAATGATTTCTTTTGCAGAGAGTACAGATGTCTAAGTCTAGAGTCTGTTTTAGGAGTTTAACTCATGTATTTTATTTTGGATCTCCATTGTAAATTTTTGTTGTATGGTGATAGCAACAAAAATATCTTTTTGAATTTTCTTGAGTGGATCTATGTTTTGTCACGAAATCGCCAAAGGGGGAGATTGTTACGGAATTTGAGTTGGCGTATTTCGTGAATTCGGTTAAGTCTTGAAGATTGAAGGTAAAGGAAGTTGGATCATATAACTCAATCTCAAGAAAGAAAAATTCAAAAGGATCAGGTATGTTTAACTTAATATCTTTGGTGATCCGAATACTTCTTATAGCGTAGAAACACTTGGATGGATTTGTTATTGCATAAATATCAAAAACTGGACATGGGACATGTTCAGGATCCGGATCAGACTGTTCAATCCGGATCCCGAAGGTGGTTCGTTCATACACCAGTTCAATCCGGATCGTAGCTTCCCTTGATCCGGATCCCAAACACTGAGTTTACCATTTTATTTGAACGATCCGGATCAGGCTTCGCAATCCGGATCCCGAACGTTGATGTTTGGTGAACTGTATGAACGATCCGGATCAAGCACTTCGATCCGGATCCCGAACCTTCGTTTTTCTGGAAACTGTTTTTCTCGCTACTGCAATCCGGATCGCCGATCTCCGATCCGGATCGTCGTCATGTAAAAACTCCAGAAAAGGTTAGTTTTTGATCCTTATCTTCTTCCAAGGGTTTCTAACCTATAAATAGACCCTATGATTCTTTTTCTAGGGTTAATCCAAATAGCCGTCATAACAAAATATAATCTTATATACGGCCTAAGATCCACATATAGAGAAGAAAGGAAATACTAGATTTAATCTTATGTTTCTTCATCTATATTGATTGATTTGATTCTAGGTTTTTATACTCATATTCTGAGTAGAATCAAATCAATGAATACTTAGATGGTATTTCCGATCTATTTCTAATCTAAGTATTCGGCGGATCATCACCACCCAAAAAACAACGATTTACCCCAAAATCGGCGCGTGGACTCGTGTGGCCTTGTGGATTCAAGGTGCAACCGCTCTCGTGGATTCAGAGCGAGGTACGTTCGTGGATTCGAAGCGTGCTACTGGGTGAAGACCGTGGATTCGGTCGGACGTCGTGGATTCGGCGTTGGACGCACATCATGGATTCGAGAAGCGTCGTGGAGCGAGCGGAGAAGATCAACTAGGAGTGTATGGAAAAGGTTGAGTCGTCTGTGAGTACGGTATATCACCTTGTACGTGTTTAATTCTAGTGGATTTCACCGTGTTATCGGTCCCGTGGTTTTTTACTCCGGTTTGGAGTTTTCCACGTAAAAATCTCTGCTTGTTATTTATTTTTCCGCATTGGGTTTTTATATCGCAAAGATTTTTGAGTGTTTATGGTTTACACCTATTCACCCCCCTCTAGGTGTTTTTTCCCCTATTTAGATCCTATTATACATATAACCCAACAAGACTGTCCAGTACAAAAGTGGAATCTCAAAATATACAAGGTACCTCTACCGCTGACTCTCAATGTAAAAGGGTAAGGAGCTACTCAGCCACGTCCTTACCTCGATCCGCTGTCTCCGCACGAACAAAAGCCGGAACAGCAACCTCTGGAAACCTGTCACCGCAGCGGGTGTGAGAACTACTGCAGAAGGTAGTTCCCAGTGGGTACCGTCACCAATATCCACGGTATGCCCACTTAATCTACTGGAGGCAAAACAATAGGTATGCAGATAGATAATATGAAAGATGAAATGGAACTACAGCTAATATGCCTCAAGTATCATGCTCAAAGAAAAAAACTCAACTAAGAACATGCAATGCATCCACTCGCTCACGAGGTGCTCACATAACCCAATCTCAGTGACTGCCACATCGGGTCCAGTCAAGCCTGCGCCCCCTAGTTTATCAACTAGGGCGTCCTATCGGACTATCTCAGTATCACACAAAACGACCTCTAGTGTATCAACTAGGCGAATCATCATCGCATCCGGAGCGTAACTCGAGGGGAGCGACCCCACCGAGCTCAAGCGTGTCTCATCTGGCATAAAAAGCGGTATCTGCAGGCTACAATCCACGATCAAACAGATTGGAAACTCGAATACCCAAATAACCATAACTCAGTCGGAGAACCCTCCACGACTAAATCTGGAAATGCCCAAATAACATAGCTAAGTCGGAGAAACCCTCCACGACTCAATCTGATAAAGCCCAAATAATCATAACTAAGTCGGAGAACCCTCCACGACTCAATCTGCTAATGCCCAACCCATGATCTAGAGTAAACCAATCGATATCCATGAAGGGCTCGAAAATTCCGAAAGACTGATACCTACAACCCCAATCAAACAAGAACAGGCTGAAGGCACAGCCGCCCGTAGCTTTCGACTCAACAATGGAACCAGTCCTCAATATCTCACATAAGGGCCCGAAAATTTCGAATGACTGACGCCTACAACCCAAATCAAACAAGAACAGGCCGCAGCCACAGCCGCCCGTAGCTTCCGCACCTTAAGTGAACAAATGCACGAACTCTCATGACACTAGAAACTCATCCCACAGAGCTCTAAAAATCCGCTCGGCCCCCTGGCACGAGGATACATGCATCCCGAACTACCCGGACCATCCATAATGCTCTCGATATTTTAAAACACTTTAAAACCAGAGTTTAACTTAAAAACAGTTATAGAAATTTTATGAATGTCCAGATGCATCCCGAATGTCAAGAAAATATGCAGTCTAATATCAAATCATCTCTAGATCATGCTAAAAATATCTGGGGCTCAGGATTGTCTTTCTGTAATTTTCTAGGCAACTATCAGATTTACCAGCTACCATAACAAATAAGCTAGATATGCTATACATGCATACAATAGCATTAGAAGGCATTCCATACATCTTGAAGAATTTCCAACCCACCTGGATCGCTTTCCACAGGCAACGTTGAAATCGGCGAAGCGCGAACCCGCTCACTATCAAAATCCGCCGAAAACAGCATCTCGGCTCTCGGTCACGCGCACCACTGCTGCGGCCCAAGGGGACCTCCAGGAGCTCTCATCTCACTCCCACAGCAGCGCACAAGGACCATCTAGGCTCCGATCAACATGAAAATCCAATCCGCCGACCCACCTGCGCACTCAACCCGCGTTCCTCCGCGGCTCCGCACAGTGCACCCCGCACTCACGCACGCTTCGCCGCGACACACGCAGTACCCTGCTGCTCCACTCAACACAGGGAAGAAAAGAAGATGGATAAAAATCCATTTCAAGCTCCAAAACCCAATCCTCTGTCCATAATCCAAAATCCGAGAAAATCCGAAAACTCGGAAATAACACGGTACTCACCTCCGTACTGCGTCCGCGCGCGCGAGCTCCAACCGAGCTCTCCTCAAACCGGACAAGCTCTCTAACGTGCTCACAATCGAAACCCGAAGCTTCAGCGTGAAGAAAATCCACCTAGTGCTCACAGCATGCACCCTCGCTCTCTCTGTCGGCTTCGCGCAACACCCAGCCGAAGCCACACTCCCTCTGTCCAACTCTCACTCCCCCCTCTCTCTCGTTCTCACTCTCTTTCTTTTCTTGGATCCCATAGGAAAAGAGGAGGAGAAGGGTCCGTACATATAGGCAAAAGGGGAGGTGGGAAGTGAATTTACTCTTTTACCCTCACTGCCTCCAAGATCTAGAGGCTGAGTACCGGTACTCGGGTTCCCGTACCGATACCCAAGCACAAAAATCTCAACATGAGGGCCAACTCTGATCAGTCCATCATTGAGTACTGGTACCCGCCCCCGCGTTCCGGTACTCAAGCCAAATGGGAACTAGCGTACCGGTACTCACTGCCCAGTACCGGTACCTAGGGACTTAGAAAAAATTTATTGTTTTCCCTCAACCGAACCTCTCTGTCGGTTTCCAAATCAACACGTTCCGGTACCCATGCCCGCGTACCGGTACGCAAGTCCCAAAAATGCTGAATCCAGCTGGGGCTTCCAATTTCGACGTCGTCAACTCACTTTTCAATCAAAAGGCTCTCGCGTCGATCCGAATCATCCCGAACTCAAGCGTAATCATTATCTGAACCTGCTGCGGGCGATTTCACCGCACCCCGCTATCTTTCGAAGTCGGTACGCTACAGGAAGCCCCAGTACTCTACATCCTCCCCTCCTTAAAAGAGTTTTGTCCTCGAAACTAGAAAAATCCATAACTCAGGAGGGTGTCTTAATCAAATGGGGATAGGAGATCCTCAACTCATCCTCAGGCTCTCAAGTGGCCTTACTCTCATCACGATAGCTCCACTAGACCTTCACCAAAGGTATGACCCGACTGTAGAATTCTTCAGCCTCACAAGCAAGAATTTGCATCGGTCGCTCCTGATAGCTCAAATCCTCATCTAACTCCAAGGAAGTGAAGTTCAAAACATGCAAGGGATCAAATCCATACATTCCTCAGGAAAAAAAATAACTCCTCCGTTGCCCCAACAGCAACCAACTGCTCAAAGCTCCTCAAATACACTCTCACATTCATCAAACAGGGGAAAAAGCCCGACGTCACGCTCCGGGGTCGAAACTGCGCCCCGGGCTCGCCAACAGATCCGCCGCCCATACGGGAGGTCCCGTATAGGCGTAGCGACTAACCTGCAAAGAAACATCTATACTAGCAGATATCAGAGCTGAAAAGTAAAAGCTGAAATAAAGACAGAAAATAAACTACATCTCACAAATATATAGACCATCCTCACCAGAATACAAAGTCTCTCTCATAATAGCAGAAAAGAAAGGTACAACTCGATACCTCACTACAAAAGTCACTCGACATAACACACTCCAAAATAGTACAGGGGTACATCTACTCTCACACTGAAGATGACAGGAAGGGATCTATCTCGCGACTCCCTTACCTCGGTCCGAAGGGGCTGAATCAGCAACTGGAGCCGCAGGAACCGGAGCAGAAGTCCCTGGGGAAAAGACACCACGATGGGTGTGAGAACTACATCCCACAGTAGTTCTCAGTGGGTGCCGCCAACAAGCCCGACGGTCTGCCCACTAAGTCTACTAGAGGCATAAAGTAACAAATGCAGTGCTGTAAAGAAAAGCTGGAAAGGTAAAGTCTACAGCTACTATGCTTTTATCTAGATGCTCAAGGAGTGGAACAGAAAGAACAGTATGCCACAACTAACTCTCACTGAGATCACCCAATCTAAACTGACTGCCACATCGGGTCCAGTCAAACCTGCGCCTACCTACTGCCGCACATCCTCAACAGGACGGGTCTACCGTAGGTATGTCCGTAGCTGCCAAAACTGGCTCAGCCAGAGGGACACAAGCATCGACAAGCCGCGGTAGAAGAGCTCAATCTCACGCCGGTACAACAACCGGGTATATATCTCAATCTCAACGCCGGTACAACAACCCGGTCTCGCCTACTCCGAAGTGGCACTCGAGGGGCGCAACCCACACGAGTAAAGTATCCACGCATCTCTGTCGAGCACAAATGTGGCTCATGCAGGCTATGATCCAAATCCTCGATCAACAAGATCGGTTATAACCAACAATCACTGTCTCACTCACTGGCTAGAATCCACACAACTGAGACTCACTGTCACTCTGACAGCTCCCAAAAACCCAGATCGACCATCACTATCACTCTCCCAAAGAAAGCTGATCTACAGACTGCTATCAACTCCACTCGGTCCCCAGACACGAGTGCAAGGGCATCCCACAACCACCCGACCTCCCAGCCCACAACCCGGCGAGAAAAGTTAAGTCCAGAAATGATAAGTATAATAAATGATGTGGGAATGTCTAGAGCAATAAATAAACCTAGCCCAAGTTGAAGTTTTCTACAGTCTGGCTGAACGTGATACATATGACAGGGGTGCTAGGTCAAGTTCTAAGATTTCAATAGTTAACATGTTGTAGGAAGCAATACAATCACAAGATACATCAACTGATATCAAGAATAATAACATTCATTTCCACATGCCATTAAGCTCATTTACTAACATGCATGCTCCTACATATATAGAATTAGCATGCAGTCCATAGAATTTGAAAGCAAGGTCACCCACCTGAACGTGCTAACTGTCCGGAGTCGTACAGCTAAGAAAGCCCAGAAACAGATATATCAGTACCTCCACCAAGCCAACAGTACCAAAGCACTGCTCAATACATCCTAGGTACAAAATACATTCCAAAATTACACTTAATTCCACAAAATTCCAATTATACAAAATCTGTGGTGAACAGTCCTCTTTCTGCGAAAATTTCACCTGTAAAACAATCTCCAAAAATTCCAGTAAAAATATGACGGCGATCCTCGCGAAGAGTAGATGTCGATAGAGTCCTGAATCGTCGAAATCCGATGTCCGAATATGGAGATAAAAATCCGACAAGAAGGTGCTGTCCAAACCATCCATCAGCCGCAATAGGGGTTTAAAACGTACCCAAAACCCCAAGAAAAGCTCAAAACCAGAGAAAGTGGCCAACACGAAAATTGTAGATATACCTCTTGTGAAACCGCTGCCGTAGAAATCTTCCAAAAATATCATCAGGGTAGCTCGGTAGACCTCCTAGACTGAAATGCGACGAAAATGGGCCTCCAACAGGAAATCGTCGCTCCGCACCCCGATGCAGAAATCGCTGTCGTCGCGGCCTCCAAAAATTCTGAGCTTCCACCGAAAGATGCACAAGAGGTAGAGGAAGAATTTTTGTGGGGGCACTAAGGCAGAAAACCCCAGGAAAAGCTCCAAAAGTGAGGCCCAAGGGGCCTATTTATAGGCCATTCCAGGAAAAAGCCCAAAAAAGCAAGTCAAATACTTTCGGGCCCAACTTTCGGGCGCCCGAAATGTTTCGGGCTGCTACAGTGTTGGGCCGGCCCAACACTGTTCACGCCCGAAACCACGGGATGATGCCACGTGTCCCGCCGAATAGGAAACAGCGGTGTGGGGCCACTCGATGGCTGCCACGTGTCCCGCCGAACAGGAAACAGCGGTGCGGGGCCACTCGATGGCTGCCACGTGTCCACACACCGCACAGTAAGGCGGTTGGCGCCCGCCAATGAGCGGGCGCCACGTGTCCTCCCGGCTGACCCACCGACCGGTCGGTGCACGCGCCGGTCGCGCGACGTGGCTCCATATGTGCACGTAGCCCGAGGCGCCGGCCACGCGTCCTGTGCACCACGCCTGCTTCGCCCGCGAATCAGAGGGTGACACGTGTCCCCTGCACCCGGTCCATGCATTCCGCTTTGGAATTCCGTGGACTGCGCCGCGTGCACTTTGAGGACCTGGATCCCCACGACGAGATTACTGGTTGATCAGCAGCTCCTGGAGGCCTATGTGGCGTGTCGGTGGAGTTTGTACACTAATTGGATACTAGTGATGGACTCGGTGTGTTAAATGGATCACGAGAGTAGTCAGATGACCCCGTCGAATGCTTAGAAGTGGTTTTGCGCGCAATGGATATTAAAATTGGGCTCAGCGCGGAGTTTGGACAAATGAGCATCTTTCCGGATGCCTTCGGCAATTTTTAGAGTTGGAATTTGGCAAAACGGACTTCGGATTTGGATTCAGCGCGCCAAAACGATGAAAATGGACTATTTACTTGTTTTTGGCGCCAATGTACTGTTCACGCCGGAACAGTAACTCTGGCCATCGGAAAAACTGTTCCGGCGACCGACGGCAAGCGGCGAGCGGCGACGGAGCAGGGCCGCGGGCAGGCGCGCGGGTGCTCGGGCAGGCGCGCGGTCCACGGGCCGGCGTGCACCGGTGGCAGGACACGTGGCAGCTTGTTACTGGTTGGTGTTGTGGGTGCGGTCCACGGGAAAAATGAGCGGGTGTACGGTGGACCGGAGGGTGGACACGTGGAGGCCACTGGTTGGCGCGTCCACATGCGCGCGGTCCACGGAGCGGGTGTGGCTGCCTCGGGGCACGTGCATGCAGGGATGGCAGGCGGCGCTGGCAGTGCGCACGTGGGCGCGGTGGCGACTCGTTGACCGGGTGTGCGCCACGTGTCGATGCCTGGTTGGGCCACGTGGCGCAAGGTGAGCGGCGGGTTTCGCTGTTGCCTGTTCGGCGGGCGACGTGGAGGCCCAGGACGGATTCGGGCCCGCACAGTGTTGGGTCGGGCCCAACACTGTAGCGGCCCGATTCTTGCGGGCGCCCGGTTCTTGGGACATAACCGTCAATTCTTGAATTGTTTCTGGAGCCTATAAAAGGGATCCGAGCTTCTTCTTCTCCCCTTTTTCTAGCATTTCCGAGCCTCCACTCGCCACGACGTCTTCAGCAAGGTTGATCCCCGGGCAGAGCTGGTTCTAACTGTGGATTCCCGGATTTTTACGTGGCACGCACTTCGAGGTTTCTATTTTTACGGCGCGGCGCGACGCTCGTTCATTTGTGGCCCCCTTCGTCGCGTTTCGGTGCGAGGACTCCCCCGGCCTACCCCGACCTCCGTTTCAGGCGATTCTTGCGCCGTTGGATCGGCGACGGACAGAGCTACGATCTTGGTATTTCTTGCTTCCCCTTGTTTCACGCTTTCCGAGGAGTTTTTCCAAGCTTTCTATGACCTTTTTTGCTGTGGATGAGACATAGACAGCGGCTCGATGTTTTGGCGATATCTCCGCATCTAGGCATCGGATGGAGGCGTGCCTGTACACTTTTTGCATCTACGCGTCGCAAGGATTACCGTCGTATTTTTCAGGGAATTTTCTGAGACTTGCCTGAAGGTATACTTCTTCCCCCTTTACTGTGCAGAGTATTACATATATGTTGTTGTGAGGTTGTGTGCACCCTGTATTGTGGAATTTGTAACTCGGCCTACGGGGCTCGGAATTGGACGTGCAGGTACCCATTTCGAAGGTCTCGACGCGAGGATCGCAACTGTATTTTTGTTGGATTTTTCAGAGTCCTCTCTGCAGGTTAAAATATTGCTTCTTTGGGACTAAAGTTTCAACTTGAGCAGTACTCTTGGAATATTGTATAAATTGTAGTATTGGACTATCTTTTGTATCCAGGAGTATTTATGGGAGTTTTTGGAGCACTACTTGGAGCCGAGACTTGCGCGACATGTATCGTGGATACGGGTTCAGCAGATATGGTTAGCAAGTGGTCACGCTCTTCACCGACCCCAGGTTTGCCTTGGATTGAGCTCTTCAGGTGGGTAAGCTTAATATCAGTAACTGTATAAGGCAATGATTATGTTATGGCGAATATAAGTGCACTTGTGGGAATGTCACCCCTCCATATCTGATAGCATGCATGTTTAATGTACAACCCATATTTAGCATCGAGAGGAAAAGCTTGAGGAATGGCCTAGATCATACGGATTAATGTGCTTTAGTAATGATCTTTCGGCATGCCAGGTTGCACATAGTCTTTTATGATATGATTACTCGATGGAGTAGGGGGCTATATCTATGTGCGGGTATTATTATGATCATCCTGTTGATGGACCCTGGATTGAGGACAGGTATAATTCTTTAGGGATTCCGGCATGTTGTTTATTCCTAGAGGATCTATCATATGCTTTACTCCCTTTCATTTTCTTGAGGACATTTGCATGCTTGTATGGACATCTAGTTAGGCCATCTTTTACTGCTGCACTACTATTGGAACTTGACTTAGGAGAAACCATGCTTTTCATTTTCTCCTTCTTTGTGAGTCAGGCGGTCTATGTTGCTCGGGTGCGAGCAGGGGTCTGGGGTAGTGTAGCCAGGACATTGGTGTCAGGGACGGGTTGTGTTGGATCGCGGTTGGCCGGGTTTGCGGTGACCGCGGACTTTGGGCGGTTGACCGGAGGTCGGTTATAGGACGTGATTATAGACGGCAGGGTATTGCGGCAACCGCGGATATTGGGCGGTTGACCGGATATTTATTTATGCACCAGTTTGGGAATCTGATTTCTCTAGTGGACGGAGATTCCCACTATTTGAGTACTTTTGCATCTGATTGAGGACCGAGGCTTTCTTTAGTGGTTGGGCTTTCCCACTTTGATTAGGGTCATGATCCAGTCCTGCTGACATTTCTACTTATTTAATGTGAGACCGTGCCGGTCAGGAGCCGGTCTGTTACTTATTTAATGTGCAACCGTGCCGGTAAGGAGCCAGTCTGTTACTTATTTTGTGTGCGACCGTGCCGGTCAGGAGCCGGTCTGTTACTTATGTTGGGATGCGACCGTACCGGTCAGTAGTCGGTCAATATTCCCGCAGATGAGTTCAGGCATTTACTTTATTGTTGCACTCGTGTCAGGGGGACCGAGTGGAGTCTAGTAGCTGTGTTAGACCAGTGCTAGGGTTGTCGGGAACTGTTTGGTGATTAACGGTGGTCCCGAGGTCGTTGTGAGTTGTTGACCGTTGTACGAGACGCATGGCAGGCATAGCAGGCATGGCAGGCATGGCAGGCATGGCAGGCATGGCAGGCATAGCAGGCATGGCAGGCATGGCAGGCATGGCAGGCATGGCAGGCATAGCAGGCAGTGCCAGTGATTACTGTTCTATCGATTGGGTCGATTGTGCACTTCATGTGCTGGTGGTTGCACTGACCTCCGACTCAAAGCATCTGCTACCACATTGGCCTTGCCGGGATGATAGAGGATACTCACATCGTAATCCTTCAGTAACTCCAACCACCGGCGTTGCCTCAGGTTCAGCTCCTTTTGAGTAAACAGATACTTTAAGCTCTTATGATCCGTGTAGATCTCACAATGCTCACCGTAGAGGTAATGCCGCCACAGCTTCAATGCGAACACCACAGCTGCCAGCTCTAAATCATGAGTAGGGTAATTCTTCTCATAATCCTTTAGTTGCCGTGAAGCATAAGCAATTACCCTCCCATGCTGCATCAAGACACAACCCAAACCGCTGTGCGAGGCGTCACTGTAAATCACGTAGCCATCACCCATCACTGGCAGTGTAAGAACTGGTGCTGAAATCAGTCTCCTCTTCAGTTCCTCAAAACTTCGCTGACACTGCTCAGTCCAAATGAACCTCATCCCCTTCCTAGTCAAACAGGTCAGGGGAGCAGAGAGCTTCGCAAAGCCCTCTACAAACCGACGGTAGTAGCCTGCCAAGCCCAGAAAGCTCCGGACTTCCGTCACCGTCGTCGGTCTCGGCCAATCCCGAACTGTATCAATCTTCGTCGGGTCAACTGCTACTCCTGCGGCTGATACCAAGTGGCCCAAGAATGCAACCTCCCGAAGCCAAAACTCGCACTTCTTAAGCTTGGCATACAGCTTCTTCTCACGTAGAAGCTGCAGCACTATCCTCAAGTGCTCCTCATGATCCACATCGCTCCGGGAGTAAATCAAGATGTCATCAATGAACACAACCACAAACAAGTCTAAGTACGGCTGAAATACCCGGTTCATCAAATCCATGAATGCAGCTGGGGCATTAGTCAAACCAAACGGCATAACCGTAAACTCATAATGCCCATACCGGGATCGAAAAGCCGTCTTAGGGATGTCCTCGGCCCTCACCCTCAACTGGTGGTAACCTGACTGAAGATCAATCTTCGAAAACACTGTGGCTCCCTGCAACTGATCAAATAAATCATCTATCCGTGGAAGAGGGTACTTGTTCCGGATGGTCACTTTATTCAACTCCCGATAATCCACACACAAACGAAGCGACCCATCCTTCTTCTTCACAAATAAAACTGGCGCTCCCCACGGAGAAACACTAGGCCTGACAAAGCCCCTATCCATAAGATCCTGAAGCTGGGCCTTCAACTCCCTCAGCTCGGCAGGCGCCATCCTATAAGGCGCCTTCGAGATTGGTGCGGTTCCCGGTACCACATCAATCACGAACTCCACCTCCCTCTCCGGCGGCATCGTCGTCAACTCAGGGGGAAACACATATGGGAATTCGCGGACAACAGGAATATCCTCGAGTCCCAGTGCCGCCGTAGGCACCTCCACAATCGTCGCTAAGAAGCGGTGCAGCCCCTACTAATCATCCGCCTAGCCCTCGCCGAAGAAACAGTCATCGCAAAGAAGGTGCTCTGGCAGCCTCTGAAGACAAACTCCTCCTGTCCAGGCTCGCGGAGGGTCACCGTCCTCTCTCTGCAGTCTATAACAGCATAGTACCTCGACAACCAATCCATACCTAGCACGACGTCGAAATCCTGGAGCTGCCGCAAGACAAGCAAGTCTGCCGGCAAAATCCAGGATCCCAACTGCACAGGGCAATCCCTACAATACTCCTCGACATGCAAGACATGATCTGGTATCTGAACCTCTAATGCATGCGATAAAGAAACTACCTCTATACCATGAAGGGATGCAAATGCTCTACTGATAAAAGAATGCGATGCACCGGTATCAAAGAGAGTACGAGTACGAACTGCAGAAATCAAAATAATACCTGCGACGACATGCTCTGCTGCTGTAGCATCCTCTACCTGAGCGGCATAGACTCGACCGCTCGGCGCCGGGGGATGTCGCTCTGGCTGTCGCGAGGACGATGGAGCAAAATCTGGCCTACCGGAGGTCGCCGAAGGTCCTGCTGACTGACGAGGAACGAAGGATGCAGAAGCTGATGATGGAGCTGGGTAACCTGCCCTGGGGCACGCCCTCGCGAAGTGACCGGTCTGCCCGCAACGGAAGCAGCGGTCCCGACCCTGCGGGCACTGGGCTGGTGAGTGCGGTCCTCCACAGATGATACAACGGTCGGGGCGCGGCTGCCGCGAAGTCTGCTGCTGCTGCGAAGACTGCTGCTGTCGAGGTGGTCGACGCTGCTGCTGCTGCTGCTGGAACTGACGAGATCCCCCAGATCTCTGCCGCCCCTGATACCCCCGTCCCTGAGAGTGGAAAACGGGGTGGTCTCGGGGGTCCCTGTCTACTCGACTGCCCCTCCTCAAACTGCGCCGGGCGCTTCGCCCCAGAAGTCACAACGGGGGCTGGAGTCACCTCTGCCATCACGGCCTCACCACCCTCCACATAAAGTGCCTGCTCCATCGAGGCCTCTAAAGTCTGTAATCTGAGGGAGCGGACCAACTGATAAATGTCCGACGCAACCCTCTCTCGAACATGTAGATCCGGTGGGTCTCATCTCTGGCCACGGGGGCATACTAGCCAACAGCCGATTGAAATCGGCTATGTACGCATGTACGGGCCTATCTCCCTGGCGGAGATTCCTCAGCTGCTCCTCCAAGCTCTGTCGAACACATCTCGGGAAAGAAGGCCCCAAGAAGCATACCTGCGAAACTCTGCCCAAGAGATAAACTGGGTCCCAGGCGGACCTGCGGGTCGCACACGCCGCCACCATGCCTCGGCGTTGCTCTCCAGAAAATGAGTAGCCAACAGAACTCGAAACCTCTCATCAATAAAAAGGCTCTCGAAATGGCGCTCCATAGCTGTAACCCAAGACTCAGCCGCCCACGGCTCAGCACTCATGCCCGAAAAAGCGGGGTGGATCGAACTTGCGAAACCTCAACAAAAGACCCACCAAAACCTGCAGCTCTGCCAAAGTCAAAGATCCCGTCGTCCCAGACGGTAGCCTACTGGAGACAGGCTCAGCCGGAACTGCTGGTGCAGGCTGCACAACCGGGGGTGCCACAACAGGGGAAGAAGGCACCGGAGAACTCTCAGGGGGTACCACCGTCGGCTGCGCTCTCTGCTCCAACAAGAGCGTCAACCGACTCACAGCCTCCTCCTGGCGTCGAGACGCCTCAGTCAACTGTGCCACCTGGGCACGGAGCTCCAAAACCTCGCTCTCCTGTCCCTGCCCCGAGTCCTCCTGCTCGGGCTCAGAGGACGAAGGCTGCGAACGCGTCACCATCGAGCGTCGAGGAGGCATCCCCACCTGAGGGACAAGGCAAACAATCAGAACCCAAATCATCTCTCGACCCCATCTAGCGAAAGTCAGAAGGCATGTCCCCCTTTCCGAAGTACTATGTTGTCTGCAGCCAACATAGTTGCCACCGAAGGAAGACATGTCAATCGCTCACCCCGAACCGCTCGGGAGAGTTAGAAATCCAATCAGGACTCTCGCTAAAATCACGGCTCTCACGCGAGTCATCCTAGGGTCCAACCACAAGCCTAGGGTTCCTAAGTCCTCCAAGACCTACATCCTAGGCTCTGATACCACTCTAGTCTGTCACGCCCCGGGGCGATACTGCGCCCCGGCTCGCCAACAGATCCGCCGCCCATACGGGGAGCCCCGTATAGGCGTAGCGACTAACCTGCAAGGAAACATCTACACTAGCAGATATCAGAGCTGAAAGAGAAAAGCTGGAAAGAAATACATAAAATAAAACTACAACTTTTAAATATACAGACCATCCTCACCAGAATACAGGAGTCTCTCATAAAAGCAGGAAAGGAAGGTACAACTCAAACCTCACTACAAAAGTCACTCGACATAACACACACCAAATGGAACTGGGGTACTCTACTCACACACAGAAGACGACAGGGGGGGATCTATCTCGCGACGCCCTTACCTCGGTCAGAAGGAGCTGGATCAGCAACAGGAGCCTGCAGAACTGGAGCAGAAGTCCCTGGGGAGAAAACACCACGACGGGTGTGAGAACTACATCCCACAGTAGTTCTCAGTGGGTCCGCCAACAAGCCCGACGGTCCTGCCCACTAAGTCTACCAGAGGCAAAATAACATATCAGTGCTATAAGGAAAGGCTGGGAAAGGTAACTCTACAGCTACTATGCCTCATCTAGATGCTCAACAGTAGAAACAGAAAGAACATAATGCCACAACTAACTCTCCTCCCTGATCACCCAATCAAAACTGACTGCCACATTCGGGTCCAGTCAAACCTGCGCCAACCTACTGCCGTTACGTCCCGGAGGAGCGGACTTACGTAGGGCGTCCGTGGCTGCCAAAAAAGCACAGCCAAGGGACCACTGCAACAACAAGTCGCTAAAGAACATCTCAAACTCACACCGGTACACAACCCGTCTCGCCTACTCCGGAGTGGCCCTCGAGGGAGCGACCCGCTCGAGTCAAAGTACCCATAAGTATCACTGTATAGTATCACTGTAAAGCTCAAATGTGGCTCATGCAGGCTATGATCCAATCCTCGATCATAAGATCGACTACCAAACAAATCACTGACTCACACACTCTGGAATCTACGCACTGAAACCCACTGTCTCTCTGACAGTTTCCAAAACCCAGATCTACCATCACTATCACTCTCCCAAGAAATCAATCTACAGACTGCGTCACTCTCCCCTCGTCCCCAGACACGAGTGCAAATGCATCCCACAACACCGAACCTCTCGGCCCACAACTCGGGCGAAAAGCTAAGTCCATAGTGAAATGAAGTATCGTGATGTGGAATGTCTAGAGCAATAAACCTAGCCCAAGTTGGAGTTTTTCTACAGACTGGCTGAACATGATACATATGACAGGGGTGCTAGGTCAAATTCCAAGATTTCATTACTTAACATAGTGCGGAATCAAAAATTCAACAACTGATATACAAGATACAACATACAGTTTTACACATGCTAATACTCCAATTTCTAACATGCAGATCCTACACACAGAGAATTAGTACACAGTCCAGAGTTCTTGGAAGCAAGGTCACCCACCTGAAAGTGCTAACTGTCCAAATCGCACAGCTGAGAAAGCCCACAACGTCAAATCCAAATCCCCACCACAGCCCAACAACACGGTAGAAGTGCTCACAAACTCCTGGGTACAAACATACACCAAATTACACTTTAATTCACACAAATTCCACATTCCCAAAATCTGTGGTGAATAGTCCCATTAACACGAATTTTCACCTGAAAAACTTCCTCCAAAATTCCAATAAAAATATGACGGCGATCCTCGCGAAGAGTAGATGTCGATAGAGTCTGAAACGTCGAATTCCGATGTCCGGATGAGGAGATAAAAATCCGACAAGTGGTGCTGTCCAAATCACCAACAGTCGCAAGGGGGTTAAAAATGTACCCAGACCCCCAAGAAAGCTCGGATCCAGAAAAGTGTCCCCACGAAAATGTAGATTTACCTCTTACAAACCGTCACCACAGAATCGTCCAAAAATAATGTCGGGGTAGCCCGGTAGACCTCCCGGACTAAACTGCGACGGAAATGGGCCTCAACATTGATCGTCGCTCCGCACCCCGATGCAGAAGTCGCCGTCGTCGCGGCCTCCAAAAATCCTGAACTTCCGCCAAAGATGCACAAGAGGAGAGAAGACAACTTGGTGAAGGGCTCAAGGAGAAACCCTCGGAAAAGCTTCCAAGGCGAGTCCCAGAGCCTATTTATAGGCCTCACCCCGAACAAGCCCAAAAACAGTCATTGGGCTTTTGGCCCACTTTCGGGCGCCCGGAACATTCGGGCGGCTACAGTGTTGGGCCGGCCCAACACTGTGCACGCCCGAATCCACCAGAGCCGCCACGTGGCCCGCCGAACAGCAACGCTGTTCGGTCCCACCACTGGCTGCCACGTGCCCGCCCCCGCACGTGAGGCGGTTGGCGCCCAGCCAATCAGCGGCGACACGTCCCCCCGTTTGACCCCGCTGACCGGTCGGCGCCGCGGCCGGGCGCGCGCGCATGGCCCCCGACGTGGGCACGCGCCCCGAGGCACCGCCCCGACTCCGTGCACCGCGCACGGTGCGCCCCCCGAACCAGAGGGCGACACGTGTCCCCTACACCCCGTCCACCGCATCAACTGGAATTCTGTGGACCGCGCCGCATGCAACCGACCAACCGGAGGCTGCCACGTGCCCCGCATTGGTCCATGCACCGCCGCGCTCACCCGGTAGACCGCGCGCCTTGCGCCCCGCCAATCAGCTGCCACGTGTCCATGGCGCCGGGTCCTGTGCACCCCGCCCGCGCGCAGCTCTGTGGACCGCGCATCCGAACCGGCCAATGACAGGCCGCCACGTGGCATCCCGGCGGTCTATACGCCCCTCCCATGCCCATTTTCCACTGAAAACTTCCGGGAGTCCGTTTTGGGCATCCGGACTCAGAAATAAATAGCAAATAGCCGTTTTCAAGCGTTTTTCCGTGCTGAATCCATTTCCGACCTCTGTTGGGCCTAATTCTTTTCCGAAATTTCGGCAAACTCAGCCGAAGGCCTACACAGCATTAATAACACAACAGGGGTCCATCTGTGGCATCCCTTGACGCACCATGGGCCAGATACACCACGCTAGGTGTTCTAACAGTGGAATTCATCGGAAGAACGCTGCATGGGGAATTTGGGCCACTACAACATCCTCCCCCACTAAAAGGAGTTTCGTCCTCGACCGAAGTAAGGTAGAACAGGCGTACCTCAACCAGTAATCCTCGAACAGGAAAGGGTATGCAGCTCTCATCTCTGTCTCGAGCTCCCAAGTAGCCTCTCGCTCATCGTGATTGCTCCATAAGATCTCACATACGGAATGGTCCGGTTGCGCAATTCCCTCACCTCACGAGCAAGAATCCGCAACGGCCGCTCCTCGTAAACCAGGTCCTCACCGATCTCCAAGGAGTGAAGTCAACCACATGCGACGATCAAAGACATATCTCCTCAGGACTGAGACATGAAAACATCGTGTACACCGGCCAACACGTGGAGGGAGCAACTCTATAAGCCACAGGCCTACCCTCTCAAGTACCTCAAAGGGTCCAACAAACGGGACTAAGCTTCCACACGCACTCCCAATCTCCGGACCCCTTTCGAAGGCGAGACCTTTAAGAATACATGGTCCCAATCTGAAACTCCAGGTCTCGCCGTCGAGTATCTGCATAACTCCTCTGACGACTCTGGGCTACCTCAAGGTGTCGACGAACAACTCTGACCTTCTCCTCAGCCTCCAAAAGAAGATCTGGTCCCCAAGTCTTCCTCTCACCCACGTCACTCCATACAAGGGTGACCGACACTTGCGTCCATACAACGCCTCAAACGAGCCATCTGGATGCTCGCCTGATAGCTGTTGTTTGTACGCAAACTCAACCAAAGATAAGTGTCGGTACCACCCCCCTCCAAATCCATACGCACGCTCTCAGCATATCCTCAAGGGTCTGTATAGTGCCTCAGACTGGCCATCAGTCTTGGTGGAATGCAGTGCTGAATCTGAGCTGGTCCCCAAAGCTGACTGTAAACTCCCCCAGAATCGTGACACAACCTCGATCCCGATCTGAAACATCGACGCAGGTATCCCGTGTAGCCTCACTATCTCGTCCAATACAACTGTGCCAGACGCTCCAATGACCCATCATCTGAACAGGCAAGAAATGCGCAGACTTGGTGAGTCTATCAACAATACCCAAATCGCGTCGGCTCCACTCTGGGCTCCTCGAGCAGCCCTGTAACAAATGTCCATGGTGATGTGGGTCCCATTTCAACTCGGGAATTGGAAGACTTGCAACTTGCCAGCAGGAACCCGGTGCTCTGCTTTCACTTGCTGGCAAAGTTAAACAGTGAGCCACGAATCTTCCAACGTCCCGCTTCATTCCGGACCACCAAAAATGTGCCTTGAGGTCCTTATACATCTTAGTACCCACCAGGATGAATGGTATAAGGGTATAATGAGCCTCACCCAAATCTGGTCTGATCTCTGAATCCGAATGCACACACACTCGGTCCCTGTACCGCAGTACTCCGAGCTATCCACTGTAAAATCCCGTATAAGATCTGCCTGAATCTGTGATCTAATCCTCTCCAGTGGGGGTCCTCACTCTACGTCTCCCTAATCCTGTCCAACAGAGTGGGCTGCAAACCATAGACATCAGTCTAGCGAGACCCCAGGGGATACAACCTCAATCTGAGTCGCCTCAACTGCTCACATCAACGGGCCTGCTGCTGACCAACATGCTCAAGCTCTGCACTGACCTCCGACTCAAAGCATCTGCTACCACATTGGCCTTGCCGGGATGATAAGGATACTCACATCGGAATCCTTCAGTAACTCAACCACCGGCGTTGCCTCAGGTTCAGCTCCTGTTGAGTAAACCGATACTTTTAAGCTCTTATGATCCGTGTAGATCTCACATTGCTCACCGTAGAGGTAATGCCGCCACAGCTTCAATGCGAACACCACAGCTGCCAGCTCTAAATCATGAGTAGGGTAATTCTTCTCATAATCCTTTAGTTGCCGTGAAGCATAGCAATTACCCTCCCATGCTGGCATCAAGACACAACCCAAACCGCTTGCGAGGCGTCACTGTACTCACGTAGCCATCACCCATCACTGGCAGTGTAAGACTGGTGCTGAAATCAGTCTCCTATTCAGTCCTCAAAACTTCGCTGACACTGCTCAGTCCACATGAACTCATCCCTTCCTAGTCAAACCGGTCAGGGGAGCAGAGAGCTTCGCAAAGCCCTCTACAAACCGACGGTAGTACCCTGACAAGCCCAAAAGCTCCGGACTTCCGTCAACCCGTCGGCGTCTCGCGCCAATCCCGAACTGTATCATCTTCGTCGGGGTCAACTGCTACTTCCTGCGCTGATACCCTTGGCCCAAGAATGCAACCTCCCGAAGCCAAAACTCGCAACTTCTAGCCTTGGCATACAGCGTCTTCTCACTAGAAGCGCACACTATCCTCAGTGCTCCGTCATTATCACACGCTCCGGAGTAACTCAGATGTCATCAATGAAACACAACCAAAACTTCTATACGGCTGGAAATACCCTTCATCAAATCCATGCATGTCAGCTGGGGCATTATTCAAACCAAACGCATAACCGTAACTCATAAGCCCATAGACCGGGATCGCAAAGCCGCTTATGGATTGTCTCGGCCCCTCACCCTCACTGGTGGAAACCTTACTGAGACAATCTTCGAAAAACCTGGTGGCTCCCTGCAACGGATCAATATCATCTATCCGTGGAAGAGGTACTTTTTTCCGGATGGTCACTTTATTCCAACTCCCGTTCCCACACACACCAAGCGCCCATCTTCTTCTTCACAATCAAACTGGCGCTCCCGCACAGATAAACACTAGCCGACAAAGCCCCTATCCTAGTATCCTCAGCTGGGCCTTCCAACCCCCAGCTCTGCAGCGCCATCCTATAAGGCCCTTCGGATTGCGGTTCCCCGTACCGACAATCATCACGAACTCCACCTCCCTCTCCTCGGCCATCCGTCGTCACCTCAGGGGGAAACACCATATGGGAATCGCGGGACAACCGGAGATCCTCGGTCCCTTTCCCAATCAGGGCACCTCCACAATCGTCGCTAGAAAGCGGTGCCAGCCCCTACTGATCATCCGCTAGCCCTCAGCCGAAGAAACAGTCATCGCAAGAAGGTGCTCTGGCAGCCTCTGAGA
>CM055078.1:7877272-7916782 GCA_029204045.2 Tillandsia leiboldiana | reverse complement strand
CAAGGGAGATCTTGTATATGTGGAGGGTCTGTGCACTGTGCACGCGGGATCATATTCAAAAAAAAGAAGACTAGGTTTCCATTTTAAAATTGCTCCCGGGACGTGACAATATCCAGCAAGGTAATAAAACTTCAATTAAGCCCCTATAGGTTTAGCGTATTTTTTAGTTTACACAGTTTAAAATATCATTTTATAGCGATGATTTAGGCTTTATTTCACTTTAAAACTAAGTGTAAATTATAATTAGTAAAATGCTACCGGTTCCCATCCTGTAACTGTAAGATGTATCACTTGAGTGTTGTTGATTGTAAATTATAGTAAGGTTGGTTCCAAAGTAACATGTCCTTGCCACGTTTATGAAATGAAAAACAATTAGGATAGTAAACACCGCGACAAATAAAAAATATGCTAACCACATTGTTACGGATTTTGTTTTGGCGTATTTCGTGAAGTGTTAAGTCTTGAAGATTGAAGATGAATGAAGTTGGATCATATACCTCAATCTCAAGAAAGAAGAATTCAAAAGGATCAGGTATGTTTAACTAAATATTTTTGGTGATCCGAATACTTCTTGTAGTGTAGAAACACTTGGAAGAATTTTATTGCATAAAAATCAAAAACTGGACATGGGACATGTTCAGGATCCGGATCAGACCGTCCAATCCGGATCCCGAAGGGGTGTTGTTCATTGGCAAATCCGATCGGATCAAAGTCCATTTCGATCCGGATCCCGAACAGGGGAATTTGCTGGAATGTATGAACGATCCGGATCGTGCATTACAATCCGGATCCCGAACCTTGTTTTCTGGAATTGCCTGACTCGTTACGACGATCCGGATCACAGTTAATCCGATCCGGATCGCCGTCGTGAAAATTTCCAGAAATGGCAGGTTTTGATTCTTATCTCCTTCCAGGGTTTCTAACCTATAAATAGACCCTATGATTTTTTCTAGGGTAATCCAATAAACATAAGCCGCATAATTTATAATAAAATATCTTTTATACGGCCTAAGATCCACATATAGAGAAGAAAGGAAATCATTAGAGAATACTCTATGTTTCTTCATCTATATTGATTAGTTTGATTCTAGGTTTTCATACTCACATCTTGAGTTGAATCAAACTAATGAATACTTAGATGGTATTTCCGATCTATCTTTGATCTAAGTATTCGGCGGATCATCACCACCCAAAAAACAACGATTTACCCCAAAATCGGCGCGTGGACTCGCGTGTCCTTGTGGATTCAAGGTTCAACCGCTCTCGTGGATTCGGAGCGAGGTACGTTCGTGGATTCGAAGCGTGCTACTGGGTGAAGACCGTGGATTCGGTCGGACGTCGTGGACTCGACGTTGGACGCCGTGGATTCGGCGTTGGACGCAGATCGTGGATTCGAGAAGCGTTGCGGAGCGAGCGGAGAAGATCAATAGGAGCGTATGGAAAAGGTTGAGTCGTAAGTGAGTACGGTAATCACCTTGTACGTGTTTAATTCTAGTGGATTTCACCGTGTTATCGGTCCCGTGGTTTTTTACTCGGTTGGAGTTTTCCACGTAAAAATCTTGCGTGTTATTTATATTTCCGCATTGGGTTTTTATTCGCAACGATTTTTTGAGTGTTTATTGTTTACACCTATTCACCCCCCTCTAGGTGTTTTTTCCCCTATTTAGATCCATTATTACATATAACCCAACAAGTGGTATCAGAGCGGGAATAGGGTTGTAAACAATGGTTGAAGGTGGAAACATCAACAGACCCCCATTCTTTGATGGAACAAATTATGCGTACTGGAAAGTACGGATGAAAGCCTTTTTAATTTCCATCGACGAACGGGTGTGGCAATCAATTGAATTAGGATGGTCTAATCCAACTGAAATTATTCTGATGTTCGCACCATCAAACCTAGGTCGAAATGGACCAAGGAAGAGTTAGATTCATCTTCTTACAATGGCAAGGGAATTAATGCTATTTTTAATGCCTTATCTCAAACTGAATTCTCTCGCGTCTCGGCATGTGAGACTGCGAAAGAAATCTGGGATGTTCTTCAGGTTACACATGAGGGAACTAACCTCGTGAAGATTCAGAAACTGCAAATGCTTACGAGCAATTTGACTCTATTTTCATGGCAGAAAATGAATCTTTCACGGACTTATACACGATTGCAAGACATCGTAAACTCATGTGCTAACCTGGGAGAGAAGATTCCAGAATTTAAGGTTGTAAGAAAGATCTTAAGAACTCTTCCTGAACGATTTCGCCCAAAGGTTACAGCCATTGAAACTATTAAACACCCGGACGAAATACGTGTAGAAGAATTAGTTGGTTCATTACAAACTTATGAAATGACATTTACTACTAACTATTCTTCGGGAAAGGCATCCTCTTCTAAGTCTTCAGGTTATGCTTTGAAAACAACAAAGGAAGAAGACGCGGATTCATCCTCCTCAGACGATGACGAAACCTATCTATGGAGGAATTTGAGAAGCAGCTCGCTCTCTTGACAAGGAAGTTTCGCCGCAACTTTCGAAGGGGTAATTCAAGTAAAACTCCATCCTTCGGAAAGTCGAAGAAAGGCAAGGGTATTTCAAGTTACAAGTCAAGAAAGCAAGAGAACTTTCAAAGGATAAGAAAAGTTCAGAAGGACAAGTCCAATGCTTCAAGTCGAGGATACGGCCATATCTCAACGGAGTGTCCAACTAAGAATCCGTCGAAGAAGAAAGCGATGCAAGTCGTCACTTGGGATGACAACTCAACGTCAAATGAGTCATCCTCAAGTGATGAAGAAGAGAGCGCAACGGCATTCCACGCGTCCACATCTTCACCCTTCATGTGCTTAATGGCAAGTACTTCAGATTCATTGTCCAACTCCTCTGTTGAAAAAACTGCAACGGAGATGAATCGATAACTCGGAAGGTGAAGATTTTGCTTTAGCCTACCACAGACTTTTGAGGGATTCAAAGAAACTGGCTAAGCAAAACAAGGGTTGAGAGGGAGATTGACAGGATCTCGAAGAAGAAGTAAAAAGGGTAACTTCTCTCTCGACCGATCTTGAAGTGGAAAGGGATAATCTGATAAAAGCAAATGTTTCCCTTCAAGAGTCCAATGAGCAATTCGAGAAGAATTATATAGATATGGTGAACAAAGCGAATTACTTCTTGAAGCTCAACGGCGAGGCTCGACAAGAAAAATTGGAAATGACAGAGACCATTCTCCAACTAAAGGATGACTTACAGAGATTTCTTCTGGAAGGAGTAAGTTGGATAAGCTTCTTGGTCTTGGTCAAACAAATCGGTTCGGCCTCGGGTACACTCAAACTGGAAATAGTCCAAGTTCGAGTGGGACAGTTTTGTGCCTCAGTCGGTATCTCCTCCTCTGACACCGGAATTCACGACAAGCAACGACAACAAGCCTACTTCACCCTCTTCGGAATCGTCAAGCACTAAGGTATGTTTTCGTTGTAATTTTGCAGGGCACATTGAAAGAAATTGCAAGATTGGAGCTCAAAGATCAAATCAATCACATCTTGCGACTGCTACCAATGAGTTCACTCCCCGGAAATCAAAGAAGGATTTGTCAAAAGAAAAGAACATTGGTTGTCACGCCCCGGGGCGATACTGCGCCCCGGCTCGCCAACAGATCCGCCGCCCATACGGGAAGCCCCGTATAGGCGTAGCGACTAACCTGCAAGGAAACATCTACACTAGCAGATATCAGAGCTGAAAGAGAAAAGCTGGAAAGAAATACATAAAATAAAACTACAACTTTTAAATATACAGACCAACCTCACCAGAAACAGGAGTCTCTCATAAAAGCAGGAAAGGAAGGTACAACTCAAAACCTCACTACAAAAGTCACTCGACATAACACACACCAAAATGGAACTGGGTACATCTACTCACACACTGAAGACGACAGGAGGGGATCTATCTCGCGACGCCCTTACCTCGGTCAGAAGGAGCTGGATCAGCAACAGGAGCTGCAGGAACCGGAGCAGAAGTCCCTGGGGAGAAAACACCGCGACGGGTGTGAGAACTACATCCCACAGTAGTTCTCAGTGGTGCCGCCAACAAGCCCGACGGTCTGCCCACTAAGTCTACCAGAGGCAAAAGTAACATATGCAGTGCTATAAGGAAAGCTGGGAAAGGTAACTCTACAGCTACTATGCCTCTATCTAGATGCTCAACAGTGGAACAGAAAGAACATAATGCCACAACTAACTCTCCTCCCTGATCACCCAATCAAAACTGACTGCCACATCGGGTCCAGTCAAACCTGCGCCAACCTACTGCCGTTACGTCCCGGAGGAGCGGACTTACATAGGGCGTCCGTGGCTGCCAACAAAAGCACAGCCAGAGGGACCACTGCAACAACAAGTCGCTAAAGAACATCTCAAACTCACACCGGTACACAACCCGGTCTCGCCTACTCCGGAGTGGCCCTCGAGGGGAGCGACCCGCTCGAGTCAAAGTAACCCATAAGTATCACTGTATAGTATCACTGTAAAGCTCAAATGTGGCTCATGCAGGCTATGATCCAATCCTCGATCAATAAGATCGACTACCAAACAAATCACCGACTCACACACTAGCTGGAATCTACGCAGCTGAAACCCACTGTCTCTCTGACAGTTTCCAAGAACCCAGATCTACCATCACTATCACTCTCCCAAAGAAATCAAATCTATAGACTGCTATCAACTCCACTCGGTCCCCAGACACGAGTGCAAATGCATCCCACAACCAACCGACCTCTCGGCCCACAACTCGGGCGAGGAAAAGCTAAGTCCATAGTGAAATGAAGTATCGTGATGTGGAATGTCTAGAGCAATAAAAACCTAGCCCAAGTTGGAGTTTTTCTACAGACTGGCTGAACATGATACATATGACAGGGGTGCTAGGTCAAATTCCAAGATTTCACTACTTAACATAGTGCAGGAATCAAAAGATTCAACAACTGATATACAAGATACAACATATAGTTTTACACATGCTAATACTCCAATTTCTAACATGCATGATCCTACACACATAGAATTAGTACACAGTCCAGAGTTCTTGGAAGCAAGGTCACCCACCTGAAAGTGCTAACTGTCCGAAATCGCACAGCTGAGAAAGCCCACAACTGTCAAATCACAAATCCCACCAAGCCAACATCACGGTAGAAGTGCTCACAAACTCCTGGGTACAAACATACACCAAAATTACACTTTAAACCACACAAATTCCACATTCCCAAAATCTGTGGTGAACAGTCCCATTAACACGAAATTTTCACCTGAAAAACTTCCTCCAAAAATTCCAATAAAAATATGACGGCGATCCTCGCGAAGAGTAGATGTCGATAGAGTCCTGAAACGTCGAATTCCGATGTCCGGATGAGGAGATAAAAATCCGACAAGTAGGTGCTGTCCAAATCAATCAACAGTCGCAAGGGGGTTAAAAATGTACCCAGAACCCCAAGAAAAGCTCGGATCCAGAAAAAGTGTCCAACACGAAAATGTAGATTTACCTCTTACGAAACCGTCACCGCAGAAATCGTCCAAAAATAATGTCGGGGTAGCCCGGTAGACCTCCCAGACTAAACTGCGACGGAAATGGGCCTCCAACAGTAGATCGTCGCTCCGCACCCCGATGCAGAAGTCGCCGTCGTCGCGGCCTCCAAAAATCCTGAGCTTCCGCCAAAAGATGCACAAGAGGGAGAGAAACAACTTTGGTGAAGAACACAAGTGGAGAAACCCTCGGGAAAAGGCTCAAAAGGCGAGTCCCAAGAGGCCTATTTATAGGCCTCACCCGGAAAAAGCCAAAAAACAAGTCATTGGGCTTTTGGGCCCAACTTTCGGGCGCCCGGAACATTCGGGCGGCTACAGTGTTGGGCCGGCCCAACACTGTTCACGCCCGAATCCACCAGGAGCCGCCACGTGGCCCGCCGAACAGCAAACAGCTGTTCGGCCCACCCACTGGCTGCCACGTGGCCCGCCCCCGCACAGTGAGGCGGTTGGCGCCCGCCAATCAGCGGGCGACACGTGTCCTCCCGGTTGACCCGCTGACCGGTCGGCGGCCGCGCCGGGCGCGCGGCATGGCCCCGACGTGGGCACGCGCCCGAGGCACCGACCCCGACTCCGTGCGCCGCGCACGGTGCGCCCGCGAACCAGAGGGCGACACGTGTCCCCTACACCCGGTCCACGCATTCAACTGGAATTCTGTGGACCGCGCCGCATGCACCGACCAACCGGAGGCTGCCACGTGGCCCCGCATGGTCCATGCACCGCCGCGCTCACCCGGTAGACCGCGCGCCTTGCGCCCGCCAATCAGGCGGTGCCACGTGTCCATGCGCCGGGTCTGTGCACCCCGCCGCGCAGCTCTGTGGACCGCGCATCCTGAACCGGCCAATGACAGGCCGCCACGTGGCATCCCGGCGGTCTACGGCCCCTCCCATGCACCATTTTCCACTGAAAACTTCCGGGAGTCCGTTTTTGGGCATCCGGACTCAGAAATAAATAAGCAAATAGCCGTTTTCAAGCGTTTTCCGTGCTGAATCCATTTCCGACCTCTGTTTGGGCCTAATTCTTTTCCGAAATTTCGGCAAACTCAGCCGAAGGCCTAACAGCTATTAATAACACACAGGGTCCATACTGTGGCATCCCATTGACGCACCATGGGCCAGATACACCAACGCTAGGTGTTCTAACAGTGGATTCATCGGAAGAACGATGCATGGGAATTTGGGCCACTAATCCTCCCCCACTAAAAGAAGTTTCGTCCTCGAAACGAAGTAAGGTAGAACGGCGTACCTCAACCAAGTAGTCTCGAACAGGAAAGGGTATGCAGATCTCATCTCTGTCTCTAGCTCCCAAGTAACCTCCTCGCTCATCGTGATTGCTCCATAAGATCTTCACATACGGAATGGTCCGGTTGCGCAATTCCTCACCTCACAGGCAAGAATCCGCAACGGCCGCTATCCTCGTAAACCAGTTCCTCACCGATCTCCAAGGGAGTGAAGGTCACCACCATGCGACGGATCAAAGACATATCTCCTCAGGACTGAGACATGAAAAACATCGTGTACACCGGCCAAACGTGAGGAAGAGCAACTCTATAAGCCACAGGGCCTACCCTCTCAAGTACCCTCAAAGGGTCCAACAAAAACGGGGACTAGCTGTCCCACGCACTCCAATCGCCGGACCCCTTTCGAAGGCGAGACCTTTAAGAATACATGGTCACCAATCTGAAACTCCAGGTCTCGCCGTCGAGTATCTGCATAACTCCTCTAGACGACTCTGGGCTACCTCAGGTGTCGACGAACAACTCTGACCTTCTCCTCAGCCTCCAAAAGGAAGATCTGGTCCCAAAGTCTTCCCTCTCTCACCCACGTCACTCCAATACAAGGGTGACCGACACTGGTCCATACAACGCCTCAAACGGAGCCATCTGGATGCTCGCCTGATAGCTGTTGTTGTACGCAAACTCAACCAAAATAAGTGTCGGTACCACCACCCCTCCAAAATCCATAAACGCACAGCTCTCAGCATATCCTCAAGGGTCTGTATAGTGCGCTCAGACTGGCCATCAGTCTGTGGGTGGAATGCAGTGCTGAATCATGAGCTGGGTCCCCCAAAGCTGACTGTAAACTCCCCCCAGAATCGTGACACAAACCTCGGATCCCGATCTGAAACAATCGACGCAGGTAATCCCGTGTAGCCTCACTATCTCGTCCAAATACAACTGTGCCAGACGCTCCAATGACCAAGTCATCTGAACAGGCAAGAAATGCGCAGACTTGGTGAGTCTATCAACAATAACCCAAATCGCGTCGGCTCCACTCTGTGCTCTCGGCAGCCCTGTAACAAAGTCCATGGTGATGTGGTCCCATTTCAACTCGGGAATTGGAAGACTTTGCAACTTGCCAGCAGGAACCCGGTGCTCTGCTTTCACTTGCTGGCAAGTTAAACAGTGAGCCACGAATCTTTCCAACGTCCCGCTTCATTCCGGACCACCAAAAATGTGCCTTGAGGTCCTTATACATCTTAGTACCACCAGGATGAATGGTATAAGGTGTATAATGAGCCTCACCCAAAATCTGGTCTCTGATCTCTGAATCCGAAGGCACACACACTCGGTCCCTGTACCGCAGTACTCCCGAGCTATCCACTGTAAAATCCCGTATAAGATCTGCCTGAATCTGTGACCTAATCCTCTCCAAGTGGGGGTCCTCACTCTACGTCTCCCTAATCCTGTCCAACAGAGTGGGCTGCAAGACCATAGACATCAGTCTAGCAGAGACCCCAGGGGATACAACCTCAATCTGGAGTCGCCTCAACTGCTCAATCAACGGGGCCTGCTGCGTGACCAACATGCTCAAGCTCTGCACTGACCTCCGACTCAAAGCATCTGCTACCACATTGGCCTTGCCGGGATGATAGAGGATACTCACATCGTAATCCTTCAGTAACTCCAACCACCGGCGTTGCCTCAGGTTCAGCTCCTTTTGAGTAAACAGATACTTTAAGCTCTTATGATCCGTGTAGATCTCACAATGCTCACCGTAGAGGTAATGCCGCCACAGCTTCAATGCGAAACACCACAGCTGCCAGCTCTAAATCATGAGTAGGGTAATTCTTCTCATAATCCTTTAGTTGCCGTGAAGCATAAGCAATTACCCTCCCATGCTGCATCAAGACACAACCCAAACCGCTGTGCGAGGCGTCACTGTAAATCACGTAGCCATCACCCATCACTGGCAGTGTAAGAACTGGTGCTGAAATCAGTCTCCTCTTCAGTTCCTCAAAACTTCGCTGACACTGCTCAGTCCAAATGAACCTCATCCCCTTCCTAGTCAAACAGGTCAGGGGAGCAAGAGAGCTTCGCAAAGCCCTCTACAAACCGACGGTAGTAGCCTGCCAAGCCCAGAAAGCTCCGGACTTCCGTCACCGTCGTCGGTCTCGGCCAATCCCGAACTGTATCAATCTTCGTCGGGTCAACTGCTACTCCTGCGGCTGATACCAAGTGGCCCAAGAATGCAACCTCCCGAAGCCAAAACTCGCACTTCTTAAGCTTGGCATACAGCTTCTTCTCACGTAGAAGCTGCAGCACTATCCTCAAGTGCTCCTCATGATCCACATCGCTCCGGGAGTAAATCAAGATGTCATCAATGAACACAACCACAAACAAGTCTAAGTACGGCTGAAATACCCGGTTCATCAAATCCATGAATGCAGCTGGGGCATTAGTCAAACCAAACGGCATAACCGTAACTCATAATGCCCATACCGGGATCGAAAAGCCGTCTTAGGGATGTCCTCGGCCCTCACCCTCAACTGGTGGTAACCTGACTGAAGATCAATCTTCGAAAACACTGTGGCTCCCTGCAACTGATCAAATAAATCATCTATCCGTGGAAGAGGGTACTTGTTCCGGATGGTCACTTTATTCAACTCCCGATAATCCACACACAAACGAAGCGACCCATCCTTCTTCTTCACAAATAAAACTGGCGCTCCCCACGGAGAAACACTAGGCCTGACAAAGCCCCTATCCATAAGATCCTGAAGCTGGGCCTTCAACTCCCTCAGCTCGGCAGGCGCCATCCTATAAGGCGCCTTCGAGATTGGTGCGGTTCCCGGTACCACATCAATCACGAACTCCACCTCCCTCTCCGGCGGCATCGTCGTCAACTCAGGGGGAAACACATATGGGAATTCGCGGACAACAGGAATATCCTCGAGTCCCAGTGCCGCCGTAGGCACCTCCACAATCGTCGCTAAGAAAGCGGTGCAGCCCCTACTAATCATCCGCCTAGCCCTCGCCGAAGAAACAGTCATCGCAAAGAAGGTGCTCTGGCAGCCTCTGAAGACAAACTCCTCCTGTCCAGGCTCGCGGAGGGTCACCGTCCTCTCTCTGCAGTCTATAACAGCATAGTACCTCGACAACCAATCCATACCTAGCACGACGTCGAAATCCTGGAGCTGCCGCAAGACAAGCAAGTCTGCCGGCAAAATCCAGGATCCCAACTGCACAGGGCAATCCCTACAATACTCCTCGACATGCAAGACATGATCTGGTATCTGAACCTCTAATGCATGCGATAAAGAGAACTACCTCTATACCATGAAGGGATGCAAATGCTCTACTGATAAAAGAATGCGATGCACCGGTATCAAAGAGAGTACGAGTACGAACTGCAGAAATCAAAATAATACCTGCGACGACATGCTCTGCTGCTGTAGCATCCTCTACCTGAGCGGCATAGACTCGACCGCTCGGCGCCGGGGGATGTCGCTCTGGCTGTCGCGAGGACGATGGAGCAAAATCTGGCCTACCGGAGGTCGCCGAAGGTCCTGCTGACTGACGAGGAACGAAGGATGCAGAAGCTGATGATGGAGCTGGGTAACCTGCCCTGGGGCACGCCCTCGCGAAGTGACCGGTCTGCCCGCAACGGAAGCAGCGGTCCCGACCCTGCGGGCACTGGGCTGGTGAGTGCGGTCCTCCACAGATGATACAACAGTCGGGGCGCGGCTGCCGCGAAGTCTGCTGCTGCTGCGAAGACTGCTGCTGTCGAGGTGGTCGACGCTGCTGCTGCTGCTGCTGGAACTGACGAGATCCCCCAGATCTCTGCCGCCCCTGATACCCCCGTCCCTGAGAGTGGAAACGGGGTGGTCTCGGGGGTCCCTGTCTACTCGACTGCCCCTCCTCAAACTGCGCCGGGCGCTTCGCCCCAGAAGTCACAACGGGGGCTGGAGTCACCTCTGCCATCACGGCCTCACCACCCTCCACATAAAGTGCCTGCTCCATCGAGGCCTCTAAAGTCTGTAATCTGAGGGAGCGGACCAACTGATAAATGTCCCGACGCAACCCTCTCTCGAACATGTAGATCCGGTGGGTCTCATCTCTGGCCACGTGGGGCATACTAGCCAACAGCCGATTGAAATCGGCTATGTACGCATGTACGGGCCTATCTCCCTGGCGGAGATTCCTCAGCTGCTCCTCCAAGCTCTGTCGAACACTCTCGGGAAAGAAGGCCCCAAGAAGCATACCGCGAAACTCTGCCCAAGAGATAAACTGGGTCCCAGGCGGACCTGCGGGTCGCACACGCCGCCACCATGCCTCGGCGTTGCTCTCCAGAAAATGAGTAGCCAACAGAACTCGAAACCTCTCATCAATAAAAAGGCTCTCGAAATGGCGCTCCATAGCTGTAACCCAAGACTCAGCCGCCCACGGCTCAGCACTCATGCCCGAAAAGCGGGGTGGATCGAACTTGCGAAACCTCAACAAAAGACCCACCAAAACCTGCAGCTCTGCCAAAGTCAAAGATCCCGTCGTCCCAGACGGTAGCCTACTGGAGACAGGCTCAGCCGGAACTGCTGGTGCAGGCTGCACAACCGGGGGTGCCACAACAGGGGAAGAAGGCACCGGAGAACTCTCAGGGGGTACCACCGCCGGCTGCGCTCTCTGCTCCAACAAGAGCGTCAACCGACTCACAGCCTCCTCCTGGCGTCGAGACGCCTCAGTCAACTGTGCCACCTGGGCACGGAGCTCCAAAACCTCGCTCTCCTGTCCCTGCCCCGAGTCCTCCTGCTCGGGCTCAGAGGACGAAGGCTGCGAACGCGTCACCATCGAGCGTCGAGGAGGCATCCCCACCTGAGGGACAAGGCAAACAATCAGAACCCAAATCATCTCTCGACCCAATCTAGCGAAAGTCAGAAGGCATGTCCCCCTTTCCGAAGTACTATGTTGTCTGCAGCCAACATAGTTGCCACCGAAGGAAGACATGTCAATCGCTCACCCCCGAACCGCTCGGGAGAGTTAGAAATCCAATCAGGACTCTCGCTAAAATCACGGCTCTCACGCGAGTCATCCTAGGGTCCAACCACAAGCCTAGGGTTCCTAAGTCCTCCAAGACCTACATCCTAGGCTCTGATACCACTCTAGTCTGTCACGCCCCGGGGCGATACTGCGCCCCGGCTCGCCAACAGATCCGCCGCCCATACGGGGAGCCCCGTATAGGCGTAGCGACTAACCTGCAAGGAAACATCTACACTAGCAGATATCAGAGCTGAAAGAGAAAAGCTGGAAAGAAATACATAAAATAAAACTACAACTTTTAAATATACAGACCATCCTCACCAGAATACAGGAGTCTCTCATAAAAGCAGGAAAGGAAGGTACAACTCAAAACCTCACTACAAAAGTCACTCGACATAACACACACCAAAATGGAACTGGGGTACATCTACTCACACACAGAAGACGACAGGGGGGGATCTATCTCGCGACGCCCTTACCTCGGTCAGAAGGAGCTGGATCAGCAACAGGAGCTGCAGGAACTGGAGCAGAAGTCCCTGGGGAGAAAACACCACGACGGGTGTGAGAACTACATCCCACAGTAGTTCTCAGTGGGTGCCGCCAACAAGCCCGACGGTCTGCCCACTAAGTCTACCAGAGGCAAAAGTAACATATGCAGTGCTATAAGGAAAGCTGGGAAAGGTAACTCTACAGCTACTATGCCTCTATCTAGATGCTCAACAGTGGAACAGAAAGAACATAATGCCACAACTAACTCTCCTCCCTGATCACCCAATCAAAACTGACTGCCACATCGGGTCCAGTCAAACCTGCGCCAACCTACTGCCGTTACGTCCCGGAGGAGCGGACTTACGTAGGGCGTCCGTGGCTGCCAACAAAAGCACAGCCAGAGGGACCACTGCAACAACAAGTCGCTAAAGAACATCTCAAACTCACACCGGTACACAACCCGGTCTCGCCTACTCCGGAGTGGCCCTCGAGGGGAGCGACCCGCTCGAGTCAAAGTAACCCATAAGTATCACTGTATAGTATCACTGTAAAGCTCAAATGTGGCTCATGCAGGCTATGATCCAATCCTTGATCAATAAGATCGACTACCAAACAAATCACTGACTCACACACTAGCTGGAATCTACGCAGCTGAAACCCACTGTCTCTCTGACAGTTTCCAAGAACCCAGATCTACCATCACTATCACTCTCCCAAAGAAATCAAATCTATAGACTGCTGTCAACTCCACTCGGTCCCCAGACACGAGTGCAAATGCATCCCACAACCAACCGACCTCTCGGCCCACAACTCGGGCGAGGAAAAGCTAAGTCCATAGTGAAATGAAGTATCGTGATGTGGAATGTCTAGAGCAATAAAAACCTAGCCCAAGTTGGAGTTTTTCTACAGACTGGCTGAACATGATACATATGACAGGGGTGCTAGGTCAAATTCCAAGATTTCATTACTTAACATAGTGCAGGAATCAAAAGATTCAACAACTGATATACAAGATACAACATACAGTTTTACACATGCTAATACTCCAATTTCTAACATGCATGATCCTACACACATAGAATTAGTACACAGTCCAGAGTTCTTGGAAGCAAGGTCACCCACCTGAAAGTGCTAACTGTCCAAAATCGCACAGCTGAGAAAGCCCACAACTGTCAAATCACAAATCCCACCAAGCCAACAACACGGTAGAAGTGCTCACAAACTCCTGGGTACAAACATACACCAAAATTACACTTTAATTCACACAAATTCCACATTCCCAAAATCTGTGGTGAACAGTCCCATTAACACGAAATTTTCACCTGAAAAACTTCCTCCAAAAATTCCAATAAAAATATGACGGCGATCCTCGCGAAGAGTAGATGTCGATAGAGTCCTCAAACGTCGAATTCCGATGTCCGGATGAGGAGATAAAAATCCGACAAGTAGGTGCTGTCCAAATCAACCAACAGTCGAAAAGGGGGTTAAAAATGTACCCAGAACCCCAAGAAAAGCTCGGATCCAGAAAAAGTGTCCAACACGAAAAATGTAGATTTACCTCTTACGAAACCGTCACCGCAGAAATCGTCCAAAAATAATGTCGGGGTAGCCCCGTAGACCTCCCGGACTAAACTGCGACGGAAATGGGCCTCTAACAGTAGATCGTCGCTCCGCACCCCGATGCAGAAGTCGCCGTCGTCGCGGCCTCCAAAAATCCTGAGCTTCCGCCAAAAGAAGCACAAGAGGGAGAGAAACAACTTTGGTGAAGAACACAAGTGGAGAAACCCTCGGGAAAAGGCTCCAAGGCGAGTCCCAAGAGGCCTATTTATAGGCCTCACCCGGAAAAAGCCAAAAAACAAGTCATTGGGCTTTTGGGCCCAACTTTCGGGCGCCCGGAACATTCGGGCGGCTACAGTGTTGGGCCGGCCCAACACTGTTCACGCCCGAATCCACCAGGAGCCGCCACGTGGCCCGCCGAACAGCAAACAGCTGTTCGGCCCACCCACTGGCTGCCACGTGGCCCGCCCCCGCACAGTGAGGCGGTTGGCGCCCGCCAATCAGCGGGCGACACGTGTCCTCCCCGGTTGACCCGCTGACCGGTCGGCGGCCGCGCCGGGCGCGCGGCATGGCCCCGACGTGGGCACGCGCCCCGAGGCACCGACCCCGACTCCGTGCACCGCGCACGGTGCGCCCGCGAACCAGAGGGCGACACGTGTCCCCTACACCCGGTCCACGCATTCAACTGGAATTCTGTGGACCGCGCCGCATGCACCGACCAACCGGAGGCTGCCACGTGGCCCCGCATTGGTCCATGCACCGCCGCGCTCACCCGGTAGACCGCGCGCCTTGCGCCCGCCAATCAGGCGGTGCCACGTGTCCATGCGCCGGGTCTGTGCACCCCGCCGCGCAGCTCTGTGGACCGCGCATCCAGAACCGGCCAATGACAGGCCGCCACGTGGCATCCCGGCGGTCTACGGCCCCTCCCATGCACCAATTTCCACTGAAAACTTCCGGGAGTCCGTTTTTGGGCATCCGGACTCAGAAATAAACAAGCAAATAGCCGTTTTCAAGCGTTTTTCCGTGCTGAATCCATTTCCGACCTCTGTTGGGCCTAATTCTTTTCCGAAATTTCGGCAAACTCAGCCGAAGGCCTACACAGCTATTAATAACACACAGGGTCCATCTGTGGCATCCCATTGACGCACCATGGGCCAGATACACCAACGCTAGGTGTTCTAACAGTGGATTCATCGGAAGAACGCTGCATGGGAATTTGGGCCACTACAGAGAGAGTCGCGAGCTAGATCCCTACCCGTCGTTGGAGAGTAGCGGTACCCCCCCCCCCCCCCCCCCCCCCCCCCCGTCAGAGGAGATCTTCTTTAGATTAGTTATTTTATTTTTTCCCTCTTTTGAGAGACTGTTGTAGTGAGGATGATATGTATTGAGAGCCTGTACACTGATGTATTTATTGGAGTTATCTTCCTGTTGAGTTTTGAGTTTTGTATATGAGGATATTGTATGATTACCATCTTGGGAAATGGACATTTTTTGTATTATTTCCAGTTGTACAGTGGTTGATCTTAGTTATACAGCAGATTTTTATTTATAGCTCTGATATCTGTTAGCTGTAGTACTTTCCTTGCAGGTTGGAAGCTTCGCCTATGTGGCCTTTGGCATAGGTGGCGGATCTGTTGGCGAGCCCGGGTCACAGTTTCGACCCCGGGGCGTGACATGCACCGACCAACCGGAGGCTGCCACGTGTCCCCCGCCTTGGTCCATGCACCGCCGCGCTCACCCGATAGACCGCGCGCCCTGAGCCCGCCAATCAGGCGTGTTACGGAATTTGAGTTGGCGTATTTCGTGAATTCGGTTAAGTCTTGAAGATTGAAGATAAAGAAAGTTGGATCATTTAACTCAATCTCAAGAAAGAAGAATTCAAAAGGATCAGGTATGTTTAACTAATTATTTTTGGTGATCCGAATACTTCTTATAGTGTAGAAACACTTGGATGAATTTCTAATTGCATAAAAATCAAAAACTGGACATGGGACATGTTCAGGATCCGGATCAGACTTTCCAATCCGGATCCCGAAGGGTGTTCGTTCATACACCAGTTCAATCCGGATCGTAGCCTCCATTGATCCGGATCCCGAACACTGGTTTTACCATGTTTTATGATCGATCCGGATCAGGCTTTGCAATCCGGATCCCGAACCTTGGTTTTTCTGGAAACTGTCTGTCTCGCTACTGCAATCCGGATCGCCGAAGTCCGATCCGGATCGCCGTCCTGAAAAATTTCAGAAAAGGTTAGTTTTTGATTCTTACCCTCTTCCAATGGTTTCTAACCTATAAATAGACCCTTTATGTAATACTCGGGAAAACTGTGTTAGTGTAAAGAGGGTTTTTCAGGTGCGAATGTGTGCGAGGAAACAAAGTTAACTTTAGTGGTCGGTTTACCGATGTGCGAACGGCACAATCGCCGAAGCACAAATTCTGCCTTTTCGATTCGGGTCTAATCTTGAAAATCTGAGGTCTCCAGTGTGACTGTCTCATCGAATCGAGTGAAAATTGTATAGACCGTTTGTCGATCCGACGGTCGGATCGTCCTGAAATGAGTAAGGAAACTAGTGGGACCCGCGACTTAAGTGATTGGGGAAATAAATAGTAACTCCCGGGTTTAATTCCCTCGCGAGCCAACGTCGGCCGATCGACTGTCTGGAGTCCGAATCTGACGATCCAGGTAGTCGATCTGAAGGGCGTCGTCGTTCTGAGCGCAGTGGCGTTGACCAAATTTCCGTTTGATGAGCCAGAAGCATCGCAAAGCGTGCGGGACTATTTATTTCATAGTATTTGATGGTTTTTAAAATGGTAGGGGATCGAATGCGGCAAACTAAGATCGCTACCTGATAGGTCTCGTCGAGCCGGACGTCAGGGCGCAGTCCATTTTTCGTTTTGACGACCGAAACGCCTCGAAAAGCGTGAAATAAGTCGAAAAATGTGATTTTTGCACATAGAATCCTATAAAACCTACCTTGATTTGCGTGCCTACTCTTAGAGAAGGACCTGAGTGCAAATTGAAGTTACTGTGGAGGACCTATCAGCAAATAGGTTGCTTGGAGGGACTAAAATGCAAGTTTTGCCAAACCCTATAGTAGCTATGCATACGAGCTAGTGTTCCATACATGAAACCCTAAAACCCTTGCCCTAGCCGCACCTTACAACAAACTCCTCCCCTCTGCCGCGCTTCCCGGAGCCTCCCCGCACCGGCCGCCGCCACCACGCCGTCGGAGAAGAGAGAGATCAAGAGACTTTCTTGTTCTTCGGATGACTTGGTGAGGAAGTGTTGGGAGGGACTCAACTTGATCAAGTCTGCACCTGAGGACTCCTCGGTGAAGACGCAGCCGAGCCCGGGGTGATCCGACGTCGGCAGCTGCCCTGCGCCGCCGCGGGGCCACTCCTCTCCTTCCCAAACCCCGGTGAAGGTAAGTTCTTGGAACTTTTGATGTAACCATGGCATTTGGGCATGGACAACGTACTTCTGACGTCGAGGAGATCATCTGGTTGCAGCCTGAGCCACTGCTGCCGCCCCGATCGCCGGCGGGAACCTTGTCGGCCGGAAAACACCGTTTTGGCCGATCGCGGGCACCGCCTTGATCCGGCCGTTCAACTAAAGATCGGCACCGTTGGATCGACTTCTCTTGGCAAATGCAACACCTCCACGAGGTCTGAGCATCATCGGATCAAGATCGGGGCCAGTCGAGTGTGCCCTAGATACGGGCCTTCTTCAACCTCGGCCGAGCTCGGCCGTCCGGCGCCGCCGCGGCCTCCCGACGCCGGCCACCTCTGCACCGAGCTTTCTGGCACCAAGTGGGAGCTACCGGTCCAAGTTTCTCTGGACCGGAGCTAGTCGGCCGGAATCCGCCATTGACGGGTTTGGAGCTCCAACCGAGCTCCGCCGCCGCGCTTTGCAGGCGTCTCCCGGCACCGGAAAACCGCACAGGTAAGCTTCTTGGACCTTTTGGAGTTTGCCCATCACCCTGCATGGCATCTTTAACGTGGGGTTTGTGATCTCCAGAGTTGCACCCGAGCCGGCCACGATCTCCTCCTCCGGCCATCTCCGGCGCTCCGGACTCCGGCCAACCCCACAGGTAAGCTGTAAATATTAATTAGAGGAGCTCCATGATTTTATTTTGGTCCAGGGTGATTCCTGTAGATGGGTTTTCTGTTACACCCGAAATGCTCTTTTCGGGCTTAACTCCGACCGCCGCCGCCTCCGGCCGCCGGGGCTCGACCCCACATAGACAAAAATTCTTCTGGGACCTCTACTTACCTGGTGCTCCACTCTGTAGCAGGTCCGAACCAGGTTTGCTCCAAGAACACCCAAACCGAGCTCCTTGCGGATTAGGGTGCTGCTCCGGCTACTGTTCCGGCCAACCTCCGGCAAGCCTCAGGTGAGCCCCATTGTACATGGTCCATGCTGATCACCATGCTCTAGTTAACTCTCAGATTGATCATGTATAGGTTAAGTTGTAGCATAGTGGCTTGTTGGACTTAGTATTTGTTGGGCCAACTTTGCCCTCGGGATCCGTGTCAGGCCAAACTTGTAAGCACGGCCTTGGTCTCGTCGTAATGAACACGCTGAAACTTACGGCGTCAATTTTGGACCCCCGGATTTCAAGAACGAGTCGAAACAGTAATTAATGTAGTATTATTATACATAATTATGATGTACTATGGATCTAAATGTAATTGGGACACGCTGGCAGTCTTTAGACAGTTTTCTTTTTCATACCTGCTGGACAGGTTGTTAGAGTTCCGTGGGCTCTTGTTGAGCGGGAATCGGACCTTGTTCCGTAAATCGGCTATATTATTCCGTGTTAGCGTTGTGTTGCTGTAGTGTTGTCAGGATGGGTATGTGTGAGTCTAGTTCTGACTACAGTCTCTGTTCAGGGCCCAACAGTTCAGCACCAGCCTCCCGGTAGTCTAGCGGGAGTTCGGGATCGGCCTACATTCAGGTGGGTTTTATTTTTAAGTCTTAGCATTTAACTCTATCATGTTGGACGGGGTCAATCTTATGTGTACTTGGGTTTCTTCGTGGTGTTTAGCGTCGGTCTCCGGCGGTCGTTCTCCTTTTGATAATTATATGTTGGCGGGCTACCTTCGAGTACACGCATTATTGCCTTGATTTTGATTATACATGTTAGCGGGTTACTTTCGATCGCATATGCTACGGTTTTACTTTTGATTATACATGTTGCCGTTTTACTCTTGTTATATATTATGATGCTGACATGATGGTGGTTATGGTTACTTGGCTCGAGGCTGCAGCACGCGCACCCGCGGTTTGGCCACCGCAAAGGGTGCGCTTTTCCGGAAAAGCGGTCTATTGACCCGTGTATACCCACGAGGTGACGTAGTGGGGCCCCTTATGTAGTTGTGGGGTTTGAGGCGCCGAGGTGTGAGCGGTGCGACCCGTCGGTTTAGTTGTCCGACGTGGGAGCGGTGCGACCCATTCGGTTTAGTTGTCCGACTTGGGCGCGGTGCGATCCGTCGGTTTAGTTGTCCGACGGGATCGGGTATTGCAGGTTTACAGGTGTTTGATTTTACTTTTCCCTTGCGAGGGTGGTTGCTCCGGATAGACTACGGTTGGACGTTTTTCTTTACCTGTTTTGCTATTATCATTTTTGTTTAGTCGCTGACTTCCCACTTTGCGACAGGGTCCTACAGGGGAGGGAGAGTTGGGCGACGGTGAGGCCGCGGCTAGAGGTTCTGGGTCCCTGGAGACCTGAACAGTACTTTACCTCTTCCTTTCGCATTTCATTTACGTTGTAGACTGTGGTGTGGTTCTCGATACCCTCGTGGGGTCGGTGTGGATGTCGGCATGGTAGTTATTGAATTGTTTAATTCCTTTTTCATCTCTGTTGGCCGCTTTAAGAAAATCAAAGAGCAAACCAAAGAAAAGATTGCGAAAACTGAATTTCAAAACCTAGGTGTCGTGTGGGCACCGTTTTCAAAACCTTGTGGATTTATGGATTTCGAAAAGGGATTTCAAAACCTAAGTGTCGTGTGGGCACTGCTTTCCAAAACCTCTGGGTTTATGTTGCTTTCGAAAGGTGTTTTCAAAATATGGGCGCCGGGTGGGCGCCGTTTCAACAACCGTGGATTTATCTTTTTAAACTGATCGGCCGTGAGATTTATTTAGCATTTCGTGAATGGATGTATGTCTGAACCGTTGTGATTGAATGATTAACCGTCTTTGGACATTGTGTGAGTCGCGACGCCGTGCATATACAGGGGAGACTCTGTCCGTTTGCAGAGTGATCCTGTATATGCGGCAGGTCTGGGCACGCGCCGGGGAAGAAGGTTTTTTAAAAAAAAATTATACACGCCAAACACATACCTTTTGTGAATCGTTTCCGCTAAATTAAACCTTCGGGGCATGACACTTTAATTCATCTTTTAGGGCAACCCACGAAAAAGGGAAAAAGACGACCGAATAGATAGATCCACATATAGAGAAGAAAGGAAATCATTAGATTTATTCTTATGTTTCTTCATCTATATTGATTTATTTGATTCTAGGTTTTCATACTCACATTTTTGAGTAGAATCAAATCAATGAATACTTAGATGGTATTTCCGATCTATTTCTAATCTAAGTATTCGGCGGATCATCACCACCCAAAAACAACGATTTTCCCAAAATCAGCGCGTGGACTCGCGTGGCCTTGTGGATTCAAGGTGCTACCGTTCTCGTGGATTCGGAGCGAGGTACGTTCGTGGATTCGAAGCGTGCTACTGGGTGAAGACCGTGGATTCGGTCGGACGTCGTGGATTCGGCGTTGGACGCAAATCGTGGATTCGAGAAGCGTCGTGGAGCGAGCGGAGAAGATCAACTAGGAGCGTATGGAAAAGGTTGAGTCGTCTGTGAGTACGGTATATCACCTTGTACGTGTTTAATTCTAGTGGATTTCACCGTGTTATCGGTCCCGTGGTTTTTTACTCCAGTTTGGAGTTTTCCACGTAAAAATCTCTGCGTGTTATTTATTTTTCCGCATTGGATTTTATATCGCAAAGATTTTTGAGTATTTATTGTTTACACCTATTCACCCCCCTCTAGGTGTTTTTTCCCCTATTTAGATCCAATTATACATAACCCAACAAGTGGTATCAGAGCGGGAATAGGGTTGTAAACAATGGTTGAAGGTGGAAACATCAACAGACCTCCGTTCTTCGATGGAACAAATTATGCGTACTGGAAAGTACGGATGAAAGCCTTTTTAATTTCCATCGACGAACGGGTGTGGCAATCAATTGAATTAGGATGGACTAATCCAACTGAAATTATTGCTGATGTTCGCACCATCAAACCTAGGTCGAATTGGACCAAGGAAGAGATAGATTTTTCTTCTTACAATGGCAAAGGGATTAATGCTCTATTTAATGCTTTGTCTCAAACTGAGTTCTCTCGCGTCTCGGCATGTGAGACTGCAAAAGAAATCTGGGATGTTCTTCAAGTTACGCATGAGGGAACTAACCTTGTGAAGATTCAGAAACTGCAAATGCTTACGAGCAAGTTTGACTCTATTTTTATGGCAGAAAATGAATCGTTCACAGACTATTACACACGATTGCAAGACATCGTAAACTCATGTGCTAACTTGGGAGAGAAGATTCCAGAATTTAAAATTGTAAGAAAAATATTAAGAACTCTTCCTGAAAGATTTCGTTCCAAGGTTACGGCCATTGAAACTATTAAACACCCGGACGAAATCCGCGTAGAAGAATTAGTTGGTTCATTACAAACTTATGAAATGACATTTCCTACTAACTATTCTTCTGGAAAAGCATCCTCTTCTAAGTCTTCAGGTTATGCGTTGAAAACAACAAAAGAAGAAGACGCGGATTCATCCTCCTCAGACGATGATGCAAACCTATCTATGGAGGACTTTGAGAAGCAGCTTGCTCTCTTGACAAGAAGATTTCGCCGAAACTTTCGAAGGGGTAACTCAAGCAAAACTCCATCCTTCGTAAAGTCGAAGAAAGGCAAAGGTTCTTCAAGTTTCAAACCAAGAAAGCAAGAGGGTTTTTCTAAGGATAAGAAAAGCTCAGAAGGACAAGTCCAATGCTTCAAGTGCCGAGGGTACGGCCATATCTCAACGGAGTGTCCTAATAAGAATCCGACAAAGAAGAAAGCGATGCAAGCCGTCACTTGGGATGACACCTCATCGTCAAATGAGTCATCTTCAAGTGATGAAGAAGATAACGCAACAGCGTTCCACGCGTCCACATCTTCACCCTTCATGTGCTTAATGGCTAGTACATCCGAGTCATTGTCCTCCTCCCAAGTTGAAAAGATTGCAACGGACGATGAATCGGATAATTCGGAAGGTGAAGATTTTGCTCTAGCCTATCACAGACTTTTGAGGGATTCAAAGAAACTGGCTAAGCAAAACAAGGGGTTGAGAGGGAGATTGCAGGATCTCGAAGAAGAACTAAAAAGGGTAACTTCTCTCTCGACCGATCTTGAAGTGGAAAGGGATAATCTGATAAAAGCAAATGCTTCACTTCAAGAGTCCAATGAGCAATTCGAGAAGAATTATGTAGATATGGTGAACAAAGCGAACTACTTCTTGAAGCTCAACGGCGAGGCTCGACAGGAAAAATTGGAAATGACAGAGACCATTCTCCAACTCAAGGATGACTTACAGCGATTTTCATCAGGAAGGAGTAAGTTGGATAAACTTCTTGGTCTTGGTCAATCAAACAAGTTCGGCCTCGGATACAATCGAACTAAAGACAATTTTAGTTCGGTTGGGACAGTCTTTGTGCCCCAGTCGGTATCTCCTCCTCCGACACCGGAATTGACGACAAACAACGACAACAAACCCACTTCCCCCTCTTCGGAATCGTCAAGCATCAAGGTATGTTTTCGTTGTGGTATTGCAGGGCACATAAGGAGAAATTGCAAGATGGGAGCCGAACGCTCAACTCAAGCACTTCTTGCAACGACTACCAAAAGGGTGATTCCTCAGAAATCAAATGCAAATTTTTCGAAGGAAAAGAGCCTCGGTAGTTCATCAAACAAGACGACGACGTCAAGGAAAAGCGACGGATCAAACAAGACGCTTTCACCAAAGGTATCAACCTCACAATCATTTCCGACGTACACCAAAACTCGAAAAGTTTGGATACGCAAAGGTGAAGTTTTCCCTTGTCTTGTTACAAATATTTCCTTGCATGCTTATGATAATTCGTCTTGGTATCTGGATAGCGGTTGTTCTCGTCACATGACCGGTGACAAAAACTGTTTTCAAAATTTTGAAAAAATCTCCGGAGGACTTGTAGTTTTTGGAGACGGTCAGTCTTCCAAAATTGTTGGAAAAGGAACAGTAGCTATTCCAGATGGGCCGATTCTAAATAATGTGTTATTTGTTGATGGCCTTAAGACTAACCTCATAAGTATCAGTCAACTTTGTGACAATGGTTTTTCAGTTAATTTTTCATCTGTCGAATGCATTGTAACTGATAAGGACCATGTTTTCTTTTTAAAAGGGGTTAGATCTGAAAACAATTGTTATGTTGTTCCCAATAAAATTTCTGAAAATTGTAACTTAGCCTCTTTGAATAATGAAACACTTTGGCATGAAAGGCTAGGTCACATAAATTTTAAGGAACTTGCTAGAATTTCTAACAGAGACGTGGTCAAGGGGATTCCAAAACTTTCACTTAAACAAAACATTGTGTATGGTGGTTGTCAAAAGGAAAAACAATCTAGGACTGCACACAAGAACTTGAACCACGTTGGTACCAAACGGCCCTTGGAATTATTGCATATGGATCTTATGGGGCCGACACGTCAACCATCCTTGGGAGGTAAATGGTATATTTTTTCTTATTGGTTGATGATTTCTCTAGATACTCATGGGTAGCATTTTTAAAAGAGAAAGCTGATACTTTTGATTCTTTTCACGAGATTTGCCTTCGTATTATGATTGAAAAGAATGAAAAGATCATTCGTGTTAGAAGTGATAGAGGTGGAGAATTCATAAATTCTAAATTTATTGATTTTTGCACTTCCAATGGCATTAAACATGAATTCTCAGCACCCTATACACCTCAACAGAATGGTGTAGTCGAGCGCAAAAACAGGGTTGTACAAGAGATGGCACATGTTATGCTTCACAGCCGGAATTTACCGCTACATTTTTGGGCTGAAGCTGTGAACACCGCAATCTATGTTATTAATCGAGTTTATTTGCGCCCGGGAACGTTAAATACACCATATGAACTATGGTGTTGTAGAAAACCCAACATCAAATATTTTTGCATCTTTGGGAGTCGATGTTACATTTTACGTGACCGCAAAAATCTTGGAAAATTTGACTCTCGAAGTGACGAAGGGATTTTCATGGGGTATTCTACAAATAGTAGAGCATATCGGGTATTTAACTTGGAATCTAAAACGATCGTAGAATCCATAAATGTTAAAGTAGATGAAGCTTTCCACTTTGCATCTGATAAATCTACCCCTGATATCTCTCTTGATGATGATACTCCTGTAAATGCATCTTCTCATGATAATACTTCCAATATTAATGATGCATCTAATGGTTCTTCAAGCTTATCTGATGTGCAGGAATCATCTCATGTACCTCCGAGTACTCCATTACAACAAACGTTACGCATCTCCAAGGATCATCCTGAATCAAACATCATTGGAGACCCACAAGAAGGAGTCAAAACTCGGAGACAGTTGGTTTGTGGATTCGCTTGTTACGTTTCCATGATCGAACCAAAGAATGTCGATGAAGCTCTTCAGGATGACTACTGGATTGAAGTAATGCAGGAAGAGCTCCATCAGTTTGAACGAAACAAAGTCTGGGAATTAACGACGCCTCCGAAGCAACACAATGTGATCGGTACTAAATGGATTTTCAAGAACAAGAAAAATGAGGATGGTACCATCATCAGGAACAAAGCACGTTTAGTTGCTCAAGGCTACTCTCAAATAGAAGGTATAGACTTTGATGAAACGTTCGCCCCTGTAGCTAGACTCGAGTCCATTCGTATCTTATTCGCTATTGCTTGTCACTTTAAAATAAAACTCTTTCAAATGAACGTTAAGAGCGCATTTTTAAATGGGTTTTTAAATGAGGAAGTTTATGTGGCTCAACCGAAAGGTTTTGTAGACTGTAAACTAGCTAACCATGTTTTTCGTTTGAAAAAAGGCTCTTTACGGTTTAAAACAAGCACCGCGAGCGTGGTACGAAAGGTTGACAAAGCACCTTTTGGAGAAGGGCTATACTCGAGGGGGAGCAGACAGGACTCTCTTTGTGAAGCATTATCAAAATAACTTCATTGTTGCACAAATCTATGTCGATGACATTGTATTTGGAGCAACAAAGGATAATGATGCTTCTAAATTCGCAGAAACCATGGAAAGCGAATTTGAGATGTCTATGATGGGCGAACTGACATACTTTCTTGGATTGCAAGTGAAACAAAATGGTGAAGGCATCCATCTGTGTCAATCCAAGTATGCAAAGGAGTTGGTAAAGAAATTCGGATTAGAAGATTCTAAAGATTTTCCTACTCCTATGGGAACTAGCAATAAGGGATTAGAAAGTGAATCTCTTAGTGAGAATGTAGACGAGAAACTTTATCGCAGCATGATTGGAAGTCTACTTTACCTCACAGCTAGTCGCCCGGATATATCCTTTAGTGTTGGGATTTGCGCGAGATATCAATCAGCACCAAAGGAGGTTCACCTGAAAGCGGTGAAACGGATCATCCGGTACATCAAAGGAACCATTAATTTCGGAATTTGGTATCCTATGGGAACAAGTCTAGATATTATTGGATACTCAGATGCCGATTGGGCAGGATCTGTGGATGATCGGAAAAGTACGAGTGGTGCATGTTTTTATCTTGGCCATTGCCTTGTTGCATGGCACAGTAAAAAGCAAAACTGCATTGCACTCTCGACTGCCGAAGCGGAATATATCTCAGCGGGTAGTTGTTCAACTCAACTCATTTGGATGAAAAGCGTGTTGAGCGACTTCCGGATTTCAGCAACTTCGGTAACTGTTTTATGTGACAACACTAGTGCTATAAACATTTCAAAAAACCCTGTGTTGCACTCAAGAACAAAACACATTGAACTTAGATATCATTTTCTTAGAGAGCTAGTTGAATCAAATATTCTTCAAATTTCCTACATTTCAACTGAAGATCAATTAGCTGACTTTTTAACAAACCTTTGGATCAAAAACGTTTTATTCATTTGCGTAAAGCAATTGGAATGCTTTCCTTGAAATAACCTCTTTTTGAAACTTTTGTTTAGGTTAGGTTTTGTTTTTGTGTTTTTGTTCATTATCTATGCTTAGACATAGAACATTAATTGAGCATTAATTTTTATTGACTTTAACTGCATCCTTTTATATGTTTAGAAATTTATTATGCTTTGGATATCATAATAATTCATTTGATGCAATGATCATTTATGTGAATTAAATCATCTTTGTGTTGATCAAAGTCAATTTCTCTCTCAATGATCTCTTGGTATAGTTTTTATCTTATTTGACTGTTTAGTCGAGTATGAAATCGAGATCAATTTTTGGTTGAATACTTTATATCTTAAATAATTGATAGCCAATTGAGGGGGAGTCAAAGAAAAAATATTATGCTCAAAAGATGTAGAAAGAGTTACATCCCAATGAGGAGTGTGAAAACTACCACCACATGGAGGAAAGAGCTACCACCTCGGTCGTCCGAGTACTGTGTGCAGCTACCACATGTATACCAAGCAAGGTTTTTCAAGTTTGATCAAATAAAATGCATGTTGAAATACTTGACTCTGTCAAAATTTCAAGGTTGGTATAAGGTGGGAATTTTAATGAAAGATGCTCAAAGAGCCACTCTCTTCAATAAATTGACTAGATATATTATCTAACTTATCTGGGATTTTAGACATCTATTGATCTTTGTATTTCATTTTCTTTACCGAATTAATGATTTGATAAAGGCATTACTATAAGATCAAGTTAGATGTAATTGAAGTTGTTCAACTTTAAGGGATTTAATTTTTATAAATTTTCGTTTCATTTGTTGGATGTTATTGATAGATTTGGTATAATCTATTTCTTGATGTATGAAACGATGATTTTCATTTAAAGTTGATACACAAAAGTGCTTACAATCTTTTTCTGGATTTTCTAGAATTTTTCTGAATTTTTCTGAAGAAAAAATTGGAGCCGATCCGGATTGGACAAGCCGATCCGGATCCCGAACGCAGGTATTCTCTGTGGGTAGCCGATCCGGATCGTAATCACGAACTGATCCGGATCGCGGCTAGGGTTTTATATAGAACAAAAGGGTTTTGATTTCTTTTTACTCCAATCTTTTGTTCAAAAGCCTCCAGAGCTTCTCTCTCTAGAATTCATCCATCTTGGAAGCTTTCAAACTCAAGTTCTTCGATTCCAAGTAAGTTTTATTGATCAAAATCTCGGTTTTTCACAGTTTTTCATATTTTTCTTCAAAACGTGATGGAATTTCCATATCTTTTTCGTTTGTAAATGGGTTTTGATCAAATTTCTTTTGAAATAAGAACTCTGGGTAGATTAGTTTTGATTATATGCTAGGTATTCTCATGATAAACGGATTTTTAGCCTTCGATTTCAAAAATTTCGGTTTTAGGGCATATAATGGGAATTTTCCAAAATCATGCGATTGATCTATTTTTAAAATTCCTTTTGCAAAACTAATTTGATTCTTAGTCTCTCTACACGATAATGATTGTTTGGGTACAATTTTTCAAATTTTTGAAAATTAACACTTTTTTCGTGTTCTTGAGTTGTTGCTCACAGGATTTCCTTTCTCACAAGAAACCAGTAGCAATGGTGATCACCTGGATCATTTTTCTTCTGGCTACTATGGTCCATACTAGAGACACTATCAAGCCCAAGAGGGCTAAGAAGGCGAAGAAAACAAAAGACGATTCCGATACGGACTCTGAGACGGAATCGATTGATTGGGATGAGCTTCAAGTTGAAGCAATTACTCCCACTGCCTCGAAAGGGAAAGCTCCTGCCGAGACATCAAAGGCAAAGGCTCCGCCCACTGCTGCTGAAAAGGGCAAAGCTCCAATGGAAGAAACTTCTGTGAAAACAAAAAGAAAAAGACTTGCTCGACGGCTTGGACGAGCTCGGGGTATTGAAATCAAAGAAACATGTCAAGAGGAAACAAAGAATATCCCTCAAACTGAAACTGAATCTGAAGACCAAGAAGATTGGGACACATTTCTTAATGAAGTACAACAAGGTATTGATGAAGAAAATAAGGTTTACCTAAAGAACAAGAAGCTGATGAAGTCTTCCTCAACGATTAAGCAGTTCGCTAGGAAAAAGAATTCGCCAAGCAATGAACCTCTTGACAATTCACATTCTCTGCCAAGAAGATCTCATAGGAATGAAGGTCAGACTGCTCCGTCAGCTGTCACACAACGTTCTTCAACTTCCAAAAGATTCGACCAAAAGGCAAACTTAGTGTCTTCCATCAACCAAGAACAAGATAAAATGGCTCTGGAACTCAGAAAGATGTCCAAGGACATACATATGATGAAACAAGAGTGTTCTACGATTTCGGGAATGCTTAAAGGAATTTTGAAAAAACTGGGCTGCACGAGCTCTGAAGACTCTGACTCAGATGATTGATTTGTGCTCAAACTTTTTAATCTTTTCTTGTGCATGTGTTTTTAAATTTGAGTTTTTAGTTCTCAAACTTTTGGTTCTTGAACTTGTTAACTTTTCTCTCCTTTTTGGTAATTTTGGTTAACTTTGTGACAAAAAGGGGGAGAGAGTATTAGAACAGTTTGAACAATCTTGATTGTCCAGTTGAACCATGAAGGTAAGTAAGGTAAGTAGAACTTCAACTTTTGGTTTTCATTTGTGATTGCATGCATGCCTCAACTAACTATTTGCTAACTATTTGGGCATGTAATATAACTAACAAGTTGATGTTCACTAACATGACATTTGGATTTTGATTGCATAGAAGATATGTTGGTTTTTAACTATGATCAAATTACATATCTGAATGTATAAATGTCATGGTAAGTATATGAGTATAAACTTCATCTCTGTATGTGGTTTTTGAATGATATAAAATTCTTGAGGTATCTAACGATTCCTTTTGTCAAGAATGATTTCTTTTGCAGAGAGTACAGATTTCTAAGTCTAGAGTCTGTTTTAGGAGTTTAACTCATGTATCTATTTTATTTTGGATCTCCATTGTAAATTTTTGTTGTATGGTGATAGCAACAAAAATATCTTTTTGAATTTTCTTGAGTGGATTTATGTTTTGTCACGAAACCGCCAAAGGGGGAGATTGTTACGGAATTTGAGTTGGCGTATTTCGTGAATTCGGTTAAGTCTTGAAGATTGAAGATAAAGAAAGTTGGATCATTTAACTCAATCACAAGAAAGAAGAATTCAAAAGGATCAGGTATGTTTAACTAATTATTTTTGGTGATCCGAATACTTCTTATAGTGTAGAAACACTTGGATAAATTTCTAATTGCATAAAAATCAAAAACTGGACATGGACATGTTCAGGATCCGGATCAGACTTTCCAATCCGGATCCCGAAGGGTGTTCGTTCATACACCAGTTCAATCCGGATCGTAGCCTCCATTGATCCAGATCCCTAACACTGGTTTTACCATGTTTTATGATCGATCCGGATCAGGCTTTGCAATCCGGATCCCGAACGTTGATGTTTGGTAAATTGTATGAACGATCCGGATCAGGCACTTCGATCCGGATCCCGAACCTTGGTTTTTCTGGAAACTGTCTGTCTCGCTACTGCAATCCGGATCGCCGAAGTCCGATCCGGATCGCCGTCCTGAAAAATTCCAGAAAAGGTTAGTTTTTGATTCTTATCCTGTTCCAATGGTTTCTAACCTATAAATAGACCCTTTAATTCATCTTTTAGGGCAACCCACGAAAAAGGGAAAAAGACGACCGAATAGATAGATCCACATATAGAGAAGAAAGAAAATCATTAGATTTATTCTTATGTTTCTTCATCTATATTGATTGATTTGATTCTAGGTTTTCATACTCACATTTTGAGTAGAATCAAATCAATGAATACTTAGATGGTATTTCCGATCTATTTCTAATCTAAGTATTCGGCGGATCATCACCACCCAAAAACAACGATTTTCCCAAAATCGGTGCGTGGACTCGCGTGGCCTTGTGGATTCAAGGTGCTACCGCTCTCGTGGATTCGGAGCGAGGTACGTTCGTGGATTCGAAGCGTGCTACTGGGTGAAGACCGTGGATTCGGTCGGACGTCGTGGATTCGGCGTTGGACGCAAATCGTGGATTCGAGAAGCGTCGTGGAGCGAGCGGAGAAGATCAACTAGGAGCGTATGGAAAAGGTTGAGTCGTCTGTGAGTACGGTATATCACCTTGTACGTGTTTAATTCTAGTGGATTTCACCGTGTTATCGGTCCCGTGGTTTTTTACTCCGGTTTGGAGTTTTCCACGTAAAAATCTCTGCGTGTTATTTATTTTTCCGCATTGGGTTTTTTATCGCAAAGATTTTTGAGTGTTTATTGTTTACACCTATTCACCCCCCTCTAGGTGTTTTTTTCCCTATTTAGATCCAATTATACATAACCCAACACGGCGGTGCCACGTGTCCCTGCGCCGGGTCTGTGCACCCTGCCGCGCTGCTCTGTGGACCGCGCGCCGTAAACCGGCCAATGATAGGCCGCCACGTGGCATGCCGGCGGTCTACGGCCCCTCCCATGCACCAAAAACCACTGGAAACTTCTGGGAGTCCGTTTTTGGGCATCCGGACTCAGAATCAAACAAGCAAATAGCCGTTTTCAAGCGTTTTTCCGCGCTGAATCCATTTCCGACCTCTGTTTGGCCTAATTTTTTTCAGAAATTTCGGCGAACCCAGCCGAAGGCCAACACAGCTAATAATATCTCAGAGGGTCCATCTGTGGCATCCCATTGATGTACCATGGGCTAGATACACCAACACTAGGTGTTCTAACAGTGGATTCATCAGAAGAACGTTGCATGGGAACCAGGGCCACTACATCCTCCCCCACTAAAAGGAAGTTTCGTCCTCGAAACAAAGTAAAGTAAGATAGGCGTACCTCAACCAGAAGTCTCGAACAGGAAGGGGTAGGCATCTCTCATCACTGTCTCCAGCTCCCAAGTAGCCTCTCGCTTCTCGTGATTGCTCCACAAGATCTTCACATAGGGAATGGCCTGGTTGCGCAATTCCCTCACCTCACGAGCAAGAATCCGCAACGGGCGCTCCTCATAAACCAGGTCCTCGCCGATCTCCAAAGAAGTGAAGTCAATCACGTGCGACGGATCAAACACATATCTCCTCAGAGCTGAGATGTGGAACACATCATGTACACCGGCCAAGCATGGAGGAAGAGAACCTCTATAAGCCACAGGGCCTACCCTCTCAAGTACCTCAAAGGGTCCAACAAAGCGGGGACTAAGCTTCCCACGCACTCCAAATCTCCAGACCCCTTTCGAAGGCGAGACCTTCAAGAAGACATGGTCACCAATCTGAAACTCTAGGTCTCGCCGCCGAGTATCAGCGTAGGTCCTCTGACGACTCTGGGCTGTCTCAAGGTGTCGGCGAACAACTCTGACTTTCTCCTCAGCCTCCAACAGTAAATCTGGTCCCAAAGTCCTCCTCTCACCCACGTCACTCCAATACAGGGGCGACCGACACTTGCGTCCATACAACGCCTCAAACGGAGCCATCGGAATGCTCGCCTGATAGCTGTTGTTGTACGCAAACTCAACCAATGGTAAGTGTCGGTACCACCCTCCTCCAAAATCCATAACGCACGCTCTCAACATATCCTCAAGGTTCTGTATAGTGCGCTCGGACTGGCCATCAGTCTGTGGGTGGAAAGCAGTGCTGAATCTGAGCTGAGTCCCCAAGGCTGACTGGAAACTCCCCCAGAAGCGTGACACAAACCTCGGGTCCCGATCTGAAACAATCGACGCTGGTACACCGTGCAGCCTCACTATCTCGTCCAAATACAACTGTGCCAGACGCTCCAATGACCAAGTCATCTGAACAGGCAAGAAATGTGCAGACTTGGTGAGTCTATCCACAATAACCCAAACCGCGTCGGCTCTACTCTACGCTCTCGACAGCCCAGTAACAAAGTCCATGGTGATGTGGACCCACTTCCACTCGGGAATTGGAAGACTTTGTAACTTGCCAGCAGGAACCCGGTGTTCTGCTTTCTCTTGCTGGCAAGTTAAACAGTGAGCCACAAATCTTCCAATGTCCCGCTTCATTCCGGACCACCAAAAATGTGCCTTGAGGTCCTTATACATCTTAGTACCACCAGGATGAATGGTATAAGGTGTATAATGGGCCTTTCTCAAAATCTGGTCTCTGATCTTTGGATCCGAAGGTACACATACTCGGTCCCTGTACCGCAGTACTCCCGAGCTATCCACTGTAAAATCCCCTATCTGATCTGCCTGAATCTGTGATCTGATCCTCTCCAAGTGGGGGTCCTCACTCTGCGTCTCCCTGATCCTGTCCAATAGAGTGGGCTGCAAGACCATAGACATCAGTCTAGCAGAGACCCCAGGGGATACTACCTCAATCTGAAGTCGCCTCATCTGCTCAATTAGCGGTGCCTGCTGTGTGATCAACATGCTCAAACTCTACGCTGACCTCCGACTCAAAGCATCTACTACAACATTGGCCTTGCCGGGATGATAAAGGATACTCACATCGTAATCCTTTAGTAACTCCAACCACCGGCGTTGCCTCAGGTTCAGCTCCTTTTGACTAAACAAGTACTTTAAGCTTTTGTGATCCGTGTAGATCTCGCAGTGCTCACCGTAGAGGTAATGTCGCCACAGCTTCAACGCAAACACCACAGCTGCAAGCTCCAAATCATGAGTAGGGTAATTCTTCTCATAATCCTTTAATTGTTGTGAAGCATAAGCAATTACCCTACCATGCTGCATCAAAACACAACCCAATCTGCTGTGAGAGGCATCGCTATAAATCACAAATCCATTACCCATCACTGGCATTGCAAGAACTGGTGCTGAGATCAATCTCCTCTTCAGCTCCTCAAAACTCTGCTGACACTGCTCAGTCCAAACAAACCTGGTCCCCTTCCTAGTCAAACTGGTCAGGAGAGTAGAGAGCTTCGCAAAGCCCTCTACGAACCGACGGTAGTAGCCTGCCAAGCCCAGAAAGCTCCGAACCTCTGTAACCGTCGTCGGTCTCGGCCAATCCCGAACTGTATCAATCTTCGTCGGGTCAACTGCCACTCCTGCGGCTGATACTATGTGGCCCAAGAATGCAACCTCTCGAAGCCAGAACTCGCACTTTTTAAGCTTGGCATACAGCTTCCTCTCACGTAGAAACTGCAGCACTATCCTCAAGTGCTCCTCGGGCTCCACATCGCTTCGGGAGTAGATCAAGATGTCGTCGATGAATACAACCACAAAAAGGTCCAAGTACGGCTGGAATACCCGGTTCATCAAGTCCATAAATGCAGCAGAGGCATTGGTCAAACCAAACGGCATAACCATGAACTCATAATGCCCATACTGGGATCTAAAAGCCGTCTTGGGGATGTCCTCGGTCCTCACCCTCAACTGGTGGTAACCTGACTAAAGATCAATCTTCGAAAACACTAAGGCTTCCTGCAACTGGTCGAATAAATCATCTATCCGTGGTAGGGGATACTTGTTTCGGATGGTCACTTTATTCAGCTCCCGGTAATCCACACACAAACAAAGTGACCCATCCTTCTTCTTTACAAATAAAACTGGCGCTCCCCACGGAGAAACACTGGGCCTAACAAAGCCCCTGTCCATCAGATCCTGAAGCTGGGCCTTCAACTCTCTCAACTCGGCAGGTGCCATCCTATAAGGTGCCTTTGAGATTGGTGCGGTTCCTGGTACCACATCAATCACAAACTCTATCTCCCTCTCCGGCGGCATAGTCGTCAACTCAGGGGGAAACACATCTGGGAACTCGCGGACAACAGGAATATCCTCGAGTCCCAGTGCCGCCGTAGGCACCTCCACAATCGTCACCAAGAAGGCGGTGCAGCCTCTACTCATCATCCGCCTAGCCCTCGCTGAAGAAATCGTCACCGCAAACAAGGAGCTCTGACAGCCTCTGTAAACAAACTCCTCCTGTGCTGGCTCACGGAGGGTCACCGTCCTCTCTCTGCTGTCTATGGTAGCATAATACCTCGACAACCAATCCATACCAAGTACGACATCGAAATCCTGGAGCTGCCGCAAGACAAGCAAGTCTGCCGGCAAAAATCCAGGATCCCAACTGTACAGGGCAATCCCTACAATACTCCTCGACATGCAAGACATGATCTGGTATCTGAACCTCTAATGCATGTGATAAAAAAACTACCTCTATGCCATGTAGGGATGCAAATGCTCTACTGATAAATGAATGTGATGCACCGGTATCAAAAAGAGCACGAGTACGAACTGAAGAAATCAAAATAATACCTGCGACGACATGCTCTGCTGCTGTAGCATCCTCAACCTGAGCGGCATAGACTCGACCGCTCGGCGCCGGGGGACGTCGCTCTGGCTGTCGCAAAGACGATGAAGCAAAATCTGGCCTGCCGTAGGCCGTAGAAGGTCCAGCTGGGTAATGAGGAACAGAAGGTGCTGAAGCTGAGGAAGGAGCTGGATGACCGGCTCTGGGGCATGCACTCGCAAAGTGACCGGTCTGCCCGCAACGGAAACAACGGCCCTGCCTCTATGGTCACACGGTCGGTGGGTGCGGTCATCCACAAATGATACAACGGTCAGGGCGCGCTGCCGTGTAGTCTGCTGCTGCTGCGAAGGCTGCTGCTGTCGAGGTGGTCGACGCTGCTACTGCTGAAACTGCGAGATGCCCCCGATCTCTGCCGCCCTGATACCCCCAACCCTGAGAGTGGAAACGTGGAGGGGTCTCGGGGGTCCCTGCCTACTCGACTGCCCCTCCTCCATCGATGCTGGCGCAGCTTCGCCCCAGGAGTCACTAACGGGGGCTGGAGCCACCTCTGCCATCACTGCCTCTCTACTTTCCACATAAGTGCCTGCTCCATCGAGGCCTCCAAAGTATGGAATCTGCGGGAGCGGACGAACTGATAGATGTCCCGCGCAACCCTCTCTCAAACATGTAGATTTGGTGGGTCTCATCTTGGCCACGTGGGGCATACAAGCTAACAGCCGATTGAAATCAGCTATGTACATGTGTACGGGCCTATCTCCCTGGCAGAGATTCCTCAGCTGCTCCTCCAAACTCTGCCGAACACCTCTCTGGAAAGAAGGCCCCAAGAAGTATACTGCGAAACTCTGACCATGAGAGAAACTAGGTCCAGGCGGACCAGCGGGTCGCACACGCCGCCACCATGCCTCGGCGTTGCTCTCCAAAAAGTGAGTAGCCACAGAACTCGAAACCTCTCTACAATAAAAAGGCTCTCGAAATGGCGCTACATGGCCGTAATACAAACTCGGCCGCCCACGGCTCAGCACTATACCCGAAAAGCGGGGTGGATCAAACTGGCGGAACCTCATCAATAGATCCACGACCTCCCGCCGCTCTACCGAAGTCAACGATCCCGTCCGTCCCAGACGGTGGCCTACTAGGAAACCGGCTCAACCGGAACTGCCGGTGCAGAGCTGCACAACAGGAAGCGCCACAACAGGCGAAGAAGGCACCGGCGAACTCCTCAGGGGGTGCTAACCGCCCGGCTTGCGCTCTCTGCTCCATCATGAGCATCAACCAACCCACTGCCTCCTCCTGGCGCCGAGACGCCTCAGCCAACTGTGCCATCTGGGCACGGAGCTCCTGAAACTCTCTATGCTGTCCCTGCCCCGAGTCCTCCTGCTCGGGCTCAGAGGAAGAAGGCTGCGAACGCGTCACCATCGAGCGTCGATGAGGCATCCCCGCCTGAGAGACAAAGCAAACAATGAGACCCAAATCAACTCTCGACCCAATCTAGCGAAAGTCAAAAGGCATGTCTCCCTTCCCGAATTACTATGTTGTCTGCAGCCAACATAGTTGCCACAGAAGGAGACATGTCGATCACTCATCCCCGATCCGCTCGGGAGAGTTAAAAACCCAATCAAGACTCTCGCTAAAATTACGGCTCTCACGTGGGTCATCCTAGGGTCCAACCACAAGCCTAGGGTTCCTAAGTCCTCCAAGACCTATATCCTAGGCTCTGATACCACTCTAATTTGTCACGCCCCGGGGTCGAAACTGCGCCCCGGGCTCGCCAACAAATCCGCTGCCCATACGGGAAGTCCTGTATAGACGTAGCGACTAACCTGTAAGAAACATCTATACTAGCAGATATCAGAGCTGAAAAGTAAAAGCTGAAATAAAGACAGAAAATAAACTACATCTCACAATATACAGACCATCCTCACCAGAATACAAAGTCTCTCTCATAATAGCAGAAAAGAAAGGTACAACTCGATACCTCACTACAAAAGTCACTCGACATAACACACTCCAAAATAGTACAGGGGTACATCTACTCTCACACTGAAGATGACAGGAAGGGATCTATCTCGCGACTCCTTACCTCGGTCCGAAGGGGCTGAATCAGCAACTGGAGCAGCAGGAACCGGAGCAGAAGTCCCAGGGAAAAAGACACCACGACGGGTGTGTGAGAACTACATCCCACAGTAGTTCTCAGTGGGTGCCGCCAACAAGCCCGACGGTCTGCCCACTAAGTCTACTAGAGGCATAAAGTAACAAATGCAGTGCTGTAAAGAAAAGCTGGAAAAGTAAAGTCTACAACTACTATTCCTCTATCTAGATGCTCAAGGAGTGGAACAGAAAGAACAATATGCCACAACTAACTCTCACTGAGATCACCCAATCTAAAACTGACTGCCACATCGGGTCCAGTCAAACCTGCGCCTACCTACTGCGCACATCCTCAATAGGACGGGTCTACCGTAGGTATGTCCGTAGCTGCCAAAACTGGCTCAGCCAGAGGGACACAAGCATCGACAAGCCGCGGTAGAAGAGCTCAATCTCATGCCGGTACAACAACCGGTATATATCTCAATCTCAACACCGGTACAACAACCCGGTCTCGCCTACTCCGGAGTGGCACTCGAGGGGCGCGACCCACACGAGTAAAGTATCCGCGCATCTCTGTCGAGCACAAATGTGGCTCATGCAGGCTATGATCCAAATCCTCGATCAACAAGATCGGCTATAACCAACAATCATTGTCTCACTCACTGGCTAGAATCCACACAACTGAGACTCACTGTCACTCTGACAGCTCCCAAAAACCCAGATCGACCATCACTATCACTCTCCCAAAGAAAGCTGATCTACAGACTGCTATCAACTCCACTCGGTCCCCAGACACGAGTGCAAGGGCATCCCACAACCACCCGACCTCCCAGCCCACAACCCGGCGAGAAAAGCTAAGTCCAGTAATGATAAGTATAATAAGTGATGTGGGAATGTCTAGAGCAATAAAGAAACCTAGCCCAAGTTGAAGTTTTCTACAGTCTGGCTGAACATGATACATATGACAGGGGTGCTAGGTCAAGTTCCAAGATTTCAATAGTTAACATGTTGTAGGAAGCAATACAATCACAAGATACATCAACTGATATCAAGAATAATAACATTCATTTCCACATGCCATTAAGCTCATTTACTAACATGCATGCTCCTACATATATAGAATTAGCACGCAGTCCATAGAATTTGAAAGCAAGGTCACCCACCTGAACGTGCTAACTGTCCGGAGTCGTACAGCTAAGAAAGCCCAGAAACAGATATATCAGTACCTCCACCAAGCCAACAGTACCAAAGCAATGCTCAATACATCCTAGGTACAAAATACATTCCAAAAATTACACTTAATTCCACAAAATTCCAATTATACAAAATCTGCGGTGAACAGTCCTCTTTATGTGAAAATTTTACCTATAAAACAATCTCCAAAAATTCCAGTAAAAATATGATAGCGATCATCGCGAAGAGTAGATGTCGATATACTCCTGAATCGTCGAAATTCGATGTCCGGATGTGGAGATAAAAATCCGACAAGAAGGTGCTGTCCAAACCATCCATCAGCCGCAATAGGGGTTAAAAAACGTACCCAAAACCCAAGAAAAACTCAAAACCACAGAAAGTGGCCAACACGAAAATTGTAGATATACCTCTTGTGAAACCGTTGCCGTAGAAATCGTCCAAAAATATCGTCGGGGTAGCTCGGTAGACCTCCCAGACTGAAATGCGACGAAAATGGGCCTCCAACAGGAAATCGTCGCTCCGCACCACGATGCATAAATCGCTGTCGTTGCGGCCTCCAAAAATTCTGAGTTCCACCGAAAGATGCACAAGAGGTAGAGGAAGAATTTTTGTTGGGGCACTAAGGTAGAAAACCCCAGGAAAAGCTCCAAAGTGAGGCCCAAGGGGCCTATTTATAGGCCATTCGGGGAAAAGCCCAAAAAAGCAAGTCAAAGACTTTCGGGCCCAACTTTCGGGCGCCCGAAATTTCGGGCGGCTACAGTGTTGGGCCGGCCAACACTGTTCATGCCCGAAACCACGGGATGATGCCACGTGTCCCGCCGAATAGGAAACAGCGGTGTGGGGCCACTCGATGGCTGCCACGTGTCCCGCCGAACAGGAAACAGCGATGCGGGGCCACTCAATGGCTGCCACGTGTCCACACACCGCACAGTAAGGCGGTTGGCGCCCGCCAATGAGCGGGCGCCACGTGTCCTCCCGGCTGACCCGCCGACCCGGTCGCCGCACGCGCCGGTCGCGCGAGTGGCTCCACGTGCGCACGCAGCCCGAGGCGCCGGCCACGCGTCCGTGCACCGCGCCTGCTGCGCACCCGAATCAGAGGGTGACACGTGTCCCCTGCACCCGTCCACGCATTCCGCTTTGGAATTCCGTGGACCGCGCCGCATGCACCGACCAACCGGAGGCTGCCACGTGTCCCCCGCCTTGGTCCATGCACCGCTGCGCTCACCCGATAGACCGCGCGCCCTGAGCCCGCCAATCAGGCGGTGCCACGTGTCCCTGCACTGGGTCTGTGCACCCGCCGCGCTGCTCTGTGGACCGCGCGTCCGTAAACCGGCCAATGATAGGCCGCCACGTGGCATGCCGGCGGTCTACGGCCCCTCCCATGCACCAAAAACCACTGGAAACTTCCGGGAGTCCGTTTTTGGGCATCCGGACTTAGAATCAAACAAGCAAATAGCCGTTTTCAAGCATTTTTTCCGTGCTGAATCCATTTCCGACCTCTGTTTGGCCTAAATTCTTTTCAGAAATTTCGGCGAACCCAGCCGAAGGCCAACACAGCTAATAATATCTCAGAGGGTCCATCTGTGGCATCCCATTGATGCACCATGGCCAGATACACCAACACTAGGTGTTCTAACAGTGGATTCATCGGAAGAACGTTGCATGGGAACCAGGGCCACTACATCAGGAACATCCCTCAACTCCCAACTCTCATTTTGAAAACTAGTCGAAAACGGTGAAAAGTTCGAGAAACCTCGAATAGCTAGTGCCTTCACCCCAATCAAACAAGAACAGACTCCAGCACTTTTCTCCATTCTAGAGCAGCCTTTCGAAATTGTCGATCAGTTCGTCAACCCTCGGCATAAATAGGAAAAGAGGAGAG
>CM055078.1:7806534-7877172 GCA_029204045.2 Tillandsia leiboldiana | reverse complement strand
TTTCTTTTCTTGGATTGCAATTGAGCACAAAATGTGAAGTGCATCCATCTGTGTCAATCCAAGTATGCAAAGGATTTGGTAAAAGAATTCGGATTAGAAGATTCTAAAGATTTTCCTACTCCAATGAGGAACTAGCAATAAGGGATTAGGAAGTGAATCTCTTAGTGAGAATTAACGAGACACTTTATCGCAGCATGATGAAAGTCTACGTTACCTCACGGCTAGTCGCCCGGATATATCCTTAGTGGTGGGATTTGCGCGAGATATCAATCAGCACCAAAGGAGGTTCACCTGAAAGCGGTGAAAAGGATCATCCGGTACATCAAGGAACCATTAATTCGGAATTTGGTATCCTATGGAACAGTCTACATATTATTGGATACTCAGATGCCGATTGGGCAGGATCTGTGGATGATCGGAAAAGTACGAGTGGTGCATGTTTTTATCTTGGCCATTGCCTTGTTGCATGGCATAGTAAAAGCAAAACTGCATGCACTCTCGACTGCCGAAGCGGAATATATCTCAGCGGGTAGTTGTTCAACTCAACTCATTGGATGAAAAGCGTGTTGAGCGACTTCCGGATTTCAGCACTTCGGTAACAATTTATGTGACACACAAGTGCTATAACATTTCAAAAACCCTGTGTTGCACTCTAGAACAAAACACATTGAACTTAGATATCATTTTCTTAGAGAGCTAGTTGAATCAAATATTCTTCAAATTTCCTACATTTCAACTGAAGATCAATTAGCTGACATTTTAACAAAACCTTTGGATCAAAAACGTTTATTCATGTGCGAAAGCAATTGTAATGCTTTCCTTGAAATAACCCTTTTTGAAACTTTTGTTTAGGTTAGGTTTTGTTTTTGTGTTTTTGTTCATATCTATGCTTAGAACAGAACATTAATTGAGCATTAGTTTTAATTGACTAACTGGCATCCTTTTTATGTTTAGAAATTTATTATGCTTTGATATCATAATATTTCATTGATGCAATGATCATTTATGTGAATTAAATCATCTTGTGTTGATCAAAGTCTTTCTCTCTCAATGATCTCTGGTATAGTTTTTATCTTATTGACTGTTTAGTCGAGTATGAAATCGAGATCAATTTTGGTTGAATACTTTATATCTTAAATAATTGATAGCCAATTGAGGGGAGTCAAAGAAAAAATATTATGCTCAAAAGATGTGGAAAGAGTTACATCCCAATGAGGAGTGTGAAAACTACCACCACATGGAGGAAAGAGCTACCACCTCGTCGTCCGAGTACTTGTGTGCAGCTACCACATGTATACCAAGCAAGGTTTTCAAGTTTGATTAATAAAATGCATGTTGAAATACTTGACTCTGTCAAATTTCAAGGTTGGTATAAGGTGGGATTTTAATGAAAGATGCTCAAAGAGCCACTCTCTTCAATAAATTGACTAGATATATTATCTAACTTATCTGGGATTTCACATCTATTGATCTTTTGTATTTCATTTTCTTTACCGAATTGATGATTTGATAAAGGCATTACTCATAAGATCAAGTTAGATGTAATTGAAGTTGTTCAACTTTAAGGGATTTAATTTTTATAAATTTTCGTTTCATTTGTTGGATGTTATTGATAGATTTGGCATAATCTATTTCTTGTTGTATGAAACGATGATTTTCATTTAAAGTTGATACACAAAAGTGCTTACAATCTTTTTCTGGATTTTCTAGAATTTTTCTGAATTTTTCTGAAGAAAAAGTTGGAGCCGATCCGGATTGGACACCGATCCGGATCCCGAACGCAGGTATTCCTCTTGGTAGCCGATCCGGACGTAACCGACTGATCCGGATCGCGGCTAGGGTTTTATATAGAACAAAGGGGTTTTGATTTCTTTTACTTCAATCTTTTGTTCAAAGTCTCCAGAGCTTCTCTCTCTAGAGAATCATCTTGGAAGCTTTCAAACTCAAGTCTTCTTCGATTCCAAGTAGTTTTTTTGATCAAAATCTCGGTTTTTCACAGTTTTTCATATTTTTCTCTCAAAACGTGATGGAATTTTCTGATATCTTTTTTTTCGTTTTTGGTTGTTTTTTGATCAAATTTCTTTTTGAAATAGAACTCTGGGTAGATTAGTTTTGATTATATGCTAGGTATTCTCAATATACGGATTTTTGGCCTTCGATTTCAAAAATTTCGTTTTTAGGGGCATATAATTGGAATTTTCCAAAATCATGCGATTGATCTATTTTTAAATTCCTTTTTGCAAAACTAATTTGATTCTTAGTCTCTCTACACGATAATGATTGTTTGGGTACAATTTTTCAAATTTTTGAAATTAACAATTTTTTCGTGTTCTTGAGTGTTTTGCTCACAGGATTTCCTTTCTCACAAGAACCAGTAGCAATGGTGATCACCTGGATCATTTTTCTTCTGGCTACTATGGTTCATACTGAGAGACACTATCAAGCCCAAGAGGGCTAAGAGCGAAGAAAACAAAAGATGATTCCGATACGAATCTGAGACGGAATCCGATTTGTTGGGATGAGCTTCAAGTTGAAGCAATTGCTCCCACTGCTTCGAAGGGAAAGCTCCTGCAGAGACATCAAGGCAAAGGCTCCGCCCACTGCTGCTGAAAAGGGCAAAGCTCCAATGGAAGAACTCTTCTGTGAAAACAAAAAGAAAGACTTGCTCGACGGCTTGGACGAGCTCGGGGTATTGAAATCAATGAAACATGTCAAGGAAACAAAGAATATCCCTCAAACTGAAACTGAATCTGAAGACCAAGAAGATTGGGACACATTTCTTAATGAAGTACACAAGGTATTGATGAAGAAAATAAGGTTACCTAAAGAACAAGAAGCTGATGAAGTCTTCCTCAACGATTAAGCAGTTCGCAAGGAAAAGAATTCGCCAAGCAATGAACCTCTTGACAATTCACATTCTCTGCCAAGAAGATCTCATAGGAATGAAGGTCAGACTGCTCCGTCAGCTGTCACACAACGTTCTTCAACTTCCAAAAGATTCACCAAAAGGCAAACTTAGTGTCTTCCATCAACCAAGAACAAGATAAAATGGCTCTGGAACTCAGAAAGATGCCAAGACATACATAAGATGAAACAGAAGTTTCTACGATTTCGGGAATGCTTAAAGGAATTTTGAAAAAACTGGGCTGCACGAGCTCTGAAGACTCTGACTCAGATGATTGATTTGTGCTCAAATTTTTAATCTTTTCTTGTGCTTGTTGTTTTAAATTTGAGTTTTTAGTTCTCAAACTTTTGGTTCTTGAACTTGTTAACTTTTCTCTCCTTTTTTGGTAATTTTGGTTAACTTTGTGACAAAAAGGGGGAGAGAGTATTAGAACAGTTTGAACAATCTTGATTGTCCATTTGAACCATGAAGGTAAGTAAGGTAAGTAGAACTTCAACTTTTGGTTTTTCATTTGTGATTGCATGCATGCCTCGACTAACTATTTGCTAACTATTTGGGCATGTAATATAACTAACAGTTGATGTTCACTAACATGACATTTGGATTTTGATTGCATAGAAGATATGTTGGTTTTTAACTATGATCAAATTACATATCTGAATGTATAAATGTCATGGTAAGTATATGAGTATAAACTTCATCTCTGTATGTGGTTTTGAATGATATAAAATTCTTGAGGTATCTAACGATTTCTTTTGTCAAGAATGATTTCTTTTGCAGAGAGTACAGATTTCTAAGTCTAGAGTCTGTTTTAGGAGTTTAACTCATGTATCTATTTTATTTTGGATCTCCATTGTAAATTTTTTTTGTGTATGGTGATAGCAACAAAAATATCTTTTTGAATTTTCTTGAGTGGATTTATGTTTTGTCACGAAACCGCCAAAGGGGGAGATTGTTACGAATTTGAGTTGGCGTATTTCGTGAATTCGGTTAAGTCTTGAAGATTGAAGATAAAGAAAGTTGGATCATTTAACTCATCACAAGAAAGAGAATTCAAAAGGATCAGGTATGTTTAACTAATTATTTTTGGTGATCCGAATACTTCTTATAGTGTAGAAACACTTGGATAAATTTCTAATTGCATAAAAAAAAATCAAAACTGGACATGGACATGTTCAGGATCCGATCAGACTTTCCAATCCGGATCCCGAAGGTGTGTTCTTCATACACCAGTTCAATCCGGATCGTAGCCTCCATTGATCCAGATCCCTAACACTGGTTTTACCATGTTTTATGATCGATCCGGATCAGGCTTTGCAATCCGGTCCCGAACGTTGATGTTTGGTAAATTGTATGAACGATCCGTATCAGGCACTTCGATCCGGATCCCGAACCTTGGTTTTTCTGGAAACTGTCTGTCTCTCTCTGCAATCCGGATCGCCGAAGTCCGATCCGGATCGCCGTCCTGAAAATTCCAGAAAAGGTTAGTTTTTTGATTCTTATCCTCCGTTCCCATGGTTTCTAACCTATAAATAGACCCTTTAATTCATTTTTAGGGCAACCCACGAAAAAGGGAAAACGACGACCGAATAGATAGATCCACATATAGAGAAAGAAAGAAAATCATAGATTTATTCTTATGTTCTTCATCTATATTGATTGATTTGATTCTAGGTTTTCATACTCACATTTTGAGTAGAATCAAATCAATGAATACTTAGATGGTATTTCCGATCTATTTCTAATCTAAGTATTCGGCGGATCATCACCACCCAAAAACAACGATTTTCCCAAAATCGGTGCGGGACTCGCGTGGCCTTGTGGATTCAAGTGCTACCGCTCTCGTGGATTCGGGCGAGGTACGTTCGTGGATTCGAAGCGTGCTACTGGGTGAAGACCGTTGATTCGTCGTGGGACGTCGTGGATTCGGCGTTGGACGCAAATCGTGGATTCGAGAAGCGTCGTGGAGCGAGCGGAGATATCAACTAGGAGCGTATTGAAGGTTGAGTCGTCTGTGAGTACGGTATATCACCTTGTACGTGTTTAATTCTAGTGGATTTCACCGTGTTTTCGGTCCCTGTGGTTTTTTACTCCGGTTGGAGTTTTCCACGTAAAAATCTCTGCGTGTTTCTTATTTTTCCGCATTGGTTTTTTATATATCGCAAATTTTTGAGTGTTTATTGTTTACACACTATTCACCCCCCTCTAGTGATTTTTTTCCCTATTTAGATCCAATTATACATAACCCAACACGGCGGTGCCACGTGTCCCTGCGCGGGTCTGTGCACCCTCCGCGCTGCTCTGTTGACCGCGCGCCGTAACCCCAATGATAGCCGCCACGTGGCATGCCGGCGGTCTACGGCCCCTCCCATGCACCAAAAAACCACTGGAAACTTCCTGGAAGTTCCGTTTTGGGGCATCCGACTCGAATCAAACAAGCAAATAGCCGTTTTTCCAAGCGTTTTTCCGCGCTGAATCCATTCCGACTCTGTTTTTGGCCTAATTTTTTCAGAAATTTCGCGAACCCAGCCGAAGGCCAACACAGCTAATAATATCTCGAGGTCCATCTGTGGCATCCCATTGATGTACCATGGGCTAGATAAACAAACTAGGTGTTCTAACATGGATCATCAGAAGAACGTTGCATGGGAACCAGGCCACTACTCCTCCCCCACTAAAAGGAAGTTTCGTCCTCGAAACAAAGTAAAGTAAGATAGGCGTACCTCAAACCAGAAGTCTCGAACAGGAAGGGTAGGCATCTCTCATCACTGTCTCCAGCTCCCAAGTAGCCTCTCGCTTCTCGTGATTGCTCCACAAGATCTTCACATAGGGAATGGCCTGGTTGCGCAATTCCTCACCTCACGAGCAAGAATCCGCAACGGGGCTCCTCATAAACCAGGTCCTCGCCGATCTCCAAAGAATGAAGTCAATCACGTGCGACGGATCAAACACATATCTCCTCAGAGCTGAGATGTGGAACACATCATGTACACCGGCCCAGCATGGAGGGAGAAAGAACCTCTATAAGCCACAGGGCCTACCCTCTCAAGTACCTCAAAGGGTCCAACAAAGCGGGGACTAGAAGCTTCCCACGCACTCCAAATCTCCAGACCCCTTTCGAAGGCGAGACCTTCAAGAAGACATGGTCACCAATCTGAAACTCTAGGTCTCGCCGCCGAGTATCAGCGTAGGTCCTCTGACGACTCTGGGCTGTCTCAAGGTGTCGGCGAACAACTCTGACTTTCTCCTCAGCCTCCAACAGTAAATCTGGTCCCAAAGTCCTCCTCTCACCCACGTCACTCCAATACGGGGCGACCGACACTTGCGTCCATACAACGCCTCAAACGGAGCCATCGAATGCTCGCCTGATAGCTGTTGTTGTACGCAAACTCAACCAATGTAAGTGTCGGTACCACCCTCCTCCAAAATCCATAACGCACGCTCTCAACATATCCTCAAGGTTCTGTATAGTGCGCTCGACTGGCCATCAGTCTGTGGGTGGAAAGCAGTGCTGAATCTGAGCTGAGTCCCCAAGGCTGACTGGAAACTCCCCCAGAAGCGTGACACAAACCTCGGGTCCCGATCTGAAACAATCGACGCTGGTACACACCGTGCAGCCTCACTATCTCGTCCAAATACAACTGTGCCAGACGCTCCAATGACCAAGTCATCTGAACAGGCAAGAAATGTGCAGACTTGGTGAGTCTATCCACAATAACCCAAACCGCGTCGGCTCTACTCTACGCTCTCGACAGCCCAGTAACAAAGTCCATGGTGATGTGGACCCACTTCCACTCGGGAATTGGAAGACTCTGTAACTTGCCAGCAGGAACCCGGTGTTCTGCTTTCTCTTGCTGGCAAGTTAAACAGTGAGCCACAAATCTTCCAATGTCCCGCTTCATTCCGGACCACCAAAAATGTGCCTTGAGGTCCTTATACATCTTAGTACCACCAGGATGAATGGTATAAGGTGTATAATGGGCCTTTCTCAAATCTGGTCTCTGATCTTTGGATCCGAAGGTACACATACTCGTCCCTGTACCGCAGTACTCCCGAGCTATCCACTGTAAAATCCCCTATCTGATCTGCCTGAATCTGTGATCTGATCCTCTCCAAGTGGGGGTCCTCACTCTGCGTCTCCCTGATCCTGTCCAATAGAGTGGGCTGCAAGACCATAGACATCAGTCTAGCAGAGACCCCAGGGGATACTACCTCAATCTGAAGTCGCCTCATCTGCTCAATTAGCGGTGCCTGCTGTGTGATCAACATGCTCAAACTCTACGCTGACCTCCGACTCAAAGCATCTACTACAACATTGGCCTTGCCGGGATGATAAAGGATACTCACATCGTAATCCTTTAGTAACTCCAACCACCGGCGTTGCCTCAGGTTCAGCTCCTTTTGACTAAACAAGTACTTTAAGCTTTTGTGATCCGTGTAGATCTCGCAGTGCTCACCGTTAGAGGTAATGTCGCCACAGCTTCAACGCAAACACCACAGCTGCAAGCTCCAAATCATGAGTAGGGTAATTCTTCTCATAATCCTTTAATTGTTGTGAAGCATAAGCAATTACCCTACCATGCTGCATCAAAACACAACCCAATCTGCTGTGAGAGGCATCGCTATAAATCACAAATCCATTACCCATCACTGGCATTGCAAGAACTGGTGCTGAGATCAATCTCCTCTTCAGCTCCTCAAAACTCTGCTGACACTGCTCAGTCCAAACAAACCTGGTCCCCTTCCTAGTCAAACTGGTCAGGAGAGTAGAGAGCTTCGCAAAGCCTCTACGAACCGACGGTAGTAGCCTGCCAAGCCCAGAAAGCTCCGAACCTCTGTAACCGTCGTCGGTCTCGGCCAATCCCGAACTGTATCAATCTTCGTCGGGTCAACTGCCACTCCCTGCGGCTGATACTATGTGGCCCAAGAATGCAACCTCTCGAAGCCAGAACTCGCACTTTTTAAGCTTGGCATACAGCTTCCTCTCACGTAGAAACTGCAGCACTATCCTCAAGTGCTCCTCGGGCTCCACATCGCTTCGGGAGTAGATCAAGATGTCGTCGATGAATACAACCACAAAAAGGTCCAAGTACGGCTGGAATACCCGGTCATCAAGTCCATAAATGCAGCAGAGGCATTGGTCAAACCAAACGGCATAACCATGAACTCATAATGCCCATACTGGGATCTAAAAGCCGTCTTGGGGATGTCCTCGGTCCTCACCCTCAACTGGTGGTAACCTGACTAAAGATCAATCTTCGAAAACACTAAGGCTTCCTGCAACTGGTCGAATAAATCATCTATCCGTGGTAGGGGATACTTGTTTCGGATGGTCACTTTATTCAGCTCCCGGTAATCCACACACAAACAAAGTGACCCATCCTTCTTCTTTACAAATAAAACTGGCGCTCCCCACGGAGAAACACTGGGCCTAACAAAGCCCCTGTCCATCAGATCCTGAAGCTGGGCCTTCAACTCTCTCAACTCGGCAGGTGCCATCCTATAAGGTGCCTTTGAGATTGGTGCGGTTCCTGGTACCACATCAATCACAAACTCTATCTCCCTCTCCGGCGGCATAGTCGTCAACTCAGGGGGAAACACATCTGGGAACTCGCGGACAACAGGAATATCCTCGAGTCCCAGTGCCGCCGTAGGCACCTCCACAATCGTCACCAAGAAGGCGGTGCAGCCTCTACTCATCATCCGCCTAGCCCTCGCTGAAGAAATCGTCACCGCAAACAAGGAGCTCTGACAGCCTCTGTAAACAAACTCCTCCTGTGCTGGCTCACGGAGGGTCACCGTCCTCTCTCTGCTGTCTATGGTAGCATAATACCTCGACAACCAATCCATACCAAGTACGACATCGAAATCCTGGAGCTGCCGCAAGACAAGCAAGTCTGCCGGCAAAATCCAGGATCCCAACTGTACAGGGCAATCCCTACAATACTCCTCGACATGCAAGACATGATCTGGTATCTGAACCTCTAATGCATGTGATAAAAAAAACTACCTCTATGCCATGTAGGGATGCAAATGCTCTACTGATAAATGAATGTGATGCACCGGTATCAAAAAGAGCACGAGTACGAACTGAAGAAATCAAAATAATACCTGCGACGACATGCTCTGCTGCTGTAGCATCCTCAACCTGAGCGGCATAGACTCGACCGCTCGGCGCCGGGGGACGTCGCTCTGGCTGTCGCAAAGACGATGAAGCAAAATCTGGCCTGCCGTAGGCCGTAGAAGGTCCAGCTGGGTAATGAGGAACAGAAGGTGCTGAAGCTGAGGAAGGAGCTGGATGACCGGCTCTGGGGCATGCACTCGCAAAGTGACCGGTCTGCCCGCAACGGAAACAACGGCCCTGCCTCTATGGGCACAGGGTCGGTGGGTGCGGTCCTCCACAAATGATACAACGGTCAGGGCGCGGCTGCCGTGAGGTCTGCTGCTGCTGCGAAGGCTGCTGCTGTCGAGGTGGTCGACGCTGCTACTGCTGAAACTGGCGAGATGCCCCCGATCTCTGCCGCCCCTGATACCCCCAACCCTGAGAGTGGAAACGTGGAGGTCTCGGGGGTCCCTGCCTACTCGACTGCCCCTCCTCCATCGATGCTGGGCGCTTCGCCCCAGGAGTCACTACGGGGGCTGGAGCCACCTCTGCCATCACTGCCTCTCTACTTTCCACATAAAGTGCCTGCTCCATCGAGGCCTCCAAAGTATGTAATCTGCGGGAGCGGACGAACTGATAGATGTCCCGACGCAACCCTCTCTCAAACATGTAGATTTGGTGGGTCTCATCTCTGGCCACGTGGGGCATACAAGCTAACAGCCGATTGAAATCAGCTATGTACATGTGTACGGGCCTATCTCCCTGGCAGAGATTCCTCAGCTGCTCCTCCAAACTCTGCCGAACACTCTCTGGAAAGAAGGCCCCAAGAAGTATACTGCGAAACTCTGACCATGAGAGAAACTAGGTCCCAGGCGGACCAGCGGGTCGCACACGCCGCCACCATGCCTCGGCGTTGCTCTCCAAAAAGTGAGTAGCCAACAGAACTCGAAACCTCTCTACAATAAAAAGGCTCTCGAAATGGCGCTACATGGCCGTAATACAAACTCGGCCGCCCACGGCTCAGCACTCATACCCGAAAAGCGGGGTGGATCAAACTGGCGGAACCTCATCAATAGATCCACGACCTCCCGCCGCTCTACCGAAGTCAACGATCCCGTCGTCCCAGACGGTGGCCTACTAGAAACCGGCTCAACCGGAACTGCCGGTGCAGGCTGCACAACAGGAAGCGCCACAACAGGCGAAGAAGGCACCGGCGAACTCTCAGGGGGTGCTACCGCCGGCTGCGCTCTCTGCTCCATCATGAGCATCAACCAACCCACTGCCTCCTCCTGGCGCCGAGACGCCTCAGCCAACTGTGCCATCTGGGCACGGAGCTCCTGAACCTCTCTATGCTGTCCCTGCCCCGAGTCCTCCTGCTCGGGCTCAGAGGAAGAAGGCTGCGAACGCGTCACCATCGAGCGTCGATGAGGCATCCCCGCCTGAGAGACAAAGCAAACAATGAGAACCCAAATCAACTCTCGACCCAATCTAGCGAAAGTCAAAAGGCATGTCTCCCTTCCCGAAGTACTATGTTGTCTGCAGCCAACATAGTTGCCACAGAAGGAAGACATGTCGATCACTCATCCCGATCCGCTCGGGAGAGTTAAAAACCCAATCAAGACTCTCGCTAAAAATTACGGCTCTCACGTGGGTCATCCTAGGGTCCAACCACAAGCCTAGGGTTCCTAAGTCCTCCAAGACCTATATCCTAGGCTCTGATACCACTCTAATTTGTCACGCCCCGGGGTCGAAACTGCGCCCCGGGCTCGCCAACAAATCCGCTGCCCATACGGGAAGTCCTGTATAGACGTAGCGACTAACCTGTAAAGAAACATCTATACTAGCAGATATCAGAGCTGAAAAGTAAAAGCTGAAATAAAGACAGAAAATAAACTACATCTCACAAATATACAGACCATCCTCACCAGAATACAAAGTCTCTCTCATAATAGCAGAAAAGAAAGGTACAACTCGATACCTCACTACAAAAGTCACTCGACATAACACACTCCAAAATAGTACAGGGGTACATCTACTCTCACACTGAAGATGACAGGAAGGGATCTATCTCGCGACTCCCTTACCTCGGTCCGAAGGGGCTGAATCAGCAACTGGAGCAGCAGGAACCGGAGCAGAAGTCCCAGGGAAAAAGACACCACGACGGGTGTGAGAACTACATCCCACAGTAGTTCTCAGTGGGTGCCGCCAACAAGCCCGACGGTCTGCCCACTAAGTCTACTAGAGGCATAAAGTAACAAATGCAGTGCTGTAAAGAAAAGCTAGAAAAGTAAAGTCTACAACTACTATTCCTCTATCTAGATGCTCAAGGAGTGGAACAGAAAGAACAATATGCCACAACTAACTCTCACTAAGATCACCCAATCTAAACTGACTGCCACATCGGGTCCAGTCAAACCTGCGCCTACCTACTGCCGCACATCCTCAATAGGACGGGTCTACCGTAGGTATGTCCGTAGCTGCCAAAACTGGCTCAGCCAGAGGGACACAAGCATCGACAAGCCGCGGTAGAAGAGCTCAATCTCATGCCGGTACAACAACCCGGTATATATCTCAATCTCAACACCGGTACAACAACCCGGTCTCGCCTACTCCGGAGTGGCACTCGAGGGGCGCGACCCACACGAGTAAAGTATCCGCGCATCTCTGTCGAGCACAAATGTGGCTCATGCAGGCTATGATCCAAATCCTCGATCAACAAGATCGACTATAACCAACAATCATTGTCTCACTCACTGGCTAGAATCCACACAACTGAGACTCACTGTCACTCTGACAGCTCCCAAAAACCCAGATCGACCATCACTATCACTCTCCCAAAGAAAGCTGATCTACAGACTGCTATCAACTCCACTCGGTCCCCAGACACGAGTGCAAGGGCATCCCACAACCACCCGACCTCCCAGCCCACAACCCGGGCGAGAAAAGCTAAGTCCAGTAATGATAAGTATAATAAGTGATGTGGGAATGTCTAGAGCAATAAAGAAACCTAGCCCAAGTTGAAGTTTTCTACAGTCTGGCTGAACGTGATACATATGACAGGGGTGCTAGGTCAAGTTCCAAGATTTCAATAGTTAACATGTTGTAGGAAGCAATACAATCACAAGATACATCAACTGATATCAAGAATAATAACATTCATTTCCACATGCCATTAAGCTCATTTACTAACATGCATGCTCCTACATATATAGAATTAGCACGCAGTCCATAGAATTTGAAAGCAAGGTCACCCACCTGAACGTGCTAACTGTCCGGAGTCGTACAGCTAAGAAAGCCCAGAAACAGATATATCAGTACCTCCACCAAGCCAACAGTACCAAAGCACTGCTCAATACATCCTAGGTACAAAATACATTCCAAAAATTACACTTAATTCCACAAAATTCCAATTATACAAAATCTGCGGTGAACAGTCCTCTTTATGTGAAAATTTTACCTATAAAACAATCTCCAAAAATTCCAGTAAAAATATGATAGCGATCATCGCGAAGAGTAGATGTCGATATACTCCTGAATCGTCGAAATTCGATGTCCGGATGTGGAGATAAAAATCCGACAAGAAGGTGCTGTCCAAACCATCCATCAGCCGCAATAGGGGTTAAAAACGTACCCAAAACCCCAAGAAAAACTCAAAACCACAGAAAGTGGCCAACACGAAAATTGTAGATATACCTCTTGTGAAACAGTTGCCGTAGAAATCGTCCAAAAATATCGTCGGGGTAGCTCGGTAGACCTCCCAAACTGAAATGCGACGAAAATGGGCCTCCAACAGGAAATCGTCGCTCCGCACCACGATGCATAAATCGCTGTCGTTGCGGCCTCCAAAAATTCTGAGCTTCCACCGAAAGATGCACAAGAGGTAGAGGAGGAATTTTTGTGTGGGGCACTAAGGTAGAAAACCCCAGGAAAAGCTCCAAAAGTGAGGCCCAAGGGGCCTATTTATAGGCCATTCTCGGGAAAAGCCCAAAAAAGCAAGTCAAAGACTTTCGGGCCCAACTTTCGGGCGCCCGAAATATTTCGGGCGGCTACAGTGTTGGGCCGGCCCAACACTGTTCATGCCCGAAACCACGGGATGATGCCACGTGTCCCGCCGAATAGGAAACAGCGGTGTGGGGCCACTCGATGGCTGCCACGTGTCCCGCCGAACAGGAAACAGCGATGCGGGGCCACTCAATGGATGCCACGTGTCCACACACCGCACAGTAAGGCGGTTGGCGCCCGCCAATGAGCGGGCGCCACGTGTCCTCCCGGCTGACCCGCCGACCGGTCGCCGCACGTGCCGGTCGCGCGACGTGGCTCCACGTGCGCACGCAGCCCGAGGCGCCGGCCACGCGTCCCGTGCACCGCGCCTGCTGCGCCCGCGAATCAGAGGGTGACACGTGTCCCCTGCACCCGGTCCACGCATTCCGCTTTGGAATTCCGTGGACCGCGCCGCATGCACCGACCAACCGGAGGCTGCCACGTGTCCCCCGCCTTGGTCCATGCACCGCTGCGCTCACCCGATAGACCGCGCGCCCTGAGCCCGCCAATCAGGCGGTGCCACGTGTCCCTGCACTGGGTCTGTGCACCCCGCCGCGCTGCTCTGTGGACCGCGCGTCGTAAACCGGCCAATGATAGGCCGCCACGTGGCATGCCGGCGGTCTACGGCCCCTCCCATGCACCAAAAACCACTGGAAACTTCCGGGAGTCCGTTTTTGGGCATCCGGACTTAGAATCAAACAAGCAAATAGCCGTTTTCAAGCATTTTTCCGTGCTGAATCCATTTCCGACCTCTGTTTGGCCTAATTCTTTTCAGAAATTTCGGCGAACCCAGCCGAAGGCCAACACAGCTAATAATATCTCAGAGGGTCCATCTGTGGCATCCCATTGATGCACCATGGGCCAGATACACCAACACTAGGTGTTCTAACAGTGGATTCATCGGAAGAACGTTGCATGGGAACCAGGGCCACTACATCAGGAACATCCCTCAACTCCCAACTCTCAATTTTGAAAACTAGTCGAAAACGGTGAAAAGTTCGAGAACCTCGAATAGCTAGTGCCTTCACCCCAATCAAACAAGAACAGACTCCAGCACTTTCTCCATTTCTAGAGCAGCCTTTCGAAATTGTCGATCAGTTCGTCAACCCTCGGCATAAATAGGAAAAGAGGAGAGAGGCGTTGAAGTTGTTCCTGTTGCGGCTAACACTCAACTTTCAAAGCTCCAAAAGTGGCATCCACTGAATGGTCACCTCACTCTAAGATTGCACTGCTCGCCTAATCAGGGCGTCCACGACCACAATGTCCTGCCGGGATAATACTGTAAGATCAATCCTACATCTTCAATAACTCTATCCACCGGCAATCATCCACATCGATGTTGACATCATCTCAGCTTTAACTCCTCGAAGCTATGCTGGCACTACTTAGTCCAAAAGCTTCGGACCTCTGTCACCGTCGTAGGTCTAGGCTAATCCCGAACGGCATCACTCTTCGTTGGGTCCACTATCACTCTTGCAGCAGAAATCACATAGCCTAACCACGAAACCTTTCGAAGCCAAAATGCGCACTTTTCAACTTAGCATACAACTTTTTCTCTCTCAGAAGTTGTAGCACTATCCTCAAGTGCTCCTTATGCTCTATGCCGCTTTGGGAACAAATTCAAATAATCCAAGAAAAGTGCCGCTATCAACCAGTCCGAGTACAGCTGGAACACACAATTCCTCAAATCATAAAGGCGGCAGGGCATTAGTCTGTCACGCCCCGAGGTCGGAACTACGACCCGAGCTCGCCAACAGATCCGTCATCTGTACGGAAATCTCTGCACAGACGAAGCATCTAAACTGCAATCAGATCTATAGCTAAACATGTATCAGACCTGTAAAAATAAAATAAGTAGCTACAGAATCCCAACACTGAACAGTTGAAGTAACACATCCAAAATAATGGTCATCTCCAAGACTAAAACATAAAACATGATACATAAAACCTCTCAGACTATTCAGTACACAAATAAATCTCTCAGACAGGGTACATCTACCTCTGACTCACAAAATAAAGCTGGTAAGGAGCTACTCGGCCACGCCCTTACCTCGATCTGCTGCCTCCGCCCGAACCGGTGCCAGAACAGCTACCTCAGGAAAACCTGTCACCACAGCGGGTGTGAGAACTACTGTAGAAGGTAGTTCCCAGTGGGTACCGTCACCAAGATCCACGGTATGCCCACTAAGTCTACTGGAGGCAAGACAATAGGTATACAGATAGAAAATATGAAAGCTGAAATGAAACTACAGCTAATATGCCTCTAGTATCATGCTCAAAGGAATAACACTCAACTATGAACATGCAATGCCTCCACTCGCTCACGAGGTGCTCACATCAACCCAAATCTCAATGACTGCCAAATCTAGTCCAGTCAAGCCTGCGCCCCCTAGTGTATCAACTAGGGCCCCTAGTGTATCAACTAGGGTGTCCAATTGGACTATCATAATATCACGCAAAGCAGCCTCATCAGGCGCATCATCATCATCGCATCCGGAGCGGCTCTCGAGGGGAGCGACCCCACCGAGGAATAAGCGTGTCTCATCTATGATCCTTGACTCAATCCACTCCTCCCCGCCTCAAGTCCCATCGGAAGCCTCTAGATGCATTCTTCTCCATCTCTACTCTTCTCCCCCTTCTTCTACTGCGATTCTTTTCCCTACTCCACCAATCTACCAATCTACCCCATTCTTGTGTAACAGTCCGACAACAACCTATTTCGACCACCAATTGAGAGTGTTTGCACATACATGACAGAGCACTCTTATCTGAGAATCCCCTGGGGTTTCTCCATAGGAGGAATAAGAAGAAGGGACGGAAAGGGAAAGCTAGCAAGGAGAGGAGTGAGGTTCAAAACAAGTAGATATCAAGAGCAATAACAGAGGGCACCAAACCAAAATCCAACATAGCCACACTCTACAAGAAAAATAAAAGATAAAAAGTAGCAATTAATTAATTAATTGCCAAATTCCCGAAGAAATTAATTCGATGACAAGTCAGATCCATTCAGGTACTAAGTATGACACAAAAAAACGCCCCTTACAATTTCAAGCCCAAGAAAGACAAATAAAGCAATTATAACAAGAATACTTGATGACACATGATCTAATTTTATACTCTTCGCATAAGAAAAACATACCAAAACATATACTTACACCATCATCCAATGCCCTAGAAAAATAAAAAACCCTAGATATTACCCAATCGGATCGAGCAGCCCTAGTTTTTACATATCGAAAACCTAAGAAACCAAACAAAACCCTAATCCAGTACAAAAATAAAAAATGAAAGATCGTTCGCTTCAACCGGAAGAAATCATAAAAAAAAATTGCCGAAACAAAGGACGGAAACTTACCTAATGTCGGAGCGGTGATCACAGAAAGTGCCAAACATTTTCTCCGGACGCGGCAATCGCACACGCGAGGGCGAGAGGAGGATGTCGTGGATGAGGAATCGGAACCTTAGAAACGGAGCGCTCGGGTGTGTTGGCGGGAGGGGTTGGGATGGGTCGGTGAGAGAGGGCTTTAAAATGTTGGCTGAGGCCAGTTTAGGACGAAGGAGCGAGCAGAGCTGAGCCGAGCCGGGATCATCAGAGATGGGCTAATACTCCAGGGGAAATAATTCCAATAACGGCCCACTTAATCCAAAATGGATGCGTTGTATAAGTCAAAATTAAAATCTAAATTTAGATTCTCAATTCAAATTTTAAAATGTGAATTTGAAATTTTAAAATTCAAATATAAAATTTAAATTTGGACAAAAATATAAAATTTTATATTTTAATATAAAATATGAATTTAAATTTGAAAATTTAAAATCTTAATTTTAAGTTTTTAATTTCAAATTTAAAATCTAAATTTAAATTTTAAATTTTATTTGTAAAATTTAAAATTTAAAATATTCGAATTCGAAATTTATAATTTAAAATTTAGGATTTAAATTTTAAATTTAAATTTTGAAACTGGAAATATAAAATTTTAAATAAAAATGTTTAAATCTAAATTTAAATTTTCAATTTCAAATTTGAAATCTAAATTTAAATTTCAATTCTGATTTTAAGATCTAAAATTGAATTTTTAAACTCAAAATAGACGAACTGCCGCCGGCGAGGACGGCATGGCGGCAGTCCTCGCCGGCGCGTAAACAAATTTCAATTAAAACTTTTTTAAAAATAATTAAATTAGATGAAAAGTAAATTTTAATTTTTGAATTAAATGGAAACTCAAATTTTGATACAATTAATTTTATTTGAATAAGCTTTTAATTTTATTTTTTACTTACATCCAAACTAATTTAAGATTTATAATTTAAATTTTAAAATTTAAAGTTTGTAATTTTAAATTTGAATATTTATGATTTCATATGCATCAAAAAGACCCACAAATTTAGTGCCTAAACAGATCCCGGCCCATCCCTGTCTTGCGCAACCAAAGCCCACATTTTCATGGCATGAAGGGACGTAGGCCTTAAAATTGATAAAAATAATAAGACTTAAAAAACAAAATCAAGAAAGATGAAGTAGCAAAGGAAACAAACGGGATGAAATAGGGAGGACTTGAGGAGGAAGAGAATAGAAAGGAAACCTTGCGAGAGTAGGTGTCAGCAAGAGCTGCCCCCAATCCACCAGGGCGGAACGATTGCTCGGTGATGGAGTCCCCAAACAACAAGAACTGCGGTCTCAACAATCCTACCATCCCTACTGTCAACATTAATTCAGACCCGCCCACCTATTCAACCAAATACCTAATCAAAACAGGACAATAATAATTGTACTATCTATATGTAAGCAAGCAGAGAACCCAGTGGGTTTACAAGAAGCTTCCTCCAAAAATAGGTTGTACTTAGGTACATAAGCACGAAAACCATTTTCAAATAAATTCTTCAATTATAGGCTCTTTCAAAGATAAAACACCTAACTTTAATTTCATGGACATCTTCTTTTTTTTCATTTGAAATATTTTGAACACATAAATTTAAAATTTTGATTAAATTAGAGGCTCTCTTACCTATCAAGTGTCAACTATTAAAAATATAGGTGATGCTGTTAGTTAAAAAGAGGCAAAATCATGAATTTCACAAAATCACCGTCTAATTTAATATAATTCTTATTTATTTGATAAAATAACTTGAATCAAAATGTTCATACTAGAGTGCTAGTCCTTGTCTCCAAAGTATAGCCCCCTCTATATCTGAAGTGGGACTATCAAAGTCTAATATCCCTGCAGCTCCCTCTTTTCAAAGATGAGTTTTATTTATTTTTGTATATATTTTTTATTTTTTTTTATAATTTCACGTGACTCAAAAAATTTTAAATTGTAAATTTTAATTTTTTGTATAAAAATTTTAAAATCTTGATTATTTTTAACTAAAATAATATTTTAATAATAGTTAGAAAAAAAATCTCAAATTATTTTATATTTTTAAAGATAAAAATTTTCAGGGATGAGTTGGACAGGATAAACCAAACTCGACTGATTGTTAGTCATGGAGCATGTCTATTCTGTCCAAGTCTGTTGCTTTATCACTTTGTAGAATATTCATGTTCAATAACTATAAGACATGATAAATCTCAATAGAATTCGTAATGAGAAGAATGTTCTTAAGCTTGTCAGGTGGTAATAATAAGTGATTAGCAATTTCTATTATGTTAGTTCACAACGCTTGCTTAGTCCTTTATTAAATGGCTTAAACATAGCAACACCGACATACAAGTACAACGACATATACTTAAAGAAGCAGACACATAAAAGTAAAAGCAATTATGAACAAGTAAAAATAAAAATATTGAATATTGCAAAGCCGCATCTCACTAGACATCATGTTCACTAGTAGTTTTGGTTAAAACGCAAGACAAAAGTATTATAGAGTGGTAGTAATTAAGATGGCAATTAAGTATGTTTGTTTCGCCCATTTGTACCATACCCAATTCTTATTAATAAGAACCTACAATATTTTGAGCTATGTGGATAATTAATTTCCGAAGGAAATAAACCTAAAATGATAAATTTGATAAAGTGACTGAAGACAATTGTAATAAGATAGTGTGAGAAGAAGCTAGATATGCGTTAAACAAACTATTAGAATTTTTTGTACATGATTGATGAACTAAAAATGTCATGGAAAGGAGTAGAAAAGGCAATGTATCTGACAACATGCGAAAGTCCAGTGCTATAGAAAATAATATGACAGAAAGAAAAATTACGCTGGCCATGTAAGGGACCAAGGGTGTATTGAAGGCTTACCAGAACTGAAGCTCAGCAGCCAAAAAGAGATTGTTGCATTGAGAAAAAGTACATATTAGACATAACAATAAGGTATCTTTTGTTTCGGGAACAAGGCCTGAAATAAGATCTTGTTCCCCAAACGTGTTTGGTTATGGATGGAAACAGCAGTTCTCGTATTTCTGGAATAAGCTGGTATAAGACTAGAACTACTGTTCCAGACTTTTTCTGGAACAAGACTTGTTCCTATTTGAGAATAAGCTTAATTAAAATAAATATAATTTTAATTATTGTATTAACTTTTTAATTAATATAATATTTTAACTAGGCTAATTATTTTATTAACTAATTATTTAAATATTTAGATAATTAACTAATTAAATTATTAAATAATTAATTATTAATAATACTTATTATTGTTAATTATTTTATCAATTAATTAAGAATAATCTTAATTAAAGTAAATATAATTTTAATTATTGTATTAACTCTTTGATTAATCTAATATTTTTACTAATTTAATTATTTTATTAACTAATTATCTAACTATTAGATAATTAACTAATTAATTTATTAAATTATTTGTAATTAATTGAATTATTTATTAATAATACTCATTATTGTTAATTATTTTATCAATTAATATTTAGAATTATCTGACAATAGTTAATTAAATAAATTAAATTATTATTTAATTAATATTTTATATTAATTATTTAGATGAATTATTATTATTTTAAAATTATAATTACTCTTATTCTCACTATTACAATCTACCTATCCAAATATTATTTTTCTTATTTCTAAGAACAGCCCAATTTTCATACAAACGTAAAATTGGTCTTGTTCCTACTTGTTCCTGAATTTGTACCAATCTCGGGATAAGTAGTTCTAATTTATATCTGAACCAAACGCAGCCTAAGTGTCGGTTAACTATAACATACCTAACGAAGGCCTAACCTCTGCAGTATTGCTTTTTTACCTTTGTTTGCTTGTGCATTAGAACTGTTGCAATATCTTATCCATAAGCACTATGCATTAAGGGCCCATTTCAATGTTGGAACAAATTATTCGGTGATAACTTCTGCAATATTAGGATATTCTTCAGTGATTGCCACCCGGGTGCTTGATTTAGCCTATTGCAGGGTTCTCATAATCATTAATTCAGGATAATTCACTCCAGCTATAGGGAGATTTATCATATTGAAAGAAAAGATGGCTAGAGGCCACACAAACTATGTGATTGCAGTCATCTTTTATCCTTTGTCAACCAATTATCACATAACGCTCAGTAAACAAAATGATCATGCTGAAAAAGATGTTTAGACATCCAAAAATGCCTTTAAGGGCAATGTGATAATTGATAGCTATAGAGGACAAAGAATGTGTACAGTGAGACTATATTCGGACTCTAAATCATTTCCTCAGAACATGATAAATCATTTCATATGTAGGAATTACCCTGAGAAAAAATAACCGACGGGTTAAAAATACTCCTGCAATCCAACCACAAAAAGGAAATGTGCACACTTACAAGTTAACACTAGATAGTTTGTTCAAACATTAAAACAGACACTAGATAGTTTGTTCAAACATTGAAACAGACCGCAAGCTAAGTTGTAGAATTCTTAATCTGTCAAGAGACTCAACTAAGCTGTAATTTACTGCCTTTGACACATCCAGGCTATCATCAGTTTCAATAATGGTACTCTAAACATCATAACCATGGAGAAAACATAGTTCTTGAAAACCTGTACATTCTTACAATAGTCAAGAAATGTATGGGAAGTAAATAGCATCTACCAGCATAAAGTAAAGGGTTGTTCAGTATATCATTGCTGAAAAGCATAGGCACCATGAGCAAAATTGGGTCATTAGCCAGACTTTGCACGAAAAACTTCTGTAGTTGGGATGACTCAAACCCGAACCAGATATATAGAAAGGCAAACTAAATCAGGTTGGGTGAAAATTTTATACCTGAATAAGAACCAAATTAGTCTCTCAACAACACAATTATTATACAACTAACATAACAAACAATGCTAAATCAGTTATACAGCTAACATGGCAAACTATGTTTTAGACATTATAAGGTGAAGTATTGGACCTTGTTCTTGAAAACACGTTTACAAAAATTTCACATGAAATGATCAATTAGGAACAAAACATTAAATAAACATCTATCCTATACTATCAAGTCTATGGTTATAGTTCTGTGTAATGTTAATTATATACAACCAATGCAACCCTTTGAAGGCACCTTTTACTTTAAGAAAGAAGCCAATTTTCATGATGTGCATTGTGGCTTTTACCCAAGATATTGACGCCATCTAAATCAATTCTCAAGCAACTATCCATTACAGTAGTTATATCTTACTAGAGCCACTACAGTCATTATATCTTACTACAGCCAAAATTTAGCAAGTATAAACCTCAATCCAAAAAATCATTCTGACCTAGAGAAGGGCATTTTGGGCTACTAAGCCTACGAAATATTTTAATTGTGAAAATAGACATTCAAAATTTTTATTTATAAAACTAAGCGTAAGCGGTGAATGGTTTACTGTTTATAGAAAGTGGTGAATCATTCACAACTTGAGAATTGGTTCTTTCTAGCAAAATCACAAAACCAACAGATTTTTCATGCAAAAAAGCTTTTTTGCATGAAAAATCTGTTGGTTTTGTGATTTTGTTTAGAAAAATACTTTTTGTACATTCCATTTAGAATGTATATTTTACACTCCATCCATCCTATAATGTAACGACCCGGCCCACTAGCAATAATAACTTGTTGGGCCCAAATCACAGCCCAAAATGCTTAAGCCCAGTTATTATTACTAGTGTCCAAGTCTCATATAAACCCAATCACAAATCCATCCACATCCGATGTGGGACTATTGGGGGCGTCACAGACTCCCCCCGTTTAGGCCTGACGTCCTCGTCAGCCCAAACACACACACACAAGCCCAAGATCACCAGGCGATGTGAGACTCGTCTCGCTAGTCCTGTCATCTAGACCCAGACTCAGCCGAGACTCACCGCACACTTCCGGCTGGTTATTGGCTCTGATACCAAATGTAACGACCCGGCCCACTAGCAATAATAACTTGTTGGGCCCAAATCACAGCCCAAAATGCTTAAGCCCAGTTATTATTACTAGTGTCCAAGTCTCATATAAACCCAATCACAAATCCATCCACATCCGATGTGGGACTATTGGGGGCGTCACATATAATGGGGTGAAGTCCACTAGTCACTTTAAAGAAACTAGTGAAGAAAACTCCATTCTTGGATGGGTGGGGTGTGCATTTTACACCCCATTTGGAGTGTACCACTAGCATTGCTCTACATGCAACAGATACGTTTATCTTATTTTGTTTGACAGTAAAAAATAATCAAACTACATATAATTTGTTTGATTGCATACAATCGAATACTATATTTTAAAATTTTATTATGTTTAAGAGAGCAAACTGAACCGAATAACATGAGCCGATTTAGCAATATATATCATATACTTCCATCAAAATAAGTATTGGAGGTTTACGAGAACAAATAGGATTTAACAACAAGATACGACTCAACACACATGCTGAATATATTTCATCAAACAAACTAAAAATTAGAGCTTTATTGAGAGCAGAATGAGCTAATTGGACAAGAAGATAAAATTCATCACACAACTAGTAAACAAATTAGCTCATAATTTGGAGTTCACTAGAGAAAAAAGAATAATTTAGAGAGAACATATATATATTAATCAATACCCACATATTAATCAAATTGATTAAGCATTAGTGTCAGGGGAGCAACATAGGCTAATTAGATTGCAAGAAATAATTAAACACTAACCGGCATATACCTGTGACGCTAACCGATAATTAGAGTTATGTGCAAGCAAACTGAAATATCAAGCTTAAAAAGTAAGATTGCCACAACTTTGCATGTATGCCTAACTGATAATTAGATGCAGACTCATTCATAAGTGGTTACCTTACGAAGATAAGCGATAAGAAGGAAAGATCCTCGCCTACATGCCTATATTACTAGGACCCCCAGCCTCATATTGTAGCTATTATAATTAAATAGCAATTGTAGTCTTGCAACCAAGTCAAACATAGCGTTAAAAAGAATTAGTACTTAAGACGACAAAGAACTAACCATGAAGCAAGATATGATCCGGCATATATACAACACATATATTCATCAAACCAACTAAATTGCAGTTATCGGAGAGCCAAATGACTGACTGGACATCAAATCAGTAATTTACCTTATGAATTTTATCAACCTAACAGCAACTTAGCGGTTTAAGAGAACAACATGAATTGAGCAGCAAGATATGATTTAGTGATATACGACATATATCTTCATCGAACTGAAAATAAGAGCTTTACGAGAGCAAAATCAACAAACTTGACAGCAAGATATGATTCAATCAGCATATATACAACATATATTTTCATCATCTAGCTAAAAAATAGAGACTTTTAAGAGAAAACTGAACTAATTGGGTGCAAGATATGATTCAGCACGTATACGTATACAACACATATTCCATCGAAGTAACCGAAAATATATGTGTTGGGAAGCAAATTAAATGAACTAAAAAAAAGGCCTACATATCACATAGAAAATTGAATCATGAAACCATATAAATTGTCACTTAAAAAAGGATCGTAAAAAAAATGCCGTATTTCAAATCAATTGGAAATTGTGCTCCGTTTCAAATAAATTGGGAAATATGGCCAAACTCAAAAGCATTAACTACAAAGTTTGTTAGACTCGTCATGTACCAAGAATAATTCTTTTACAACAGGTCAGCATACTGTCCTATATAGAAGAATGGCACACCAAATCAATGAAACACCCCATGTCCTGTGAATTTAATTTATCTAGTTCCCATGCATTCATGGGAAGAAACAAGGAGAGCCAAATGATGGAATATGATTTGTTATTTGTAACTAAGCCTACAAATGAAAGAGACAATTAATGACATAAATTATGGAAAGTAACCTTTTTATCAACTTCTACTCTTGAGCATATGACTTGATAAAGATTTGTATCTAAAGCTACACATGGATTACAGCCTTCCCAATTATTGTTAAAGATTTTCATAATTATTGAACTGCAATTGTAGTCTCAGAGACGAGAAAAACTAGAGTCTAATTTTAGAGATTTATGAGAGAAAGAAAAATTTGAGAGCAACATATGATTTAGCACATAATCGGCATATATTTAGCACATAACCACTATATTTTTTTTATCAAACTAATTGAAAGTTAAGAGGTTTAAGAGCGCAAATTGTACTAAACAGGATGTGATTCAGCAAACATACAATGCATATTTCCATCAAACCGACTGATTCAGCAAATTTTATTCCACTTGAAATTCAAAGTTGAAATTTATTTATATAATTTAAATTAAATTTTGTAAGTTTTAAATTTTAAAATTTTGATTATTTTTAGCAATAATAACTTTTTAATAGTTAGAAAAAATTTAGAATTCTTTTATATTTTTAAAGATAAAATTTTGTAAAACCAAATATATATATATATATATATAAGGCCAGCACGGGCCAGGGCCGAACCGGGGTTGGACCGGAATCGAACCGGATTTGGACCAAACTTGGGCCGGATTTGGACTGGATTCGGACCGGATTTTGACCTGGATTGGGCAGAAATCGGACCATGAAGCAATCTCCCAAGTCGGGCAACTTCGGGTCTAACAGGCCTGAGCACAGCCCGGCCTGTTATGGCACGACAAGTATAAATTTTAAGCCGAGCCGGGCCGGGCAATTGCTGGCCTAACAGGCCTGAGCCTGGCCCGGCCTGTTATGGCACGGCCCGTATAAAATTTTAGGCCGGGCCGGACCGGGCAACTGCGGGCCTAGTATTTTTTTTGAATTTAAAAATTATTATCTTGAATAATTTATAAAAAATATATAAATATTGTTTTAACTATTAATAAGATATTATAGTTAAAAATAATTAAAGTTTAGACCTTTTAATTATTTATACCAAAAAATTAAATTTAAAATTTTAAAAAGCATTTGAATAAGAGTTAACAAAAATTATATATTTTTTTATAATTTAATTGAATTTAAATTTCGGCCTTTTTTTATGTTTGAAAAATCTATTATTTGAATTTAAACAATTGATTATTTGATAGGTCTATTTTTAAACCATTCAATTTTTCAAACATAATTTATTTATAATTATTTATTTTTTATTATAATTTATTTGAAATAATTTTTTTATTCTATTTAGAATTTTATATGCCTCAAAATTTTAATTAAAATTCATATATATTTATATATAAATATAAAAGATTCATTACCCATCCACTCATGCCATACACTCACCGCCGACTGACGGAAACCTCCGAATTTTTACTCCAACAACCCACAAAAAAAATTATTTTCGTGTGAATTTGGGGACGTTGTATAGGGGGTTAAGTGCACGGCAGGTGATCAGACCCAAACAATAGCTACAGTGAGCTAACAGGACTGAGCTCGGCCCGGCTGCATAAAAGCTTGGGCCAGGCCGGGCCGGGTCGCTTCTTGCCTTATATTTTTTTTGGAATTTAAAAAATTGTTATCTTTAAATATCTTTAAAAATCTTTGAAAAAATGTATAAATATTTGTTTGACAATTAAAAAGATATTATGGTTAAAAATAATAAAAGTTTAAAACTTTTAATTATTTATACAAAAAATTTAAATTTAAGATTAAAAAATAGTACTTGAATAAGAGTTTAGAAAGATTATAAATATTTAAAAAATTATTTGGATATAACTTTAAAAAATTAAATTACAAATTTATTTGAGTAAAATTTTAAAAAAAATTAAAGAAATTATTTGGATAGTTTTAAAGTGAAAACTATATATTTTTTAAGTACGGGCTCTCTTGGACCGTTGGGAGTTGGGATAAGGGAGCCCACTTGTTCTAAATGGCCCCTTCCGGGTCGGGCCGGGCCTGGCTGGGTCCAGAGAGCAGTGCAGCCCGTTTCACCTTCCGGTATTCGTGACATCAATATATATATATATATATATATATATATATATATATATATATATATATATATATATATATATATATATATATATATATATATATAAGTTCTAGTGCATTCGTGATTCATGTCATATTTAATTAAATTAAATTTAAATAATTATTTATAGTAAGAGTCTATTTATTAATTGGTTTTAATCTAACTTTTATGTCTCTAAATAAATTTTATATATTTTTAATTTAGTTTCATATGTATATGTGTTTCATAACAAATAATTTTTTTCAAAGCATATTCAAAATTTAACAATTTAAGAGTCTATTTATTAATTGGTTTTAATCTAACTTTTATGTCTCTAAATAAATTTTATATATTTTAAATTTAGTTTCATATGTATATGTGTTTCATAACAAACAATTTTTTTCAAAGCATATTCAAAATTTAACAATTTAACAATTTAAGAGTCTATTTATTAATTGGTTTTAATCTAACTTTTATGTCTCTAAATAAATTTTATATATTTTTAATTTAGTTTCATATGTATATGTGTTTCATAACAAACAATTTTTTTCAAAGCATATTCAAAATTTAACAATTTAAATTACTTCAAAATTTTAAATTAATTAATTTTTTGAGAGAAATGTAGCATACTAAATTAATTAATTTTAAATTAATTAATTTAGATTTATATTATTATTGATATATAATGAATATTTTGATCTGTTTTTTGAATTGAGAAAAAAAAAATATATAAGCATATTTAATTATTATTTTTAATTGTTAATATAAATATAATATAAGTATTTCAAAATAATCCAAGATGGATACGGTGGTTAACGGAGCTGGTGGAAAAACGGAAAATGAAAAACACAGTATAAATAAAATGAACCATACTGGGCCGGCCAAGGAGACTAGATTAAAATTAGGCCTGGACTGGACCGCCACACGGGGACATGACAGCCCAGCAATACCGAGCCAAGCCGGGCCGCATGCCATCACCGGGCCAGGCCGAGCCGTCTCACCAGGAAAGGCCATAAATTGCCGCGCCGCCGAGCCGCCGCGCCGAGCCGCCGCGTGGCACGCCGAGCCGCCGCGTGGCGCGCGGTTAGATGGGCTGACCCGCCATTAGATGGGCTGACCCGCCGACCAGCCCATGGCAGGGCAGTAGTCCCGGGCCTTACAGACTTCGCAAGGCTGGGCCACGCAAGCATATATTGAATTGGATATATTAAAAAAGATTATGATATAATTTTCGTTAACTATTATATGCATTTATTTACTTCTATAAAATCAAAAAGATTGGATATATGCTTCTGTAGCCGTCTTTCTTTGATATATATAGATTGCTTTTGATGTTTTAGATCTGGTTTTGAGAGTTTCTTCAATTTCTCTATTGTTCGCTTCTCCTCAACTATATGTTTTTGTTTGCTGCTCAATGTTGCTTTGTTCATTCTTACTGCCGCCGACTACTGGTTCTTAACTGTTGCTATACTTGTGTGTAACCAATTCTTGCGCTCCTTTGTTCATTCCAGCTACTGTCTACTACTTCCTGACTTACTGATTCTATGGAAATCGATCATATGCTTCTATGGAATCGACCCGCCGCAATGCAAGGGTAACTTCACTAGTTACTGATTACGACACAATTAGCTAGGTAATGTCCATTAAACAAAAAGGCAGAAGAAGAAAGAAAACATGCAAAAAAGTTTAGTTATACCTGCAGAGCCTCAACAGAATGATCATCCAGGAGACAGAAAACTAAAGACTCCGGCAATGAGTGTTTAGTTATACCACAGGTTGCAGTAAAATCATCAATTAGATATTTCCATTCCTCCTCAGGTCTAGTCCAATGCCGATCAAATAGCTAATATAAGAACTGCAAATAGGTTAAGGGAAAAAAAGGAAACCCAAAAAAAGCCTACAGAAACAAAAATAAGAACACAGCATATCTTCGATTAAAAAGCTAAAGGATACTACCGCATGTTTGGCAACCACCATATCAGATGTTCCGCGCAGAAAAAGCACATCAGCAGCAACTCGCAGATCTTTAAATGGATATCCACTTTTATTGGCCTCATCCACCTTGGACAAGAACAGCAATGGTGAATTCTCATCAAGCAAGCATAATATATCTACTTCTTCATCATTTGTCTCAATATTACCCTGTTCTATCCCAAGATTTTCTAGTGCTTGCTCAATAAAGAGTATGGCGCCATCTGGTTCAAAAGAATTTGCAGCATCATGTGAAAGCTTGGGCCATGATCGTTCAACAGCAGCCAATTTCCTTCCAACTACATGCAAATTCCACAATGCTTTATCAGAATAGTGTGATTGAACACCCTCCAAAAAGTTATGTCTAGTGCACCAAATCATGACCTCCAAATGCTGCAGAAACAGTTTACAAATGCTGAAGTCATTATGAAAATAATTAAAATGCGGCTCTCATCTGTATCGAAAATTCAAAACTAGTCCACATCAGCTATTTAGTTGCATATATATAGTGATACAAATTCTCTTGTTAAGTGATTGACTATGTTATGTTATCACAAACCAGACTGCAGAACATGTAGCAGAATAAATCCCAAATTAGCATTTAGAGAAAAAGAAAAGGAGAATTAATGAACCCATAAGTTAACAGCCTTCTACGCAACTTGTAATATCATCCAATTACATACCTTACCAAAAATATCAAATCAATTGAGATAAAAGGAAATTTTGTGTGTAATACTAGCAAGGACGCAATGTAAAGAGTTGAAAAAATATAAAGGAAATATTAATGGAGAGCATGGGAAGGTTGGTCTTTCATGCCTTGTAAAATTCAAACAAGTAAAGTCAAAGCAGTACAGCAAAATGCTGTTCATACCCCATCATAGTCGACAGCATGCTATTGACTGGAATGTGATTCTCTCTAAATATAAATGCAAAATGACTTCAACTTTGGGGACAAAGTATTAAAAATCCAATTATTATATCAAAATATACAAAAATACTGTTTTTACCAGAAAGAAAGACAAGCATAAGAGAGACACAAAGGGACAAAACTAAGAAGTTAAAACATATTGTCCACAGAATCAATGATTTTGCAAGAAAAGTAGAAACACTAAGAAAACAGAAACAGAAGCAATGTCAGACGTGCCCCAAGTTGCATAGTTTGATAGTTAGATGCTTCATCTCATCAAATTTTCCTGCACCATATTAGAAAGCATACAGAATTTATATTGCAGCCCCAACATAAAGTACTACCGTTGAAGATGTAATTAGGCAGAAAATCAGCATAGTAAAGGTCTCTGAACTAGATTGTTACTAACAAAAGGACAGATAAGTATCCTTCGAATTTAATTGTTAGATATAATTGTCTCAGTACAGTCAGATTTAATCTGAAATTAGATAAACAGGTTCTCAAAATCGCTGAAGTTTATTTACAGTATTAGTGAACATAAGAACACCCTATATTCTTCCAAAATTGGCAAACAGGAAAGAAATTAAAGGTAACCGTTAGAGATGGGGGGAAAGTCCAAGATCCATATCCTTAAATTATAACAGAACAACCAGCTAGCTGATACAAAGTCAGGTTTTCTATTCCCAACTAAATAATCTGCATCTCTCTCCGAGTTGTAAATCTCCAACTGTAGAAGGATGCTAGACATCCAATTCACTTACAGCATATGAGGCATAGAAGAATGCAAATGCATGTTTACTTGGCAGATAAGGTACAAAACGCTATAAAACTATTCCAAAAGGTGGTGCATAGGCCTGTATGCGGTGGATGCACATTACTTCACCACCCCACATACGAAGGCACCCTCCATCATCCTTTCTAGCATATATGAGTAGGTTTTGGGAAGAGGCATCTATATTATCTAAATTTGTTATAAATGTTCTAACATCTTTTCGTTAGTCTTGTTTCCTACTGAGAAGACATTTTGTGCAATAAGCTACGTGAAATTTGACATTATCTTTATAGCCTTACAACGCGTAGCAATATTTGATATTTTACAGTATTTTTTTTTATTCCTTTGTCTTTGTTCTTGTTTATCCCGTATTTTTGTACTTACCATATAGGATATACCTATATAGTTTCTTAGTCACATGCAGCATTTTCTGCAAGATGCTATGCAATACCCTCGCTACCCGCAGACAGCTTTCCACCTTATAGAACATTGGTGAGAGCTAGCATTTTCTCAACCAAATCAAAGCCAAACTTAGGTATTGGAACATGGCTAGGCTGTTGTCGTTTGTCTATTAAATTAAATCAATACAACGCGATTGAATACGGCAATAGATGGAGTTCTCTTTCTTCTACTCTTGGTTACCTTGCGAACTTTTTTTTTCCTCTCAAACAACAACGATGCAAAAAAGAGTTACTACTTTTTTTGGTGACCAAACAAGCCCATAGATGCATAAATTGCAACCAACATCCATTGGCCCATTCAATCACATAGAATTCAAGATGAATAAAAAAAAACACTTCAGGCAACCAAATGAATCCTTCATGTATAATATAGAAACTAAGAGTTTGCAAGGAGAACAAGATTTGCAGGCAAAAAAACAAGGGCTGATACACAACTCAGACCTTAGTCAGCAGGTTGGATTTCAGGTGCCTTGGATCATTCTCTCTATATTAGTTTATATTTAGATATCAGTCAAATTCAACAAGTTATCATTTTATTCAGCAAGTAACAGAGCCACAAATACTATTGAGCATTAACCAGAAGAAGTTCGCAAGGATTTTTCCAAATTGAATAATTATAATTCTACGATTCTACTATCCTGCATACTTCTCTGCTAATGGCATAGGTCAGAAAGAGATATGCATGGGATCGATGGATCATAAAACAGATATGCATGGGAAAAATTTTACAATAGTTACTTTTTTATTCATCACTTATCTGGTTGTTCATACGAAAGGCAAGGAATCATGCTGTCTTAATATATAAAGGGTACCACAGAAAATAATACTCGAGCATTGTTAAGGTAGCTGCATGAAAAAAGTCTGGGGAAATAAACCTGCTCTGCCTTTAGCGTACTCTCCAACAGTTGATGCAAATCATGAAGTTGAGCAGAAAAAGTATCCTTGAACAGTGAAACCATAACTTCCAGAACAGTAGAAATTCCAGCCAACTGCGAAGCAAACTTCTGAAACAAACATAACTCATATTTCATTGCCTTAACTTCCAGTGTATCTATAATTAGTCAAGCCAATGTTACCACAATTTAGAACAAAGGCAAGTATAAACTTCATGCTTGAATCTTAGAAAACTTTAACAATTTAAGGATACATTTCTCCTGGAGATTAGAGATGACGTTCTTAACCGTCCGTTTGCACCAGTCTTTGATGACAACTTCGTCAAAAAAGAAAAGAAAGAACTGGATCATTTGACACAGCATGTTCATCCATACAGATATCTGTAACAACTTATGAATATGTCAAGGAAAACCTATAAAAAATTCTAGGTAAAGATGAACATGGACAACATGAGCTCTGAATATCTGAAAAAGTACTGCTCTATAACAGTAAGGATATAATTGCAAATCAAGGAAACCAGATTGTTCTCCAGTGCAACATCAAACAGCAAGTATAGGGGTTGAATATCAGACATACTATGGTTTCTACTGCTTTCTTTTTCTTGGAATCTGTCATCATGTCGCTTAGAGATAAGGCCCGCCTCTATGCATTTATAGTAAAGATGAAGTTGGACTCTACTTCCAATATTAGGTATGGAAGTTCTACAAACTGGACACACATGGCATCTTTGACTGCATTCTGCACATAAAGAGGCATGCCCGCATGAACTAAGCACATGTTGCACGTAGCGTCCACAACTACTTAGATCTCTCGTAGCACGGCAATGCTCTATTTTCGCTTCGTTGCATAGTGCAATTAGATCAATAGATGCAAGCTGCTCCAGTGCATCCTGACATATGAAGGAACCATTAGGATAAAGTTGCTGCATAAGGCTGCAAAACTTACTTCATATCCAGTAATCTGAAGACACTCCCTTCTTTAAAAAACAAAAACATATTACATAATAATCTGACAAGGTACTCAAATGAAACATTAGTAAGACAAGAAAACAAGAATTTTGTGCCCTCTTATTGAAATTTGAAACATATAGAGCAACTAAACAGTCTGAAGCATTTAAGTAGAAAAAAGAACTCCCAAGATATTCATCAGAAAATTAGATGTGAAGTGTGAAAGATTAAAGAAGACAAAATCTAGAAGGTAGAACCTGAACAATGCTACTGTCGTAGTTAGGCAGCGGTCGAGAAGAAATCCTTGCATGGCCATCCTGCGACAAAAACACAGCAGTGAAAAATGCATATATTCATTCACACGTTCATGCGTATAAGTATTAACAGCTTGGATTTTAGTGTCTTCACATTCACTTCCTTCTAGAATAGCTCTCGAATTAGTTATAAACACCAGAATCCTATAACAGGTGAGAAAGATGTTGCAGTTTACTAAGACAAAGCGGTACAACTGCAAATAATGGTAATTATGTTCTCGTTGAGTTAATTTGCAAGCATTTTCTTGTTTGGTTTTCACATTTAGACATCACCGGCCTCCTATCGCACTTTAAAAATCACTTATCCTTCTAATTTGTTGGAATGACAGAAACTGTTACATCTTATAGTTTTTCCATTGTATGAGAGAGATCGCAGGAGGAATACGAACCGTAGCCATTGCCATCGCCGGAGAGCTGCAGGTGAGGGCGGATATTTGGATCGGTTTATTTGAGACCCCTATCAAAGTTGTTATATTTTCTATACTAGTAATTTATTTTTGCTAAACCTATTTCAAATATTAAATTTTACACATACACCTACTTAGGAAACTATATTCAAAATCTCCTAAATCAATATATCAATTCTTAGAATTAATCGTCCTCCTTGAGAGAATACTAGATCGATACATCTTTATCAATAAAGCCTTTTGATTTAGCTGCACACAATCAACTAATTAAAAACCTAATTTGTGCCATAAAGTTTTTCAATTTGATGTGTATTAATTTTATATAGCCAGTGCTACCCTCTAAAAGCACCTTCTACTTGAAAGGAGAAACTTTCCTCCATGATGTAAAAAGTGGATTTTGTCACACATGCTGAAGCCATCAAAAATAATTTTGAAGTAATTATCCGCCATGGTTGTTAAATCTTACTTGTGCCAACGTTTGCAAATATAAAGCTTAATCCCCACAAATAAAGGCCATTAGCAAGATATTCAAATATAACATCTTATGAACATCTACAATGTAAGTACTTAGATCATGGTATTTTTAGTCCATTAAGCAATTCAATCTTTTCAATAGTAGCCATTGTCATCAACACTACAATATCAATTTCTTGAATGCAACCGCACTCCATTCACAATAGCAAATTTGTAAGACTCGCTCTCCAACATCAAAGTCCGCACGAGTTAAACTCGCACATCTTTTAGACAACAAGAAATAAGATGATATAATCTTCATATCATAACAGATTGAAAATTAGACTTACTTCATAATTAAGAAATACTTGATTTAATATGCAAGGTTATCGAAAAACACCAAACCTTTAAGGAACTCTCAATATCTAATATTGCCAAAAAAAATTTACATAATCATTCAAAGAAAGCCTTCAGGGTGTTCCAAATAAAATTCACATTTTAAATTTCATAAATCTTAGGAAGTCATCGTACCGATTGAATCTCAAAAAGCATCATGGTTTCCCATTTTAAGATTCCACATATCTTAGAAACCATCCAATAACTATCTTTTTGTTAAAATTCCCAAGCAACTTCTCTCTAAAGGCGCCTCAATTATATATGGCCAATGCTACCCTCAGACGGCACCTTCGACTGGAAGAAAGAAACTTATCTACATGATGTGCAGTGTCATTTATGTGCCACATATAAGTACTTATCTACTATGGCCGTTATATCTTGTTTGTGCCTAAGTTTGTCAAACATAAAGTTCGATACTAACAAATTAGTCCTATCCAATTTACCTAGATATTTATATCTATCATCTTCAGTACATCTATAATACAAGTACTTGGATCATGGAACCTTTTGTCAATTACAAAATTCTTTGAGAAAGTACTCACTAGGGATTCCTTTACATTCATCATCTTCCACTATAGCTCTATTTGATAATTGATAGGCTCTCCACAAAAAGAGAAACCCTTCATCCCTAATTATTTAACTTCGGTGAATTATCCCATTTTGATGCTATTTATGATTGTGACTAATTTGAAAAGAAAGAGTACCATGATATTATTAGGCCTTGTAAGGCCTATCAAGGAAAATTAGCCCAAAAAGCTCACTTTGCTTTTTCGATATTGTGCTATATCTTGAAAAATGAAATGCTGCAAGTATGGAAATAAATTATATGAGGCCGGTCGCAAACTAATGCAGTTGGAGAGTGGATATCTCTTGAACACATGGACTAATGGCAAGTAACAAGGCCCTTCGTAGTTTGCTGCTGAGCATCATTGCAATAAACTGGGACAGTAATAACAACCTTCCCCAAGTAAGCCTCTGCTGCTTCCTTGATCTTGGTGAGGACAAATGCACCAATCTGACAGTGCCTATTAGGCGAAAATTGCAAAGTTTTCATGCTTGGGCCGTCGGAAGGCCAATTTGTTGCCGTGTTCATTAAGTGGGCCCATTATATACTTTTGGATAGACTCGACCCATATTGTATAAATTTAACCCGGTACTTTTGTAGGCTAGGTCGAATCCTAGTTGTATGTGAGAGTTTCCAACAACAAGCTAAAATCCAATTAAAGTTTACCTCTAAATTGATCACAGTGGGCTATTTGTGGTTCCATTGGTCTCTAGATGTGACGCCCCCAATAGTCCCACATCGGATGTGGATGGATTTGTGATTGGGTTTATATGAGACTTGGACACTAGTAATAATAACTGGGCTTAAGCATTTTGGGCTGTGGTTTGGGCCCAACGAGTTATTATTGCTAGTGGGCCGGGTCGTTACATTTGGTATCAGAGCCAATAACCAGCCGGAAGTGTGTAATGAGTCTCGGCTGAGCCTGGGTCTAGATGACAGAGCTAGCGAGACGAGTCTCACATCGCCTGGTGATCTTGGGCTTGTGTGTGTGTGTTTGGGCTGACGAGGACGTCAGGCCTAAACGGGGGGAGTCTGTGACGCCCCCAATAGTCCCACATCGGATGTGGATGGATTTGTGATTGGGTTTAACGACCCGGCCCACTAGCAATAATAACTCGTTGGGCCCAAACCACAGCCCAAAATGCTTAAGCCCAGTTATTATTACTAGTGTCCAAGTCTCATATAAACCCAATCACAAATCCATCCACATCCGATGTGGGACTATTGGGGGCGTCACAGACTCCCCCCGTTTAGGCCTGACGTCCTCGTCAGCCCAAACACACACACACAAGCCCAAGATCACCAGGCGATGTGAGACTCGTCTCGCTAGCTCTGTCATCTAGACCCAGGCTCAGCCGAGACTCATTACACACTTCTGGCTGGTTATTGGCTCTGATACCAAATGTAACGATCCGGCCCACTAGCAATAATAACTTGTTGGGTCCAAATCACAGCCCAAAATGCTTAAGCCCAGTTATTATTACTAGTGTCCAAGTCTCATATAAACCCAATCACAAATCCATCCACATCCGATGTGGGACTATTGGGGGCGTTACAGAATTTTTAGCCGTGCATGTATAGGAAAGGCTCTATCCAGTTGGGCAGGGAATTTACTATACATGTGGCGGTCTGTTACGCCTGGTCTGCAAACTCTGATTTATAAAAAAAAAAAAAAAAAAAAAAAATTTAGTCTGCTTTTCAAAACTCGGGGCGTGACACTAGACTAGCACGAAGGCCCATCTAATTGAATTGGACTATTGTATAGATTTGGCCACTATTGCATATATTTGGTCTACTCTGTTTTACTCGTGCTGTTTTAATAGTTAATCTAATCCTTTTTCATCATCTCTTCTTAACTACCATAAGCCAAGCTGTGAGTCACAGGACAAAATTAGAGAGAATGTGCAGGTGGTTGTAGCAAGTGGCGATGGATGAATGAATAGATGCACGAGTTGAAAAGATAACTAGCGATTAAAAAGGAACACTACTTGCCAATTAGAGGCGGTTGGAAGTGATTTTTGTAAACTTAAGTCAAAGTTTGCACTACACCTTGTAATTGGGATAAAAGGGCCCAATGCCGCTTGTCATCCCTCTAGTACAGCAAGATCAAATTTTCATCCTCTAAACCCAAAATGAATTCCATCTCCAAAATTTTCAATACCAGAGTAGTTAAATTTTCCATAATTTCAATGCATTGCTATTATACCCATTTCAAAGTATTCAATTTCACGCATGCATCTATCTGTAAACCAAAATACTCAAAAAACTCATCGTCCTTCTTTAAAGAATACAAAACGTTGTCGGCCGCCAACGTGCTTACCAAAAGAAAAGCGAAATACCATAGATCTGTCGCCAACAACTAGCTGGGGACACAACTCACATCTGAAGATACATCACATACCTTCCTTCACAGTCCCTATGCCGATGATATAACCTCTACCAAAGGTCACTATCATCATGTGGTCAAGAAGGCCACCTTGTCTACCCACGAGAATCTAGAATCGTATTCCAACGTTTTCCAACTCCTTATTAAATGTGACGCATAGGCGAAAAGACGAATTCCACCCAAACCAAGATCACCAACGGGCACGTAGGCCACTGATTTATGACACGAAGATACTGTAATGTCAATAACTTGTTCAACCTCTGGGCAAACTGTAAGGCTGGTGCAATACTAGCAAACATCTGCTGCTGTGTCACCAGTTAGACAATTTCGGCAAGAACGGTGGTCAATCTTTCAACCACATGTACTGAAACTAATCTGAGCCCTCTGGCTCCACTGAAACATCAAGCCCACGGCTGAAACCACGACCGCGGCTAACCCTGCACTATCAACGATCCTCAAAATGCGAACACGAAACACACCTAAGCTTCAAACCCTTATGCCAAAACCCAGCGCTCTCTCACGAACACAAGTCATCCTAGGGTTCGTCCTAACCAATTCCTAATCCATCTTTTCCTAGGTACCGTATACCTATTGCTCTGATACCATCTAATCTGTCACGTTCCGAGTTTAAAATCAGGTCTGAAATTTTTTTTTTTTTTGAATAAGTCAGAGTTTGCAAAACGGGCGTAACAGACCGCCACACATATAGGAAATCCCCTATCCGAAAGGATAGGGTCTCTCCTATACATGCACGGCTAGGCTAATCCAATCATCAATCAGAGAGCAATAAATGTCTCAACTGCTACAATACTAATCATCAGGGATAATCCAAACATCATACTATCATCAAACTGAAATAACATAAATGAAAGTCAACTACAGATAACCGGGGATCTCAATCACCGATCTATGTCATCAGGGGGGACAGCTCTATCGCGACAGGCTCACTGGATCGTCCCGACATCTCACCACCCGACAGACCTGCAACAGTCACCCGAGGGTGTGAGACACACCGGAGTGTATCCCAGTGGGCACGACGAGCCGAGAAGTAGCTAATCGTACCTAGTGGGTACTAAAATCTGCGGATAGTAAAGATCTATAGGAAAAGCTGGAACAACAATAAGATCTGCTGATAATCGACAATAATCCACAGATAGGCTAACTAATAATCAATAAGTCCACAGATAAACTGAAATAGTCAGATAATCAAGCATAAGGAAACTGCCAATAATAAATGCTGGAAATAAATCGCTGTATAAAATTGAGCAGAAAACTGAGTGATCAAATAACGGGTCTGCTAAAAATCAACGTATACTGATAGATGATGCATCAACAAGGAAACTACCAAACATCCAATCAAAAGCCACCATATTGGTCCACAAGACCTCAGGGATATCTCGCCAAACCTGGCACCAACCTGGCTGACATACTCCGGCACCCTCGGGCACTAACCTGGGAGTCAACACTCCGGCACCCTTGGGCACTAACCTGGGAGTCACGGGTCGTACACTAGACCACTTTACCGGTAAAGAACATCTACACGGGTCATGACTCCGCTGATGTTCGTGAAGTACAGCAGTGCGGGCAAATCATAATGATCAATCTCACGGTCTAGTGACCGGGTAGTCGGCAACATGCCGAGATCCCAACAGGGAATCACCTATCGTGTCGATCAGAATCTATCATGCATATCGGAACATCAAGTAGTATCTATCAATCATGCATATCGGAATATCGAATAGTATCCAACAATCAGGATCAATCAATCATGCATATCGGAATATCAACAATAAATCGGCTGACAGGAATCAACAAGTGCCATCAAATCATGCAGATCTATATACTGAAAAAGCTGATGAACGGATATGTATATGGTATGTCTCATGAAGATCAAGGTCTATCAGAAATATAAAAACTGATAAACAGGTACGTAAGATATGTCTCACGTAGATCAAGATCTATCAGGACTAATCATAGGGCATGTCAATACAATCATCAAGGCTAATCTAGATAAAATCAGCAGGTATATATGATGAGTCTAAAATAATCAATGTCTATCAGGGGATCATGTGATATATATGCAGTCATCATAGGTCGTATCGGTATAATTCGCAGGCTGGTCAAAAAAAAGGTGTCCGACTGGACTAAAGCAACCAGAGGGCCGAATAGATCATGCCCGGACCGAAGCTAACCCACATGGATGAAGGCAGATCCTCGAACTCCCGCACAGCTACTGGGAGGCTGGTGCTGACAACTGGGCCCTGTATAAGTAGCTATAGTCAATAATAAACTCGCACGACCCATCCCGACGACACAACAGCAACGTAAAGCTTAACGGGAGAATATCGCCGATTTATCGATCGAAATCCGATTCCCGGTCAACGAGGACCTACGGAACTTTGTGTAATCACTGTCTAGGGACAGCCACCAAGCCCAATTTGCGTTTTAGTCCATAATATATTTTAATTTGCATAAAATCATTGAATTAATCCGCTGTTTCGACTCGTTCTTACAATCCGGGGGTCCAAAAGCTGCGCCGTAACTTTCAGCGCGTTCGTTACGACGAGACCAAGGCCGTGCTCACAAGTTTGGCCTGACACGGATCCCGAGGGCAAGGTTGGCCCATAATCTTTTAGTGTTTAATATGCAACATTGCACAAAATTAATTTATACTTGGTCAATTCAGAGTCTAACTGGAGCATCATGTACAGGAAGGTAAGTGGGGTTGGAGGCTCACCTGAGGGGTGCCTGAGATCGGCCGGAGCAGCGGCTGGAGCAAGGTGGTACTCCTACAAGGCTCGGACTTGGGCTTTTCTTGGAGCAACTTGGGTTATGCTCTGCACCAGAGGTAAGCACAGGTTAGAGGGGGTCCCCAGGGGTGTCTTGGTCCAATCTGGGTCGAGCCCCGGCGGCCGGAGGCGGCGGCGGCCGGAGATGAGCCCGAGAGGGTGACCTCGGGTGCAAGGTTTGGAGCCGAGTTGCAGGGGGTATTCTAGATCAAAATAAATTCATGGGGAGCTTCAGTAGGGTCTGTAGATCTTACCTGGTGGTTGGCCGGAGTCCCGGAGCACCGGGGATCGCCGGAGAGGAGGAAAAGACCGAGCTCGGGTGCAACTCTGCACAGCAAAAGCCCGACGTTAGGGAGGCCATGCAAGATGATGGGAGGGCTCTTCCCGACCACAGAGACTCAGCTGGGTTGTTCCCGGTGACAGAGGAGCGCCGGCAAGGCGGCGCCGGAGGAGCTCGGGAAAGCTTCAAGGCCTCCAATGGCGGTTTCCGGCGCGGTGGCTCCGGGCCGGAGAAAGATGGACCCGAAGCTTCGCCTCGGAGCCACAAAGCTTGGTGCAGTGGTGGCCGGCGACGGGAGGCCGCGGCGGCGCCGGACGGCGGCTGTCGGCCAAAGTGCCAACTATCCGGTTTCTAGGGCATCACCATTCGGACTCGATCCTCAATGGATGGCGATCAGACTCCGTGGGGACATTGCAGTCTTCAAGAGGACCCGATTAAACAGTTCCGATCTTGAGGTTGACGGCCGGATGACGGCGGAGCGCGAGATCGGCCTGAACACGATAATTCCGGCGTTGATGGCTTTTGCCGGCGATCGGGACGGCGGTCGTCACTCAGGCTGCGCTCGGAGGGTCGACTCGACGTCAGAAGCATAATAGTAATGCCCAAAAGCTCGAATGAAAAAGAAATCCCAAGAACTTACCTCGTCGGAAAGTTGGGAGAAGGGGGGTGTCTCCCGCGGCGGCGCTCGGCGGCGGTTGACACCGGGGTCGGCTCAGTTCGGTTGCGGGCACGCCGAGGACCTCCTAGAAGCAGTTTGGGACCACCCACAGCTTCTGTGTGGAACTCTCTCTCTTCAACCCGAGAGGAAGAAGGGTTCTTGATCCTTTCTCCAGCGGCTGGGGAAGCGGCGGCCGGTGCGGCTAGCTCCGTGGAGAGCGGCTGAGGAGAGGAGGTGGTTGCAGGGTGCGGCTAGGGCAGCTCGGGGGATCCAGGGTTTTCCAAAACCCAACGCATGTATATTTATATATATAGCTAGGTCACCTTGCATAATTGCAATATAAGTCCCTTTAGCTTTGTTATTTCCAGTCCGGTCCTTCACAGCACCCTACTCTCACATCCAGGTCCCTCTCCAAGGAGAGGCACGCAAATCGAGGCAAGTTCAATAGGGTTTTATGCGCAAAAAGTCACATTTTCGCTTTGTTTCACGCTTTTCGAGGTGATCCGCTCGTCGAAACGAAAAATGGACTGCGCCATGACGTCCGGCTCGACGAGACCCATCAGGTAGTGATTTCCATTTTTCGAGAAACTGCCCGGATAAAAACTCGGTCCATAAATACTGTGTCAAAATACAGTTTTCGCGCTTTTCGAGACTCCAGGGTCGTCGAACAGAAATTCCGTCAGTGCCATTGCGTTCAGAACGACGAAACCGTTCGAAACGACTACCTGAAGTGCTAGGATCGGTTTCCAGACAGCGATTTGGCAAGCGTTCGCACTTAGGGGTATTAGAATTTAGGGTTTATTGTTCATCAACAGTCCCAAGCACTGTGCACTTAAGTCGCGGGTCCCACCCGCTTCTTCGTCGATTTCTGGAAGATCCGACCGTCGGATCTGAACATGCTTGATATGGTTTTCACTCGATTCGACGAGACGGTCGTGCTGGTGGTCTCGGATCTTCGAGATCAGGCTCGGATTGAAAAGTGATATTTCTGGCCCATTAACTGTGCAATTTACACTGCAGAAAAGGGGCATTTTGGCTACTTGTGCTTTTATGATCCAAAATTCAACTTGGCTTTTATTATTTTCCTTTTTATTAAATTACAAAAATTCAAGTTCTTACAAGATATTAACTACTAAATTTATTATGTAAATCACATGGGAGAAGGAAAGAGGCCAAACCTTGCATATTCTTCCCGCCCCTTCTCATCAACAGGAGGTGCAGTGATTAACACTACCACCATGGATGGTGAACATTCCTGATTAAAACGAAAAATATAAAAGATTATATGTGACGCCCCCAATAGTCCCACATCGGATGTGGATGGATTTGACAGGTGGGTTTAACTTCGGTCCGAGATCTTTTCGGCCCTCGGTGTACGGTATTGGTTGGACTCCTGTTTTTGGTAACCTAGTTTATCTTGAGCCTGTCTGCCTTTGGTTGCAATATATATTGCTGTTAGTTGCTTTGACTGATTGGCCATTTCGTAGTTGCACTCCTATGCTTGATTATTATATTGATCTACCAATGCTTGAGCCTGCCCTTCCTTTGATTCAGTTATTTGCTACGTCATACCTGCTTTATGCCTGATTATGATCTTCTTTAGTGATCTTTACCATATCTGCTGATTAGTTGTTTCCAGTGGTTATATTATTGCTCTACATATTGCCATGCCTGTTTGGTCATCTGATAGTTGAGCTACGCCTGTTATCAGTTCTATTCTGCCTTACATGATTATTCTTAGTGCATCTGGTATTTATATCTTATCTTGGAACATTTCCATGGTTGATGAGTAAGCCTGTTTGTCCTGTCGATCAAATGATACACTGCTGAGCACATAGATTTGTTTAACTGATGTTTTTACCGAGCTTCGTAGGGTCGCCGGAGTCTGTTCTTGTTTGATAGGACAAAGGCAATTGCTCTGCGAGGTTTGGAAACCCAAGCTTCGTAGTGTCGCCTGAGTCTGTTCTTGTTTGATAGGACGAGGGCAATGCTCTTCGGGGTGTGGACTTTTCAAAATAGTTTTCTTAAAAATATGTGTTTAAGTTTTGTATTATTTGGTATCAGAGCCAATAACCAGCCGGAAGTGTGTGGCGAGTCTCGGCTGAGTCTGGGTCTAGATGACAGGGCTAGCGAGACGAGTCTCACATCGCCTGGTGATCTTGGGCTTGTGTGTGTGTGTTTGGGCTGACGAGGACGTCAGGCCTAAACGGGGGGAGTCTGTGACACCCCCAATAGTCCCACATCGGATGTGGATGGATTTGTCATTGGGTTTATATGAGACTTGGACACTAGTAATAATAACTGGGCTTAAGCATTTTGGGCTGTGGTTTGGGCCCAACGAGTTATTATTGCTAGTGGGCCGGGTCGTTACATTATAACAAACTGAAAATTGTACATCTGCACGTATTCATAAAGATTGATAAAAATCTAAACCCAAGCAATACATTAGCAGGTCAGGGTAAGAGAATAGCGAAAGATAGTGCTGGGATAGAACTAAAACTTTCAGATATGGGCACTTGATTTGTTTTAATAGTGGTTATTACAAATTAAGACCCCCAACTTCAGGAACTTTGTAAGGATTAAAGGGATTACAAAGAGGCCTTTGACTTCTTTTTTTTGATGGTGGGCGGCGCCATAAACTCGATAACCAGCACCGCAGAGTCAATAAATTCAACTAAATTAAATCCTAAAACAATCTTATTCGAGCACACATGGGATACACAGCAATCAAATTCACACAAGCGGCAATCATCCGTTAAAGGGTTTACAAAGAGGCCTTCTAGGACTTCTCTGCTAATCAGGTTATGATGAAGTGAGGTTGAGTTTGTGTTTTGGCATGTGTTCCATTTATTCCTCTTCTCCCTCTCTCCTTCTGTCCTACTTTCCTCTCACAACCACATCTCCTATTGGACAATTGCCTAAATAGAGAATAATAGTTCAGCAAATTGTCACCGCCCCAGGCTTCTTTTTTCAGATAATTCCTGCTGAACATTTTTCTTCCAGCTCCGAAATTTGCAGAAAACCCCCCTGGATCGTCCAAAAAATTATAGAATAGTCCTTGCACAATTATAAAAGAATTTCTTGTTTAGATTTCTTTTGGCCTTACAAACCAAAATCTCCTCTAAGGTTAGGCCAGATAACTTAATCAACCAAACAAGCACCTAATCATTGCTTTCCTGGTCATGTCTATCTTATGTGCCTGACATAGCAATTGCTTCTGCAGGGTTCAAATAACTTGATTCCTGGTACAGTAGCAATACTTTATTAGTTATTTGGCCTCTCATCAAAACAACTTCGCCTGTGTTCATTTTTGTAATCTTTAGAATGTTTCTTTAAAGGCTCCTTTTGGAAGTCAATAACTACTAGCTACTCAATAATTATATGAATATATTTTCATAGAACCATGGTAATTTCACGAAGAAACCCTTGCAAAAATGAAAACGAACTTTATCTAACTTCAATTTTGTTCTAAAAATTTAGACAGTATATTTTAACGTACAGCTGAAGTAAATTCCCAACTTGCAAAAAGAAAGACCAATCACAAATATGGTTCAAGGGAAGCCTAGTAAAAATATTGTGGAACACATAAGAGAATCATCAGATTTATAGCATCATCGATCTTCTTACCAGGCACAGCATACAAGCTAAAATCAGAACTTATCCTATAATTTAGACACAAGATCCAAAGAGTGAACAGATGGTATGTGTAGTATATGTAATCACAGCAATAACCCAATAAAATTTGCGAGCGAGATGGCCTGAAAATTGTAACCTTTAAATGATGAATGATTTTTCTGAGGTTTTCCCTGTACTTATCAACAGGGACGTGTTGTCGTTCACTAGTCATTCCTTGAAGGGCAGCGTCATTGGCACCAAAAAATATGGTTGCAGCAGCAGGAGGTGTTGCGCAGCTCTGTTCAGATTGCTACAGCCTTCAAATGAAGTGACTGATAACAGCCCTAATGCAGCAATTCCAATTCATGCATAAAGCGTAGAAAAGACAATTACAAAAGGATAACCATACAAGTTTATCTGCGGATGTATGGTTCTGAGATTGCCGTTCTCTTAAGAAATATTGTAAGGGTATCTATCAAGATATTATATATATATATATATATATATAGTAGAGAGAGAGAGAGAGATAGGGTGGTATGCTTTTATAAGCACGGAGTCCTTCATACTTATAAGTCGTTTTTGATGTTGGGAATTCCGAATTGACAATCGACTCTATTAGACTTGATCTAGAGTATTTGAAATACCTAAAAAATACAGGTACAAAAAGATTTAATTATAAAATTGTTTTACTATAACTTTATCTGATTAATAATTAGACTAATAAAATTATATAAAAAATATAAATATATAAACTAAAATTTATTATTAAAATATTTTCATATCCACAGCATCGCACGGGTCTTCTACCAGTGCAGCATTATAAGAAAGAAAATTTTATATTTTACACCTACCTTAAACTATACAGGATTTAAAGAGATATACATGATTTAGTTAACCAATATAAACAATTCAAGGCTATCAAGGAGCATGGCAAATCGTGAACTGCAGAAATGAAATGATGAACCATAAACGTGTACAGCTTTTGCGGGTTACATTCCATACTTTGAGTGTACTGCAGTTTAATATGAAGGATTAGAAAGAATAGCTGGAAACAAAACATAAGGGCCAAACTAGGTGTCAAAATACAGGTACAAAAACATGCTTAGCAACTAGCAAATGCCTTCTGAAAGGTTGAGCGATACTTTCCCAATAGATAGAAGCAAGTTAACCAGATCAACTACAGAAGAAAGCATTAGTTTGCTAAGAATCTAAGAACAACAGCAGGCAAATCGAGTAGTATTTAATTAGTATTAGTAGTCACGCTTGATTCAAGCAACTTTTGAGTTTTGACATACAAGGAATGATTGACCATTCAAAAATGTTTTAAAAAAACAGTGTAGTAGTACAAGGACAAAAAGACTGCTCTCCTGAAATGCAAAGGACAAATACAATCAAGCATATATATAGCACGTAAATATTTGACCTCGAAGATCCAACATATGCAGCAGTAAAATATATGAAAACGAGGATAATTAAATCTCAATTCAATAAAATGCATAGGCACGTAGCTTACTGTGTTTGGAGTGAAGACCGCCCAAAATTTGCATAGAAGATTCGAATCCTGAGAGAAACAGAATTGACTTATTTATGACCAAATTTATGTTACCAGATGATATAAAGAACTTCAAAAATGTGATTCACAACTGTGTAAACACAAAGCATAAGTCATACCTGATTTTGCCCCCACACCCAAAGTCTACTTCTTGATAATGTGCCATCATTTCCTCAGGGTTCTGCAATAGCAGCTGTACAGTGTGCTCCACGCGACACAGCTTTCACAAATTCAGTTTGCAATAGTTTAACCATTTTGCGTTGTTTCGTGCTCTCCTCAGTTCCATCTCCTAATTGACCATAATCATTTGAACCTGCTCTTCCCCATTGAAAATGAGATGCATGAAGTATACAGTCAGATGCACCCAAATCTATGAAAGATAATAATACCCAAACCAGACAATCAATTACTTCAAAGAAGAGGTTCTTGCTGTAGTATAAATCTCTCCTTCCCAAAATCAGTTTGTTAATCTAGTGCTTCTTTCTTATTACTAAAAAATGTAAAACATCAGATACCTTTAGTTTTGATTACCTAACTAGACTTCACAATACAGGAAACAATAATTTCTCCAAGAAAATATAATTTATATTTCAACAGTAAACAAACAATATCTCCTCAAGAATCTATTTAATATACAATAGTGATTCTACTTTTAAATCATTAACTTAAAAATTGAATCAAAGAAACGTGGCCCCGTTTCTTGATCTGCCTGATTTCGAACCTCAGTCGATCCTTTTACCAAATTTTTTTGGTCAAAATTGAATCCTAAAACTCTTCCAGAACTCCCACATAGAAGTGAAAATTGAACAAAACAAATTAAATATATTAAAGAAATCTTCTACGCAAGAATCAAACACAACTACCGAATTTTGGAAAAATAAAATCTAATCTCGACAAGAAACGTCGAACATTGGGAAAACCACAAATCAGTAATCAAATTCGGAGTCAACCCTAAAAGCCCCACGAATGGGCGAAAATTGAAATAAGTAAAGAAAATAATTACAAATCTGTCGAGCAAGGATCAAATTCCAATACAAAATCCAAATTAAACACTAGTAAAACCCTCCAAGAAGCGTCCAAAAACATACCAGATCTCGCAAAAATTGAAGAAAAATTGAAAGAAAACAACAAATCTTTCCCACAGAAGCTGAATCAAAGGTGAGAACGGAATTTGGGGGGAGGGGGAATTACAGGGTTGATGTATTCTTTTCCGGAGACGGTGTGGAGGAGGTGGAAGTCGAGGAATAGCATAAACTCTATTTGTAATAGATCCACCTTACCATTGTACAACTTCATATGGAACCTCCTTAGAGAATAACAACAATAATCTTTCTATGACCAGGTGTGCTGACAAAACATTCTCACAAATTATTCCAGTTCTACATTTTTACTGTCCACAAATCTTCGAAAGCAACAACTCTTTTACTTTTTTTTTATAGAATTCCCTGATAGCTTCTCCATTTGTAATTGCATATCTGAATTCACAAGGTTGCTATCCATGATCATCACCTCATACACATCACAGGCATATAATATAAAATAAAATTCTCTAATTCGATTTCTAATTAATTGGGTTCGAATTAATTTTAAATTGTGATTTTGCACAAAGCAACCACATGGCGCGTATGACTGCACCATGTAAATGCGTTCAAAACACATTGCGGCAAGCACGTGCAATGAAAACCATGAACTAATCAATTAGTGTTGCTATACACTAATCCGTCATGCATGGCAATGCTAATTAATTAGAATTGCAGCGCCTTGCCCGCATGCACTAATTTAATTAGCATTGCAGCACCTTGCCCGCATGCACTAATTTAATTAGCATTAGTGCCGTGCCAATAGTGCATCGTGCGCTAATTTTAATTAATGTTTCAAAACAATCAAAATAATGTACGCAAAAACAATCTTCATTGTTTTGATTTTGATCGTTTCAGAAAACCCAATCAACATCGAAAAAGAGATTAGATCTAAAACAAACGACGAGGGTGGCTCTGATACCACTGTAAGAAAAATTGTCGGAGATGCGCAGCGGAAGAAAGAGACGCAAATAAAATTTTTCTAAACCAAAGATCACCTCGTGTTTTGTTTTAGATCGTTAATAAGGGTAATCTAATTGATCTTATCAATTATGATTTAATTTTCACCTTGCGCGGGTCGAGATCACCGCGAAGCCGACGATCGTTGGTAAAAATTGTTCGTCCTTGCTAGCCGCGCACGCGCCCGGCCTCTACTCGCGTCCACACGGAATCACGCCCTGATCGAAATAGTCGATCGCCTTGATTCGCGATCCGATCACGAATTTAAATTTTAAATAACAACATCAACTATAAAAATTAAAAAATTAAAGATATTAATTTCAATTCTTAACAACATTCAAAAAATTTTAATAATAATTGGTGAAGGATGGAATGAAGGAGAGGACAAGTCAATCGCCTGAGAGTGGTTGAGAGATGTAGGAAAGAGAAGACAAGAAGATAAAATACTAAAATTCAAGGGTAATTTAGATATATGTAGGAACGATATCATTCAAATTAACATGAATGGCTTATAATTTCCACAGAACAAACAACAAATATCAAACCTTCAACGATAAGTAACATACATTATAGGATGTAGAGATGTTAAGTGCAATTAAAAGTTTCAGTGCATAAGCGTCAAAAGAACTCAAAATCTTCATCAAAACTATTAGTATTAAAAAAAAATACTTGACAATAGACAAAAACACTAACACAAAATTGATGCTTATATAAAAAAGTAGAGGATAAATTAAGTTTGGGCAGAAGTACCTTTTGAGTTGCAGTAAGTTCATCCAAACTGTAACAGTTGCCATTCATTATTGTCCCCACAAGCTCATATATACAGCTAAACAGTAGCACAACTCCCTGCTCACTACAATATGAGTATAGCTTGTCTTCTAGAATGCACTCTCTAGCATGCTCCGTGGTCGCTTCCCACATTTTATTTGACATTCCACTGCCAAGTAACTATGAAGTATGCAAGATAAAATTGAGACAGAGAGAGAGAGAGAGAGAGAGAGAGAGAGAGAGAGAGAGAGGGGAGGGGACGAGGGCCATTAGTTTGTGCACAAGGAAGTCTTCAACTCCAAAAAGAAATCATAATTGATATGGTTTTCTTACCCGACGAACCCTATCTTGATCCACCACCAAATTCCTCAGGAATTCTTGAACAGTAATGATCCCAAAATCTGCGAGTTTTTTATGAAAAACTCCATCTTTTCCTATCTTTTCCAGCCGCCACACATCATCAAGCAATGCTGGAGGATGATGTTTCTTATACACTAAAATTCCAAAAAGAAATTAGATGATGCAGGTAACAAAAATTTATTGAGCCATACACCTATAAAGCATCAAAATTTCACAAATATGCCTAAAAAATTTGATTTCCTGGTACAGATATACCCTTTCCAGAGGATTTTAATGAAAATCAGTTTCAAGGACACTTAATGATATTTAAGGGCATTGTGAGTATTTTTGATGTGTATAAAGGCTTATATGATATTGCCAACATTAAAAGCCATTAACAAATTTATAGGGTGCATATGTTATTTTGCAGAAAAATTTAAATTTAAATTGTCAAAAGTTGACAAGATATGGACTTACACTCTCCTCGGTGATCCTTAATACAAAAAGCTTCACTAAATGCTTCATGTACTCTTTCAACTCCAGAATTATTTTGACAGACCCTCACGCCTAGCCTGAATTTTCGACTTCTTATCCAGCTGGAGTTATCCGTAAAAGTGGCATCACAAATAAAACCAACCCCATTGCTCAGTGTGATTGCCAGTTCCCCAGTGAGTAAAGGCCTTTTGCCCTCTCTTTCACGTACAATATTTTCGCTAAACTCCTTTTCAGTCCAATCCAATTGTGAATCCGTTCCAAAATCACCATCAAGAACAACAATTTCGACCTGGATTGACGATAAAGGACCGGTTGATACTACCCGGTTTGATTCCGTATCGAAAATTGAAACTTGAATTGGTTTTTTGTTCTCGGTTTCTAATTTGCTGCCTGTGAAGAGTGTTTGGGGCAGAGTACCCTGGAATTGGAGCCGATATCTTTTGTTTGAAGTCGCCTTAATCTGATGAGGAACTCTAAAAGACAAATACAAATGCATCTAAGGATAGTAAGAAAAGAGACAAAAAAAAAACAATTGTAAGATAGCTGCATGTCCATCAGCAGATTTTAAAGCAGCTTTACTGAGAAAAAAGACCACCAAATTAAATTTTTCTGACGCTTTTACAAAATCTCTTGTTGCTTAGAGCGACCGGCGGGGTAGGGGAGGAGTTGCACTGGTTCATCATTTTTTTTTTCCAGTGATATGATCCCACATCTTTTAACTTTCTGCTGCCCCAACATTTGCAAATAAAATTTCTTTAAATTGTCTCAATTCCCCCCCTCCCCTCCTTAAATTTTAAAAAAATAGGTGATTCCGAATATGTTCCCAAAATAAAGAAGACAAATAAAACCAAGCGGCAAGATTTCTTTAAAGATAAAATTATGGCAAAATGGTTTCAAACAGCATACAAATGTTACAAAGATTTTTTTTTTTTTCAACTCTATTGTGCATTATACTTGTCAATTCTGACGAACTATTAATCGATATTAAGTGTTGGACTATAATATAAAGCATTTTAATATATAACTTAAAATGACAGCGGTATGGCATCTATTTACTAAAATGCTTACTTTGGAGCTAAACGCACATGACGATACAGAGCTTTTTCCACCTCTTCTTGCACCGGATATCCATAAAAGAACACAACATATCAGAAAATAAGGAGCATTACCTTTCGAGTGGCATCAAAAGTTATATATATATATATATATATATATAAAAGAAGTTTAGGGACATAATTTTAGATAGCCTAATATTGGAGGGGCGTCCATATGTTTTACCCCATATATTAATGATACATATGCAGATACAACACAAGTATCACAAAATTTCCAACTACACACAAATGAAGCAGGCAACAACCAATACAATATTTTTTAAAATTACGCGAACTTCACAAAAGCTGTATATTTTAAAACATCTCTAGATATAATTTATCAACAGACGATGCAGCTAAAAGATGATAGGAAAATAAATGCGGCTATTCCTATTTTACTGGATTTATACACAAATCGACAGAATAAGAAGGTTTCAAGATGAGTGACTGAAATCTAACTAAGTGCCTGTTTTGAACAACCAAAGCTTCTGAGATATTCTTTGAATAACGATGTTCGAATCAATTAATTTTATTAGAATTGCCCACCAGATTCACACTGCAACAAGAAGCAGAATCTCTGAAATGGGGTAAAACACTTTCTTTTCTTTTTTCTTTTTTCTTTTTTTCTGTTTCTCAATTCTCAAGTATAAGGAAAGAAACACAGAACCGCATGAATTAAATTGTCAAATTCAATTTCTCAATATCATACTCATCAATAACAATATACTTGAGTAGCATTAACTCTACCACTTTGCGCAGAAAAGGTTCCATCTTTGACAAATGGCGCTGCATGTACTGTGCTCCCATTACTTCTCGCATCGAACTACAATAATAATAAGCAAATTGTTACATTAAAAGAAAATTTTCTAAGAACCTATCACACAGTGAAAATAACAAACGAAATTAAATTAAAGAATAGGAAATCGTAAGGAGGAAATGTCACTCACTTGAGAAATGTTCGTGACAAAAAACCTTTCTAATTGTGATCAGTTAAAAAAAAAAAAAAAAAAAAAAAAAAAAAAAAAAAAAAAAAAAAAAAAAACTCCTATAATTTAGCAGAGATGTTTGAAAGTAATCAAATTTCCAACCTCACCAGCTTTACCCATATTGTTGTAGTTTTCTCCTTCAGATTTCACTATAACAACAAATATCTCTGATATAGACTTTGACTAAATCATTTCAAATTGCCACGTGTCTGTGAATCCCCAAATAAGTGAGAAATTTAGTGGTAAACTACAAAGCCAGGTAAAGCTAATTGAAAATAATTGAAAAAAAAAAAACCAGGAAGAAATAGAGATGATCAACTTTCATTGAGCTGTGCCAACAACAGGCTGATATGAAGAACTTACAATAACTGTTTTGCTAAAATAAGTTGATAAACAGAACATACTGGGCCAAGCAATGGTTTTGATCTGCTGAAACATGAGTAATTAATTGGGTAATAAGTTTCAAGCACACTCTTAGACGTAACCACATCAAATTATTTGTCAAATATCAAACTCAAATAAAAAAATATTACAGCATGCAAAGACTCTCAGATCTATGAAGATCAGAACAATTTGGAAACTGTAAGCATTTACTAATAACAAATTAACAATGGAAGCGCGAATTACTAACTGCAACATTAGAAATTTTAACATGCCTTCGTCGATAACTATAGCAGGGAAAATGACAGGGAAGCCACTTGGGGCTCACTAGGCAAGCTTCTCGTTATAAATCATCTGAAATTTACTGTATAAACTACAATGCTCCACATTTGTGAACCGTCGAAACACAAGCACGTAGTGCACATAAAATTTTCCCCTTACAACCAGAGACAAACTGCAATCTTCAGAAGAAAAAAGTTCGCATAGCCCAATTCGTTATTTCATTTTTTTCCCCCCTTCTCTTTCTATCCTTTTGTGAAATACTCACAGAAAAGAGAAGTGTTCTTGATTTTAATTAGGTAAGTAAACAAATGGCTTTCTGAGCTAAGATGTCACTATCCAAAAAGTATTCTGTTGTTGAGTGACTAGTCATCCACATGTACCACCACCAACATCAGTAATAGCAAAGTAACTATGCTTCCGAACAACTTTACTGTGATATCCACTATTAGAAGCATACTCTATACAATCACACCAATCACCATAAGTTGCCTACTGTACAACTCGTATAACAGCATAGTAATCGAAGATCGCTACCAATTACCTGATTTCATAAAAGGGAATCCTACCTTAATCTTAACTGTCCAAATGGACCTGGTAGGACCCCAAAATAACTTTTAAATCTATACCTAACCATGATCTTTCATACAATCTGAAGTAAAACATTTCCATCTATTTCTGTTGCCTTTTACCACGTATCGCATTTTCATCACATTAGATTTGATTCCCCTCCTTATATTGATTGTTCTACCTTCTAACCATGCACATAACATATGAAATCTTATATATAAGGTGCAAAAATGTTCACAAAGAATGGTGATACAAAATCTCCTCTCTACTTGTATCTCTGATATGACAAGAAGCTTTCGAAATAAAGAACAAATTAATCTGAAATTTGGAACTACATATAGAAACTAAATAGACTCTCGGTAGAAGCAAGGTTTTAATCACATTAGCTCATTTGTCAGGTTTCCGAATTCTAATAGAATTGATGATTTATGCCTAGAAGATAGTGGGATGCTCAAAGTGGTAATTCACACTGAAAGTCGTCATTTGGGAAGGGTGATGGAAGCAACAACAAATACATACTTAAAATCGCAAACTTTAAAGGAAAGTCAAAGAATCTACACACACACACACACACACACAAAAAGAAGCCTTTTTGATCATTATAGTTCACTGGTGCGGAAATCACAATCTTGTATCAACCACCAAATAGACCCTTATCTAAGTCGCCAACAAGTAACAAAACAAGATCATCGTGAAAGATGAAGAAAATATGGGCAGCCAAGCCTATCAGGTTTGACTCGATAGAAGACTGGTTATAAACATACAAGTAATGTCGAACCGTATAACAGATTCCACATCATAACAAAGGTAAGGAATAATTAAAGCTTGCTCTATATTATTAATGAAACGAACTAGAAGAAGTAAAGAACAAGAAGGAATGTAGAAAAAAAGGAAATGGAGCAAATGGTAAAATAAAGTTGGTTAACTCCAGAACCTGCATTATGCCTTGTCGTGATCGGAAGGCATGCTGAGGACTGCCCAAACATCTAAAGTTAGACGAGTCAGTCAAGGGAAGCAAATTACTATTATAATAAACACAAATATCCTTGAAGTATGAAAGAGTTAGAAGCACGACTTAGTCTAGTGTTTTCAACTAGAATTAAGGCAGTCATATTTGACGGCGTGGTTCAATTGCATATAAATATAAAACATGAGTATGGGAGTATAAAACTGGAAAAGGAAAAAAAGATGAATGAGCAAAGTTAGATGGAACAATAAGAGCAGCCAAAGTCGCATCCTTACTGTTAGCAACGAGCGCACAAACTAAACAAAATCAATTGGCGATCACGACAGAAAAGTAAAACAAAAATTGCACGACAGAGAATTAACACACAGATTTACGTGGAAACCCTTTGCAGGGAAAAACCACGGGCGAAAGAGGAGAGATTTCACTATGTAGAAAAGAGGGAATACAAGAGTTCGTGATGATACAATCTCTCCAATCTCACTCTAGGGCAAATAGAAAAGAAATTAGAGTTTTTTCTTAGCGGATCGGATCTGGAGCAAAGAACAGAGCAGATAAGCCCTACCATACAACTCAACAAAGAACACAAAGATGTGTAGGAAATAGGTTTGGCACGTACCGACACATCTTTGTATTTCCTGGCACCTCTTTTTCTCAAACTTAACATTTTTAGTAATTTCCTCCTAAAAGCAGAGAGAAAAAAATAAATGGTAAAATCCTAAAAAATGAAGAGAATCCCCTCCTTAATGAACAATAAAACGAACCCGTCTCTTATGTATCTTCGCCATTTCATCTTCCAACTACCTTTGCTCTTTCTGGAGCGATTTTAGGCTATCCTCCGTATCTATAATATTGCTTTCAAGTTCAGCCACCCTAGACCTGATATTTTCTATGTCACCAACATCCAAATCTGCAACCATGGAGATTTCTCAACTAAGTCATCAATTAGAATACATGGACTATGCATGGAAGTAGATATCAAGGACAAGGTTCTAGAACCTACTACACATAAAAAGACAAGAAAGGTTCACTCGTTCCGCACTTGCTGCCATATAATCTCCATATCTTGATTTCCCCTCCACTTCCCTCTCTCTCTCTCTCTCTCTCTCTCTCTCTCTCTCTCTCTTTATCTCCTACGCGCCGCTTTTCCCTCCCCCTCCGCCTCCTACGCGCCACTTTTGTTGCACTCATCCGACTCCTACGTGCCGTTGAGACGTACTCTCTCTCGATTAAGAAGTCAAGCTAAAGTTACAATTTTTCTGGTAGATGTCTAAAGTATCTTCTGATCTGGGATGGATTTCTTAAAATAGAGGCTCACTAGATAAAGAAATTGGCTTACCCTAAGCTTAAAAAGGGTTTGATGATGGCCAATGTGAAGATCATTAGCTTTTTTAGTTTCCTGCTTTTGGGCCTTAATAGTCAGAGCCATTTGAAAGACCTTCTATTATTAACATTGATATAGTTCTAACTTATGATTCTCTCATTGGTGGAGTCGCAAAGGCCACGATTGAGGCTGCGGTCATCGATACCAAAGCAAATGGGACTATTCTTCGCGGAATTTGGCCGAATCTTATAATGCAGGACTCTAATTGTAGTGCATTTCTTGCATCCATTGAAGGTAAATCCATCTCAATCTATTTCTTTTTGTGCTCGATGAGAATTTGTAATTGCCTATATGTGTCAAGTTGGATTTTACTCATTGACAATTTTTCAGGTATTTGTTAATCATCTGAGTCTAAACCACTTCAATTTTATATTTGTTAATCCATTTATTTGTTAATCGATCTCAGTCAATTTTTGATCTTTTAGGTTTTTGCTTCAGTTTGGATTGTTGTTCATTTAGAATTTTACTAATTTTGAGCAATTTAGGTTTTATCTTTTAGATACAATATCAAGTTTCTTTATAATTATTTTTTGGGTTTATTAGGCATTGCTTACAAATTTGATTTGAATTGCTTATTTAAATCTCTGTGGTTCCTATTTCGTCGAATGTGAGAATTGGATTTGATTATCTCTATTGGGTTGTGCTCAAAATTTGATATTTTTTTGATCTGTTGCTGAGTTTGGATGTGGCATATTAATGAAATAATATGTTTCTATTGATACTAAAATTTGAATTGTTGTTGTGCAATTTGAGTTATTTCTTCTAGAAATACATCTTTTACTGAGAAAGAAATAATAGTAACCCATTTTACCCTATTAATGAATAACTTAAATTTGACGTTTTAATTGTTTATTAGTTTCTGTTTGTGACCTAACCATGTCTTAGTTTGAATTAACAAATCATAATTAGTAAATAAATTATTTTTCCTTCTTTTACGCGATACTATCCCTCAGATTCATTTTGCTTCTAGAATAATGATTACTATTATTATTAATGCATCTATCTGTCTGTTTATTTTCTTACCAATTCCGATTGTCAATAATCTATGCTCACGTTAATTGCACGATATTTTTGTCAAACTTTCTTTCTTCTTACCTAAATGCAATTAACATTCTAATCTCACGTTTTTTTAAAAAAAATGTACATAAGGCTACTCCATACATTTTTCCTTTTTTTATTATTATTTTTTTAGCCGTAAAATTTTAATAATTATATATCTTAATTAACTGAAATATTATCTACTCGCTGCGAAGCGCTTGCCCTACACTAGTTACTCAAAATAGGCAAACTAAATTACAGGAAATTATAAAGCAAGCATACCGAATTATCCAAAGAAGCTGGGCTGATCAAAACATCTTTTATAGCATTAGGAGAATCAAATACTTGATCAAGCCGGGAGTATATTCCAAGTTCTCGCATCTATCAAAGAAATTCAAAATTACATGTAAAATTTCCGCAATACATATAGTGTCACAGATTTTAAACACAGGTCGGCAGTTAGTGATGATTACCTCAGGTTTGATATTAAATGGCGCTCTTCTAAAGTCCTCTTTCAAGCACATAATTAAGGATCAGAATGTCATAGGATTTTAGATTTCTAACCAAGAAATCTCGATCAAGAACCATCCTGCGTAATAAAGGATTGCAACAAAAGCTAAGGACCTATAAATGATATAGATCATATAAAGTAAATATCAGCATGGGATTGTGCCGAAAGCTAGAAGACAATGGTTCAAATTTTAACATTATAAGTTGAATCGCTCATAATATACGTTTTCTTTGATACCAATTTAGAAGTAATACAATATGCAACAACTAAACTGACAAATACTATACCTTCCGAATGTAATTTGTCACATGATTTTCCAAGTAAGCAGTATGACCCTGATCTTGAAACTTTACCTGAGAATATATATAACCAAAGACATTAAATACCTCCAGAAGTTTTGACTGAAAAGTAATGAAAAGAAAAATATCACTGTAGCAGTTTTCCTATTTTCTTTAATACAATTTTTTCGGCCTTAAAATTTTAATAGTTATATAACTTAATTAACTGAAATACCAACTAAAATACCATCTACCCGCTACGAAGCGCGGGCCCGACACTAGTTGCTCAAAATAGGTAAACTAAATTACAAGATATTATAAATCAAGCATACCGAATTATCCAAAGCAGCTTGGCTGATCAAAACATCTTTTACAACACTAGGTGCATCAAATACTTGATCAAGCTAGAAGTATATACCTCATGTGTGATATTGAATGGTGTTCTTCTGGAGTTCTCTTTCAGGCACATAATTACGAATCGAAAAGTCATAGGATTTTAGATTTCTAACCAAGAAATGTCGATCAGAACATCCTGAGTAATATAGGACTGCAACAAAAGCAAAGCACTTAGAAATGATATAAGATCATATAAAGAGAATATCAGCATAGGATTGTGCCGAAAGCAAGAAGACAATGGTTCAAATTTTAACATTATAAGTTGAATAGCTCATAATATACGTTGGCACATGATTTTCCAACAACTAAACAGACAAATACAATACCTTCCGAATGTAATTTGGCACATGATTTTCCAAGCGGCATGACCCTGATCTTGAACATTTACCTAAGAATATATATAACCAAAGACATGAAATACCTCCAGAACTTTTGCCTGAAAAGTAAAGAAAAGAAATATCGTTTGTAGCAATTACCACAATAAGGACAGGCTCGTATACTTCCTTTTTAAATCACCACGATGATCCTGCAACCATTGGTACGCTTCGAATACTTTGTCAGCACCAGAATTTTGTAATGCGAGAAGCAATTTATTATTCTTGCTTTGCATGTCCTTCAATCTGTAATAGAAACAACAGCCGGAAGTAACTTGTGCGACTGAACATCAAAGTCTGATAAACTCAAACATCATAAAAAAGCATTAAAAATATTTCTCCGAAATTTTATGACGCTGAACCTGTAGCCTTTTATCTCAACCTTACTATATTTGACAGCCATGAACAACTTACTTAATAGGGCTTCTGAGATCATTCAAAATTTTAGCTGCCTCTTCCATTTTATTCTTAGCAAGAGTCTCTTGTTTCCAGTTTCCTTGTATTCCACTTTCTTCATGTCATACTTAAGCCATGGTACTTTCTTCCTCATCAAATCAACCTATGGTTGGACAATAGCATCAGTGCAGGATAGTTGAAAGATCAACAAAGAAATATCAAGGTTAAAAAAAATACCTATGCCAAAAGTTTCTCCTTCTGACGAACACGCTCTACATCTCTTTCTTGCTCAGTGTTAAGAGCTTTCAGCTGATTTAATGTCTCTCCATTTAGGCTGACAGCCTAAGAGGGTTCACATAGAATTGCTTATGACATATGGGAATGTGAAAGGAAATACTTTTATTGTCGCATAGTAATTGACATGAACAGTTAATGTTAGAAGGCTAAGTTTCAGGATCTTGCAAATAAGTAGAAACTAAAAACAAAAACTAAAATTGTCTTTAAAAACTCCCAATCACTGCAGAGAAGATGAAAAAGGATGGAAATGTACCGACTCGAGCCTCTTATTTCTTTACTTTTCTCAACAAGTGCACGATGTTGAACTGGCAACTCAGGATTACCAACAGTTTTTGCAGTCTCCTCCAGAAGTTGAATTAGAGTTAGCTAAGCAAATTCACATACCCGATCTTGTGGCAGGAACTAGAAGGACAATACTGAAGATGTCACAACAATCCAACAATCCAAAAACAAGTAGATTGAAAGAAAAATTACAATAGAATGACTGGATGAGAAAATGAAAGATTACAACATCATATATTCTAGAAGGATTCATGTTAGCCACGACTCATGTGGAGTTTAACAAGTTAGAAACTAAGTTAGTTCAAAAATTATTAGGTATATTAGAAAAGCAAACAAAAAAAAAGAAAGGACACAATGAACATTAAGCAGTAAATGCAGGCACAACCACAACACAGTCAAAAATCAAAGTAATGCAGTTAAAACCAATATGAACCCAAAATCAATTTCATCGAAAAAGGTCGAACCAGCAGCTCTCTGGTAAGCCCTAGAGAGATGGCGCACACGAGAGAGCTCTTCCCGGAACCATTGGGGCCGATGACGAGATTGAAGCGCGAAACGAGCTTGCCACTTGAGGTGATCGTAGGTCACGAATTTGTGGATTTCGATCCACCTCGGCACGTAATCGCCCTCCCCTCTAAATCCATGTAAAATCTCGTTAGAATTTGACAGAACGAGGGCGAGAGAGAGAGAGAGAGAGAGAGATGAGGGGTTGAAGAGAATCTTTGATTGAGCTTGGGGCGCTTCGCTCCGCGGTGCGCCATTGCTCGACCTCGTCCCCTCTTTACGGAGCTCAAAGATCTTCGACTTTGCTCTAATGGCGATGCGAGAGATCGACTCTCGGCATCCTTCCGATACCATAAGATAAAACTTTCATCCTCCAAACCTAAATTAATCACATTCCCAAAATTTCCGATACCAAAGTTCATTCCATTAATCCCGTTCCAAATATTAAAACTCACACATATACCTACATAGGAAATTGTATCCAAACTCCCCAAAAAAAGCAACTAAATTCTTAACACTCATTGTCCTCTCAAAGAGAATACTCAATGAACACATTTTTATCAATAAACAAGTTTTTAATTCACTTATACAGGGGCGCCTAAAAGAAAATCAGTACTTGCAGATATTTTGGGCAAGATTTTGTGTCAAATTAAATGCCATCAAGTCTATTCTCATTGCTTTGTGTAATGTTAATTATCAAATCAACCCACTAAAGGCACATGCTACTTAAAAAAAAAAAACTTATCTTCATGATGCGCCATGTGGTTTCTACTTCTAAACTCCATAATTTAAAAATCACAAAGCCGCCAAGGATAATCTTTAGAAACATGTAAGCATATTATCAGCACAATATCAGTAGTTTGTTGATTTAGTGCACTTTTCTGACTACCAAAAGTAAAAAATATCATCCAAGTCTCAAATTTGAATTTTTCAAAATTATTGAACTCATAAAACATAGAAATAAATATTATAAGTACTTATACATTATATCTTCACACAAGATGCTTCAAAATCATTCCAATTTCACAAAAACTATAAATTTTAATCCAAAACATCAAGCTTCCAAACAAAAATTGTAAAAATACTTAAAACCAACATACATCATACTCACGTTATCAAAAAGCAATCTAGAGGTACAAAAACTATCAAAATGTAATGGATCATGAGTTAAATAATGAAGATTGCTATATAACATAAACTTAACAAATAAACTCTAAAATTAGAAGATTGCATAATTTAAGTACCAGGGGTGGCTCTTCGAGCATCTTTTAACTATATCCAACCTTATATCACCTATACCTTTCTTTTTTTTTAGATGCATCAAAATATGTGGTAGCTTCACACACTTACCGGACAACCGGAGTGTAGCTCTTTCCTACATGTGGTGGTAGTTTTCACTCCCTTTGGGATGTAACTCTTTCCACATCTTTTTATGCATACAACATTTTATTTTCCATAATCACTTCCCCCCTAAATGTGCAATCTCTAATTAGAAGATTGCGTAATTTAAGTACCGGGGGTGGCTCTTTGAGCATCTTTAATCATATCCAACCTTATATCACCAGATATCTTTTTTTTTTTAGATGCATCAAAAACATGTGGTAGCTTCACACACTTACCGGACGGCCGGGGTGGTAGCTCTTTCCTACATGTGGTGGTAGTTTTCACACTCCCTTTGGGATGTAACTCTTTCCACATCTTTTTATGCATATAACATTTCATTTTCATAATCTCTCCCCCTAAATGTGCAATCCCTAATTAAAAAGTGTATAAACTAAGTTATGTCATATAGATAATTTTCATTTATTATCTTCAACAGCACACAACCAAGATAGTATAAATACCTAGAGATTACTACAAGATTAACGAAAGTTGATAGAGACAAAAATATGTATAAATTATATCTCAATATGTAGTGTATTCAATCAAAAATTATAACTAAAATAAAATCAATTATGAATTAAAACAAGTAAAGCTACCATCTTGCTTAAAATACTAATTAATGCTGAAACCCAAAATTAAAACAAATATGGAAACAAATGCATAATATAAAACAAGTAATTCAACGATTAAAAAGAAAATAAAACCGATCGATGCACTACTAAGACCCCGAGAACAAGTTCTAATCCTTACTTGACATGTTAAACGTTTAGTATCAAATTTCATATATTTTTAGATTCCGCATATCCTATAAACTATACATTAACTGTTTTTTTGTTAAAATCTCCAAAAAATTTCCCTCTGTAGAAGAAACAAAAGCTCCGAATAAAAGTTTCTGCTTCAAAGGATCCTAAGCTCCAAACTACAGCAAAAGATTCAAACTTTTTCTTTCAAAATGCTCTAGTAGAGATTCTTGTAGTTGAAAGTATATGCAAAATTTAAGTCTCACACTACACCAAATAGGCACTAGACAAACTTTCACCGATCTAGAAAACAATGCCTTGGCTGACATTGCAAAAACGGACCGAATCAAGTTAGCACTTAGTACCCCTTCAGTCTAGCTTTTGCTTTAACTTTCATCTACAATAACCTACACTAAATCATTTAACAAATGAAAAAGGTTGGAGCTTTTGCAATGTTTGGAAGTTGCAATGTGCATGCGAGCCACAAAAGCAGAAAATTCTTAGAAGGATTTTAAAAGAAATCAAGGGAGTTTTAGCAACAAAGCATTTAGTGCTTCTTCAAATAGTACAGCTAAACAACACTTCAACAAAATGCACTACACCATATAACCAACCAGAATAAAAGTATAAGGTACATTTAGAGGGTAAAACTGACCATATATAACTACACTACATAGAGCAATGAGAAAAGACGTACTGTCTTAGAAAGGTTTTCACTTAGTTGACCCTGTATAGTTGAATCAAAATGCTTGTTTATTGATAAAGACGTATTACTCGAGCACTCTTGTAACATGGACAATTGAGTTTTTAGTATTAAGTATTTTAATTTATAGAATTTTTATATAATTTCCTATGTAGGTGTATACATGAATTTTTATATTTAAAATGAGTTTAACATAACTAAGTTAGAAGTACGAAAATTAAACAACTCTTATTGAAAACTTTTTGAGATGTAATTTATTTTTTGTTTCGAGGATGAAAAATTGATTGGATGTTCAAGAACTTGATTGGTGGTATGTAAATTATGTAATGCATAATTTAATCAATTGAGATTGTGGCATAATGTTTGTGCAAATTTATCTAAAGAGAGTTTGTACAATGATTATGGCAGGAAGAATATTTAGAAGCCGATTCAGGGAATTTATGTCAATTGATGTTTAGAGGAGCCTAATTTGGATGGTTAAGAATTTGATTGTTGGTATGTAAACTATGTTATTTACGGAAAGCATACTAAAGAATTTTGAAATTGAGAAAAAAATAATAATTGCTTACAAGGAATAGTTCCATCTAAGTAGTGAGGTGCTTGATCAATTGAATTTGAGGATAAAACTTACTTTGGTGCGTGTAGGTGATTAGTGATGTGGTACTATGTACTTAATGTTGGTGATAAAATTTCCTTCTAAATGAAGCTGTGAATTTTTGTTCATTAATTGAACAGATTGAATAGTAAATTTGATCGACAACAAATATGTTTCTAACAAATTTATTGTATATTTCACACTAGGAAGAGTATAGGAAAGCTGATTGGGCCAATTGCTTTTCTAGAGGAGCCTAGTTCATATGTTCAAGAATTTGCTTGCCGATATGTTAATTATGTTATCATCCAAAAACATGATCATGAGTTCTTGGACAATTGAGATAATAAAAATTACTTCTAATGGATATTTTCACCTAACTATTGAGGACTTCAATCAATTGAATTTGAGGATGAAATTACTTTAGGATAGGTAGGTAACCTACAATGTGATACCATGTAACGATGTCGATAATCAATTCTTTTCAAGTTGAACTATAGGATTATTTAATTGACCCAAATATGTGGGTCGGACCATGCATTGAATCAATTGATATTGTGCCATGATATTCCGTGTTGAGAATATTTGTATGATATTAGGGTTTATATGTAGAAGCTTATCCATGAATTCTATTTCAATCGATGTTTAGAAAACCTTTGGGTTGTTGAATTAATGCACGACGATTAATATTTCCATTCACGGAATTTTAAATATAATTCCTAATAGGTGTATGTGTGAAATATAATATTCGAAGTGGGTTTAACACAAATGAATTTAAGTATGCAAATCTAAGATATTTAGAACATCTACAATATAAGTACTTTTCTTTTGTCAACAAAAAAAATTCATCAACAAAATACTCAGTAGGAATTCCTTTGCATTCCGCTCTTCCACTATACCTCTATTTGGTAATTACATGCTCTCTACACAAAAGAAAACCCTCCATCCCTAATTCAACTCTAAGGTAAATTTCTCAATCATCCTAAAATTTAACCTAACTTTCATTTTCCTTTATATGCATTTTTATTCTCAATATCATCCCCGGTGTCTTAAATCAAGTTTTCTCCCGGTTTGGAAATATAAAGTTTATTTTTTAACAAATCAATCAATGCTAGCTATTACTAATTTTCTAATTTATTTCATTCTGGATTCTACCAATGACAAATAATTTACAAACACTAAAATTTTAAATGTCTACAACTAGTTATTCTATAGTTACATGCGAGTTGTACAATACTAAATTCAGTACATGTAGGGAAAAAAAAAAACTATTGAACTTTACAGATGGCAACAACAACAACAACAACAAAACTTTTAGTCAAAAAGGTGTGTAGTAGAAGAACGAAGTAAAGAGAGCAACATCACCTGTCGGAAAGGGTAGCTCCTTCAGTAGCAAGCTTCCTATTGTCTTCCCATACAAATAGCAAGTTAGGAACGGATGGTTTGCGCTACCGCTAGGACTACTGATTTCCTTCCAGATAATTATAAATTGTTATTCACTAATGCATTATATATTGATTGTATATACTAATTATCTAACAAACTACTAGTTAATTTACTAAGTATTACCTATTGGATTTACTAATATACACAAAGACACATTTTTGGAAGATAAAACAAGTTCGCATGCATGCTTTTTCATCTTCATAACACCTTTTTACTTGATCAGTTGTAACTAACTAGATCTCGTATGGATGCTAGAATTCCAATGTAAGAACTTGAATTTGAAAATAAATAAAGAAATGAAATTGATTGAGTCAAGTTGAAATTGGATCATGAAAAGCACCGTAGTCTAAGTGCCCCTTTTCTGCAGTGTAATTTGCACAGTTAGTGGGCTAGAAATACGCCTTTCAATCCAAGCCTAATCTCGAAGATCCGAGACCACGAGTACGACCGTCATGACGAACTGAGTGAAAACCATATTAACTTGTTCAGATCTGACGGTCGGATCTTCCAGAAATCGACGAAGAAGCGGGCGGGACCCGCGACTTAAGTCGAGGGTACGATGAATAGTAAACCTAATTTTCGAACCCCTCTGCGTCAACGTTGAGCCAATTCACTATCTGGAATTCAAACATAACACTTCAGGTAGTCGATTTGAATGGCTCCGACGTTCTGGACGCAATGGCACTGACGGAATTTCCGTTTGACGACCCTAAGTCTCGAAAAAACGCGAAAAACTGTATTCCGGGACTGTATTTTATGGACCGAGATTTAATTCGGGCAGTTTTTCGAAAATCAAAAATCGCTACCTGATAGGTCTCGTCGAGCCGGACGTCATGGCATAGTCCATTTTCCGTTTCGACGAACGGATCGTCTCGAAATGCGTGAAATACGGCGAAAAAGGGGATATTTACACTTAAAACCCTATACATGTTGCCTCGAAAAGCGTGCAGAGGGACTTAAATGTTAGATGAGCATGTTATGGAGGACCAGGGTTGAAATACCTGGCTGGGAGGGGGTGTATTGCAATTGTGCAATGCTTCACGGTTCGGTATTGCAACCGTGCCCCACAACTCCCCTTCCGGTTTTTGTAACCGCACAAACCTCCAACCCACCTTCTTCCCTAACTACCCACACCTCGCAACCGCACCAGCCCTTGCCAAAAAGCCTCTCCCCGTCGCTGGAAACGAGAGAGAAGAAAACCTTGTTTCGGGTGTTGTGGAGGAGGAAGGCTGGAGGGACTCTGGGAGGACCAGACTCGCACCTGAGGCACCTTCTGTGAACCCGCGTCCAAGCCGAGGGAGCTAGCACCCCAGCTCCGCCGAGGGCCGCCGCGGTTAGCATTTTCTTCTTCGAGTTCTCCGGCGAGGTGAGATGTTGGAAAATTTTATTTAAGTTTGGGGTTTTAAGCTCGACCATGGTGCTCCTGACATCAAGGCCATTGTTCGGTTGCAGTCCGAGCCCTCGCCGCCGTCCCCGTTGCCGGCAAAGCTTTAGTCATCGGAAATTATCGTTTTCCGACGAACTCGGTTTTCGATTTTTACAACCGTTGAACCTCGGATCAGAACCGTTGATCCTTTCTTCTTGGTGACTGCTCACTACCCACGAAGTTTCAGGAAGATCGGGTGAGTGGTTAAGCCGCGCGAAGAAGCCCTAGTTTCGGGTTTTCTTGCTTTCAACCGAGCTCCACCGTCCGGCGCCGCGTGCATCCCCGTCGCCGGCCACCACTACAGGAAGCTTCCTGGTACCAAGGGGAGTACTTTGGTCCAAGTTGCGCCGGCCCGGAGGGACCTCGCCGGAATCCGCCATTAGAGGCCTCGAAGCTTGACCGAGCTCCTCCGGCGCCGCCTTGCCGGAGCTCCTCAGCCACCGGGAACCCCTCAGGTAAGCTCCTGTGGTCTGTAGGAGTCTCCCCATCGACTTGCATGGCTCTCCTAACGTCGGGTTTCTCGTCACTGTAGTTGCACCCGAACCACCTTCGAGCTCGGCTTCCGGTGATCCCCGGCGCTCGGGACTCCGCGACCATCCAGGTAAGGCCTATATACCACGTTTAAGCTTCCCACGATTTTATTTTGGGGCAAAAGGCCCCCTGTAACTAAACCTAAATCCTTGCACCCGAAATGCCAATATTAGGCTTATCTCCGGCCGCCGCCGCCTCCGGGCCGGCACCTGACCCGACCTGACCAGAACACTCTCTGGGATCAAGAACTAGCCCGTGCTCACCTCGGATTGCAGATTGACCGTGGGTTTGTGAAGATAGCCAAGCCCGAGCCTAGGCTTGGAGATCCACCGTGCTCCGGCGACCCTCCGGCCGGTTTCCGGCGCGCCTCAGGTGAGCACCCTACTCCTCTGTCATGACAGTACTTCATGCTCAAGTTAGGTCGCATCTAGACTAATGTATGTTAGAGTTTATTAAAGTTGTAAATTAACATACATCCATTATGGGCCAATTTTGTAATGGGCTTGGTCTCGGCCCATTTCTTGTGAGCACGGCCTGGGTCTCGTCGTCGTAACGGACGCGCTGAAACTTACGGCGTCGATTTTGGACCCCCGGATTGCAAGAACGGGGCAAAACACTGCGTCCAAAATCGCGAGTTAAAAGGCTAACTTTGCCCTGGGGTTTCGCGCTGACCCAAGATAGTGAGCACGGGATTCCTCGCATCAAATGTGACTCGCTGGCACTTACGAAATCACATTTGGATTCCCGGATCTTTAGAACAAGCTAAAACAGTAATAACGAAATGATATTATGCAAATTATGATACCTGTTGGACTTAAATGCAAAATGGTCACCCTAGCTGACCTTAGACAGCACCTACGCACTACCTGGCCATTTTATTGGGTTTTCGATGGTCCTCGTTGACCAGGAACCAGATGTCGACCGACGAAATGACCGATTTGACCCGTTTAAACTTTCCGTAGTGTAACGTCGACGGGAAAAGGGTTGTGTGAGGTCTATTACTGATTATAGCTCCTTTATACAGGGCCACAGGTTAGTTCGAACGCCAAGCCCCAAGTTGTTGATCGGGAGTTCGGGGACTCTGCCTTCATCCAGGTGGGTTAGCTTCGGTCCCGGCTTGATCTATTCGGCCCTCTGGTGCTTTAGTCCAGTCGGACACCCTTTTTTTTATCAGCCTGCGAATTATACTGATACGACCTATGATGACTGAATATATATCACCATGATCCCTGTATGACATTGATTCTTTAGACTCATCATATATACCTGCTGATTTTATCTAGATGAGCCTTGATGATTGTATTGACAATGCCCTATGATTAGTCCTGATAGATCTTGATCTACGTGAGACATATCTTACGTACCTGTTTATCAGTTTTTATATTTCTGATAGACCTTGATCTTCATGAGACATACCATATACATATCTGTTCATCAGTTTTTTCAGTATATAGATCTACATGATTTGATGACACTTGTTGATTCTGTCAGCCGATTATTATCTACATGATCCCTGATTATTCCTGACTGATCCTGATTGATTGATATATATAGATTTGCATGATTAGATGACACCTGTTGATTCCTGTCATTGAGATGTTATTCGAGATATTATTGATATGCATGATGATTGATCCTGATTGATAGACACTACTCGATATGCATGATGATTGATTCCGATGGATAGATATAGACAGATGATTCCCTGTTGGGATCTCGGCATGTTGCCGACTACCCGGTCACTAGACCGTGAGATTGTATCATTATGATTTGCCATGCACTGCTGTACTTCACGAACTATGGCCGGGGTAGCTCCCCGTGGAGATTGTTCTTTACCGGTAAAGTGGTCTGATGATGACCCGTGAGCCCTCGACAAGGTTATGTCAGCCGAAAAAGGTGCCGAACAGTGGCATTGCCTGAGGTTCTCTTGAGACCAATATTGGCACATGTTTGGATATTTGTTTTTTTTTACCTTTGACGCATTACTTTACTCGTACTGCTGCTCAGTGTGTTTCCAGCACTATTACCTGTAGACAGCTTGTATCACTTGTAGTTCTTATACATGATTCCTTGTAGTTGACTTTGATTTCCGGCCTGCTATGCTCTACAGGTTTTCATGATAGTTATCTCTGAGACACCCTGATTGTTCAGCATACTTACCTATGCAGTTTTATTTCTGATTAATTAGTAGACATCTATGTTCCAGCTTTTCCTCAGATCCTTTACTATCCGCAGATTTTAGTACCCAGTAGGTACGATTAGCTATTTCTCGGCTCGTCGTGCCCACTGGGATGCACTCCGGTGTATCTCACACCCTCAGGTGACTGTTGCAGGTTTGTCGGGTGGTGAGATCGGGACGATCCAGTGAGCCGATTACGATAGAGCTGTCCCCATGAGCATTACATATTGATGACTTTTGCAGACATTTGCTTTCGCATTTCATTCCAGCTTATCTTGATTAGACATTTAAAACTGTTGATGTAATAACTTAATTCTGATTATTCCTGCTGAATAGATTAGTAGTTGTACTGAGATTCTGTCGCTGATTACTAGCCTAGCCGTGCATATATAGGGGAGTCTCTGTTCGCGGAATAGAGAGTTTCCTATATGTGTGGCGGTCTGTTACGCCTGTTTTGCAAACTCTGATTTAAACAAAAAAAAAAAAAAAAAAAAAAAAAAAAAAAATTCAGACCTGATTTTCTAAAAAAAAAAAAAAACAAAAAAAAAAAAAAAAAAAAAAAAAAAAAAAAAAAAAAAAAAAAAAAAAATTCAGAACCTGATTTCTAAACTCGGGCGTGACAGATTTTATGGTACAGAGAATAGGTACACGGTACTAGGATAGATGATTAGGAACTGGTTAGGATGAACCCTAGGATGACTTGTCACGTGAGAGCGTTGGGTAGTCTAGTATAAGGGGTTAGAAACTCAAGATATTATCAGAGTCTGTTCTGACCTGCTTCTATTTGGAGCTATGGGCTCGTCCTCCCGGTCATGTGGACGAGGGACGGGGCACGGGGCCGTGGAGATAGGCCGAACCACCTAGCACGCCGAGTGAGCACCGTTGATCAGGGCCGTATGCGACCGGCTTGAGGCCCAGGTGGCGACCTTGGCTGGGATTTCCAAGCAATTTATTTGCCCAGCACAGCACGGCTGCTGGCCCATTCCACTCTTACCCGCATGCTCCTGACCACCTGTTACCTGAGGTCACATCGCCGGTTGCAACCACTGCTTTGCACCAGCCGTCGCTGAGCATGGATGCTTGGCTGAGCCAGATGTAGACCCCGCACCACCACCGGCGGGGCCCGTTCCAGCTCCAGCCCCTGCCGCAACCTCCAGGGCGGTACCGAGGGTTGCTGCTGCCATGCCGCCACTGCTTCTATCGTGTCTGCTTCCTCTCGCTCTGTCGCTCCCGCTGTGATCCTGCGGCCGATACTGAGGCCGATCGAGCAGAGAGGGCCGAGCGGCGAAGGCGGTTTTGCTAGAGTTCAAAAAGTTCAAGCCGCAAACCTTTGACGGCAAAGCGAGGACCACTGGGCGGTCGGGAATGGATCGATCATATGGAGAAATTATTCCAAGACGCCTACACCGAGGACCGCGACAAGGTCCACATCGCTGTACATTGCCTGGAGGGCCGGGCATCCAAATGGTGGAGGCGACATCGAGAGCGCTACTTCCCGAGTCCAGCTGATCCTACTTGGGAGGATTTTAAAAACCGCCATGGACCACCACCACCTCAAGGAGACCACCAAGGAGGGTCTCGAGCGCGAGTTGGAAACGATCAAAACAGGGCGACAAGAGCGTCCGAGAGTACGAGCAGGAGTTCCTGCGCATCGCCGACCTGGTGCCCCAGGCGGTGCGCGAGGAACGCCGGAAGGTACGCTTGTTTTCGCAGGGCTTGAGGCCTGAGATCCGCGACACCTCGCGTCGCACCTCTCCACCGACTTCGACAACTGCGTGGAGCGGTGTCTAGCGATCGAGGCGGAGGTCAAGATGTCCCGGCGCTGAGCGGAATGCGGTGGACAAGGACAAGGACAAGGACAAGGGCAAGAAAAGGGCACATCCTGGAAACGGCGATGGGCGTTCAAATCAGAAACAAGAAGGCGAAGCCACCCCGACCTTGCGTCTTCTGCGGGGATACCCACCGGGCGAGGGATTGTGAACAGAGGCATGGTCGATGCTTCAGGTGCGGCCAACTGGGACATAGAGCTTCAGAGTGCCCGCAGGGTTCGCACCTGCGCAGATCACAGCCCCTGTACCCGCACCTTCGCAACGACGACAAGAACCGGCGCCTAGCTCAGCTTCAACTGGGTCCCCCTCTACCTCGACCACCTTTTGGAGGGCATCAGTCGGCAGGTGGACGCGTCTATGCACTGACCCCTCATGGAGAGCCAACGGAGGGAAACCCGACGACTGATTTCGTAGCTCTCGAATGAACTATTATAAGCATTTCATAAAGCATGACTTTAAGATGTAGGCTTCTGGAATAAGACCTTTTAATTATAAGTTTCAGGGACGAAACTTCCTTTTGGTGGGAGAGATGTAAGAACTTGAATTTTGAAAAATAAATAAAGAAATGAAATTGATTTGAGTCAAGTTGAAATTGGATCATGAAAAGCACCCGTCTAAGTGCCCCTTTTCTGCAGTGTAATTTGCACAGTTAGTGGGCCAGGAAAATATCGCCTTTTCAATCCAAGCATAAACTCGAAGATCCGAGACACGAGTACGCGACCGGTCATGTCGAAATGAAGTGAAAACCATATTAAACTTGTTCGAT